>JANVYD010000010.1:3600000-4200000 GCA_027406065.1 Colletotrichum cordylinicola | reverse complement strand
CAGCATATCGTCTGTCGGATTAATCCCTTGCGCCATGTATTCGTCCGCGAAGTGCTTCAGGTGTCGCTCTAATATCTCGGTGAACGCTTTGGAAGTTGCAGCTCTCGAGGTCAAGACCGATGGCGAGGGGAGTGGGTCGGATTCCTTCAGCTCTGTAGATGAATCCACCGCAGTGTCTTTGAACCCATGGGTTCGGGAAGAGATTTGGTCAAAATGGTCTTTTGTGCCCTGTTTGGTTGCTGAGAATGGTACCACGCTCAGGGACTCCGATCCGATGAGGTATGGCGGTAGAGCATGAACTACCTGCTCTGCAACAGCTGGTGTAAAACCATGCTCCCCTTTCCAGTCCTTCATCGTCAAGCCTTTTCGGAAGTGTGCCGCAAGATGGTCGGTTCTCTTGTTCCACGTCGACAGCGCCATGCCACAGAAGCCACACCGAGAGGTGATTTCCATAGACTGAACCTTCCAATCGTCAAATTGGGGCAGCTTCTCTAACTTATGCATGACGCGCAAGTGTTGAACAAGGTGGTCTTTGCGTCCAAAGGAGCGTGCTTCGAGCGGTCGGTCGTGGCAGGCGCTGTGGTTGTGCTTATCGAGATGCTCTTCTGTCGGATCTATGGTGCTGCAGTATGCGCAATGGGGCCGTCCCGTCACCGTCGACATCACAGAACCTCCACGGGGAGCACATACCCAGGACTCCAGATTCAGATGTCGAGATTTCTCATGCCGAGCCCAGTCATACTTCGTCTTAAAGTTGTCGCAACAAAACGTACATTTAAACGGGCGGCTGTCCTTCGTCGTGATGCTTCCGCGCTTTTTCCCGACGCGGCCTTGGCGGGTTCGATTCAAGGGGCCGAATCCAGCTCGTCTTCCTCTTGACGCCTCTGATATACCAGACCATGCAGAATTGGCCGACTGTAACGACGAGCTGCTTCCACCACTGTCAGCGCTTGTACCAGAGTTAGCCCGCGAATACGCTGGCTGAGATCGGCTATGTTCTTCTTGTGGATCAACTTGATTTGTTCTGAGCGCATCAAAAATAGCTGACATGGAAGCAGGCTCGTCTTGAGGCGGTGAATCCTTCCATCGTTGCAACGGATCCGAGTCTTGCTGGGTTGTAGGGGAGGCTGGTATTGGGATTGGTACAGCCCTTTGTTCAGGTTGCATGTATCGGTACCGACTTCGCCTACGAGGAAGACCGCGGCGTCCCCTGAGTTCGTGCTCCTCAATTGCTGCGGTCCAGTTGATATTGTCTGAAGGCCTTGTAACTGGTCCAGGGAGTGGCCATTGAAGGTTGTTCAACTCTTGTGCTGGGTCTTCGTAAGACAGGTCGTGTCCAAACCATGACGGATTTTCGCCCTGAGAGATCGGCTCTGCTTGTGCCACGTCCCCGGACCATAGATGATCTGAACTTTCGGACAGCAGGCCAGGGTAAGTTGTGCCGGATGCGGCGGCATCTGTTGCCGACCACGGCGGGTGGGAGCCGATGAAGTTGCCTCCATCAGAGTTGCCAGAGGCTAGCCCAAGCAGCGAATCAAGAACTTGCTGGTCAAGGTAGGCCTGATCTTGTGTATGATTTAAGGCGTCATTTGTTGAAGAGCGCGTTGTGCGACGGTATGCACCGCCGCTACCATCTGCAGGATCGCCAGCGGTCATCAGTCTCGGAGGTAAGCGGTTGTTGAGCTTGGAACAAATTGGATATTCCTTATTCGCGCGCCCTAGACACTGTGACTGGGCACGTAGGGAGTTAAAGGCAACAGTCACACTACGTCCATCTCCTCTCGCAGCGAGCAGATTGTTACCGGTATGTGGAGATTGATTAGGAAGCTTCCATGCCCTCCTACGCCTTAGGGCGTGAAGTTAATACCACAAGCCAAGCGTCTCCGGATCCACGTGACGCGGAGTAAGCGGAGACTCTGTATCTTTGGCAGTTGCGGTGTGCTGTCAAAGCGTGAAGAAATATTTTGGCGTCAAATCCAAACCCCGGAGAAAGGGTGCAGACACCGAAGTTTTGGCGGAAAGACCGTCTTCATGCTAGGCCATCTCTGCTTGTAGGTACTCGGCCCGATGTTTGTTACGAGACAGTACATGATGATGGCTGGACGAGGTCCTTGCCACTTCAGGTTTCATGATATCCGTAAGCCGCTACCCTACTGGCTCGTAACGAATTAGGGACGAACCTTCATTTAGTGCCCAGGTTGATTGAGTCAAGACCATCGCCTCTCTGGACATACTATGCTTAAAATATCCTCAGGTATGTGTCCGACGAACGGCGACATGACACCAGAGCCCGCCGACCGGCATTTGAATTCAGTTTGAAACTGTCATTTCTCAACTAATTATGCTATCCACGCTTCAAGTTTCAATCAGACGTCACACGTCGAGTCACCTTGACGTTGAACTCCTTCTGGATATGAACGGCAAAGTTCTCCGTTGTCCAAGGTTTCGCGGGGTCTACGATCGTGAAGTCAAACCGCCGAAGAAGCTACGTGACAACCATCGTTAGCGATCACCTTCGACGTTGCAGAGCATCAGATAGGCGGAAACTTACCTCAACATAGACCTTGTTCAGCTCGAGCATGGCGATGTTCTTGCCAAGACACTCCCATCGACTTCCCACTCCAAAGTCCAGCATAACCTGGGTATCCATCGCACGGTACTGCTCTTTGGAGATACCGAGCCACCGCTCTGGTCGAAACATGTCGGCATCTGCCCCGAATACCTCTGTCTGACGCATCACTGCAAAAGGAGACCATGCCACGTTAGTTCCGGCAGGAATACGCATTCCACAGATCAACTCGTCTTTGTCGGAAACCTTGGGCAACAAACCGGTCGCCGGGGGGTAGATTCGAATCCCTTCCCTTATTACTGCCTGGAGGTACTCGAACTTCCTGGCCTCTGCATCTGTGATGGGAGATGAGATGCGGCCCTCAGCGGCAGCCGTGTCTATTTCAGCCCGCAAACGGGCATAGACATGTGGGTTCGTCATGATGAATAGCAAGGTGGTTCGGATTGCTGCGGCAGTTGAATCAGAACCGGCAATAATCTGAACGGTTGTTTCACCTTCTGCTTCTTCTTTCGTAAGGCCATGAGAGACGAAAGAGCCAAGGATGTCGCGTTTGACGACGGGCTTCTCGCCGTAGCGCTCCTCAACGGCCTCTGCCGCCCTCCGCATGACATCGCCAATGCCTATGATATCCTTTGAGTTGGGCAAGAAGAACTTGAGGGCCGAAGACTGTAGGATTCTGAGCATCCAGGGCTGCAATGCAATGACTAGCAGCGAAGGCAGGGTTTTCTCCGTGATCTCAATGTACCGCATGGTATCAGCGTCAGCTTCCAAATAGCCAAACTTCTTGCCAAAGCCCAAGGCGGAGATGACGTCCAGGGTGAAGTACTGGACCTTACGGGCCAAGTCTACGGTCTTATACTCAGACCCAGTCGATAAGTATCGCGTCTCTAGTAAGTTGACCAGCGCTTCGACTCGTTCGTCGATGACATCCTCCACGCCGTCGACATCTTTGCCTGCGTAGCCGGCCGCGAGCTTGGCGCGAAGAGTGTCATGATATTTGTCATCCAACGCTGTGAAGACACTGTCGGAATATGGGTCGAAACGTAGGCCCAGATACCAGAGGCCTCGCTTCCAGTGAGAGCGAGCCGCCCATAGAACTCGCAGCGTGGCGCCATCACCGCAGAGGACCCAATTGGGTGCAATCCGAACAATGGGACCTGCAGAATAGGGCTCATTAGCTATACCTGCAAACGAACTGCGTAGGTGAGCGTCGAAGACTCGCTGCATTTGTGGACTAATCGGGTCGGGCTGTCACATCGCAGGTTGGATGGGGAACGTGATGACAGATCCTTGACAGCGGAACTATTACGCACCATGCTTCTTGTTCAAGTCTTGCAGGATGAAAGAGAGTTTCCCGCTGAATTGTGCCTTCATGAGCCAAAGATCGGTCCAATGTGCCCAGAAGGGCCCTGGAATATGTCTCATCCGTGCATAGTCACGTATTCGGCAGATGACCAGGTATGCCGTCCATAGTGCTACGGCGACGGATGCCACGGTAGTAGCAGAATACTGCATCCTGAGCTCTTGACCCGGCTGGTGGGCAGCCGAGTAGGCACAACCAAGCAAAAAGCAAGCTCAATTGGCAGAGGATGGGAGCACAAGACGGCCCTGGGAGTGAGACAGAGGTTAGGATGAGAGGGGCGAGGACGCGAGATGTGAGATTTGTCGTGGCGGGACCCGGAAAACGGGCACCTGGCGGCCTTGAGGGTTGACAAACAATTCGCTGCGCCGCAAAGACTTGATGCTCAGAACTACCGGTTGATAGCTGTCAGATTGTAATTGAAAGCGGCAGGAGACTGGATGTACGGGCAGTAGACTTTGGGACGCTTACCGGATCGTCGCACAAAATCCGAGGTCTGGAAGCCTGTGCGGGTTCCGACGGCAGCGTCTGATGGTGTGCTGCGTTCGAGCACGTCTGAGGGCCGGGATAATTGTTTCGATGATGTACTTGTGCGTTTTCAAGAGACGCGCAGACTGCGCATACAAGTAAGTACTTTCGAATGGAAAAGAAAGACCAATCCTGGATATGCAGCTCTGCTAGGGTTTTGAGAAGAAGTGAAGGGCAACTTGCAAGGTGAGGATTTGAGGTCCACGAGTATGAAAGTCAGCTGCAGAAGGAACTTGAGTAGCAGAAGGGCCTGTTAGAAAAAGAAAACGGGAACATGAGATACGAGAACCCCATCTCAAATATCCCCTGCTTTGAAATGCCACCTAGATGTAATCCTGCATCTTCGCGTGAGCTAAAGGTGTCATCTTCCCCGATGTGTGTTGGCGTAGCACTGTGGCAGGCCGTCACGATGCATCAACGGCCGCCGGCAAATACGGGGCAGCAAATCGAGTGCGAGCTGCTTGCTGACAGGCAGCAGCAATCTTTTCAGTTTGTGGATATGTTTCCGTTGTAAGAGATGGGAAGCTGCAAGAGGCGACGACTCTCGACCGGGATGGTGACATGGATGTCGGTGATGTTGCGGTGCTAGTGACGCACACAACCTGTAGCTTTGCTGTTCCCCGGCGTAGGGCATCTCACTGATTGCATTTGTCTCTCCAATGTTTGCGACAGAGACGCAAATGTAATGGACTGTGCGTCCGTCTAATGCCGTAAACCTTTGGACCTTTTGTCAGTTCAAAGACGTTTCAACTGGAAGGTGTTTGGTCCCATGATGCCGTTTGAATCCGAAGTAAATGATTGTTGTTCCATCTCACAGTTGCGACGGTGTTCTTCTCCGTGCCCTTGGTCCCGGAATCAAAACCATGTGCCCAACGCATCGGTCACGACATGCAACGGGCTCGGGTAGGGGTGGGTGGGAAGTGTGGCGCACCTCTGTTCGCTCGGTGAAGAGCCCCTAGACTTATCCTGTATTGGACAACAGCTCGTCTTGATTGAAGTCACTACCCGAAGTACAGGATGAAATGAGCTAGGTGTGCTGTTGCCCGTGGGTCAAGTAAGTGGTCACCAGGCACAAGTAGAATTCTTTCTCAAGCCAAAGCACCTCTGATGCCCTCCTATTGTCTTATTTCCTTGCAATTGAAGCGCCTCACATTGTCCCCCACTCGACCCCCGAAGATGGCGGGGTTCCGGTGCTGTGTTTCGGCCAGCCAGAGCGTCATGCGTAACACACACCGAGCACATACACTCAGAACCAAGAGGGTATTGAGACGCGTGTAGCCGCTTACGGATGATGCGTGAGCGATGCGATGCAATTGATGAATTGATAATGGATTGAATGAAGAGAAAAAGAAATTCGGTAATTATTTCCCCTTGGCCCCATCTTCTGTTGACAACAGCCCAATGGGCATCGCTGAGAAAGCTCCTCGGTCTTTTCAGAACTCTTCATGTCATCATCTTCATGCAGCTAGTAGTCGAGCAGGTTGGAACTGCGTTATTAGTGCCATGGTCCCTGGAAGACGCGAGACTCTGCCGGTAAACCGCGCGATGCAACCCGGACGTGGGCCTTCTCGCTTCGCTGCCGTGTGTCTCTCCAACGCAGTCTTCATCCCCGTTTGGCTGCATCACATCACACCACACTACAGACGCGATGCCCCTAATTCTGCAGTAGTGCCTCCTCGCACGTACACTGAGCCGGCGACAGACGTCTGCAATCTGCATTCTGATGTATCACAAAGAATACCTAGTTCGCCGTTGCCTGAGGCTGGTCTGCCTCTTATTAAAGACATATGATATTTTGCAGCCCGCTAGGCGTAACCACTCTTCTTCTCCCTGCGTCTGCTTCAGCCTGCTTTGATCTTGATGTTTTGTGCTCTGGCAGTCTTTGCCTCTAATTCTCCCGCTTGAGTCTCCTCGCAGCTGCGTGATGCTGCATCGGGATACTCGACAGCTCGTTCTTCTCAACACAGCCACTTCCGACCCCATTCACAGTTCCGAACAATTGTGAATCCTCTCGGCGGAAGCTCGCGCCATGGTCGTGTCCCCGCCGCAGTCCCCGGTCTCCCCGGTATCTGCCACAAACGCCCACCAAAGGTCCGCTGAATCCCCTAAAGCAGCCCAAGCTCCAGCACCGCGTCTAGAAGACGCCGTCTCGCCGCCACCGGAATCTTCATATGCATTGGTGTCCGAACAAGAGCCAGCGCCGCGGATTGTAAGGCTGCATCCTAGCCCTTCAATAGCCCAATCTGCATCAATATTCACTGCTTCATTCATAGACATTGTCCTCGGATGAAAACAATGCTAACATAAGGTACCAATAGGAAGCAGACGCAGTCGGCAATTCTGACACCGATTCTGCACTGGGCGTTGTTAGTCTACCACACTTCCATCATTCACCCGCCCTGCCGCCCCTTGTTGCCCCCTGAAGATTCAGCCTACTGCTACTCCAACGGTAGCCACTCCCAGACCGCGTACAGAAGACGCACTGGAGACGTCTGCGAGTCATCCGAGCAGACCAATCGTGTTTCTGCCTTTTGATATCCCAGCAGCGTCACGCATCGGAGCACAAACCCTCTTCGCTAGCCAAGGAGTTGTCATGCTGATTCCCGTTGCTTAGCCTTTCCGCGATTCGCTCACATCGCTGCGGTCAAGCATTCGCCATTACCAGCACGAAAATGGCCGTACGTATCATGCCATGAGTGCGGGGAGTAAGTGATAATACGTTATCAATCTGCAACGTACCGAACTGACCACCCCCATCAGAATATTTCCTTCCAAACGATGAGGTGAGATTTTGCCTAGTGCAATCAAATCCCTGTTGCGGATAGTAATTAACACTTTCATTCGTTGAAAGTCGGAGGTCGACAGGTTGGGTAGGAAATCTCCGCATCGCATCTGGGCCACCGTAGCTGACTGCCGCACAGATTTGCAGCACTATGTGATGACTCTTACGATAGGAGGCAATCACTGCCTCTGCCCGAAGAATATGGGTGCCAAAAGAGTGCTTGATCTCGGAACTGGTACCGGAATCTGGTCCATGGAGTATGGTAAGATGGCCCTTCCTCGCACAACCCGCCCACTTAGTGTGAGAGTAAGGTCTGACATGATTCTGACAACCACCAGCGGATGCACATCCTGATGCTGAGGTAGCACATACACGTGTCGTAATTCCTGCCACAGGCTGACAATAGGTATTGTAGGTAATTGGAGTCGATCTAAGCCCCGTTCAGCCAGACCTGTGAGTTTCCCTTGATTTACGACTTGCCAGTAGCGCCTCGCTCACCAGAATCAGCGTGCCCCCAAATTGTTCTTTTGAGGTATGTTTCGGCAAAATAATACTCTATTGAGCTTTTCGTCTAAACAGTGCCATGAAGCTCGATGACTTAGAGAAAGACTGGACATGGTCACGACCTTTCGACTTCATCTTTTCTCGCATGATGACAGGTAGCTTTTCGGACAACAGGAGCATCGTCTACAAGGCTTTTGAGTGAGTTTGACCCTTACACATAGTTGATTTCTTCGCTGATTGACACGATATGAAGCGCTCTGGAGCCAGGCGGATACTTTGAGGCCCAAGATATGGCTCTCCCTCTGGGCTGCGACGATGGCACCCTATCAGTTGATTCAGACCTCTGGAAATGGGTCCTTCTGGTAATGGAAGGCATGGAGAAGTTCGGTAGACCTGTCACTGCTGCTGAACAGTGGAAAGCGCTCATGGAAGAAGCTGGTTTCGAAGACGTCGTCGAGACCATCTACAAATGGCCCACAAACCGTTGGCCTCGAGACAAGCATTACAAGGATCTTGGTATGTGGAGCTTAGAGAACATGGACCAGGCCCTTGAGCCAGCCACGCTTGCTCCCCTCACAAGAGCTCTTGGCTGGAGTTACGAGGAGGTCATTGTTCTAGTCAGCAAAGCCAGAAAGGTACTGAGAGATACGAGTGTACACGCATACTGGCCGATGTAAGGTCCCCCTTCTGAAAACAAGGTTGTACTCAGTGTTAATGTGAGTCTACAGATATATCGTCCACGGGCGAAAGCCGCACAGAAGAGATAGGGCCAGCGCGTAAAAAGAATCAGACGGGAAAAGAAAAAGACCCAGGCTACACAGAACTGATTGGACTTGTCGACTGGACTTGCGGGTAGCCCGAGTTGTAAATGAGCACAGACAATCTGATCGCAACTGGCATCATGAATACGACTTCTGTGTTGTTTCGGCTCTTCTTGTAAAACTTTTCAGATCAAGACACAATCAATATACATACGGTACAACCGAATCGACATTACTCATTGCCAGAAGCTGCTATATCAACCATACGACTAAAACTACATTAATATCGCGTGGACGATTTGCATCAAGGACGCTGTCTCATGTTCCATGCCGATCTGTGCGAACACATATGGCGATGTTATGATAGTGTCCCACGGCCACGGAGCACGATGTCAGTGCCTAGTAGTGAACAGACTCCTCGAACTCAATTGCAGGCTCTGCCTCCTTCTTGTAGTGAACGGATTCCAGAAATTCGATTGCAGGCTCAGCTTCCTTCTTGTAGTGAACCGACTCCAAGAACTCGATGGCGGGCTCGGCCTCGGCTTCTGGTTCTCGCTTGTAGTGGACAGAGTCCTCAAACTCAATAGCAGGCGCAGCTTCCGCCTCACGTTTGTAGTGAACAGAGTCTTCGAACTCGATCGCTGGCTCGGCCTCTTTCTTGTAGTGGACGGACTCCAAGAAGTTGATAGCAGGCTCGGCCTCGGCTTCGCGCTTGTAGTGCACGGAGTCCTCGAACTCGATGGCGGGTTGTGCCTCCGGCTGAGCCTCCTTCTTGTAGTGAACCGACTCGAGGAAGTTGATGGCGGGCTCAGCCTCGGCCTTGGGACTGGCTTCTCTCTTGTAGTGAACCGACTCGAGGAAGGAGATGCTAGCCTCGGCTTCGGCCTCAGGCTGTGCAACAGGGGCGGCAACAGCGAGGGAAGCGCCGGCGAGAAAGAGGATGGTGGAGGCCTTCATTTTGAGGTTGTGAATCGAGCGTGGGATGACGGGGAGCAGGTGAAGGGGCAAATTGTGGAAGTCAGGTTGAGAAGGTAGCGGAAGGATGTTGACGCCAGGGCAGGGCTTCAGGTACCTCTTTATACAGGCCGACGGTCAACCTGCTACTTCTGAGAATGCAGTTGTACGTGTAATGACTCCAACATCTTCGGTGGTCTCATAAACTGCACTAAGTCAAAATGGGAAGCTGGCACTACACTGACTTGGATGACCTGGTGCTGTCGGCATTGGATCCGACGAAGCTGCTATGAACAGTTTACTGGTCTTCATGATAACAGCACGACTCCACCGACATGCCCCAGGAACTTCTGTTGCGGGGAGGGCCAGGGTCTTGACATGATGACGTACTCTCACTGTAGTACGGCGTTCGGTTTCGCTACTTCTTCACTTCCGGTAGACCTCAGCATTTTCTGTCAACTTCTCAGTGCGATATTCGCATTGACAGGGAGTGAATAAGACGAGCTGCGGCTGTGACTAAAGCTTCCAGCTCAGACCCAACCCTAGTTTGGATTGCCTTTGAGGTGATTCGTGCGTCGTGCGCTTCAGTGAAGCCTCGAAGCGGAATGATACCAACACAAGCTTTCTATCAAGAAGATCAAGCCTTCTTGGTCCGCAACAATTGTGACTCTGGGCCCAGCAGACCCAGCCCCTTGGGCATACGGGACCACTTAGTTCGAACGATCAGATTGAAATAAGCTTTCCGAAGTCGGCTGACTTGACCAGAAAGGAAGGTGAGCAACCGTATCAAGCTGCCGAGTCAGGTTCGGGTAAGGGTTCAATGAGCTCAGAGCCGGGGGACCGGGAGTTGGAAAGCGGAATGGCGGCGACACCCCGCAGCTCAATTGGACACGGAAATCAAAGAAGCAATCAATTTCACATATTGTGCTCGTATAGTGACCAGGAACCGTAGAACGCGCTGGAATCCCCAAGCGTGATTTCGCGATAGCGAGTCATGTTACCTAGGTCGGGTTGCCCTTGCTTGTCACCTCCGGCTCGTCCAGACCTTTGGGAAGATTCCTTATCTTGTTTCCATGCTCTGGAACTTGAGAAACTCAAGACGACTTCTCATCGATTCTTGAACTCTTGCTCTAAGTCTCAACCGAGGCCAATCTATCAACATGTCGGGAAGATACTTCCCCCTGACCGAAGCGAAAGATAGGGCGGAACCTGAGATAGAGGGGTTTCTCTCAGATGGCGACAAACCAAGGACGTACGCTCGCGGTGGTTCATCCAGAATGACCTTGCGCGACAAGTTTGCTACCTTCTTGTTCGTTTCCAGTTGCATCCTTTTGGGCCTTTCTGTATGGATTCATTTGCATCCCAAGCCACCAACCGACCGACAATGTGTGAAGCAACTCAATGTTCCATGTATGTCACAACTGAACGCCGCCAACGGTTTCACAGTGTCTTATAGCTAAACCCGACATTAGCACCAGTTCACGATGTCTTGGAGTATGAGGAAGTCCAATTCGACAACGCTTTCTGGAAGTCAAGCCCATACAAGGGTAAGCCGACACCTGAACTGGAGGCGAAATGGAAAGAGCTGTGGTATTGTAAGTTCACCAGTTGAGTTCATGTAAGCTGCACCCGCCGACTAAGAAACAATAGATGGCTCTTTTGGCTTGCCAGACTCATACTTGCCATCCATGAACAAGTCCTCTAGTGGCATTGGAGGAGATCCCTGGGCCCGCACCGAGTCTGGAAATCTCCTGGCGGGGCTTGAAGTTTTCCATAACCTTCACTGCCTCAATCTTGTAAGATCATGTCTTTCCCACCGATATTGACGCCGACTGAGACTCAAAGGTGAGACAATATGCGCACAAAGACGAGTACGACTACAGCAACGATCCAGCGTTTCACGGAAGCCCCGAGCTTGTCCTAGCGGTGAGTCGCCAAGATACCCCATTTGTCGAGTCTGCCGAGAAGAGTTCTCTGTGCTTGCATCAGACTTCCTGAGACTTGTACTGCTTTGTCTAAGATTCCTCAGTAATTCTAATTTCTTCCAGCATGTTGATCACTGCATTGAGGCGTTGAGAATTCGGTTGCAGTGTGCGGCCGACGTTACACCATTTTTGCATACGAAGGGTGCCAAAGGCACACAGCCAGATTTCGACTCGCAACATAGATGCCCCAAGTACGATCGCATTGTCGGGTGGGCTAAGGAGCGGCAGATTATGATCGAAAAGTCGGACTCGAAGGAAGGGCACGGGCATCATGGATAATTAGTTAATGCAAAAACATCAAGTAGCAGGTCGTCACAATTGATTATGAGATAGGTGTGGCCAAGGTAAGCCTGATTTGATATGGACGCTTATAATTGATTGGGAGTCCCATCCTTTAACGATACATCGCCAGATTTTTGTTGTCAAATAAATCAAATTGCATGTGCTTATCCCATGTCCGTGAACAGTGGACCATCTTGCGCCGGCCATTGTTTCCCCGAGGGTAAATCAAACAATGGTTCTAGGTTACATTGGCAAGCCCCCAAAACAGTAGCTGAACATCGCCAAAAAAGGCGACGCTCACAGACGCGTTATGTGCAGAGTGAAATGCATGTGGATATCTTAGTACAGACCGACGAGGATGTCACCGCGTACGCGGGCAGTGACGTGGACTTCGGCTTCCAGGTCCAACTTGATACCGACCATGAGAGCGGCCTTTGTCAGTTGACCCTTGTCGTCGACGGGACCCTTCAGGAGGTTGCCTTTAAGCTTATGTTAGCATGCTTGGCAACGGTGCCAGGGGCAGACGGGGAAGCTTACCGACGGGGCCGTTGGCGTTGCCAGAGAGGTTGGGCATGGGGACGGGCAGGCCAGGCTGGGGCATGCTGCGTCCGAGCTGACCGTTGTTGGGAGGGTAGGAGGTAGGGTAGGCGGGAGCACGCTGCTGCTCAGCGGCGTCGGTCTTTTGGCTGGAGGCACTGAATGCATTAGCGATCTGCATGCCAAGATGTTGGAAGAAGCTGGTGGGGTTTTACTCACGGAGAAGACATTGTGGTTAGGAATCTGACGACTTGGTCTTGGAGAGAAGTTTGGAGTTCTTCGGGTGAGCTGGCTTCGTCGAGTTCTTCGGGATTAAGAAGACCTCGTTCTAACAAGAACTGCTTGGATGGTGACTTTGGCGAGGGCTTGGGGCTTTTGGCTTGGGGGACTTCAAGGTCTTTCGATGCGTTGTTGGCTTCGATTATAGAAGTCAAGGAAGAGAGGGAGCGTTGTACGGAATGGCGTTTCTTATCAACTGGTGATTCGGATTCTTGTGGAAGAGAAGAAGCTCGAGAACGATTTCCGTTGTTGGCGGGAGGGAAGTTATTATTGTCGGTTGAGACTCGGATGGGTAGCTTGAATGAGAGGGATCTTCTGAGAGCTCCTGGCGCAGCAGAACTGTCTTCGGGTGGTGGAGGTGCTGGAGTAGGAGTTTGGGACGGGGCCGGTTTGGCAGGGATGTCGGCAGGGATTGATGCAGCTGATGCAGAGAGGCGCTTTGACGACGTGCTAGAAGCTCGGGATGCGTGGCCTGGTCTCTTGGGGATTGGTGGCTGCTGCTGCTGAGGAGGAAGTTCGAACTTTGAGGATATCGTGGCGATCGGGGAACCTGTTCCCACGGGGTTTTGCTTTTTATGTTGTTCTGTTGCGGTGTTAAGAGGTTGCGATTGTTGTGGTTGTTTGGCCTGCTTAGCCATCTTCAAGTTGGAGGGGGAGCATGAGGAGCTTTAAGCTTCGAATGCGAGCGCGGCCGAAAGAACCCGGTATAGATAGTCGATGCTATCATTCACTTCCGTCCATCCATCCTAGACAAACTTGCAACAGGAGCAGAGGCGGCTCTGGAGAGCCAACTGACATCGTCCGATGTTGAAACCAGCCGCTCGGATCGAATCTCGCGTGCTGTGTTTTGTCAGACTTGGCCAGACCACGCCGACCAACGACTCTCGCTCATGCGGATAACGGTCGCGTTTCCAGAACATCTGAAAATTGGCCAGCGTGGTACGATTCGACTGAGTAGATAGAACGTTTTTTGGTTGCATCGGGGCTCGTCTGTGTCTCAGAGTGTCTTCATGGGAGGCTCGGCAAGGGTCGTGTGCCCACCATACCCATGTCAGCAACCCTTATGCCGGGGAGTTTCAATGGCATCGATCAGGGGTCCTCGAAGATCTGCAACATGGGAATCGCATCTGACATTTTGCAAATGAGCCCATCGAAATCCGCTTTCTCCTCCACTGCAGTAGCATTTGGCACATCTACCAGGTGCCTGCCGGCGCGTTCCACAAACATCAGTCGATAATCTTCAACTTATTCAACGTCTGTTCTGATCTTTTTGAAGTTTCAAAGGGGTGAAACGACTCAAGCAACACCCTGACTTAACGGGGTTGAAGATCCCCCCGAAACCATCGTTACCACAGTAAACCCCCATTGCCACGTCGTCTGAGCCGATGTTCAACGACCCTCACAATCCACCCTTCAAAGCAAAAGAGACACGTTGCTCGACGAGAACTATCACTTGACAAGAAAACAAACACATTTCTCGCGCTCACCTGCCCTTGTCGCATTGATTCAGGCGCTCATCGAGAGCTTCCCATGGGCCGTTTTTTATCTTTCGATTCTTGTTGTCAAGCGTACCTTGCGAATCATTGAGACGCTCAAGTGGAGATGGTTCTGTCACTCCTAGTCAGCTTCGGCACGGCCGTCGGCGCCCATGAGGGCATCAAAGCCTCCATGGCCAAGTCCCGAAAGGAGGAGCATCGAAGTCGGAAGAACAACCTTATTGTCCATTGCCCCAAGTCATCCCAGTACAGCCCTTACCTCGAGGGGCGGCGGGTGGTACTATCCGGAGACAGGGTAAGTGACCTCCCCACCGCAAAGTTTGACAGATGATCTGACACTTCAACAGCTCTACATTGACACTGGCACCGCTCACGATGTCCCATTTGGTCATCCCTTCGAGGGATACTACATCCCTTATCCTGACTCTCGGTATGCGGGACTGGTGACCACCATCACGCCTGAAGCACCAATCATGAATTGGGTGTTCATGGACCCTCTCACATACTCATTTCAATTTGGTGTTCGTGCTGTGGCAGATGCCAACCTGACTGGGCCATGGGATTGCACCCGTCAAGATCGCCGACTTACTTTCTGCGGCTGGGAAGGATTCTGTGCCGTCCTTGAGGACAGTGGCGTTTGGGGTCTATACTATGACTTCGACGGTGATGGCATGAGAAAGAAGTTTGGCCAGGAGGGTCGCGTGGTGATTGAGATTGAGCTCATCAGGAGTGAACTCAGAACACCAAAGCCAGAACCTGAACCAGAGCCGCAGCCAGACCAAGGAGCAAATACCGCAGCTGAGCAGAAAGATGATTTGACTCATCAAAAAGAAAAAGATGAATCGGTCCAACAAAAAGAAGAAAGGCCGACTGAGCCAGAGAATTTTAGTACAGAGAGAGTCGAAACTCCATCAAAAGCTGTTCAGGAAATCGGGGTCACCTTAGATGAGAAGATGGAGAGGATGTTTGTTGGAAAGGTGGAGGATGAGGAGACTTATTCTGTAATATCTGAACCATTGTCGACAATGTCAACGCTATCGACAACCAGCGGTGGCATGCCAAAAAAGAGGAGGAAAAGGAGAAGCAGGGCAAAAAAGTACCAGAGCCCGAGCGTTGAGAATTCGGAAGAAGAAAAAGGGACCGTTCAGGCCTAAGGCTTGGGAATTGGAATATAAGTTGGGGAAGCCTCATAGTAGTAATGCGGCAGTGAACAATCAGATGAGGGAGATCTACAGGAACTGAACTTTCTTTGACGGCGCTGAATGGCATTGTAGCAGGAGCCAGTCGTTTAAACAAAGCCACACTCTCGGTCAATGACTTCTCAAAACGGGCCATCCGTCCGAGTGACTGGTGACCGCGGCCCCTAGTGGGATCGCTGGGAGGGGTGATAACACAAGGGTCGCTGGCCAGTTCGCGTAGCGTCATCCGCATGGATCAAAGGGTATTGTAGCCGATGAGACGGGAAGACGTTTCCAACCAGGGCTCCAGCTGACAGATGAGGCATTGTCGTCGGATCCAGCTGGGAGGATACCTTACCTCAGCTGTCAGTCTGTCACCACTCAGAATGGGCCCTTGTTTCAAGCCGGCGCCGGCCAAATCATTATCCTGCGATGGAGCTCAACGTTAAAGAAGGTCGAGTGATCGTAATATCTGATAGCTGAAAAAAGAAGATGAGGGTTGAGCATCGTTGGAGGTGAGATCTGACGAGGGTGGATATGTATCAATCAAAGATCTTTTCAAAGTTGAATGTGGCCTCGGCCACCTTTTCGTGTCCGATGTTAATTCAAAGACCTAAATGTTTGACCTCGTTTCACGTGACAAAGCTGTCGAGATTATCTCACGGTAATGGGCAGAGACGATGTTGGAAGTGGACGTCGACGCGGAAGTTTTGATGGAGACCGATGAGGATAAAATGGTCTTGACTCCTCGCCTTTTGTATCTGAGTTCACCAAGCAAATCAACCGAACAAACACACAATCAGTCAATATCATCTTCATCACACCGGCAGAAGAGAGCAACTCAAGCACAATCATTCAGTCTTCAGGCCACTAACTCGATCAAGAAAGTCCAAGAATCGCCCGTCAAAGCTCATCAGTAAGTCAGGAACAACCCCTTGACCGAATTCCACATGCTTACAATATGAGATCAGATAGCTGCCCAGCCATCCGCAATGCCTAGAAACAACACTGCACTCAAAGCTATGCGCGCTCGTCAGGTCGAGCGATTCATCTCTCACCTCAAGTTGAACGACCCCAACAACGAGCTGATCAATCTTGTTAGCACTAGCGACATCTCAGAAGCGCAGAAAATGGCCAAGCTCTCCGTTGCTGACTCTGATGAGGAGTGTTGGCCAGAAAACTGGACCTACGGTAACACTGCTTTCAAGACCTTTTTCAATCGCCATTTCCTCCGATGGGCAACATCCCAGCGTGCTCGAGATGAATATGATGGTCCTGCCAAAGGAACTAGATCACAGGTTGCCAAACGCCTGGCGGAGCAAGAGTCTGCCTGAAAAGGGGGCATGTTGTCACGGGGGCTCTTTGGATAGCGGTTAGAGCGCTGTTCTACACGATTGGTTTCTTCTTTTATGTATTTGGGCGTATCACGGGTTCGGGAATATACACAGACTAGAGGGGGCGAGAGAAAAGGCAAAGCATGATTTAATGGTCGTGAAACGAGAGCCCTATTGCCCCTTTGAGATGTGATCTAAGTTGTGAATCCGTTAAACTGATAAGTACCTGCTTGGCTCTCGGCGCAGGAGATCCAGTTGGTATCAAGACCGTTTCCTACATCTAACTTCTGATGACTGAGTTTATGCAAGTTCAAATGTTCTCTTGATTTGCTCATGAGTCCAATTATGTGCAAGACACAGAGCCAAGAGAATGCGAGCCTTCTGAGGGTTGAGATCGTTCCCAGCGATGATGCCCAGTTTTCGGTGCTGCTTGCTGTCCACAACCACCCCCGCTCCAAGCCTCGACGACTGGACCACGGTAATCTGTCCGTTGGAATCTCTGATGGCTTCACCAAAGGCAGCAGTCTCGGACGGTGTGCCCAACCCTGGCCCAAAACCGGCCGACACAATCCCTCTGGCACCTGCCGCAACGCACGCTCTCACCATGGTTCCATCGGCACCAATATGACTGTACACAATATCCACACGAGGCAATCCATCACGCAGCAGGTCGGGAGAGAACTTAGTGGTGGAAGAACTCAGAAGCTGCGACGTGATGTTCACTGTGTCTCCGTCGATGTAACCGATTGGCCCTCGCCATGGAGATTGAAAAGCTCCAACACGAAGAGTGTGCGTCTTAGTGATAGTCCGAGGAGAGTGGATTTCGTCATTGATAACCACAAAAACGCCAGGTTTGCTGGAATGGGTGTGCTTGTCTCTCGGAAATTCGTGAGATGCCACTCTGAAGGCTGCCAACAGGTTGGCAGATGCTTCGGAGGACTTCCCATTCAGAGGGCGCATGCAGCCAGTGACGACCACGGGTATGTCCAAATCCAGAACAAGTGAGAGAACCCAGGCTGTTTCTTCAAGACTGGCAGTGCCATGGCCAATGACGATGCCATGGATCTTTTCCTTCGGGTACTCCTTCTGAGCCATCAAGTTGCATGCACGGGCAATCGTGAACCAGTCTTGAGGTTGAATAGCGGTGCTGTCGATCGGAGGCTCAAAGTCGTAGATGACTGGCTTAATGCCATGGAATATCTCCGATATGCCGCTCTTGTCAAGTATCTTTTGGCCTGAAACGCGTTCGTCTGTAGCGTTGTAGTCCATGAAGTCGAATTCATCCACGGCGATGGAAGCGATTGTACCACCAGTGGAAATGAAACCAACTCTTTTGGTCAACTTGTTGACACCAGAGGCTGTCCTGGGGTCTGCAGATAGCTGCGTCGCGGAAGATGTATCATTCGGAATATGGAGAATATCCTTGATTGATGGGTAAGGTGATGATCTGGAGGATTTCGCTGCGTGGTGCCGTCGAGACGTGATGTTTCTAATGACTGTCATAATGAAGTTGTTGCGCACCGCTAAATGAAGTAATCGCAGCTCGTTTCAAAGTAATTCATCTGGGAAAAAGGATTCTAACGGGCGGTGAAAATGTTCGACGGTGAAGGACGACGTATTCAAGGGCATGGAAAGATAGTATTCGCCAAATGGCGGGAGCTTTGAGCCACCTGGTCTGGCGAAGGAATCAAAACGGTCCCGTAATTGATTTGCCGGCAGTACCATCTCGCGGTTCCCTGCGTAACGTCGGAAGGTCGGAAGACTCGCCGCGATTGCGCCATCTGTTGGGAGACAAAAGACAAGTAAATTAAACCGTGCTTGTGTATCTCACAAACGAACTAATTAGGACGCCTAGTGGCCCCCTTTCCGTCGCATGAAACGTGTGCGACAAACACATGCACGTCTCGAAAGACAACCAACCTTTCGTGGGACTGTGGGCGACGAGAGACGCGTCCTCAACCGCATCGGCTTCGCGCATGTGTCTTCAGCCAGTGGATTGGACGTAGCTCGGTAGCCAAGGGCCAACGAGCACGTGTCCAAAGATGATGCTGTTTGAGGTTGTTGTCACTTAGCAGGAGCAAAAACATGGCCTCGAGATCAGGCAGTCTACACCGGCAAGTCTGCCTTTTGAATTCGCTCTCTCAGATGAAAGGAAACTTGCCCGTCAAAATTCAGACTGGGGGCCCTAGAACATGAAAAAACAAACAAGAGTCGTAAATTCGTCGAGGACCTACTTCGTCCTTGTCTAAAAAAGTAAGTAGGAACTGATACAACATGGCACCCGAGGCCACCGGAGCAATTTTTCGCCTGAAAAACAATTGTCGAGGCCATCGCATAACCCACAACGCCGAAATGGACCACCAGACCGGCACACCTTCTTATTCTTCCTTTTCCTCATCGTTGTCGTATCGGCCCAAGCGGCCCAACGGGCTCACCATAAACACGTCCTCCCAACGGCCGCTCGCAGCCTTTCCGTCCCAGTCACCGCCACTGTACAGCGGGAGACGGAGTTTTCCCGTGCAGTGCTCATCGATAAAACGGCAGACCTTCTGCATGTCGCCGACGGTGAAGTCATCCATGAACCAAAGCATCGTCCGAGGAATGTCTGCCGGGCTGAGACGTTGGGCCTGGGTAGAAGTAGGTGCAACAGAGGAGGCGCGTGTGCTCTTCCGGCGCGCCGGGGGCTGTGGAGACGCGATGAGGGTGGCATCGTCACTTGGGAGTATCTTGGACTGCCGCCGTGTGGATTTCGGGGTCGCATGGGCAGCTTCAGCCGGGGGCTGTGATTGTCTGCGCTTTGTGGCGGACGTTTTCGTCGCGGGCGTCTTCGTAGCGGGCGTCGACTCGTATCTGGAAGCTGATCGGTAGCATCAGCAAGTATTCTTAGACGTCGAAAAAGCAGAATAAGGGCTCGAGAAACTTACAGCGTCGACGTTTGTCGCTCGTGGCCTCGGACTGCTCCGCGAGACTCTCACGCTTACGCTTCGCACTGGGCTTCGCAGGTGTCGCAACCGCGTCAACGGCGGGCTTTACTTCTTGTGCCTCGGCCGCAGACTCTTCCATGCGCAAGTGACCGAGAAGCGCAGCCTTGACGTTATCATCATCTACATAACCGCAATAATCGATCAACACGTCTGGCGCGTCGACGCGGATCTTGTTCGCGGGTTCCCACGAGACATCCTCGCCTTCGGCCGAGTAGCCGAGCCACTGCACCAGCACTTGCCACTGTCCGCGAACGCGACGGTGTTTGAGAAGTCTGTAGGGGTGGTAAAGCTCGCCAATCTTGAGAACGTCTTGACGTGTCTGGCCCTTGAAGCTAGCCCAGTACTCGTAGAGAAGCCCAGGAAGATGTTCTTGGATATCCCATTCGGACACGTCAATCCGGTTGCCTTTTGACAGTGCAATGAGGGTCACAAGGGCAGTCTCAGGGTCGATGGTATGGCCGACAATTTTCTTGATCGTTTCGTACGGGAAATCTGCATCTTCAAGATTTAGCGGTGAACCTGATAAGATGGATTTAGCGACGGTGAGTACTGGGAGACTTACCTTGCTCAGAGAGCTTTGAGCGGGGTCTGCCTCGAGGCATGTTTGTAGCGCTTGGACAGAGAATTACGTTTGGTGACAATGGAATGTGGTGCTTGGAGATGCGACAGGCAAGTTCGTGGTTCTGTAAGTTGTCGCGCTCTAGACGCGTTCGCGTCGATCGCAACCCTGTTTTATTTTTATTTTATTTTTTCCCTCGGTCCGTGACGGGCCGGCCTTCGGGCCCGAAGTGGGGCCATTGATAGTGGGGCCCGATTACGCCGTCTAAGTCGGCAGAATGGTCTGCAACGCCCGAGATACAATAAGACAATCTTCCTGCGGTTTTCTGATCAAAAATACCATGGTTTCAAAAAACCATTGAGATGCTCAATAGCCCCGAGGGTGGTGACTAAGAAACGTAGGTTCAAGACTACCTAGGTAAGTAACACTTCCATCAACTGATAGGAACAGGGCCTTCGGAGCTAAGTCACACATGTTTAGTGGACGTGTGCATCACAACCATGCAAGTTACCAGTACGACCTATCTACCAATTGAAACCCCCTTGCAATGTGACCAGCCGGCTAATTAGCAACGGGTAATTCATAAAATGAGTGATATGCGTGAGGGAGGCGATTGAGGAGAGGATTTGGGTAGCACTTAAATTGATTAAGGCCTAGACGGCCGGTGTTATGTTATGTTCATCGCACCAAAACTAAATACAGTAGAAGAATTGTTTACAAAGTTTGTATGGGTATCCACGTTCCCTCATTCCCAATTTGCTCATAATGCGCCGTGGCTCCGCGCTGCGAACCGCGATGGAAGATGTCGTTGCAGATGTAGCTCGAACGCCTGCGGGTATGATTTACCTCCCCAGGCTCGAGACATTCAAGTACGGCATGAAGCCGTTTATCGGAAGTTGCCGCTGCCGTTGCAGCGAGACAGGGGGATGGAGCTCTGCTTCTTGAGGCAGGCAGTGATGGCGCCGCCAACCCAAGTCACACCCTCGTAAGAGCCCTCCCTGAAAGTATTGTTAGCTTGCGTTGGCTTGAGAAATATAGGTCTAAACTTACTCGTGAGAGTCCGCCATGAAAGTTCCAGTCTGCTTAAGCGCGCCAACGCAGCCCTGGAAGGTGCGGCCGTACTTGCGGTTGGTCCAGGGGCGAGTGATAACGACACCAGTGTAGCCAGGGTCAACAGTGCCACGGATGAGGTAACCCTGAGTGGTAGTCCAGGTGCGAGTGTAGTCGACCTTGAAAGTGAGGCCAAGCTTCTCGATAAGCTTGCTCATGTCGAAAGAACCACCAGCCGTAACGCCGTTGGAAATCGCGTAGGACTTGGAGATGGTGATGTCGATGCCCTTGCTGCCAGCACCAATGACGACAGGGGACATCTGCACGTCCCAGTCAACAAAGCGCTCCTGGCGATCGACGACGAATTGGTAGTTGGCGTTGCAGTCACGCTTGCCGAGGGCAAGGTCGGTGTGGTTGACGGGGATCTCGGCAAGACCCTCGCCGGCCTTGAGGTACTCGTGGTCGATCTCCGGGGTCTCGGCGGCAACACCCTCGGTCTTCAGAAGAAGGTTCCAAGTGTCCTGGGTGATGATGGCGGCTGCAGAGGCAATCCAAAGTCAATACGATCCAATAATGATGCTAGAGGCATGCTTACTTTTACCACCCTTTCCGAAGACAACAATCTCTCCATTGCGGAGGTTACGGTCGAGGGTCTCGGTAACGTTGAGAGCGGGATCCTGCTCGGCGATGATGGGAGCGGGCGCGGCGCTGACTGCAGCAGCGAAGGCCGAGAGAAGGGCAATCATGCGTGTAGAAACCATGTTGGGCAAATTGAAGGGATGTATTAGACCAGAGAGAAGTGAGTGGATGAGGATGAGAGTGATGAGGAATAGACAATACTTGGCGGGATTCTCCAGAGGTTTTATAGATATTTGCAAGAGTATCACGCCCTGGTGTTTCCGACTCAAGAGATAAGCTTCAGCAGTCACATCAACGATCAACAATGTGGCACGTTCGGCCGCTTGCCTCCGCCTGGATCGTCTGGAGTTGAGGTTGCGTTCATCCGAGTGTCGGTCACTAGTCAAGCATGTTCCCTACAAGCCTGTCCCCGTAGAATGGGTCACCCTGGACCTTGTTCGTTGGGTGGACCAACCCAGGCAGATTTGCGATCCCTTCCTGGTATATTCAGGGGCCGATCTTCTCCATACCAGGACTCCGTCCCGACAAACCGTCCAGCGAGCCTTGGTTGCGATGCGACTTAGAAATGATCAGCCTCGTGTTGTCGTTGGTTGGAGCACCGACCTCATACGTCGATGACCTACTTTCTTAATCGAGCCTAGCAGCCCCCATCCCGCACGACTCAGCAGCCGTCACGAGAGTGACTTGGTGGTCGGTCAACCTCCTTGATAGAGGCCTCAAAGAATTCCCAACGTGACAGCACGATTATCACCGCCCCCGAATGCGACTAAAATTGCGGAATTCAACGCCGTGACCAACGAGTAATGTTTTCGATAGCCGGTATCCAATAGATTGCCCACGCCTCAAAGAGGAAAAGGCATACGATAGACTCATTACGAAATGCCATTATCAGGGTGCCTAGGCAAACACCTATCGATTTCATGTCTTGCTTCCCAAACCGAAGATTTATTTCAACGCTCGGTTTCGCCGTTCCGTTCGACTCAACTCAAACCACTCATCAAACGTTCTTGTCCACATCATCCCTTCCACTTGACTCAGTCTTCCAGTCTACACACAAGGCTCTACCTTTGTTTTCCCAACCCAAATCCAATATGCAGATCTCCACGCTCGCCACTTTTGCGGTTCTTACCACCGTGTATGTTCCACCTCCACGCGAGCTCATTCATGGTTCACGGTTGTACTGACTTGACTTCAGTGCTTTCGCCAAGCTCCACAGCGCGGCTGTCTGTGTCCAGAGCAGAACGTACGGCAGCACTGGCAACGGAACTCCTTATGGCATCACCTATGGCTCCTACAAGGACTACGAGATCGACACCACCGCTACCCAGTGTGCTTGCGGCTACTACAAGAACCGTAACACCGGCGACAAGCAGTGGGACAAGTGCCCTGACTGCACTTTCGATGGTCTTCAGTGCACTTCTGGCGGCTGGCACATTGGTGGCGACGAGGTATGTGATGGGACAGCATTTCATTGTTGAAAACCAAGAGCTAACTGAAGCCTTACACCAGATGACCTACTACTGCGAGAAGAAGTGTGGCGCCCAGGGAGCTGAGGCGAACTAAGAAACTTGACGCTACTCGAAGCCGCAGGCGGAATAATTGGAATAATTGTGGCAAGGATTCTAATGGATGCAAAGGCTTGATACCATGGAGGTTGGATTCTCTTCTTGACGTAGATATTCACTTTTACTGTATTTACTTCGACGAAACAATCAATTGATGTTCTACTACACCTTTATTTTGACTTTCGGGATTTCACCGTACCTTATCTTGATGCATAATAACTTAGAGTTTATTGTCGCCGCACAAGCCAACTTTTCCATGTCGTCATCAGGGTTTTGGCTTCCAGCCTGCGCAGTAGCGAAAGGCAAACAAATGACTCGGTAGTTGCAAATGCGCCGGCGTTTCTGTTCAAACAGAGTGCATTTCTTATTTCGACTTCAATGTGCTTCTTTGTTTCATCTTCACCAAAATTTACAGTTTTCTTCCAAGACCTCTGCTGTGAGGTCGCGCTATCTCATGACCTGTAATCATCAACCTGTTCCTCGGCCCCCAAGCCGAGCTGCACAGTAATACCACCCCAACGTCGCACTCCCATGCAGGCTGTGGGCTGTCGGCGGTCGCTACAGTGGCCAAGCCTTGCCATTCCCGCCCAGGAATTGGCATCCGCGGGGGTGGGCCTTGAGACTCCAGATGACAGCAGAACAACGACCTCGGAGCCCATTCCAACAGTTCACCGTGGCCACGTGCCCAGATACTCAACTCTTGGCACATTGAAACAATCTGCAATATTCTCAACTGCCGACATTGGTTGAGCAATAACGATTCAGCGAGGATATTGCCGGTTGCTGCCCATTTACCCTGGAGTGTAAATCACAAAGGGAAAGATATTCAACGGCGCACTAGTCATGTACTGCGGAACGGGGCTGGGGGCTGGTCTAGTGATCCCCCGGGCTGAAGGGCTTCTTACGCCCTGCCAGAGTGCACCCTACGGGGCTTCAGCTAACGCCGGGTACACGGCAATTAAGTTTTTCAGGCATGCCCCATGTCTACTCAGCTAATGAGCTCGCTGAGATTCAACCATCCTTCGGGTGAGCCCCAGCCGATCTCGCTTTTATAGGAGGTTCACTGCAACATGAGCTCAGCCCAAATGCGCAAATCTCCACAGACAGTGAGACTTCGTCCAATTAGTGCGGCTGTCAGGCTTAGGCATGCAGGATGGAAATAGATGTTCTGGACCGATGTGCAGCGAAGGCTAAGCTGTTCAGGAACCAACAGCCGGAGGGTGAGGCTCTTGGTCAGCGGAAAAAACAATCTAGATAAGCTTAACATGCCAAGTCCTTCTTTGACAGGCACTTCAGAAATGCCCTACAGAGCGGGCAGACTTATCAAAGCTTGTTTAGTCGGGTAAACGTAAACATCTGCTCAGCTTGGGGCTCCAGGACAGCTATGGCCATGATAAGTGAGATGACAGACAAAATCGTTTCGAATTGAGAGATGGCATGCGTAAACTCAAAACCTTGGGCAGGAAACTTCCGCCCTGTCTCCATGGCGAATTAACAGCGCCTGGGGCACATTGGAGACACCAGGTGATCGTAATTTCCTCCACCAATCAGCATTGACTTGTTTATTTCAGCTCCAACGGTTCAGAGTTGGGAGTATCCCTGTACAACGCAATTCTTTTGATTAAGTTGAACAAGGTATCCCTTCTAAGCATCTGCGCAGAAGCGCTGAACACGCCGTTTGTACCTTTTCCGAGTCCTCGAAACCCTACGCCGTGCTACCTGTCTTGCTCACAATCTCCCTGCAATGGTTTCATGTCCAGTTTTGGTCCAAAACCGTGATGACGATGGCCGATGTCATTGGTCATCAGAACACCACCTGGAACTCATATAACCCTACAACGACCCGTACCTATGTCGGCAGCATGTGGATTACCTGGAGGGTGCGGCTTCCGCGGGACCTACATCGACTTTGAGGGTGTGCATTCCCGGGAATCTCTCCGAGGCAGCATCTTGCGCCTCATGATATTCTCGTTTTCGACTCCGAGAATTCCGGCCGCCGAGGGTGAAAGCAGGCATTGCGAGTCGTGAAGTGGGTGGCTTGATGGGTCGGGACCACATCTAGCTCCCAAGATGGGGTAACGGGAGCTTATTGTCACAGACTGTTGTCATTCTCAGGGCCACCATCTAAGCTTCTCGCCGGACCTGCTTAAGCACCGTGCTCGGATTCAAACCCCGCGCCGATAGAGATTCGAGCATTGGACTTTATCTGCTGTATTTTGTGATGGAGGCCGGGCGCAAACGGAGCCATGTACCCACCATCTGGGACTTGGTTCAGGATGATTTCGACACGTGCTTCCAGTGGACCGTGGAGTTCAACGGAGATCGGAAAGTACGAATATTTGCCGTGACTTTTCGTACGAACGGTCCTAGCTCTCAGCCCCTAGGTATCATGAGCGATAGAGAAGATGTGCATCCCTCTAGTTTCGCCATAGAGTGGCGAATGCCAGCATCATGACTAACATCATCGCGTACTTGATCTTGAAAAATCACTCCCCAGGGTAAAATGCCGCTAAGTACAAATTAGAGGTATTTGCGAGCCAACCATGAAATCTTTGTCGCTATCGCGTTCGGAAGTCTATACCAGCTCTAGAAAACATGCTACTATCGCCACGTCAAGCGGTGAAGCAAGCAGAATAGGTGGGTATCTACTAAACATCACTTCATGTGACTAGACTTGAGATGTGATATCCCAATCTTCTGCATGCTGGTTCTATTTGCTGTGTACAGTGTAGCTATGTGGAAACCCCCCCATGAGTCAAGAATCGCATACACGTGCTCTGGGATCGCCACACATGCCAGCCTCGTATCCATAACGAAGGATGATACCATCCAACCCACTGTGTTGGCAACCCCAGATTCAAATTGGACCCTACTAGTGTAAAGTAGTAGGTCCTTTTGCTTATCCCACTTTGCTCCAAACTCATGACTCAGATGCGGCTCCTTTGGGGCTCCTCATATTTCTCATGTCTAGGGTCCCGGGGACAGAGCGAGCGCCTCCGTGGCCGTGCACCAACAAAGCCCGAGCCACAGTCAGCTATCCTTGTCGAGCTGGACAACGAGGTTCTCAAATGCGCCCCTTTCAATCTATGAAATGCTGCCTCTCCATCCTTTAACGGAAAGATATCCTAAGCTAGACGTAAATCGGATCTGCTGCCCGAAAAGGTTAATGGCGGATCATATGATACACCAAGAGTCTAGAATCTCTGGGGCTGGACCGAATGGCTGGAACGTTCGGTGAGTGTATGAAGACCCTGACCTAGCCGGGCAGGCTGCGTCTAATTGTTTGATTCGTGTTGACCATTAAAGCACAGATCATCACTGTGATAACAATCGCTGCGAAATAACACGCGCTATGATCCTACTTCGGTCGTACATTCGCATGAGACCGCAACGTGACCAGCAGTATCATTATGGCGAGTCAGCCTAACCAGCCGTAAAGTTGGTCTAGACATCATGGGTTAATCACGTGTACTTTTAGATAACGGTGATGTTGAATTCGCAAATAGGACATAGCTAAAATGAGTCTCAGAACAAAGACAGGAAAGACATCTTACCAGCGGAGAAATTCTCGCTAGCAGGTCGCAAGGTGTCTGCCCAGCCCCTTAGATGCTGGCCAGGGAAGAGGGATATTTGGGATGAAGCTTTCGGCATACATGGTAGCCCGAGACTCAGTCGGCATGCCGAACTCTCCCGAAAAAGGCCATGGTAAGTCGAGCCTTGTCACTGACATGTTATTGTGTGTACCTAGCCGTTCTTTAATTTAGGTACCTGCCTGACTTCGCAGCTAGGCCACGAAAATGCTGCCGCCTTGACTTCGGGCTTAAGTCGCCCGACGGGAAGACTATACGTTGTAAAGGCAGTCGGGAGTTCCTTGCCTGGGAAGAATAGGTCACGTTTATTGATTTGGTAAAAATGCGAAGATTCACCGGAGGATCTAGCGCGGCGTGTACGCACAATAATTTGACTGATATTATGTGGGCTTACTAACGATCGTACTTAGCAAGTAGTCCTGATGTGTCATGAGAAGACATTGTGAACATGTGTTACCACGAAGCAGCTGTGCGGGAAGTCAGGACGCTCAGCGGAAATGTCTACACCGTGAATTTCAGTGATAGTGAGCCCGAGGCGTGTGTACCAACATCCCGAAAGTCTTCAAGTCGCAATGCAGCTCGTGCTCTTCTGTACCTACACCTTTTCATGAAAACCGTACGGTGTAAGTTTGCCGACGTTGCCGTTTCTCTTCGGCGGTAACCGGTAGATTTTAGGCTTCACTCGGCACCGACAGCTGGCCGAGTTCGAAGTGGGACCGATTCCGGACCCGGGAGACCGGCCGGATGCAGTCGGCTGTCCGGAGCCATGTGCAGATAGCCCGATAAGGGCGAATGTCAAATAATGCTTCAAGGAAAAGAAGAATGGGAGACAAGTGAGAGGTGAATAAGGAACAAAAGACTGACGAGCGCGTGCGCTTTAGGTTTATGGTAATATAAGAATGGAAATACAAATGGCCGGTTGGTATTCGTTCTGTTCAAAGAAAAGAAACTGAACTCAATACTCTGAGCCCATACAAAAGAATGAGGGAGTGCATGCAAGGCATCTCGTGGTTTCAACGTTACTAAGGTAACTGTCATAATCATTTGGCAACCCGACAAATGTCTACTCGCAAGGAAATATTGACATATCATATGAACTAAACCATTGAACAAAACTCACAAGTCACGACCAGGGACTAGACACTCTAGAAGTAGCATTAAAATTTCACTATTTGCCCATCACTATCTAACGCATGTGCGTTGCCATCATGCCGGCAAAGGTTGTTTTCGAGCCTTCAAAGTAGTCCATAGGTAACTCTTCACAGCCAGGGCATAAACTTGCTTTCATGAGAACAAAATGTGCAACTCTCTGGTGTGGCTCCTGATTTTCAAATCAGAGGCACCCTTCGAGGTATCGCAATCAGTCCTATCTCGTTGCATCCTTTCATGAAAATGTCTTGTCCTGATTCGTGACCTCGACGGTATCTACGGAGGACTCTCGCTTCGAAGAACGATCGATCAAAGGCTTCAAGCCGGGAAGGGCAACAACAGTGATGGCAAGAGTCATCTCTACCATGCTCATGGGGTCTGTTTTGTAATTGTTAGACGTATTTTGAAAGACGGAAGACATTGCTTGGAGCCTGAGTTCACTTACAAACAAGGTTCTCTTGACCTGTGCCAACCTTGAGCGTGATAAAACGGACAATCGTAGTGAAGATGGTCAAGGTACCGAGGACGAAAGTCAGGGTAAGACCCTTCGAGGCCGGAAGAACACCCTGGATCAAGAGGGCAAGTGGGAGAGCGTAAACTAAATGGGTGTCTGGTCAGCATCCACGTATGTCCCGATGATTTCCTGAAACAGAGGAAATGGAACTCGCGTACCTGCCAGGTAGCAGGCAAGGTTCAGCGTGAAGTTGAGGATGAAGGGCTCGGGAGCGTAAAAGACGCTGCAAGCACCGTCTTCCTGCGACCACTGAACGGAGACATTCTTGCCACAGAAGAAGGTATCGTCCCAGAGAATTGCCATGTATGAGATGCCGACGAAGGCGGTGATGCCCCAAAGAGCCTTGCGCATGATGGGGCTGGTCTCCGCGGGGAAATAAGCCCAGTAGAACGCCAGCATGCTCATCTTCGGGAAACCCATTCCGACATCGTAGAAATAGTTGGAGGCGAAAGAGATCTTTACCAAAAGTCAGCAAAGCTGAAAGCACAGACTGGCTGGTGGCTCGCAATACTTACTTTGGACAACGCAACAGACGGGGCCCAGTCGTCCATAACACCAAGTCGGTAGGTCAGGGTATCGCAAATGATTAGACCGAGAGCGTTGATCGCCGACAGAATCAAAATCCAGTCCGATACCGCTAGCTTCTCACGGAGGCGAAAGAGGCGGGCATAGATACGGAGGCCAACGAAGACATAGGAAACCGCCAGCAGAATCCATTCGGATATCTGGATGTGAGTGGTTAGAATGAGAAAAATGTTTGTGACCCGCTTGGGCAAGGTCAACTTACCATGCAATCCTTTCCGTCAATGAAGTACGCCATCTTGTCTGGTATGCCTCAAATCACGGACGACAGAGAGGAAAAGAAACTTGACACTGCGAGTACCATCACGCTCAGAGTTTTGAGACAGGCGGGACTGCGATCCAATATAACGCCGGACGGTACGGAGAAAATGTCCGCTGGCGGTGAATGTCGGAAAGCTCTGTAAGCATGTTATGCATGGAAAATGTTCTATTGGCCCAGGATCAAAACGACTCTTCTCGGTTGGATGCGCCGAGGATTTGGCAAGGTTGAGTCTGCAACAAGGGGGAAGCGGAGACCAGGAGGCTTAATCGACTGTTGCGACCGATGATGGTGAGCATCTCGCCAACATCGGCAGGCGCACCAGTAACTCTGCAGACTCTGCACGAAAGAGCGCCACCCGTTGGTGCATAAATCAGCCCAGGACCCTTTTTTATTTCTTATTCTCCCTTTTTGCCCCTCTGGTGTGTCAGGACATGGTGGTTGGTTTCTAATATCTGTAGGTTTACGGGTTGAGGTAGGATTGCCCAATTTCTCTGTGCGACTGTGCCGTATATTCGCAGATACGCGGTCGAAGCGAGCCTCAATTGGGCATCGTTTCCCACCCAAATAAAGCCGGCCATTGGTCGTTCGGTTCTCTTCCGTTCGGACCGGCGGGCCCGGGCGATTCCCGCATGCTGTGGCTCCAGGCCTTGCGCTTTTTGGCCCCCCTGTTGGCCATCCTGTTGGTTCCGTCTCTCCCGCAGGGCCTCTCCAAAAGTTCACCAGAGCATACAGCTTTCTCCACTCATATAAATGATTTTGTATCTGGTACCTCACAAAAACTTTGTTCTTCCAGTCGGACTCCAGGTCCTGAAATGATTCTCAGACCATCAAAATCCTTCACGCGTGATTAACTAGTATCTGGGTCCGGCCTTAGCTTCATCTCCTTCTCCATCCTCGCGTCGCTGGTAGGTCACGCTAACGCGTTCCGACTTGTAAATCACGTCCGATCGCTTGAGAGTGTTGAGTTCCACCTCACTCCCAGATTCGTTTTCGGCGGCCACGCGAGTTGTTGCCATGTACGGATCTCTCCCCGAAGAAAGCTTGAAGTGGGTATTGGCCGTTGGATGCTTGCTGTATCCCAGACCCGCAGAGCCCGACTGGGCTGTTCCGTACTTTGATGTGCTGAGCCCCCGACGGTGGAGGAGCGATTTGAGTGCAGGCAAGGACACGACCAGAATGGCGGCTGATACTTCTGTCATGGAAAGCACGTCTGATTCCTTGTCAATACAACATCTCCGTGCCATCGAGCTTGTCAAAAACTTACAAACATTGGTCCACGCTTTGATAGACTCCACGGTTGCAAACCGGCCTACGCTTGCCCCGATTGTGATGATACCCGTCGAGAACGTGGCGATCAAACCAATGATGTAGCGCCTACTAAGTTGAAGGCCATGTAGGAGGGGAAATGGGATCGCAAAAACTGTTGGTATTCTGTCAGCGACCAGATACAGAAACATAGTACACAGACAGAGATCCTGATAACTTACTCAGGAGATCTGATATGAAGTTCAAGACCCAGTCAATTCGAAAGACGTCCTTGGAATCGAAAGTACTGCAAGTACCGTTAAGATCCCAATTGACTGACACATTTGGACCACACCAAAAGGTGTCTAAAAAACAAGTCGTTACGGCGAAGGTCAACGTCAAAGCGCTGACTCCGTAGAGGGCCTTTCGCAGCAGGGGCATCGTTTTGGGAATGAGCTTGAAATAGAATGCCAACATGGCCAGCTTGGGGATGTAAATGCCGGTATCGTAAAAGTAGTTGCCTGCGAATGAAACCTTCATCAACTTGATTTGGTCTGCCACGGGTGGCTCTGGTGCTTTCGGGTCGTACTCGTCCATGCCACCCAGGTTGTACGCCATCGTATCGGTTGTGAACAAAGCAATGGCATCGCATAGAGACGCAATCAGAATCCAATCGCTGAGAGTGAGCTTTTGACGCTGTCGGACAAGTCGAAGAAATAGACGAGCAAAGACGAAGACGATAGCTAGGCTTAGAAGGGTGGCCTCAATGGGCTGGCCCGTGTCTTGCGTTAGCAAGCAAACGATGTAGCAAACACGCAGATCTGTGGATGGACGTGCGGAGTGCGGATAGGGCTGACTTACCACAACGGCCTCTTTTGCGACACCCACCATGATGGGTGGCCTTCGGACTCAGAGGGTGTCGAGAATGTGATCAGAAAACATATGTCAAGGTCGGATGGCACATTGGAGATGTATGAGCCGAACTGGTAGACACAAGAAACTCGCAGCGAGAATGTTTGGATTTAACTTTCAACGGCATGGCTACTCGGCACCTCAGGCGAGCGCCGTCTTCACAACTGATGGCATCGCTTAGGCATCACATTGGATACATCTAGCTTTGGGGGCTTCATCTACTGTCTCAGGCTAAGAGCTGCAGAACTGCAGGTACGGACACTTAGAACCGACCTGGGATGATGCCGGCGTCGGTCAAGCGAAGGACTCGTGTCGCAAGGGGGTGGCAATAGAGTTTTGTCTCCTCCCATTGGTAGAGCGATGATGGAAATTGAGCGGCTACAGATCCAAAGGATCGAGCCGGGTTGCGAATCACGGAAGAAAAGTGTGTGGACCGAGAAGTCAAAGGTACGAAGCGCGGAATCACGTTATCTCCAGCGTGGAACAAGGAGTGATGGACCAAAGGCAGTCATCTAATACTGGGGCCGCTGCAGATGTGCCTCACAGACTATGCAAGCTGTGATGGGGTTTATGTGGGTTGCTGTTGGCGGAGGATTCACCATTTCGGTATCATGCTTGCGAGTTTTGCGGCGGACATGTTTGATGACTCTGAATAGCAGACTGGCAGCTATCAATTTTGCCATGACTGCTTTCTTTTTGGCCATGCAGTTGCCAAAGAAGCAGATGTTTTGGGAATGAGTGCACCACAGAGTGTGACGGGCAGATTGACATGGTGGACTGGATAAAGCGGCAGGTTTACCCCGGCGAAATTTCCAATTCAACGGCAGACGAAGCAGTAAAATACTTTCCGTTGCCTGTTAAAGTTCCACGAAGAACGAGCGAGTCGGATGGTTCGGTTCAACAGAAGAGTCAGTCGTGAGCAGGGTTGTAAGCTCCTGGTAAGCGGCCACCCATGGATCCATGCCTTTTGATCTTCGCAGCCATTCCAACACGGACGCAGGTAAATTGGCCAAGCTGTGCGGGATCGCGGCGGGTAAATGCGGGCCAGAGGCACGGACGAGAGAGTCCCACTCAAGGCAGTTTCTTTTTCGCGTATGCGATATTTATCCTGATTTGTGAAAAGCACGATCAAGCCACACATGATGATTGAGGGCAGCAGCATGAAAATAATGCAGATATCTCGGCAAAGCAGCATTCCAAAGCAAGCTGTTGCTTGATTGGTGGAAACGTATCTTCAAAGACTTGGCAAATATTGGATGATGCAAGTGGCTCATGCTTCATTGTGATGCACAAAACACGGTTGGGCCAAGTAGCAATATGCACATGAGCGGTATAACTTCATTAAAACGATACGGTTCATAAGACCTTCTTATGCACAGTTGCATCCGAAATATCCAACTAATTCAGCGCACTTTGCGATCAGTACCTACCTAGACATTCTTCAACTGGGCACAGATTGGTAATAGGACAACGGCAGTAATGAACACGAAGACGGTGAAGACGTCGGCGACGATAACGATGGGTTAGCTGGAAGTATCCAAGTATTCGTCCGGATACCAAAAGTCTATGAGATAAGCCATGGAAAGAAAGTCAGAGACACCACACAGAGGCGGAGTTGTGCTTGTGACGTGTGGATGGCATTTGAGAAGCTATCACGTAGCCACTCAATGCGATATCATTATAAACAGGTGGAGCCCGAGAAAGGTTCATCGACGGAGTTTCTACTTTCGTTGCCCAGCCGAAGAAATCCATGCTCTTCGGCGCTCGGCCGAACTTGGTGATCGGTATGAGCCGAGAGTGGCCCGTGAGGACCCACTTTACCGGGCTAAATCCCCGGCCAATCCGGAGCATTTCCGATCGGGGGCAATGCTTGAGTATGTCGATCGATTGGGGGCCAATGTGAGGTCCTTTGGCACGTCAGCACATGTTCACGTCTAGAAAGACAGGGGAGCGTGGTCCTTCACCTAGAAATAGTTGGTTCATGGCGATGAAGTCCTGATTGATCATGAAGAGGCCCGGAGAACAACGGAATCGCTATTCACAGCAATGATGAAGGAAGTGGAGCGAGAGAAAGAGTGTTTTAATTCAAAATGCATCGCTGACTTTTCCGTGTCACACACCGGAAACATACGCTTATTCATTCCCTGCCCGTGAGGCTCGACAACGAGTCTGAGTTGCTCCTTGTCCCTTCCAATCAATATGCAAATTACCAATCATACGCATAGCCGCCCAGTTATATCATGTAAAAAAGAAACGCTGGCTCCTCCAACTCCAAACTACCCATCAATAGTCGTACACTAGTATTACTGTGATTTGACCTCGAAGTTTGCATGGCGCACTGCGCTTTTGTCTTCTTCTAAAATCACTTGTTGGCTCGACATGCTGTTCATCTCAACATCGTAGTGGGAATGAGTGTCGAACTGCGAATACTCGCTTCGAGGCCCGCGAGACGAGTTGGATGGTCCGGCGTGCTTGACGCGCGAATTCTCGTGAGAGGATCCCATGAGTTTGGGCGCAATGGACCTGAAGAACCTGCGCAATGTCGGCATCGAACCGCAAATGATGAACAAATTCACTTCGACGAATCTGGTTCTCAAGTTGTCAGTAAGCAGTCCGCCGTGACGGTATAGAAAGACAAGACAAAGGGTACTCACGACCAGACGTTGGCCGGCGCGGCAACCCAAGCCGTATCTGTGGATTTGAGCATGGCTTGGAGATAGACCATGCGAACAACAGATGTCGTGACAGTCCTGATATTTGAGTCAAAAGGGGGCTGTAGTCTTGGTTCAGAAAAGCAGACTTACAGAGAACCGATGCCAAACATGATCAATGCGCCAACTTTGACAACGGGGCGCATCTGAAGGCGCATCACCATTGGAATAGGGATCAAAAAGAGAACAACGTCGGACACGATGTTTGAAGTAGCAATAGCCATGTAAAGCATCGCGCTGTTCAGCGGTCTGTGGGTTTCCGAAACCTCGACATATGGATCCCAGTTTGCACGAATCGGCCAGGTTCCGAATAGGAGCATCGAAGCAATCACAATGGTGTAGCAAAATACCATGACGATGCCTGCAGTGATGGCTCGACGATACCATGGGAGGGGGGAGATCTTGAGATACGCGAAGAATAGCGAGGCTTTCGTTGACCCGTTGGCGCAGATGAATATCGGAGCGACGATGTAGCTGACCTGGGGACGCAAGCATGTTAGCAGATGCCGCCACCTGTGTAGAGTTCAGAGGACTTACGAGAGCCTGCTTGGCCCAGACATCAAGGGGCATCTCCCAAGCGTGGTGACCTAAGCCCCCAATTGCGCAAGACCCTAGCATCTTTTGGTTAGCTGAAGTCATTGCAGAGAAAGGATTTTGACCTACAGGTTTGTAAAGATTGCATCGCTACGGAACATATCTGACCTCATGAGTCAGTGACTAGCGACAATAGTACACGAGGAAACTCGTGTCCCGGTGAACTTACCCAGGCAATGAGCATCAATGCTAAAAGTAGCAATCATGATCAGTTCGAGTTACGCGTTGGCAGCGACAGTTCATTCGGGCTCACCGTCATCGACCTTCGGCCCATCCGAAAACACTAACTTGGTGTAAAACCTCTGAACCAAGCATACAAGAGCGAGTGGACCTAGAATACCAAACACCAGATAATGCTCTAATACACTCTGGCGTTGCGGGTTCTCAAAGTCGACGACGTAGCCTCCAGGAGGCGACATCACTGTGGTTGTCCCATTCGTGACTGGGTATTCGATAGCCATCAGAACGGGCCACGGGGCGACCACGTCGCCGAAGGAGTGCGGCGAGTGCGGCGGTGTACGACAAGAATGGCAGAGAGAAGCGAGAAGGATTGCACAGGCGTTTGCTAAGAAAGGCCAAGAAGAGGCTGAACGTGACTGAAGATGACACGGGCAAACCGGTTGAGCTTGGGAGAAGAAGAAGAAGAAGCACAAACCAATCTGTGACAATGCGTCTGTTCGAGACGTGCTGGGTATAATATATCCAACTCTCGTGATTGCAAACTCCTTTCCAAGCACTTCGCAAGCCGTCAGAATACCAGTCGGGCGTTGGGTGGTGTTATCAATATCGGGGACAAATAAGCCAAATTCCCGGGGTCTCGGGTCTGTCGTATTGTGTTCATCAAAAGAGACAATATCGTGGCTCCAGACCTCCTTCTGGACAGCTAAAAAGTCATACCTGTTTGCCTTGGCTTGCAGGTTGCAGAAGCTTACGGCCGATGGGTAGGGCTATCTATGCTTGCAGTCCACGAGACTGTTGGTGCAAGATCGGAGAACCCCCTGTTCCAACTACCAGGGAAGCTGGTCCACCGTGTTTGCTTGCTGGAAGAGAAATTGGGCCAATCCAGATGGGACTACAGTGCTTACCATATTCCTTGCGCATGAATCTGGCAGGGAGCTGCGGCTCACCGGAGGAAGCAAACAATACCAATCCAGAGGTTCCGGCCGGATATCCAATATTCCAGTCCAGCCGTTATGATTCCCACGGAGTTCTTCTCCCGAAGGAGGCACCATCCACCCAAATGTTAACAGATACATTCGCACCGCCTTGAATTTGAAAGTCCTTAAATGGTACGTTACGGTCCTCTTCTTGTGTCAAGATCGTCCCGGATAAATCCAGCGACTCCTGAATCTTCGCAATCTACCCTTCAACCGTTCGATCTTGCCCACATCATACCCCTAGTTCTCTCTCTATCCTGTTGATCGCCATCATGGTTCGCATCGTCCCCTTCACTGCTACCGCCATGCTCTTCGCCAGCAGCGTGGCGATCTGCACGAGAAACGGTCTCACGCAGATGTTGACCCACGTCAAACGCCACCCAAACTACACGCAGACTGAGTTCTGGGACTACTGGTACACCCAGCATGCACCCAAGGTCGCTCCCTTGGCATCTTACTTCAACATCTCGCGTTACCAACAGGTTCGTAATTCACTTCTCACCATCCACTATCCTATCTAGGCCACATCTTGAGCACTCGCTTACCCACTCACAGGTCCGCATTGGAGGTCTTGTGCTCCCTACTGAGGCCGGTGCAACTGAGCCTGCCTCTGATGTTCCTGTCGAGTTTGACGGAGTTGCAATGTTTCTCTACCGCTCTCCTGATGATCTCACTGCCATGATCTCTCACCCGTACTACACTGAGGTGGTTCTTCCTGATGAAGGCGTCTTCATCGACAAGTCTGCCTTCGGTGGCGGTCAGGTCGCTTCCTTCGTGGGCGCTCACTTTGAGGTGGTGGATGACAAGAACGATGTCTGGATTGGCAACAGTGCGGACAGGGAGAAGTACCAGCAGCTGTTTGATTCCTACAACTAAAAACAGCTTGAACTCCCTGGGCAGTGGTCGCGGACGGTGACTGGCAAGATAAACGGCATTGAAAACGGTTGATGGATCTAATCAGAGTGCGAGGATCGTTGTAGAATTAGAGGTCAATGATGATGCAATCGGACTTATCGCTCATATCTCAATCTGCCCATCATTGCTCGAAGGAGAGGATTTCGGGATCGAAGACCACCATGATCGCAGGCACCGTGAGAACATGTGTCTTGGCTGCCGTGAATACCCAGAATCCAAGCCTGCACCGATCCCAATGAGATTGCCGGTGAACACCTGGAGTGTGATTCTGCCAAGTGTATGCCGGCGGCAGGTAAAATGTGGAACACCACATGCTGCGTTGACTCTCATTTCAGTGCGCCTACAGCCACTGCGCGAGACACCAGTCTCGGCGTGGTCAACTCGAAAGACGCACGCCAACTCATGATCACATCTTACCTTTCGATCAGAATGAGATGGACATCATTGGTTCCATGTCCATCGGAGTTGCGCACTTCATCTCGTCGACTCCTTCGACCCCCGACCGTGGTCAGAGGCCCGAGAAACTCCAACCATGTCACCTGGCGGGCCCTCATTCAATGTTTGCTTCTTACCGGGCTTGGCTGCCTGGACTTCCGGGTCCATGATAGCAGGTGGACACGAACACATTCTGTAGCCATTGTTCTTGCTTCAACGATGGGCTTGTGTGATTAACAACAGGGGCTCGAGGGGAAGAATCTCAAGTTTTGACGTTGAAAGTCCGAGCCTGGCGGGAGGGGTTGCAGCGGGTCGTCGAGAGAGTGTTGTCGTTGGACGGCGGCCCTACCCCATGCTGTATCTTCGCTCGGGATTGGTCCGTTGGCGTCGGTTCGAAAGAAAGCAAACTGAACCCTTGCGTCAGAACGACTCCCAGTAAGACCTAGGATTGGTTGCCGCCCTGACGGTAAATGAGCACACCTTCCACACAGTTCACACCGAGGCGATGCACGCACAGGGATCGCATTTACTGCTTTTGGAAGTTATGGTGCGAAATGCGATCAGGGCGGAGCGGGAGCTTGTGTTCCTCTCTTCCCCCCGACGTGCAACCCCGGCATTGTCATCTTGGCGGTCTGATAGCAGCCGTTGGAAATCCATCTCGCCCGGGAACTGAGCGGGTTTGGTTTGAGCTAGGATGGCTTCTGTGTCTAGTTGGCGCAGGCGATGGGTGAACAGCCACCTGAAGTTTGGCAAAGAGAAGCGACATGTCATATCCAGGCTGTGTAAAAGGCGGCAAATGCGCGTAAATAAGAGACGCACCGAGAAATCCGCCGGAGGCGTAAGAGGAATGTCGTTATTGACTGTGGCACTGATGGCACGAGGCCCCTGACCCGGGGTACCGGAAGAGCCCACGACGAACGGGTTGCCGCATACGAACCGAATAGTTGGGGCCCTTCCAGAAAATGTCCAAGGCTGAAAGATGATGCAGGTTCCCATTCGCTAATTCATACGATCCAGACCGGTCCAAAGACTCTGCTCGATCTCGTTTCGGTCAAAATCATGTTGAGGCAGAGTTCACCCTGCTATGTTAATGTGTGCATATATCCCTCTGGGTCATGTCAGTAACCCGGAGTGACTTGCATAGGTGAAGTTCCCAGTCAGTCTTTCTCGTCTATAATCTCTCGGCAGCCGTCAATGTTTCTGCACTGCAAATTACGTTGACCACACCCACGAGGTGAGGAACACTTGGTGGCCCGAACCCAAGTTGATGGGCCCGTCAAAAAGCCTGGACACCAGCAGAACTAGTCGACGCATCGTTTATATGTCTGGTGAAGGAGACAACAAGAGACAAGTGACCATGAATATGTGGAGCTTGACAGTTCTGGGGAACCCCTATTCAATATCGCTTGTCTGAGGGCTCCTAGCTCGGTTCATTTGATGAAAGATCTGGAGGATACCCTGCAGCACGTAGCCATGGTACAATTCGTAGTTTGATGTCCTTACATGCTCATGTTCGCTTACTGATGAAAAGCTGCGAGTGTTAAAACGCCTGTTTCGTGACTTGTTGGTGTCAGTGCAATCTTGTCGGATTGCATCTGTCGCCCCGACTCCGCTGGCATCTGCCCACCCCCGTCATGCTTGTTTCCTCTTGTAGCTAGGCTGATGCGATTGAATCGGTCTGTCTTCTTCTTGACTGACAAATGTTGGCAATCTTAGTTTCACTTCTCGTATCGAGAATACCGTTTTTCATTGGAACTTCCCTGGTGCTAACGTCTCTAGTTTGCAAAGAGAGTAAGAGGCCCTAGGGGGCAGGGTGTAGCGACGTAGAGCGGCCAGGCCAGCTCGGTTAGTGTTCAGTGCAAGTCGAACTTCTCATCTTGTGTGAAAGGAGGAAACTGTTATCACATCTGGTTAAGTTGTTGAAGCTCTGGTAGCGATCGTCTGTTTAAGCAGATGCTTCCGCGTCTTGATTTTGAGTTACCTTACTCAACGTCATTGACTCCTCTAATCTCCCTCATAACTCCTCTTTAATGATTGCAAATGTCTTCAGTACTGTTTGCCTCGCCTTCTTGGTTATGTTATTGTAAGATTTTGCCCCGGGCTTTTCAAATTACACTCGACGAAATTCCATTTAGAACTATGACATCCCTTATGAGCAATTAAGGATCTGTCTCACAAAGACGGTCCAACTAAAACTGTTTGGCAACACCGTGCCCAGTCGCACTATCTTCTTGGTGCGCGTTCTGATGATGTGTTCTTTGGTGTTTGGCAGCACTTTGATGGCTGCTCTACGTGTAAGGTCAGTGGCTGAGGAACAAGCCTTTGCCATATGCACCCCAACTCTTATCCCGACAAGTGGAGTAGCTCTCGGTTTTCAGTGAGATTTAGTATAATAGACAGACTAAATATCTTAGGAAAGCGTAGACTCTTAATCCAAGTCAAGGAGCAACCCCCCACCCCCTGAGTTCGCGAGCTTTTTACTATTATTATCTAAGATACCTACGCTATCAAACGTCGATATTAAATTCCTTTCGATGCTGGAAACCTGTCACAGTTATATGCAACGCCCTTATTCTTACGATTTGAAGAAAGAATTTTCTACAGCTGGCGGACTTTCGCGTAGAGCACAGGCTGGAAGTCGTTACAATCTCCGACTCCCCTTTACAGTCCATGTTACCATGTTGTATTAATGACCCGCAAACCTCAAAACATTGACTGTGTAAGGAACAGGGAAAAAGAGCTGTCTTTTGAAGATACGACATTTCAACGACGCAACGTTCTATTTGGTTCAAGGCCCCTAGCCTTACAAACTACTGCTCGGGTCAAATTTTCACAGGCTGTCTGGCGTATCGCATCAGACCTTCCTGAGTGCAAGACAACAAGAGAGTCCCATTTTCCACGTTCCAAAACCTCTGCGTGATGAGAACCCTCCCATCGCCAGCCCATTCAGTGGTCCTAAGACAGACCATCCAATCGTCAACCTTTGCGTTCGGGTCGTGGAAGACTATTGAGTGATTCAAGGTGATTTGCATTCCTGGTGTTCCTTTCATTTTGCCAAACTCTGCATTTGAGGCCATATGAGGGACTGATAGGGTCCAGATATCTGTAAGATATGCTAGCGCAGAGAGATGAACACTCTGAGTGTCAACCGAAACTTTTGGGGCGCGTACAAAACTAAGTGACTCGAATCTAGTCGGGTCGGCAGTAATTTCATACGGCAGAAAACGCCAGTCAAACGGGTTCGGCAGGGCCTCCACGATGTTCGGAGGAATACCCATATAGCTTTTAACCGCTTTGTAGCCGGGTTCGATGTCTTCTGGTGACTTTCCATTCGTGCTCGGCATCTTCATCCCATATTCAAAGATGTTGGATGGATCCTTCGTCGTCGTGTGCTTCTGGAAACTGATGAATGCCATGAATATGGGCTTGTCGTTCTGAATGGTCCGCACAACTCTGGTAGCAAATGTCCGCCCATCTGCAACTCTCTCGACATGATGAACAAGTCTAGAGTCTTTAGAACCTTGGCGTATAAAGGTTGATTGAAGGGAATGCACGTAGTAGTCCGGGAACGGCAGCGTCTCTTGGGCGGAACGGATCGACTGAGCTAGCAAGAAGCCTCCAAAGATGCCTCGAGCCTCCGAAGGAGGATCCCATGGGCGGCTGATTGTTTTGGTCAGCCAGCTCTCAACGCGCACCAGCGTAACATCAGAGACCGATCTCATTTTGAACGTACTTTTCGTTGGCATACACGTCTGACCCGCCCTCAGCATAGGGAACGACCGAAGTGCATGCCTCGACAGGCAGCACAAGACGTCCTGATGTCATCTTTTTCGACAGGAGAGGCAGCGATTCAAGACGTGCTGCAACCAGAAGACCAGAGTTGAAGGATTTACGCATCACCTCACCGATAACCAGATCATTGGCGACCAACCACCTGCGACCCTAACCGCCAAGCAGCTCGCCAAACGCCGCAACCTCGGCAACGGGCATCACAACCGCATTTGAACTGGTTTGACTAAGCACCTCCTGTAGTGACCCCCCGGGAATTTAAGCGTCGGCCGGGGAGGATATCTCGAAACCGCTAGCACCTCCGGGATTGCGTCGGTAGCGAGCTTGTTGGAGGTGGTCCAATCAGTTGGGCCAAATCCTCCCACCAATCCCCGGTATTCTTGACCTGTCAGTAGCGATGTAGCGGCTTTCGCTACTGGCACCCTTGCATTTGTTTGCAATCCAAAACTATCATGATGCGCCATCGGGATGAAGGTTGATGTTCCGTATGGGAAACCCGTCGAATTCATTCCGCGTTGAAGTCGCGAAAACCCAAACTCGACAGCGAGGCATGATACCTTCAGATAGGTAAGTGCCTTAAAGCCTTGTTGAGAAGCTTCTGGTTTGAAGGTAATCAAGCAATGTGCGACACCTCAATAAAAGAGAATTATCATCTATTCATAAGTCATACGAACTACATCATACACGATTTGCGGCGATTCCTCGCGAATATTTCTTTTCACCGTGGCAACCTCTCCCACCCAGTTTTCAGAGTTCCCGTCGGATTGAATCGAGGAAAGGGGTGTGCTTCGGTGTTAAATACGACCTCGGTCAACGGCATATAATCTGTTGGGGAGAACAGCAGGTACAAGTACTTGAGAGTCTCGGCCTGTAGAATGCTTCGTCAGCTCATACCACCAGAATTGATTCACCATTCATTTCTTACCAGCCAGAAACTCTCCATGTTGTCTCTTGTTGATGGTGGTACGGTTCGCACATCATTGAGGCTCGTGAAACCTTCTCCGTCAGGGGCAATAGTGTGCTCCCGAAAGGCTTGGAAGATTTTCCAACCCCATTCCCGGTACATTGAGTCACCAGTTACGCGGTACATCATGAAGAGACTCTCAACTGTTTCGGGTCTCTGAAGGTTGTGCGCATCCAGAGGCTTGATGATGAAATCTTTGCGCCATTTTGACAGTGCTGAAGTGGGACGATGTCAATAAATGCCCAACTTAGCTGGGAAAATACTCACTACTACTAGCACTGCGCTGCTTTCTATCCCCAGGGTTGGGTTGCAGATCGTATTCCGTGGCGTTGAACCATGCGATCTCCGGCGCAAGTCCAGTGCCTGTGACAGCGTACATGCCCCAACAGGTTTTCATAAGTTCGACAGCAAGTTGCACATCATCTTCATGATAGGGTGTCCACTCCGGATCGCGACGAGCTTCGGCTAACGTTCGACCCTCGGTAGCCTAGGTGGATGGTCAGACATGGACGCACAAGGGCTGGGTAGGAAGCACTCACACCCATAGCGATGGTACCAGGCAGAAAGCAAACGAGATGATCCATCTTTGGCGATAGAGCACCTCCAACACCCGAAGGAAGTTCAGCGATGTACTTCAAAGCAGCGTTGCGTGTTGTGGTGACTAGATGTTTCTGAATCCCATCCAGTACATCTTCCCACATGTCACGATAAATCGTCTCTCCCGTCTGGAGGTATTGTTTTGCGAGGTACTCTGTTCCTAACTTAGAACAATACACAAAAAAAGAGGACATCTCACTCACCATAGTATGAGTCACCCCGACTTCCGAGCCGAATCTCTCTTGTAGTGAAGCGACCATGATTGGGATGCACGAAGATCGGCAACAACCCGCCTTCCATCTTCTGGTCATCGAGTACCTTCATCACACGCTCGGCCTTTTTCCAGTAAACATCGTCCCCTGTCAGGTGTGATAGATACTTCATCTCCAACTGCACCGTAGCCGCCTCTGCCGTCGAAGAAGAGCCGCCATCGGCATGTGATGGGATACCCTTCCTCTTGCCGATGTTGACACTGGCATAAGGGATGCCTGAGTTGCTTTCGAAAGCAACAAGCAGCCGATCCGCCAAGTCAACTGCCTTGGAAAGGTACACAGAGTCTCTCTTTGACGCGACGTGGGGCAGTTGTGTCGAGAGGTAATGCGCAGAGAGTAAACCACCCAGCATGCGGATGGTGGTCTCAAATGTGTTGACATCCTGGTCCTGGTCCCAGGTGAGACTGCGATGAAGCCACTTGCGTGCATCGGAAAGGGGCTCTGTCAAGTTCATGAGCATCATCGTGTCGAGGCTGTCAACGATGATCCATCCTAGACCTGCTGGAGACATGTTTCTGCCCGTCTTTGAAAGTGGATGGAACACATCATTACCTGAACGCTTAGCGTGTGCTTCGTGTCATTTCGCAATACAGCAGAACTCACCCCAAGCGTGCTTCTTGTATGCATCCCAACTTGTAACAAAGGCTTCTTTAACTTCTTCCCTCCGAGCGTTCCAATCCGCGGACTGGGACTGTGGTAAAAATTGCGAGTACCCGAGAGCATGATCTGAGAAATAGCTCGCTATGAACATGCTTGCTAGCCCCATTAAGCACAGCATGAATACAACATTGCGTATTCTGCGCTGCATACTTCTTTGGCGGTGGTGGGATGAGCGCCTGGCTCTTCGAACATCGTCGCCAATAGATTCGGCTGTCTTGGAAATGGAGTAGGAGGAGTAGACTGAATCTGCTGACGAACTTCTTCGTCCGCGCCTGGTCGGTGATGATGCCATATTGAGTGGTAATGAATGATGAAAAGTTGAACGAACAAGATTAACAACAGTGTCCTCGGCTCAGCAATGAATATGTAGATGGTGAATCTTGAAAGAGTAACGAGAAGCCTCCAACAGAGCTCCGGGCACTACGGCGCTTAGCGTCCGCGACAGCGGTCCCTGCCGTGAGCATCCCGATGTGTTGACCGCCGAGGCCGTCGGCGGCTACTGCAAATGTGTTGGTAGCATAGGAGTCATGGCCGCATAACATTGGACCGGCGCAAATCCCCGTTCGGCCGGCCATTTGGTCATAGTCTCCCTGAAATCTGAAGTTAGCATTCCTGCTCAGGTTAATGTGACCTGGGCAACTAAGTGCTGGCCGACGCTATTGGATACCGAGGGGCTGGGTTGGAGAGGTAATGGCCTTAAAAAAGACGACGCCTAGTGCAATATTGCTCTCTCAAACCAACGAAGAGATATTACACGTCGAGGGCCCATATATCAATAGCTGGTTGGCATGGGTTTGTCTCTTTTCTCTCCCGCGCGCTACGGTCGCCATTTGTGGCCGTGGTTGATGATTGGTAGAGCTGTTGCAGCATCGCCTCAAAAAGTGACAACAGCGCGTAAACCAGTGTGAGATAAATATGCGCCCGAGGCCTGTCCCCAATTTGGGATCCTTGGCATAGATTCATGTTTGCTTCCAACAACCAACGTGAGCGTTGGTGCGTTGGTGCATTGTTCACTTGCACCAACAGTGAAGATTCGAGTGGGATTACAGCACATATCCATGGATCGTGAGATGACCTCAGGATTGAAAGAAGCCCGACTGGCGCCTAACCAAAACCTGCGCCGCACTTCAGCAGATGCCAATGCTGGGTCCGGAGATGTCTTCATCGCGAGAGAAGAATCGCAGCCGCCAGCGCCAGCGGAGGATGAAAGACCTTATCTTTGGTCGTCTGCCTGTCAGGCATGGAGCGCATCAGTGAATGTGATCCATAGACGGTGTAAGTCGGGCAGATCATGCCCGGCTTTGACCTTGTGTTTCCTCCCAAAATCTTTGCTGCGCCCGAAAGTTTCACGATCTTTACTTTGATTTCCCTTTTCATTCTTCTTTTAATCTATTGCAGGGGTTATTTCTGTGTCTTCAGTAACAAAATGGCTGAGCCGTACCCCGCGGAGACAAACGCATCAGGCGAAATCACATCCTTCATCGCACTCCCAACAGTCTTTACCCCGCCGTCGAGTTGTTCAACCGTCTTCCGACTCAACGGCTTCAGCATAGTAGCCTATGACCCAGGCTTCGGAATTGATGTCGACACAAGAGTCCGTTGCGCACCAGCGGCGGTCACAACATGGTGGGAGCAAAGGCGACTCGGAGTCTACAACGGCGACGGACACACTGCCATGAGCATCGGGCCCTTGACATGCCCTTACCAATGGTCCACCGTCGCTTCGTACGTGAAGGACGACGTCAGTACGCTGGCAATGTGCTGTCCGCCGTAAGCCGCGCCCCAGCTGTCTTGCGAGACCCCTCTGACTGACTTGTTTAGAGACTACACCCTCACGAACACGAATGGTCACGCCGGGTCTCTTGTCGGAGACTGCCGGTCCAATGTCTTGACTGGCGCCGTCCTTACGTTTGCATCGTCTAATGTGTCGGAGGGCCGGTGGAGGATGAACACCACCACTGTCGAGTGGGAGTCTTTCATTGGCGCCATTGCTGTTGTGGGTTGGAACACTCTTCCAGGGGCTGCCGGCGCGCCATCCAGTTTATCTGCCACCGCAACAACCAACGTGAACCTTCCAGCAGAAACAAATACAGACGCTTCAGCGCTTCCCCGACAAACAGCACCCACAGAGCCGACGCCCACGATCCTGCCGTCCACCCCAACAGAGATACCCACGTCATTAAACCAGGGCATCCCGCTAAGCACAACTATCGGGATCGGGGTCGGAGTGGGTGTTGGCGTCATTGCAGTATTTCTCGTTGCGTTCTTGCTCTGGAGGAGAAGGCGACGGCAATGGCGCAATTCAGAAGAGCCCACAGCTTTTGATGCGCGGGCACCAATACCGTACGAGCCGGACAAATATGCGTACCAGTCGCACTATCATGAGCTTTACGGTCATCAGGATGGAAGACCAGCAGGGATGGTGGAGATGCCTGTTCCTCGGTATGTTGCGGAGCTAGATGCACGATACCCCAGAGTTATTTGATGGGTAAGACGATACGATGTATGATAGGTATTGAAATAATGATTGATAGACTGTAGTCTGGCAAGGATCACAGACGGCAACGGAGAAAGAGCAGGCAGACTTGATTTAAACAAGACAAGGCAATTTATTGGGATATCTTCATGCCACGGCCGACCAATTTTCTCTCTGGATCTTTTCCCCAAACAAATGAAAATTATTGATAGACATTATCCGTACGCCAGTCTCTCTTTTCATGCCCGAAAACATCACCTGACGCCAGGCGCTTGGAGATAACAAGCAGCAATCAACTAACTCGCTTTAGACCCAGCACTCACAGGGCTGACAAGCCCGATCCTGCTCATCCGACTGAACACACTACCGGCCTTCCTTCGAATCTTGCTCCCCTCAGCTGGCGTACTCACGGCCGGCGTGGTCAACGTGCTCGCGCTCAGCGGACTGACGACATCCTCATTTTCCGCCTCGGCATCAGCCTCATCGTCGGTAGTGCGACTGCTTCCTGTGGTCATGCTTTCCATGCTGCTCCCGTCATGCTGGACAGCAAGACTCAGCCGCGGGCGACGGGCCAGCGACTGGGTCGGAACATGCGTCTCCGGTACCTCTGTCTCCAGCTCTACCGGCGAAGCAGTGGTGATTGCTGCGCCGATGTTAGGCTGCGTGCCGTTTGTCATCTCCGCAATGGAATTCATGAAGGGTTGCTGCGCAGCGGTCGAGCTGCGGTAAACGTCAACAGAGCTGGATGAGCTGGCGGAGGTGCTGCTCAGGCCTCGCTCCACCGTCTTGTTGGGAATGACGGTGGTTGTGAGCCGACGCAGGCTGCGGCCCCATGCCGGATGGGCCTTGGGTGAAAAGACCTCGGAGATGGTTCGTCGCTTGGCGTCACGCATTTTGCGCGCGACAAGCTCGAACTGCTCTGCCATGGTGGGATGCGCCATGATCTCCTCCATGGAGATGTGCAAGTTGTGTGTGCCCTGGATGCCCAGCTTTGGAAGCTCTTGTGTGAGGGCCTGGGATAGCTGCGCAGCGGGCATCATGCTTCCCCAGAGATCATAAAAGGCCGCGTTGGGGAGCTGGCTCTCTGGGACGCCAAGGGATCGCGGGTCAAGAATCTCGGTCCAGACTTTTGAGATTTTCTTCTGGATTGAGGCACGGTGGTCGTCGGACATGCTTGCGCCAACGTTGGTTGTCTTTGGCTCCATGTCGATTTGAGGGAGAGGGATCTGTGGCGTGACGACACAGTAGTCGGCAGTCGAGGGGATGAGAGGATGGAGCATCGACACGGAGGTCAGAAGCTCGATGGTGGAGCAGAGAGCCTTGAGAGTCTCGTTGGCGAACAAGCTTGGAATGCGGTTCTCGCAGAACGTGATTGAGATCTCTCCGCAGCTGGGGTTGTCCTGGGTGGAGATGACGTGCAAGTCGTACATGTCGCGGCTGATTGGTTCCACGATGTTGAACTTGCACTTGACTGTGCCTAGGTTGAAGATCGCAGCCTCCTTGGCGGCATCCTGGTGGCGGTGCTCGACGACAGTGCTGAAGCGCGTCCAGTAGGGAAGCTTGGTACACTTCTCCACCACCTCGAGCCAACCCATGTTCTCGAAGGGGATGCTCATGACGCGCTGGCCATGAACGTACTTGAGAAGCTCAAGCGGGCTGCTGAGTGTCTCGGCGAAGCGGACACGAACGGGGATTGCGTTGGAAACCGGACCCAACGTGCCGGAGATATCGGAGCCGTCAGCGAGGCGGAGGTGTCTGCCCTCAATGACTTCGCCGAAGAGAACATCGCCAGAGCCTGAGAGGTTGGCAAGGACCATTGCCCATGCAGACTTGACCACCGTGTCGAACGAGATACCGAGATTGGCAAGGGACATGACGGAGACGTTCTGGGAAAGGGTTTTGATGTTGGAGCTCAGAGCAGGCGGCTTAGCGTGAGCGACGACTTGGGTCATTTTGGCACCGTCCAGAAGGGAGGTCCAGTGCTCCAAGGCGCCGGCGACATGGGAGAGCTGCGCGGAACGGACGAAATCAAAGTATGTCGCCCTGCGTGGTGGGCAGGAGGGCGCGATGTAGATGCTCTTCAGGTGTTGCAGCAGTAGAGAGATGGACGCATCGTCGTACTGAGCCCCGGAAAGCCGCAGGACCAGGTTAGACTGCTTGCCGGCATCGACGAAGAGGAACTTGGTCATTGGCGTTTCAAGCGCGAAGGGCGCTGCTTGGTCCCTCTTGATCAACTTCTCAGTCATGTTTGCAACTCTCCACGTCGGGACCTCGATTCTTCTGAACTCAGGATTGAAGGACTTGAGGGCCACCTGGTAAACTCGCCTCTCATGCGTGACGAACGCCGTCCTCAGGATGGGATGGATCTTGGCAAGGCAGATACAGACAGCCTCGAGCTTCTTGGGATGAACGGGACCAGTGAAGCTGAAGGTGAAGTAGGTGAGACTAGAGCTTCCCTTGAGAAGACCGGTCTCGAGGAACTTGAGTTGGGTGGCGGATGCCTCCGCGACGTCTGTGATCTCGTCTCGAGATATGCCCATCTTCGGCGCGATGATGTCCTGGATGAACTGTTCCTCGAATTGCATCTCTGAGCTTGAGCCCATGGAGGAGGAAGAGGCGTTAGATGGTAGCTCGGCAATGTCGACAGTGAACTCCGCACTGATGGTGATGCCCTGGCAGAGCTCGGTGAGGGTTGCGCCGCGGAGGATATCAGGAAGTGCGATAATAAGACCCTGCTTTCGGCACTCGACCACGAGCTGGGCAGCAAGGAAGGTCTCGCCACCGAGAGAGAGAAAGCTCTGGTTACCGCGGATACAAGCTGCATCGACACCCAGGAGAGTAGACCAGATCAACCGCATGCGCTCTTCAACTTGGGTGAGCGGAAGGGGCTTGATGCCCACTGTCTGCACGTCATCGGGTGATGGGACGGTTGACAGGTCCAGCAATTGTTCTTGAGACAGCCAGCTGACCATCTTCTGAAGTTTGCGGCGGTTGACCTTCAGCGATGGGGTGACGGGAAGATGTCTCACTGGAACAAAGATGGTTGGCATCATGTGCGCGGGAAGACCACTGCCCACGGAAGATTCAATGAGCTTCTTGGCGATGTAAGTCCGCTCGCGGGTCGTGATCGTAATTCTGGTGAGGTCTTCCGAGCCCTCAAAGAGCTTCTCGCCCAGCTCAATGAATGCTGCCAGTGCAGGCTGGGCATCGCGCGTGATGATCGAGTCCACGGCGAGGTCCATCCCTTGGCCAAGGCAGCGACGAAGCTGCTGTTCAACCTGGGCAACAGGGATGATCTGACCCTTGATTTCGACATCGTCACGACCACTTGAGACGAAGTCGAGCATGCCATCGTCCATGTAGCGAACTCGGTGGCCTGTCTTGAAGTACCGCGTCTTTGGCTTCCCATCCTCAAGCGACACATCTGAGTCCTGCGGGAGATTGGCCAGAGGCTGTCCAGGAACGAAGCGATGCGCAAGGGTCGGGCTCTCGATGATGAGCTCGCCAATGGCACCAATTGGCATGAGTCTGCGGTGATCTTCGGGGTTGACAATCCAGAACCTACCGAGGAAGGGACGCGCAATCCGGGTCAGATCCTGCGGCCTCTTGACCTCGAGAACCGAGATACCGAGAGGGCAGATGTCCGGAGCACCGTATGCCAGAAGGACCTTTGTCTTGTCGAGCCATGGAGCGCAAGTATCCTCATCGAGGCGCCGGGTCCTGAAGCAGACGGTTCTCAAGCTGGGAATGGCTGCCGGAGTCATCTTCCTTGCCAATACTGGCGTCAGGTAAGTCCAGTTGACGTCCATTCTGCGAGCAGCGCCGACGATGTCGCTGGTCTTCTCGACGCTGGAAGGTACACATACGCAACCGCCATGTACGAGTGTCGAAAGCATCTCAATGAGCGCCGTATCGACGTTGAACGAAGACAGCTGCATAACACGGCTGTCGGCATTGAGGTGGAGTGCACGACCCTGTGTGACGAAAGCTGCAGAAAGAGCGGCGTGGTGGAAGATGATGCCCTTTGCCTCTCTGCCGCGCGATGAGCCAGGAGACAGGAGGATACATGCGGCATCGTTGGGCGCGGCCATGGGAAGAGGCGACTCAAGAGGGAAGGTGACGTTGAAGAGAGAGTCATCCACAACGATGACGCCCTCGATGATTGATTCGAGGTACTTCCAGTTCATGTCGGTTGCGATGATGATCTTGGGCGACAGCTGGCGGATGAACGTCTCGACGTTGTTTCGGTCTTCGGCATCGATAGGCACGAAGCAGCCACCAGCCCTAGATCTATGTCAGTCATGTTGAAACCCGTCGAACACCTGCAGAGCACTTACTTCAAGACGGCCAGGATGCTGATGACTGCCCACTTGTTCTTATCCAGGATGACCGGTACCGGTACACCAGGCCGCACACCCCATTGCACGAGATAAGTGGCAAGTCGAGACACAAGACGTCCCGTCTGCCTGTACGAGAGGTGGCCGTCCCAGGCGCAAATAGCCTGAGCATCTGGCCGGAGCCTTGCTTGCTGTGAGATAAGCGCGTGCACACAACCGTGAGATGCCTCATTAGCCTTGTCCGTCTCCCAATCACTGATCAACAGCTGAGCGTAGTCTCTGTCAGTGAAGAGATCAATACTGTTGATGGAGCCGTTAGCGCTGCTTAGGATGGAGAGCACAGCACGCCCGAAGGTGTTAGTCAAGTTCTGAGCTTGCGAAGCAGTCATGACTCTGTGAGAGACACCAGTGATCAGCTGTCCGTTGACAAGAGTCAACGAGAAGGTGACATCGTAGTCGGGTGTGTTGAATGCCTGGACACAAGCAAGTCCCATTGGCGGCCTGGTCGAGCTGAATCTGCTCTTGAGCTCGTGAGGCTCCTCCTGGTACGACAGGCAGGTGTTGAAGAGCTTGTCTCCCTTGAGACCCAGAGCATGTTGAATCTCTGATATACAGACATTCTGATGCGGACGGAAAGCAGCGGCGTCTTCCTCGACGGTTCGAAGAACCTCCACAACGGTCTTGTAGTTCTCCAGTCCAATCGCACAGGTGGTAGTATTCTCGAATGCACCAACTGCCATGCTCAGTCCCTCAGGAGCGCCATCAGCGTCTCGACCTGCTGAGCGATAACCGAAGCAAACCCGGCTTGACCCCGTGAAGGCACGCAGAACAAGCGCCCATGCTAGGCGGACAACAGTGGCCCGACTGATGCCTTGGGTGCGGCAGAACTCATCAATCTGCACCATCGGCAGGTCGATGAAGAAGTTGGTGTGCTGCATGATGCCCTCGGTGACGGTAATCAATTGAGGGAACAAGCATGGCTGGGTCTCCTGGAGACGGCCAAGCCAGAAGTTGAGGCTGTTTTCCTGGCGCGCTGACGAGATGTACTGCAAGCACGCAACATGCGACGGGTCCAGAACTTTCATGGGTAGCTTGCTGGAATTATACATCCTCTTCAGGTCCCACATGATGTTTTGGAGACTCAAAGCCTAAAAAGAGCAAAAGCAAGGTCAGCACGTGGATCGTGTGTAACGGGACGAAGGTTTCTTTCTTACATCACAAAGCGCATGACTGATATCGAGCCTCAGAAAGGTACTGGCATGGGACCTGCAGACCGACACCCGGTGGCGCGGGTTGTAAGGTGTTGCACTCATCGGCGGCAACGCATTAAGAATGGCCACCGGGTCTGTGCCCGCCTCAGCGTCGACGAAGAGCATTTCGGGCGAACATTTCCTCAGCACGACCTGGTCGAAGAGCCCGTTGTCGGAGATGCTGTCGATGAAAACCGTCCGAAGTGCCGGGTACTTGGCAACGATCTGCTGCCAGACCGAGCAGATCTGAGCCTGATCTGCGACGAGACCGTTGGGGGCGGAGAGCTCGTAGATGGCATGGTTATGGCAGGTTTCTAGGTTCTGGGTTTGGCTGATGAGGATTTCCTGCTGGAGGGCGGTGACCGGGAAGACATCCTCGATGTCCTTGGCGCTGGCCAGGCCGAGAGCAACCAGGCGGTCGGTGTTCAGCTTTGCCAACCCCTCGTAGGTCGTGTCCAGCATCGGGACATCAGACAAAGTAAGCTCCTGCCCGCGGTAACGGAGCCGACCAATGGCCTCGTAGAGGAGGTGTTCATAGGTTTGGATCCATTCGGTAATCTTATCCTGGTGCTTGCAGTTCTTGTTGTAAATGATCTGGACCGATGCAGCGCCTTGATCAACCATGGCCGAAACCTCGAAAAGAGCAATTCTGCTGACGTCCGGGCCGATGTCTGAAGCCTCGGTTGAGAGCAGCCTCCCGGGGATGGTGAGCTGCTCCAAAACGCCCTTCTCTCGTTCCAGCTGTTGGACGGAACCGGCGTAGGTGAACATGACCTCAAACGGCCAGCCTTCGGCGTTGCGGGCAGCCGCTTCAGGACCAAAATACCTTGAAGCGAAGTAGTTCCAGCCACGGCGAATGATGGATCGCCTCGTGTCCTTCATCTTGCGCAGAACTTGGAGGAAATCGTCGGCCATGTCGACTTGGAGCGAGACCGGGCAGAGGGACGTGAACCAGCCGACCGTCTCGGTGATGTCGATGTCCTGGCTCCAGGGCTCTCGTCCATGCTCCTGGTTCCAAACCACCGGCGCCCGGCGGTCGTGGAATGTTTGGCTGAATGAGAGCATTAATGCGGCCATGTAGATGTCGGACATGTCGGTTCTGAAGACCTGGTTGCATGCTGTGTGAAGAATGGCGGTCAGCTCCGCAGTGAGAGTGAAGCTTGCCGTCGCGATTTCGTTGTAAGTGTTGAGTGAGTCTTCGAGGCCCCAGTAGTTGTATTGGCCGCTCGGCAGTTGATAGGGGAGCGCCAACTGATCTGCGTTGTTGCAGATGTACTCCTCCTGGAGCTCGTTCCATCTTTGGAACGGCATTGAGCGCTCAGAGAACAGAGTGCCCTCGCGTAGAAGCTCATCGAGGTCGTGGATGATAATGCGCCATGACATCATGTCCACGACGAGATGGTGAGCGAGCAGGTAAACAAGTTGTTGGCCATCGTGTGTGCGGAAATGTTCGACGGCGAAAACGGGTCCAGTCTCAATGTTAATGCTGGACTGCGTTTTCGCAATGATGCCGAGAACTTCTTCCGTGGTGCTGACTGAGTGATAGCGAAATCCATAGGAATCCTCCACGGTTGGTACTATCCGCTGCATCCAGCCGTCGGCAGTGGATCGAAACCGGGCGCGCAACATGGAGTGGTGGCCGACTACTGTTGCGATGGCGGCGTGGACGTCCTCGAGAGTTGAGTTGTTCTTGACGCGCAGCAAGATGCTCTGGTTGAAGCGGTAGCCACCATTCGGGGCAAGTCTCTGTTCGATACGGCCGCCTATGCCAGTGTCAAAGTAGAGTTGCTGCATTGGCGACAACTTGAACCCTTCGAGTGACTCCTCATTCCACGCGGTCTTGTGCTGGGTTTTCCGGATTGCGAGTGTCGCTAGTTGGCCGAGCGTTGGACATTGGTGAACGTCCTCTGGTCTTACTAGAATGGATGCCGTCCGGCACTCGGCGACCAACATCATGGCGGAGATGTCATCGCCGCCGAGCTGGCTGAATGAGAAGTTCATGCCGACCTGCTTCTGTGGTATCCTGAGGACGTCGGCCACGGTCTTCTGCAGGATGCGCTCCATCTCGGTCAAAGGCTCCTGGAAGAGCTCATGAGATTCAAGGCTGGAAATTTGGTGGTACATGTCTTCGTTGATGTTCTGAATCCATGTTTGGAGCCGCCTCCGGTCGACGGAGCCCTCACCGTCGGAAGGCATCTGATCGAGCACGATCCATGAGTTTGGTACTGAGTGAGCCCCTTCTGAGGTTTCGAGAGCCAGGCGGACTGCTGCGACCTGGCTTCCAGCAAAATGCATTTGCGACTGGGGAATGAGGCGGATGCTTGAGAGGCTGGATTGGGAGACCCGACCGGATGCCAGAGTGACGAATGCCACGAGCTTTCCCTCCAAGTAGCCGGCCTTTGGCCTGATAACAGCCGCGCTCGTGACCTGGGGCGTGGACTCGATGAAGCGTTCGATGGCAACCTGTGGTGCCCTCAAGGGTGCTACTTCGGCGCTGTGGGTGGATTCGCACGATGATGTTGAGTAACCGCCGCTGCTTCGTCTGGGACTTGAGCTGAAGACATCGGAGGGAGAAGCGCTGTCTTCGTCGGACTCCTTGGACGCAGGCACAGGCACGGTCTGGCCGAAGGGGGTGATGCAGGTCTGAAGCTCCGCCAAGGTGTGACAGCGAAGAATGTCGCTCGTCCTGACTCCGAGTCCGAGGCTCATGCACCTTTTCCTTAGCTCGATGGCGGCAGGTCGATCTCCACCGAGGTCAGCGAACGAGTCGAAAAGCTCGATGCTGTTGCGCGGCAAACTCAGCACGGCGGCTGTTGCTGAGAGTAGCCTGTCCTCGACGGACTCTGTGTGTAGTAATGACGACATTGTGGTGTCGATTTTGGGGAGAATTCTGGTGCTGACTGAGTCGGCCATGGTGGTGTAAGTGGGTGGTCCGAGTCGCGATCTGATCTGAAGAAGAGAAGAGAGGCTGCAGAAACAGCGTTGAGGGGGTATCTCAATAACACATAAAACACGCAAACAAAGGTGGCGGCCGGGTGCGGGTGGCCGACTTCACAGATCAGACGTCGGTCCTTTAAGGTGGTGGACTTTTCTTCTTGGGTGAGGGTCAAAGGTGCCGGGTGTTGTTGGTTGGACGGGACGAACAGTCGAGGGAGTGTTTGGGGAATGACGCTTTCGAGGGGGCCGTTTGTTGGTACGAGGTTCTTTGAAGAACCAACGACTCTGTCACACGAGGGCAGGGGACGATATCACCGGTAGGAAGCAAGGAGAAGCAAGAGAAAGAAGATGGTGAGGGGGGAAGCGGGCGTTGATGTGGTGAAATAATGTGGAATGCGCAGCAGCTGCCCACCCAACCCAAACCAAGACCAAGACCAGAAGAGGCTCTAATCATCCATCCTCTTTCTCACTCGAGAAAAGAGTAAGAGCATTGGGACGGAGGTTTCTTGCTTACCTAGCCAGCCAGGCAAGATGGAAAACCAACCAGGGTACTAAGGTACCGGGTACTGGCAGCGTAGGGCCAGGTTAGAGCCAGCAAACGACCAGGAACCGGCATGGTTGTAGATCGAGCTTCTTCCCATGGCCGCCCCATGGCCCCGGCCCCTCTGACGTGCTGGGGTCCAGCTTGTCGCTGCAGAAGGGTGGGGAGGACAGGCTTCCATTGGGTGGGTGGGAGGTCTGAAGGAGTGACTAACGAGACGAAAGACTGATGGGATGGGAGGAGGAGAGAGTGCGAGTGGCAGCAACTTGCGACCGGACTACACGTAGGGTTGCTAGCTAAGCTGCTGCTAAGGTGCTGAGGTATGGCCGCGCCACGCCATGCCATGTCACGGCCTGCCGCGGCCTGGACATGCATACCCGCGTCTTGCTGGAGAACGTCACTCGTTTTGCAGGAGATTGTCACTCGAGAGTGTGGAATGGGGGCCGGGGCCCGGGGGCCGGGGGTCGTCCAGGCAGTTACTTGTTCATGTGGAGAGCAACTTAGGCAGTGAAGAATGCCTTGCTCGTTACCACATGAACAAGTTGATACCACCTTATTTTTGCGGGTGCCACAGACACCCGGGAATAGCTCTGCAGCGAAAGCGAGACGGGCGACCAAGATAGGGACGAGGGACCAGGGTAACATGTGGGAAAGAAACATGAAGATCGGAAGGTGGAGCGAGGCAGATGCAGAGAGGCACAGACAGGCACAGGCACAGGCAGAGAAACAGAGGAGAGGAGAGGCAGAAACAGACGAGGGCGCGGACTGCGCCCCTTCGGCTGCCGTGGTCCGTCCAGTCCTCACAAGCTCCCAACCGGGCCGTCCAATGCCAGTAACAGAGCAAGGGAGGCATGCACTACGCCGTAGGCAATTATTGTAGTGTCCAATGCTACAGAGCAGACGACGACGACAGCTGCGTAAGGTAGGTTGGTTCTGAGCCACGCGGGCGACGATCTAGCCGTGGCCCCCAGTCTTTTCCGTGTGCCCGTCAAACAGACAGAGCAAGCGCGGCACTGCTGGCGAGCAGGGATGGTGCTGGACGTTTGGCTGTGAGCCTGTGATGGAGGTGCAGTCTGGGTGGATAGCTGGCGCGGTCTGGTAGTGTAGGTGTGAGGTGACATTGGATTGCCGCGACAGTGCGTTTGTCCCGTTCAGACCTCTTGATGATGTGTTTGCAGGAGGAAGAGGATGAGAGAGAGACAGCGAATGGCGATGGCGACAGAGTGGAAGAGCAAGTTGGGACGGGGAGACACAACAGAGCGGCGGATGGAAGAACAGCGGGGAAAGACACACAGCACACAGGGCAGAGGCAAGATAAGATACATACAAGTTCCCAACAAGGTAATCATCATGAACATAAGCCACAGATCTGCTACCATGAACCAATCAGAGTCTCTGAATGGCTTCAGTCTCATCAGCCACAGCGACAACTCGTCCACTCGACACAGTATCTGATCTCTGCAACAGCAGCCACAGCTGATGAATGCAGAGTAGCACTGCGTAGCACAGCGATCCCTCGCCGTCTCGCAGGTGCCATTGGACGTGCTAAATCGATCCAACAAGCGCCGTCCCCTCACCCTCCAGCACCCACGGGGCGGCTATGTTCATGGTGCCTTGCCTTAGCGGAGGGGGGCTGAGCTCTGGAGCTGTGCAACGCTGCAGCTGCCATAATAGAAACAGACAGACCATCATCCATCCATCCATCCATCATTGCCGAGCCATCCAACAGCCACTCGAGATCGTCAGTCAGTCCCTGCACACACAACTCTCCAGCATCATCCTCTCTGTGTTCCAGTCCTCCACGACTCTTCCGCCCTGGGCAAACAAACAGTCTCAAGGAAGCACCGTCTCCCGGCGAGGGTCTTCCCGGTAGGACGGGGGCGGGCGGCGGGCTGGACAACGGCACGACAGAAGCTTCAACGCTCTTCCCGTCCCTCCAACACCCCAAAAATGGCAGCCCGGGTTTCTCATCTGCCTCTTGAGTAGTAAGCAGGCTTCATCAGCATGAAGACTAATTGACGCCTGTGTCAACGAATCCGGATCAGCTGTCCGACGCGACTGGCCACGAAACTCAAATCTCCAACACCGGCTCCTGTAAAGCAGAGACCACTGCGTATTCAGCTCACCGAAACCCAAATTCTGGCACTCTCCTCATGATGCATCTCCAGGGTATCTGTCACTCACTCGCGGTGAAGCATATTATTACTCTTGCAATGCGTTTGCCTTTCCAAGGATGTTACTTAATCACACGTCTTTCTCCTCGTTCCATCCTCGGTCTGGACTCGCAAGGGCTGAGCACCTTTTCCCCCCGGGACGGTGAGATTGCGAGATATTCCGTCCCCTCCCATAAGAATTAACTCTCGTAACCACCATCTTCCTACACCTAAACAACAGACTCTACGGCGTACTATGTATATTCTATTTACCCCTCTGCACATGCTCGGACGAAGACTCGCCTTCAAGCTTACACCGCGCAGTCAGCATCCCTCTCATGCCAACCCCGTCCAAAACCAGCACCTCTCTATCAGGTCCAACCTTGCGCCCCGAGGCAATGTCCACGAAGCTCCCGGCAATTTCGCATTCACTATCCCACACCTTGGGGAGTTGCTGATTCCCATGTTCTGCAGTCTCCCATTCTCTCAGTCCCACCACCACGGCCCTCGGTCACGTACGCGGTGTACGCGGCCGGCAGCAACCCCTCCGCTCACCGGCCACTCGACCGCGACCCTGAGCCACCATCAAGGGTCCAACATGGTTATCGTCATGATTAAGTATGCTGTTGGTTGGTTTCATCTCCCCGGTACATAAACACTTACAAAGCCCCGCCCCGCAGCGGGAAACGGCCTACAGTGATGCCCATGCCAGCGAGGTCCAACCAACGGGCCCTTGGTAATGCTTCCTTGGGCCGAACTGACTGCCAAGTGGCGGATATGACAAAGAGACTCGGCCACGAAACACCATAATCCACTCCGTCTGACCAAAAAGTTTCACGAACTGGGACACGGAGACTGTGACTGAGCTGCGTCTTCTGCGCACACGAGTTTCCGACAAAGCGTAGGCTCACGGACCAGAGGCGACGGCATCGGGACCCGACCCCGCCAAAAGCCCGTCGCCTCCTCATCGCCTCCCTCCCCCTCGCTCTTCTCCCGCGGAGACGAGCAGACGGAAGGGTCCAGGTGATCAGGAAGAACCGTCCCAACAACTGTCGACCGTATCTGGCAACCATTGAACCTGTAAGGGGTGGCTTCGCTCCCAAAAAACTACGCTCGGGGCCGTCTCGGTCACGGTCGGCCAACCTTAAAAGGTAAGCCGCACGTACTCGGAGGAACAGAATAAGTTCACCGCCGACACAAACCGTAGCACTGCCAAGATGACGGATTGCTTCCTGCCTGTCAAAAAGGCACGGCAAGACTCAATCTTCGTCTGATCGTCTGCCAAAATCGACCTGGCCCAGATTCCCATCCAGAATCCCACTGATCAAGACACCGTCCTCTTCCAACAAAACCCATTTCATCCTCTTTTGCCAGCGTGTAAGTGACGATGTGACATGTCCAACTCCTTCTCTCAGTGCGGCCTCAGCACCGCTGGGTTCTGTATGCCCACGCTGTCAGGAACATGTGAGAAACATGTGAGAAATTCAAGACAGCCAATGGTTACCTCCAAATTTCGGTTCACGAGCGCTTCACCCGCGCCAGAGTCGGAATCAGCACCACTATGAAATCATATCGATCCTCTTTGGCAGAACGCATCTGTCCACCCTAAGGAGCGGCTCACGGCCCCCGTCACTCACGGCAAACATCTGCCAGATAACGCATCTACAAGTCTCAAGACAGCAAACTTGTACAGAGTACAGATCACAAGTTTCCGTCCAGAACACAAACCCATCACCGCACGCCCCAAAAATCCTTCCAGTGTCAATCATGTCATCGTAAATCTCCCACTCGCTTCCGACCGTCCTCGCCCCCGTGCCAGCAAACCCAAGCCGGCGCCCGCTCCCCGTCCGGAACTCCGGGGACGCGCTCCAGCTCGAGTCGAGTCTGTTCACCCGCGTGCGACCTGAAGTCCCAACAAACCCCTGCGGCAAGCCTTTTTCGAGGCAGTGATGGTGCGGCGTAGCACCAAACCACTTTTCTGTGGTAGCGGTAAGCAAACAGAAAAAGAGCCCGTTTCACACCTTTTTGGTAGCACGCGCTGTATGTTTCTTTGTAGAAAAGAGCTCCAACCTCCCGCAAGGGACGCTGCGATGCGTCTAAGAGAGCCCTGCCTAGCGTCACCCGCGGGCGCCAATCTTGCCGCTTCATTTGGGGGCAGACGCTGGTGACGCTGGGCAGGGGGGCTAGGTTGTAATTACGGCTTATCCCCACTCAACGTCAGCCCTGAAGACGAAACGGGCAGTGAGGTGCTTCAGCTACAGGCGGCAGGATAAGCTGTCAATATCTGTGGCAGATCATGGCGGCGGGAGGCGGAGGGCGGCCGAGATGAGCATTGGCTAGGTTGCCGCAGTCGAGTGCGCCTAATCTGGGCGGCAGCGATGGCAACTCATTGGTGTCTTGATCGACCGCACGGGAGGATGGTTGTTTGCTGGCTAATCTTGATGACGGCTACAGCGGTTGCCCGAGGGCCCGGCAGGATGCAGTCAGACGGCGTCGCATTCGCTGCTTCTCATCGACATTGTTCAATCGGGTTGGGTTCCTGCACGGGATCTACCTTGGGGTCGAAGCTATCGCCCGTTGCGTGACTTGGGCGATGCCATTGGTTATCGAGGCTGCATGTCGTCAGTCGCTGGTCACACATATGGGGCTAACGGCGAAGCAGGTTTTTGACATGGATCGAGGCATGTCGGTGTCATATTGTCAGAATCGAGATCTCCTTTGATGCGATTAGGAAGAGACAAGTCGAGGGTACAAACAGACATCATGGGATGTTATCAACTTGATGCCTACTCAGATTCGATTTACTGGTGATTGGAGACCTTCGCCGGGGCGAGTCGGAAGGAAGGCTTGGCTTGATGCCAAGAGGTCTTTACCAACAGTCATGTCCAACTGCATGAATGTTGATACATAGACAAAGAAAGACCAGACACGCCTGCACCCCGTTTTGAAGCAGATGGTTCCTAAATCGGCTGTCTGAGGTTCCAACGACGTGATGTGACGCTCGCCTGGCGTATGTTACCAGAGACGGACTTGCTGTGCGACCACATAGCCTTGAGAGGCCAACAAGCCTACCTAGTACCTATGTTCACGCGCATAATTGAAGGTATTGATCATGTTTGTTGAAGCAACGTTGCCATCTACGGAGAGTGAGCGCGATAGCCGCCTGTACGCTGAACGCGAGTTTGGAGTAGCGTCTATATCCTGCAGATCTCTTCACTATTGGCAATGTGAATGTCTGCAGCTTTGCTCTGTTCCAAAGACAACCCTGATTCAGTGTACATAATCTTCTACAACTCCTTGCGGTGTCATCTGGCATGCTCAAGATAGCCCCTTACATAGGACAGGACAAGTTCAAGAGTCTTCCAGTTGCAGTTCCACCAGCACCGTCTGAACTGCAGATTCAGTTGGCCTTGTTCATAAATCATGTATCTTCGCGGGCGCAGGGAAAGTCTTAAGCAGCGTGTGATGTTCAATGCTAGTTTGATATCTCGGAGTCACGTGTAGCGGAGTGCCGCAAGGATTTTGACTTGGCTCGTAACAGTCGAGCACTGTAATCACCAGCTTTGTCATAATTGTTCTAATCTATACAGGCATATTGTGTAGGGGGTTGTTGAAGGACCCTCAGAACATGAACTTACACTGCTGTTTTCTGTCATCGTTCCCGTCATAGGTAACTATTGATACACGATGCATGAGTTAGTGAAGCAGATACTCATCGTCTCGCGAGAGAGCCAAGGTGAGCTTTGTTCCGGCATGACCTGGGCATTTGGAAGGGGCATAGTAGATCCTGCTTCATCCTTCCAGAATCGAGTTTTACAAGCACGCACTATTATGAGCTGCTCTGTTCACCAAGTACAAGCTACATCGAGAACAGTTAACAATTTAGTCGCTGTAGGATGAACTCTAGGGCCCTCCAACGTATTGGATATTCTCAATTGCGGATTGAAACGCTGCATCTGTTCATGTCTATCAAAGTTAAGTCAAATTCTCGAGTTCATCGTGAGGGCCTAGAAGCGCCCTCAACACATGACCCTCCCACATACTAAGAGAGTGTTCTTCCTAGATCCAATACTTAATGGCCACGCCTGGTTCCGCCGGACCACTCCGAATAGACTCAAACTTCAGAGAACTAAGCCTTAACAGATGTTATCCTTGGGATCGGGGTGGATTCTGTTGATCGTGTGCCATTTACACCCCCACATCATACAGATAGACATCGGCATCGGCATCTCAGGGGACGTCAGGCAAGGCACACCAGCCAACCCCTGAACCAACATCCAACATCCAACAGAGACAGCCCACAATCTTCACCAACACGAACTACGCGGCTGAGCATGCGCTGCGGCCCCCAGGACCGGCCCGCTCGCCATGCACCTCGACATAGGTACGAACCATCTGCACAGCCCTCGTTGGTCCAGAGTCGCATTGGGGGCGTTACCAAGACCAACCAACATACCTCGGCAGTTAACGACATCTCACTCTGCAAGGCACACACACACAAACGTCAGCATCCGGTCAAGATTCACAATCCCAAATCCAAGATGATGATGCTATTCAAACGCCATGTCTACAAACATCCCAACCAAACTCCCCTAAAGAAAAAGTTCCTGAACGAAAGACGAGAAATCCCAACCAACCTCACCCTTCCCATGTCCACTTACTGCTCAATTCTCCCTTCAACCTTCCACGCGCTCCCCCTCAACCACTCCCCAAGCACCTTAATCACCTTCACCGCCTTCGCGTTCCCGTCCCGGATGGTCTCCTCGTCCGACACCATGGCCCCCATCTCATGCATATCAAACGCGTGAATCACGTCCGGCACAAGCAGCCACTTCACACTCCCCCTCTGATCGCGCACCTCCCACCCGAACCGCTCGTCCTCCGTCTCCAGCTCCTGCGTCTTGGCCACCTCCTTCCTCCCCACCACCGCCGCCGTCACGCTCTTCCCGCCCAGCTTGCACGCAAACTCCCACCCCTCCCACGCCAGGTAATCCAGCTCCGCGCCCACCACGCACACGTTGTCCGGCAAGTCCGCCCTCTCGGCGTACTTGGGCGACAGCAGCGGGTCCTTCAGGTTCGCGCCGTAGGGCACGTACGCCCAGTCGAACACGGGCGCGAACTCGAGCACGAAGTCGCGCTGCTGCCCGCGGATGCCGGGCAGCATTCCGATCTTGTACGGCCGGCGGTGGCGCTTCTTCTCGCAGGGCGTGACGAAGTCGACCGGCGGGTAGATGGGCATCACGGCCTTGGGGGACGCAGTGGGATGGTGCCGCACGCTCTTGAGCTGGCTCAGGCACAGCGACAGGTTGCCGCCCGCGCTGAAGCCGCCGATGGCGATGCGCGACTTGTCGATCGGGAGGGAGTCGTCCTGCACGGCGGCGAGGTAGAGCGCCTCGAGGTCGTGGAGGCCGTTGGGCCAGGGCGCCCAGGGGGCCTTCCAGTAGTTGAGCGCGATGACGAGGGCGCCGTTGAGGTCGGCGAAGGTGCGGTTCCAGGCGTCGTCGTCGTCGGGCACGCCGATGGAGAAGCCGCCGCCGTGGATGGAGAAGAGCGTCGGCAGGGTTTGCGGGGATGTTTGGTCGTAGTCTGAGGGGAAGAAGATGCTTTGCGTCGTTGTCATGTTAGTGGATTTGCGCGCAACACCATGACAGTGACAAGGGAAACAAACGTACCGGATGAGGAGGTTCGGTCTGCAGGGGTACTGCTTCATCAGGTCCGGCCTCTGCGCCGCCGACTTGGGGAACCAGTACGTCTTCCAGAACTCGAAGCTGGCCCGCTGGTAGAACCAGGACTGCAGCCAGGACAGCTTCGTCCCGTACACGAGGCGGTTCATGAGGGATGGCGCTTGGCGGTAGACTTGCTGGGGATGGCGGGAGTCGTCGTCGACGTCCCCGTTCGTCTGCGCGATCATTTCGCCTTCCGCCATGGTTTTATAGGTTGTGTTGCTTCAGATGCTTGGCAACGGCCTTTCCCCAGGTGTTTGGCGGGAGGTTGTGGTCGCAGATGTCGATGAGACCGTGTGCTGCGATGCGAATAGGTTCTGGGACAGGGAGAGGAGGGCAGCTTCCTGTGTGATGTGTATGTTGCATGCAGAATGCAGTGACAGGATGGTACTCGGACGATTCTGGGCATTCAGGATTCAGGAACGAAAGGGGTTTGCAGCTACCTATGTAAGGCAGTCTACGTGCGGACTCGGGGAGGTGGACGCTCCCGAGAGAGAAGCTGCTCGAAGGGACGGAGGTTAGCCAGTGATGCCATTAAAACATCAGACGTAGACGTAAGGCCAAAGACGACATGAACGAGAAGAGTCAGCCCACGCGAGGCTGTCCGCGTCATCGTGCGTCGAAGCAGGCAAAAGGGGGCTTTTTCTCTGCAGGTCGTCTCGTCTGGTTTCACGAGTGAAGCTCAGGGACGCGGGCAGAGGCAAGAGACCGAGGATCCGGACCGTATCGCCATCAATGACGGGCCCGGGACGCAGAGAACCTCTCCAGAGAATCTCTCCAGAGAGGAAGACAGTCAGGCCGAGAGGGAGAAGAGACGGTTGACTCACGCGAAGATAGATCCCGGCGTAGAAGCCCAAGGCGATGACAGAGACGAGGCGGAGGATGATGTCGGCCAGGTTGTGCGACATCCACGACAGCAGAGAAGACGAGCGGATGGCTCCCGTACCCTCCCGTGCCTGATTCATCCTCGTCCCCCGTTTGCTTTCTTTTTTTCCCGCAGCGGCATGTTATGGACAGGGAAGGGGGCTGGGTGGGATGGCCACGTTCATGCTGCTGCTGTCAAAACACCAGACGTGCGCATCATGTTGGATGCATGTGCCTCCTCCTCCTCCTCCAACTCCTCCTGTTAGTACTCCTCTGTGCGCCTGAGCGAAGTTGCCCCTCGGCCGGCAGCATCCCCGGCTTATCGCTTATCGCTTATCGGAGTCGGGGAACTAGGAACCCCCCATTGACTTCCATAACTTACTCAGAGCTAGTAATTAGCTTCAAAGTGTTTAGTCCAGGGGTCCTGTGGTGTCCAAGCTCCACTGATTGGACCCTTCAAGTGCCCCAAGGGGATCAAACATGGCATTCAATGCTCACTCGCCTCATCCATATATAGCATGTTCAAGATTCCTGGAACCCCCCAATTAGAGTATAAAATCAAAAAACTCGGCTGGAGAACATGTTCGTTTGATGTTGTGAAGTTTGTCCGACTTTTAAGAGCAACGACTGGCACCCCGGACTTTGTGTTTGCTCCGGCGCAGTCCGGAGCTCCGGTCTGGCCTCGGGCCCAGCTCCGGCGGGGCGACTACAAGTCGATGTATGGAGACACCAAAATGGGCGAAACCAAGTTTTCCCCATTAGAGATGATTAGACAAACCAACAGCATCCAGCCATGCTCTGTAGATAGACCAGTGAGTGATCTCAGGTGGATTGGCATAGAGGCAAAGATACAGTCTAGCAACAAGATAGCCCCGTCACAGCTCTCCCAAGTTTCGTTTCCAACGTGTTCTCCATTCAATCATATTCTACAACCATGCAGCGTAAACAAAACACATATAGTACAAGCAGACCTGTCTACCCACATGAATAAAGACATCTATTCATCTCACAGGCTCGACGGCTTCTGCACGACAACCTCCTCGTCGTCATCCGGCTCCTCAATACTCGTCCGCCGCGCCGCCTCCACAGCAGCTTGCACAGGCTTCTCATCCTCTCCCGCCACCGTCTCTTCGCCTTCCTTCTCGCTCTTCTCATCCTTACCGTCCTTGGCGCTGCCAAACGGCCACAGGCTCCCAAACGCCTTGCCTCCAGACCCAGGCGGGTGCACCGCAAGAGGCTTCAGGATGACGTTGTCGTCCCCGTCCCCGTCGGATCCCGGCGCCGGTTCGACTTCAGGCATGGCGAAGTCCCCAAACTCCTCATCATCGTCGTCCACCTCGTCGTCCGAGTCGTCTTGGCCGTCGAACCGTTGATTGCCTCCCCGTCGCGATACCCCGCGCCACCACGATCCCCGGCCCGACGCACCCCACGCGCCCGTCACCGCCCCAGCTGCCCCAGAGCCGTGATGGCCGTCGTTATCCTCATCATCGCTGTCCGCATCTTCATCTTCCTCGTCATCCGCGAACGGGTTCTTGAGTTGTTCCCCCTCGTCCTCGCCCTTTTCGCCCCTGCCGTCCTCGTCGCCGTCTTCACGCGATGCCGCTGCAGCGGCGTTGTTCTTCTGGTGCATGGCGAGCCGGGCTGCCAGCTGGAGGCGGGCTCTAGAAGGAGGGATGTTCAGCGGCGGCGGAGGAGGCGGCGGTGGCGGGATGGATGGCGGGTTAAGAGATGACGATGAGTTGTTCAATGGATCGGTATAAGCCCGGAACTATTGAGCGATATTAGCTGGGCGGTCCTGGCAAAAAGGCGCACGCGAAATGATTCCCCGGATGCAAGTCATTGTCGTGAGCCCCAAAAGGTCGAGTGGATAAAAGTCCAACAGTTGTGCCTGGTATCCCAAAGAATCGACGCCGGTACGGACGGGGAACATGTAAAGCCTATACACTACTCGCCGCCCTGTCCATCATGAAAACGCGCCCCAACACCACCCGGGCTCTGACATGTCCTGCCTATTCCTCCAGTGTCTCGTCCATATCGCTTCTGTTCAGTCTCCGTCTAAACCACTTCACGACATCCAGCGAGGGCCGAACCATACTCATTTCCTCATCTGGTTCCTCTCCGCCGCTCGTCTCGCCATCTCGATACACAATAACCGGTTCATCGTCATCATCATCGTCCTCATTGCCCAAAAGTCCAAGTCCAATGTCATGACCAGCGTAGGCGTGATCCTCATGGAAAACGTGACCGCGAGGGGACCTTCTAATCTGATCTGCGTACTACGCATCTTTACTGTCTTTCTCCTCGTCCGAATCGGGGTTGTTGTCCAAGAGTGACTGCGTCCAGGGGTCCAACGCGGGAGTTTCCATCTCACGGAGCTCAGAGAGCATATTACTCACCTCATTGTTGACGTCGTCTTCGTTCTCTTCTTCACCTTCGTCTTCCTCGTCGCTCGAGCTGCCGAAACCAGACATGAGAGTACCCGAGCTAATGGCAAAGGGTCCGATTCCGTTGCCGCTATTCTCCTGCAGGTCCATGCTGCCGTTGAGTCCAGCATCGGCCAGGGCACTTGACCCGGTGTTTCCTCCAGAGTTGGAGAAGGATGAGCCGAGGCCAGAAAGGCCAACCGCAGCCAGTCCGTTGCCAGACATGCCGGCGCGGTTGCCGAGGGCCACCTCTGGTCGGACACCGCCAAGAATGGCGTTATCACGCTCTCGGGTCTCCGCGAGGGCTCCCTCCACGTAGTTGATCCATCTAGGGTCCATTACCCGCTCAAGAACCGTCTCCGACAGCAGCTCAGGAGGGTGTCGTTCCGTAAACTTGACCACCTCTTCAGCGATCAGAGTCAGGTGACCCATGTAGCCCATGCGGGTCTTGATCTTGGCCTGGGACTCGTCGCTAGCGAGCTGGCCTTGGATTATGGCAGTAGTGACGTCTGCAGCCTCAAATAATGATACAGCCAGGGTAGGGTTGAAGCCCCTGTCCATCGGGCCATTGAAGACCTGCTGAACGATATCATATACCACGTTGTGGAGGAAGTTGTTCCACGGGTAGGCGAAGAAAAATGACTGCTTCCGTTAGTTCGATTCCCATGCTTTTCTAACATTCTGTGACTTACCAAAATCGTGGGCACAACACGATATTCTACAAATTGCTGCTTGAGGTAGTCGCCAACAACCGGCTTCACAGTGCTAGGGTCGGGCCGATCAGGGACGGCAGGTGGCTGGTCTGAGTCCGCTCCAGGGGGTGCGGACGCTGCGGGTGCCTCTGGGGCCGGAGGAGCCATGGGGACTTCGGGGGCAGGCGTTGCTTCTGGCTCGGCCTCCTTGTCCTCTGCTATGGCAGGAGAAGACTTGGCAAAGAGCGGCGCAGGCATATCTTCCGGTCGGGGAGAGATCGGGGGTTCAGGTGCGGCCGGCGCTGTCTCAACCGGCTCGGTCTTGGCCTCCGACTCGGTAGCGCTGGGGGTGTAGACGACAGAGGAGTCAGACTCGTCACCCTTCTGGCTAGAATCTTCCGACACAACGCTTTGGTTGGCCTTCTCATCCAAAGACATCTCTCCAACCTTGGAGATCGTCACGTCTTCCGCAGTCGTTTCCGTGGCGTCCTCCTTGGGCTCATCTTTCGTCTCCGCCGGCTTTTGCTCCTCGGCGACGGGTGCCTCAGCCTTGACTTCGGTCTCCGACGGCTTCTCTCCCTCGATCTTGGTTTCCGTGGCAGCAGGGCTCTCCTCGGGGAGGGGAGTCTTGTTCTTGCTGGGTGAGAGGGGCGCAACAACCAGGTCGGGATCATCGAATCTTTGCTCCTTAATCTTGTCGTCTGCCACGTTGAGTCTAGGGGAGCTCAGGGGCTCGTCCACGAAATCGTCTTCGTCTCTGTCCAAGAATGATGACGCCGGGGCAGCAACAGGAATCTCCTCCTCGGCCTTGACGAATTCGTGGGAAGTGTCCTCGTTCATTTCGCGGCTGGGTTCGACCTCCTCGAAGCCGTCGTCGTCTGAGATGTTGGTGACTTCCAGTCGGCGACCCTCCTCGGGGGATGAGTGGCCGATGCGCATGGTCAGGTCGTCGGTGGACTGGGCCTCCTCGCCCCGGTTGGGGGAGAGCTTGCCTTCCGTCCTCAGTCGCTGGCGCTCGGCGTCCCGTATCGCAATGACGTCCTCGGAGCCAACCTCATTCAGTAGGCCCATGTTACTGCAGTGCAACAACTCGGCCATCAACTCGCAGGTCTTGAATCGGTCAAAGCCGAGAGGCTCTATCTTCTCGCCAAAGGTGGATTCCAAGCGATCCCTGTGAGCGGGGGCGTTCATGATCAGGTTGACAAAGTCGGGCACGTGCTGCGCAAACAGGCGCAGGAGAGTTCCCAGATAGATGGGGTCTCTGCTCGAAGGCATGGAGCTGGATTCAGTGCCGACATCGGGGTCGTAATCCGAGTTGTTCTTGCGGATCACCTCAATGACGATGCCCACACCAACCGTCAACGGGTTTCCGCCTCCTAGCATATACTTTATGAGTTGCTCGACGCAAGGCTGCGACACCAACTGCCGCGTAAGCTCGTTCGGACCGATGCACTGCTGCTCGTTTTGCGACGCGTTGGCGGAAATGGTGATGATTGCCTTGATAAAATCGCCGGCGGCCGTCTGAACGACCCAGCTGTGTTCAGGGCTCAGGCAGGTAAGCAGGGTAGGTACGACGTCCTGGGAGTACAGCCACTGTTCAGAGCATCGTTAGTGTCAGGTCGCTTCCGGTGACTGGCAGAAACACTCACCTCGACAACACCCTGGCCGCCCTCGGTGCGGTCCAGAGCAATAATCTTTAGTAGTAGGTCCATAATCATGGGGCATTCAACGTGGCGCAGCAGATCTGACACGGCATCCGGAAGGGACTTGAGCAAAATGACCATTTCTTCCGTCTTCTTGTCGAACAGGGCCTCGTTAACCTTTGTGAAATAGCTGGCCTGGAGAGGGTCCAGCGGGGTAGGGCGCTTCAAGAACTGCCAAAACTCGCGAATCAAGGGCTGGTTTTCCATCAAAGCCTCGTAGATGGACCAGGTATCGGAGGAAAGCACCTCGGCAGCCACGTAGGCATAGCGATTGCGCTTCTTCTCCTGCTCCTCTTCTTCATTGTCGGTGTCGGTGGCGCGAGAGGATGCGCGGGGTCTTGAGAAGGGAAGCAGGCGGCCCTTGCCTTTGGACTCGTCGGCGGGGGCTTCTTTGGGTTCTTCGGTGTCGGCCGGGGTGGCGACGGGCTCTAGTTTGGGTGCAACGACATATTCGAGCAGCGTCTTGAGGACGTTATCCTCTCTGAGATATTCGATAAGCTTTGTGTTGTGCTGTTTAAGCTCCTGGATGAGATCGCTCTCGTCGAGCAGGTCTTCGACGGTGAAGTCGGGCTTCTCGAGGATGGTATCGATGGTGGATATGTTGGCGTAGCCGCCAAATCGCCAGAACATTTTGGCTGATGTTGTGGACGGTCTATGTCACGGCGCCGGAGGGATCGCGGCGACGATGGACACAGAGCGGGAGCAGAGTTAAATGGTGGGCAATGCGGCGGTTGTGCATGCGAAAGTCGGTTGACTGTGCGGGTAGGCAAAGGCTGGTTCGTAGGTGGTTGGTTGAAAGAGGTGACTCGAATCGAAGGAGGGACAGACGCAGTCTATGCCAATCTTTCAATGCATGCGAAGCTCGTCAGGGTATATCGGTCGCTTGGAATAACTGGTAAGCTGAGGGCGGCAGCGAGATTAGCGACGTGGTCAAGCGGAGGGATGGTGTCAGCCGGATGCAGCAAGGACGAGGGCTGAGGTGAGGAACAGAGGTGGTGGTGAATTGTGATGTCGCCGGCGGAGTGGAGGGGCCGGCGCATCGGGGTCGGAAAAAGAGGAGCTGAATGATTGATAATGGAGGGGGAAGAAAAGGTGCGGGAAAATTGAGGGTACAGCACAGAGCAGCGAACAAGGTACGGCGGCACAGCAGCCACAGCAAGGTGCAGTCGTCTTTTTCCGGCAGGGGAGATAGTGATGGGGAAGATGATGTCGCCGTCCACGGTGTAGATGTAGCCCACGATGGTGCGAGTGCAGGAGAGAGGGATAGACGGAGAGTGAAAGCGAGAAGGCGCGCACACTGCGTCTTCGCAGCTGCAGCAGGAAGCAAGCAGGGCAGCGAGCGAGCGAGGCGAAGCAGAGAGGCAGCGAGTGGTCGGGGAGAAGCAGAGAGACGGGACGGGACAAGGGTTCGCACGTACAAAAGTGGAAAAGGCGTCCAGTGCAGTCGGGTGTTGTACAGCGGGCGGCGGACGACGGGGTTCGATGAAGGAGAGAGAGATGGAGAGGACGGGCTGATGCCGGAGCCGTCGTCGCTCTTGGGGTTGGAGGCGACCGTCTCGTGCTGCGATTGCGGTCGTTGTTGTCGACGTTGTCGTCGTGGTCGTCGTCGGGTGCGTGGAAGAGGTAGAGGTGGTGTTCGGAGAGAAGAGGTGGATTGGGAAATCGCCGGTAGTGTAGGTGCACTGGGCTAGGTACCGGGCTGGGCAAGGTAGGGTTAAGTGGGAACCCGATGTCGTCCAGATTGAACTTGCGCAGCGGCGGATTTGGGGAAGGAAGGTAGGTACCTTAAGGCTTAGGTGCCTTCTTAGGTAAGGCCCTTCTGATGCTGATGTCCGATGTGCTGTCTGGAAGGCAGCCACAGACTTCAGTAGGGGTTCGAGTCGCTGGGTCAGGCGAATCCAGCGCTATCGGGTCGCTTTGGAGGGACGAGAGGCCTTGGAGCGTTCAGTGCACAAAGTGCCTTTCCTCCTCAGTTCCATATCCATTCCCGACAGGATGTGCAGCACTGGACCTTGATTTCGGGCTGAGCTGGAGCGACGGGGGCCCTTCAGGTACCTAAACGAGTGAGGGGCACCGGGTGCAGATTGGGTTAGGTGGTGCACCGTCCAGTGGAATGGTGTGGTTGGGTTGCTTCCCGCCGCCTTCTAGCCTCTTGTCAGGCCGCTGTAGCCATTAAGCGAGCACGCGATAGCAGGTGCAAGTATTTCATCACCACAATCTGGTGCGGCGGTACATCTCTGGCTGAGGTAAGCAGAGGCAGAGCACCTGCACCTGCACCTGCACCTGCACCTGGCTAATCGTCGAGGACTCAGATAAGGTCGAGAGAGAAGCCCCGATCGCAGACAACCTAACAAAAGAAAACAACAAAAGCAATGGTGAGACCAGACGGCTGCTTCGGCCTGCTTTAGGTCTGACCTGACTGCCTTGCTTTCCAGCTCTCGCCTTCCTTGCGCCTTCTTTTGCTTCTGTTACATTGAACTGCGTCCTCGACTGATTCTGGTGGATGAGGGTCCTCCACATGTGAATGCCCTCAGCTGCAAGGTCGAGATTTTCAAAGTGCCCCTCCTTGCCCTCCTTCACAAGTGTTCTTCCTCTGCTGAGTGCTGACCCCTCCAGGCTGCCCGACGCAGAAAACTGGGACAAGTGGGCGCGCCCGAGATCCACGTCCACTTGCAACTCAATTGGTGCCCTGGCCTCGATGCCCTTTTTCGCCATTTGCCTGCTCCAGTCCCATCCTCATTGTGTGCGTCTGTTGAGCAAGGGTTTTGTTGAGCGAGTCCCGACGAGGATACGGCCCCTAAGTTCTGGCGGCACTTGTTCTTGCTGTGTTCAACTCTACCAACGAACGATAGGCAGCAGGCATCTTCTGTGGTGTTTTGGACCACTTCCTATCAAAGAGAATTAAGAATCCGTCAGCGTTTCTTATTCCGAGCTATGCTACCCTCCCCCGGCACCATCTCAGGGGCTGCTTGTTCATCTCATGTCTCTCCCTGAATCTTATTCCCCTGTCCGAGTCCTCCATCATTCCAACCCCCCATCATGTGCTCACAAGCCATGCTGCCTTGCTGCCGCTGGCATGTGAGCCATTTCCCCATTCTGACTTCCCCCACGACATGCACAACACCACCTTGAACACGTAAGAAAACAAGAGACAGCCACCCGCGTCTTCCAACCGCGCTGCTCGTCCCGTCCACCGTCACGCCTCTCATCCCACATCAGGACCAAATCAGCACTCTTCCGCCCGTCGTCTCTTCTGCAGCCCCCGGCATGCCACGTTGCTCAACCTCCCTGCAGAACACACCTCCCACTCCCACGTTGTCTGGTCACAAGCCAGCTTGGAGGCGGCTGGTCGGCTACCTACCCCCGATCCAGCGATCCAGCGATCCAGCGCCTGGCCTGGACCTGGGCTGGACCGTTCAGCCAGATCTTTCCCCCCCGTGGGCTCCCCCAAACAGAGTTTCCCCCCCGTGCCGCACGTCACCCGCCTAATATTTCCTCCGAAGGGCGGTGGCCCAAGCGACCCGTGGTCCGCCATACCGTGGCACCGTGGCTGCCCGCCCGCCTCTAAAAATAACGTGCCAGTGCCCGTGAAGCCATTAAAGCGATGCTCACCACCGCCTCACGGTCTGGAAGAATCAGGATAAGGCTCTGCTTGTCAAATTCAAACCGGTTAGATGTCATTGACTTCAGAATTGCAAACCGAGAGCTCATCTATCGAGCACCTCCATCGCTGTGCGTCTTCCGTCGTCATCATTGACCCACGGCACCTCAGCCTGCCTTGCTGCAGGTAAGCTCGCCGTCGCAACGACATGCAATATGCGTAAAGTTCGACGATCAGAATACTAGAACGGTAGTTTTTCGATATTCGGAAGCATAGCACTGCCCGAATATGCAGCAATATCACAATACCTCGGGTATTGGCCCACTCGCCCGATCATCTCCTTTGGCATGGATAGGAGTCAGATCCAGTGCAACTAACATGCGCATGAAATCAATCTTGAATTCTCAATCAAGTCACGGCAAGGCTACGAGAAGAATGATGGCGGCTTTTGACCATCGTGAAAAGAGAAATTCAAAGAAATTCGGCCCTTGAAATAAATGGAGTTCCTTCGTCATCATTCGGGGTTTGGCCTAACTCCTAAGATCAAAATCAGCGAGCTATCCCATTTGTCAGCCCAAAGCTGCCATGGACTTCCACGGTGCATGATGACCCAAGGTAACACAAACCCACCTGTGGCCCATGGTTCTTTAGAGAGGATAGTCGTAAGGTTGAAACGCAGACTCCATGCAGTAAGCAAACCATTGCAACGGCACAATTCAACCTCCCCGCGAAGAGAGATGCTTGTTCAGCAAATCGCGCCAACTTCGGACGACCTGGTGTCACGTCCCAATACGTCATAGCCGGCATTTGGATTTCTCTACCCCCTTTCAGAAACGCCGTCTGCACAGCAATACTATTGTTTGTAATCCAGTCGGGCTAACTAAAACCTCTCGTCCATTCTTTTGACCCCATCCTGGCGCGTTGGATGGATTTCAAAGCTCCACCGTGGGCACCACAGGCTGCTCTACCAGTCTGATGCGATTCATCGACCGTCCGTTCGGCCTGTTCTATGGGTTTTTGGGTTCGGATTAAAGCCATGGGTTGAAACAGATAAATAGTTGACTTTGTCCTGCGCTAAATTTGTTATTGAATACGAAGCTCTCATCACACAAGCAAATCTAGTCTTCATATACTTAATACCAGTTACTTTTAACCTCGCTGGTTTCAACTTGCCTCAACCGTTTCATCGACACACAATGGCCAAGTTCAACGCTCTCCCGCAAGGCTCTACGGTCCTCGTAACCGGCGCCAACGGCTACATCGGCTCTCACGTCGCCAACACCATCCTCGAGCAGGGCTACCGCGTCCGCGGCACCGTTCGTTCCCCCAAGCCATGGCTCGATGAGCTCTTCCAGAGCAAGTACGGCAAGGACAAGTACGAGTCCATCACCCTCTCCAACTTTGAGGATGAGGAGGCCCTCGCCAAGGCTTTCGACGGCGTCTCTGCCGTTGCTCACGTTGTAAGTCTCAAAAGATTTGGCGCTATCTAGACAGGTCTGATAAGTAAACAAGGCATCGGATGTGAGCTTCAGCAAGGACCCCAACGCGGTCATCCCCTGGGTTGTCAGGGCCACCGAGACCGTCCTCGCAGCCGCAGCCAAGTTCCCCGCCATCAAGCGCGTCGTCCTCACCTCGTCGTCGTCAGCAGTTTTGATCCCGGAGACTAACAAGACCGGTGTCCGCGTCGATGAGAGTACGTTGCGAGGCACACCTACCAATGTCCGCTCTACTAACATGCCACAGACACCTGGAACGACTTCGCAGTCAAGTCGGCCTGGGACCCCAACCTGGCAGAAGACAAGAAGCCGTACTACATCTACGCCGCCTCCAAGACCGAGGGCGAGCGGGCGGCGTGGAAGTGGGTAGAGAAGAACAAGCCCGGCTACGTCTTCAGCACCGTCGCGCCCAACTGCAATGTAAGAATTACCCCCTTGATTGCAATGAAACACGCACACTAACAAACTCTAGTGGGGAGAGATCCTCCACCCCGAGATCTACGGCTCGACAATGGGCTGGGTCCGCGACATCCTCAAGGGTGATCACAGAGCCTTTGCGTTTTACATCCCGCAGTACTTCGTTGATGTCGTCGACGTGGCCCGCCTGCACGCCATAGCGCTCCTCGGCGACAACGTCGAGTCGCAGAGGATCTTCGGCTTCGCGGAGGAGGTGAACAGATCCGATGTCTTCAAGACGCTGCGTGCGCTGAGGCCGGATAACGAGAACATCCCGGAGCCGGATGAGAACGAGGGGCATGACCTGACGGAGGTCGTGCCGGCGAAGAAGGCGGAGCAGCTATTGAAGGATTATTACGGGCGGGGGTGGACTGGGTATAAGGAGAGTTTGGAGGCTGGAATTAGGGGTTTGTAGAGGAGTTATCTGATGTGCGACGGGCATGAGAATGTTGAGCTTTTGCGTGTGTTGCAAATTTGTTGTGGCGGCCAAATTAGCGTGCTTAGAGAATGGGACATGAGTTAAGAACAAAGTGCATGGCTCTTTTACATCATGGTCCAGTCTCGTTTTCCATGAAGCATTGAGACCGAAGGAATTTCTGACATACTCACCCAGAACTCGCTCAGTGAGAAGTTCATGAGGAAACCTGCCCCGCATGGAGAGTCATCACTTATAACTAATTCACATAACAGATAACATCGATACGCACCGGGGCAGGGCCTTCCTCATTTTGCAGTAGCCAGCAAGGTCGCCAAGCTTACACATACCTTGGCGTCTGTGGCGCTGAATCTGATAAAGCGAGTGAACCTCCAGCTTTGATCTTCGATATACTCGTCCGAACATTCACTTAAACAACGGCTGCAACCTTAGGGCGAAACATAGAAGAGCCCTTTCCTTACTCATGAAAGTCACTTCCTCGTCGTACCCCAGCATAACAATGGCCGACTCTGCGCAAAACAAGAGCCTGGGGCAAGAAGCACCCGAAAGTCACGATGAGGACCAGCGCTTTGCCGACAGAGTCAACCAAGCTCTGAGAGAGTACGTCGACATGAAACACGGCCGAGGACATCGCTGACAGTTTGCAGTTTTAACCATACCGTCCCGCTTCCGCTGCTCGCCTGGAATGTCATGATGATTGCGGGCTTCGACAGAGTAGATGCCAACTGGCAAGCTCTGATAGTCTTTGGCTTCTTGGTGCTTCTCAGGGTCATTGTCGGTGACCTAGGGCAATGGCTCACAAGTCTTACAAGGAAATTCTGGGCATGGTTTTCAGGTTGGAAAGTCTTCAATCTTTCGTCGATTAACGTGAAAGTCCCAGAGTGATGAAGTCTCAGGTCATCATCACCAGTGGCTTGTTGATGTGAACTATCAGGGTAGTCGCGGAAAGATACGTTCCTTCAGCATCACGTGGAGATTAGATAAAAAGACCCACCACATAGCAGCTCCAGTGTCAGTGCCTTTGAATGATGCACTTCCAAAAAAGTACCCTGACTTGAATCCAAACATTTGGCCACCTCGAGTTCGCGCCGCTGCCTGCGCATCTACACAGCATGGCCAGTTTTCCAACATTCGACCCCTCCCGCTTGACGAAGAAGGCCGCCGCGCACTACTCGTCCGAATCAGAAGAGGACGACGATGACTTCCTCGCGCCGGTCGCCGATCCGTCGCAAGATGACTTCAGCGACCTCAACCCGCGCAAGCGACGGCGCGTGGGCGATACGAAAGAGCGCGCTGCGCTAGGCATATTTGCGTCAGACAGCGAAGACGACGGGCCCGGTCGGAGATGGAAGAAGAAGAGTTTGAGGGACAAGGGCATGAGCTTTGTCTCGGGCGCGACAACACTCGACCAAGACGACGACGACGACGCGAACGATGCGAATGCCAAGGAGTACTCAGATGACGAGGAAGAAGACGACAACGAGGACGATGATGATGAAGGAACCGGAGGTGTCGGTCTCGGGTTTGGCGGAGCACAGCGAGGCTTGGGCTTCATGTCTGCCTCGAAAAAAGACAGCGACGACGAGAAAGCAGCACCGGCACGTTCCTTTGCAAAAACGAAATTCGACGGCAAGAACCCACTCGGCAGAGGCTTTGTGCCATCATCTGCGAACGTACCAGTTTTGAACCCCGACGTCGCTGATACCCCCTCGATGCCAAAGATGGCTCGGCCAAGCGCTTTCGGTGCGAACGGCGCCAAGGGCAAGCCAAATCCCAAGTCCTTTGGCGCGAGGATGATGGCCAAGATGGGTTACAAGGATGGCGAGGGTCTCGGAGCGGACGGGAAAGGTCGCAGCGTTATTATCGAGGCGCACCTCCGACCGCAGGGCGTTGGTTTGGGTGCGGTCAAGGAAAAGTCAGAACACGAACGCAAGGAGGAGAAGCGGCAAGCGAAGCTCCGTGGCGAGACTGTCATTGATTCGGACGAGGAGGAAAAGAAGAGGAAGCGGGAGAGGAAGAAGAAGATTGCGAGCGCGGGCAACAGCAGTGCCAGCACGCCGAAGCGGCAGAAGCCAAAGTACATGACCGCCGAGGAGCTCAGGAAATCTGCCCCAGGACTGCACATCCCCGAGGCCTTTGCGCCCATATTGGATATGACGGGGCCTGGCAACAAGCTCCTGACTACGTCTTCTGGACTCTTGACGCCAACCTCTGCGGCCGTGGTGGAATCTCCCGAGGTGGCGGCAGCACGGAAGCTGGTGAAGCGGGCACACGCAGACCTCGCGGCCTTCTCAGAAGAGTGGAGGAATCTAGAAGAACGAAAAACGTGGGTGGACTTGGAGCTCCGGGAGCGGGAACAGGAGATGGCCGACCTCGCTTCAGACTTGGGCAGGCTCCAGCTATTCTCTAATATTGTCACCAACGAACTTCCAGCAGCCACGGAATGGTCGGAGGTCATCCGGTGCCTCAACAAGGCGGTCGAGCAGATAGGGTCGACGACAGGAGAAATCGCAGATCTCGCCGTGGCTGCCATACATCCCTTCCTCCGCGACCCCGACTGGGACTTGCTCGAGGAGCCCACGCGGTTTGCTACAGAGCTGAAGGGCCTGGAATCGCTGCTCAAAAAGTCGGGCGAGGGCGACAAGAGCGTGGACAAATGGGACTCGACGGGTCTGAGCAACACTGACCTCTACCGTCAACACCAAAAGGCCACGACGCCGTACGAGAGCATGATGTACAAATTGTGGTACACGAGAGCCATGTCAGCCATCCGCGACTGGGACGTCTTCAACCCGACGCCTCTCCTGGCTGTTCTAGAGGCATGGAACGACTTGCTGCCCCCCTTTGTGCGCGCCCAGTTCCTCGACGGCGTCGTCCGCAAACTGGAAACAGCCGTGGCGGAATGGAACCCGAAGAAGAAGCGACAGAGCCACAAGCTCCCGCATCTCTGGCTGTTCCCCTGGCTCCAGTACCTCCCCTCGTACCACCTGGACCCCAAGGGCACCGGGCTGGTGGCGGAGGTTCGGAGAAAGTACAGGCAGCTCATTGACGTGTGGGAGTTTGATCGCGGCGTGATCCCGGGCCTGGAAAAATGGCGCGAGGTCCTCGGCGACCAATGGCGGCCGCTCATCATGGGCCATGTGCTGCCAGCGATGGGACGGTACCTGCGCAAGAACTTCAGGATCGACCCGAGCGACCAGGAGCCCTACCTGCCCATGCTCGAGGGCGTGCTCAAGTGGTCTGACATCCTGACGCCAAAGGTGCTGGGCGAGGTGATTGTCGCTGAGGTGCTTCCTTTGTGGCATGACAAGCTGAGTGAGTGGCTCGGGCTGGAGGAGGCCAGCTTCGAAGAGATTGCTGCGTGGCTTGAGTGGTGGAGGGACAGTGTGTTCCCCGAGAACATTAAGAACCTCAAGTCGGTTCAGGCGGAGTTCAACAAGGGCTTCGCCACCATCGAGAAGGCGTTGGAAAGTATGCTTTAAGCGGGATTTGGAGGCTAGGAGCATGTCAAGATTTAGATACATAATTACCCTATACCCTTCCCTGGTATCAGGTCGAAGATGTTCAATGGTAGGCTTCGTAAGCAAAGCTAGATTCACTGCCGTTGCAAAGTCGCCTCCTCTTCTTGCCATTCGCGAAGCAAGAACCCAGAGAAACGCTCTGCTTGCAATATGCGATACCAGTCAGAAACGCCAACAGCTCATAATTAGATTTGGACGGCGGAAGATGCCGTCCCTTTTGAACGTGATATTCACAGACGGCGATAATACCCAGCTCGGACTTGGTCGACCTGTCATATACGCCATCCCAGCTTTCTCCTTCGGCCGGACGGACATTTCCCAAAACCGATACGTTGCGACAGACCCTTGGCCAGGTCCAGCTTAAAGCTTTCAGGTTATGCTATTAGCTAACAGAAAATAGCCCTGCTCCAAGCTCGAGATACCAAGCTTTTTGGGAAACAGGATTGCGGGTCGCAGGCGTTGTGGGAATGGAGTTCCCGGCGAAGCTTGGAAGTTGCGAAAGCCAAGCCGCAACAAGCAGCGGAGCATAAAACATGGAGATTGGGAGAGACAGGCACACACGACAATCCGAGCGCTTGCTGGGGGTGTTTGACGGAAGAAGAGATTTCTTGGGCTGCTTGACGGGAAGTTCCCTGCGGCAGTTGAGGTTCGGGAGGCTCCTTGGCGGTGTGACACGCGAGCGTGATCGCCGGAAAGGGGGCAGAAACACCGTGACGGGCGAGGAGGAGTTCGCGATCATTGGATGATGGAGGGTACTGAGAGTTGTATTCCTGGAGCAGCCTGTTGCATTAGGTTATTCAAGGATAATTCTAAGCTTAACCTGTGCCGTTCAATGAGCATTCGAGAAGATGAGCAAAAGACGCGCGAGCCTATGGGCTTGCTTCCACATGGCCGAGTGGCCGCTTTTCCTTTTCCTCTTCCATGTTGGCCGTGACACCGTTGAAGGCAGCCAAGATGCCAGCGCCTCGTCTGAAGCAATGGCGCAAAGTGGCAGTTTGAGCCCCTGAAACTGGACGAACACCTCCCCCCGTCGACGTAGATCTTCTAAACCAATGAAAATGCGCTTATGTAAACACAGATACGAAAAATGCCAAAGAAGTTTAAAGCAGAAAAGGTTCGGGAAGTGGGAGCCTCATCCCTTTTTACAATCCCTGCCCCTCCAGTCCCGTCCTGCGCATTCTCTCTCTTCACCCCTGTTTCTCACCATGTCTTCAGCTCTTCCTTCGTGCTCCTGTGTCTTTCGAGCCCACGTCACCACTTTGAAACAACCACAGCCGTGAAACCTGGGGGGCCAAAGTTGAAGAGGAAGAAAAGAATATTCGGACGAGCCCCAGAGCGTGCCCTCCCCAATCACGATGCTCAGCTTAGCGTAGCTGTCATAGACACCGCCCACTCAACGTCCGATTTCCTACTGTTATGGCCCCCTACGAGATCTCTCTCCGCACGGCAGCACGATGCTCCGGGCTCGTTGTGGCCCCATTGGATCCGCCTGCCACGATGAAGACGGTGGAAAGCTTTGCTTTGGGATACATTCCCGCGGGGCTTGGGGGCCGTTATGACAAGATCGAGAAGGCTTCTTCGCAATGTGGAGGGTCTACTGCGGTGACCTGGAACAGAGACAGAGGGAAACAAGCCGATTCTCCGATGCCGTGAAGTTATTTCTGGGTCGGTTGCGTTGGAGTGGAATGCCTGGCACCCAGACTGTGATATGATCTGACTGATGATGTCCCGGTAGACGTTTCTCTACCGGATGATCAGGAACCAAGGCGCATCAAGACGTGTCCGGCCCCCAATGGCAGGGCAAAGACCAGCGGTAACCTGCAATCGGCCATCACGAATGTGACCGTCTGATTCAAGTGAAGGAGATATGGCTGCGCTTTCTCAAAAGACACAAGAGCGGCCTCGAGGATGTAAAAGCACCCCGATGCTCGTCCTCCTATGTACGCGCCCACTCCCACCGCTGGCCATCGCCAAGGTAGCACCAACGCAAGGCGAAGCAAACATCCGGTCGATGTTACTCGTCACCTGAGTCCAACTGAACCCCAGCCATCATCCATCATCAACCGCCACGGACCTGTCATCTGTAGTTCAGACCATCTTCACGTCTCCACCAGCACAGGCCCCTACAACCTTGTGCGGCACTTGGCATCGTCTCATCACGTTCCCAAAACAGGGGAGCAGGGCCACCGCCAACCAGGGACGGACTAACCACCCCGAATAGCCTCACGGGCTTCTTTACACTCAATTTCGCTTGCTTCTCTCCCAACGTCACGTCACGCCTGGCGCTGTCGTTGCGCTTATGGCTTTCCCCAGACCGCCACGGCACTTCCCACCCCCCTCTCTGTCTTCCGCGGGCGGCCACATGGGCTCCCTCGATTCTTGACACCGGCCAGGAGCCGCCACCATCCCCCCGGTCTAGAACCACCTCATCAACGTCTCAAATACGGTTAATCACTAGCGTGAGGCTGTCGCTGCACGCTGTCAAGGATGCCATGTTTGGGCCTGCACCGCCAAGTTGGCGCTAGCTCCCCTACATCCCCGGTCGTGAACAGCTGAGATGCTTTGCATACATAGTACATATCAGTGTCATCCCGTCTTCCACGCTTCTCCGGTAGCCGGTCGGATGAAGTTGGTCTTCTAGGGCTGTCATCTCGATAGTGTTCTACAACCACCTTTCGTGTTTGTGTGTTTTGTGTGTGTATTTTTGTTTCTCTTCTTTTCAGCCTTGACGGCACCTTTTCACACTCTTCGCCCAGGTGGCTTTACTGTCTAATCTTGCTCTCTATTCCAGAGGCAGGTCCCTGGCGTCTTATTCTAATAATCATGTCTGAAAGATCGTGCCCCGTTTCGGGGTCCATTGGTGGTGGGAGATGTCCGGCGGGGAATCACGGGCAGTCTGCGAGCAGGAGGGTTGGTCCTAGGGGTTGCTCATTCTCGGGATACACCCAGCCTGGGGACTTACATGCAGCTTTCGACGTGAGTGAGGCGTGATAGGTGGTGCAAGGCCACATGAAGCTGACTCCAGCAGATCCCTCGAGGTGTCGATGTGGACGAGTGGCTTCGTGCCAGGGAGCGCAAGGCCATCAACGAGATTATCTACGCAGACATCCCTTCGGCGGAGACAATTACACAAGTCAAGAACGTCGACACGCTGGTTGCCGACGACAGAGACCTCTTGGCCGTGGCCCTGGGCGCGCCAGCCCGTCAAGTCATCCTCCGAGCCGAGGGAATCGGGCACCAAAGCGGGTGGAAGGACGGCTACCTCAGCGCCGAGTACGGGTTCCAGCCGCCTGATTCCAACGAGGCCGCGGGTGCTCTCGCCAACAGCCCGGGACGAGTGTGGTCCGCCCTCTGCGAGCGCATGCCCGGTTGCGTCTCCAGAGGACGTGTCCGCGAGTCCGTCGCGGCGCTGCCCCTCGTCGAAGGAACAGAGGACAACATTCCCGACCAGGCCTTGTGGGCGGCCATCGTTGCTCTGGGCATGCTGTGCTCCATCTACCGGTACGAAGACAAGAATGACGGATACGACGGGGTCAGCATCAACTCCATTTCAACAAAGCCCCGCGTCGAGATGAGCGACGATCTGGGGCCTGAACTGGTTGGGATCCCGAGGACGATTGGACTTCCCTACTGGCAGGTTTCGAGACGCATGGGACGCGCCATCCCGCACCTGACCTTCTTCGACCAGGCCTCGTACAACATCAAAGTGCGGGACCCGACTTCGATCTACCCCTACATTGGCCGCTTCGACAATACAGACTTGCGATGGCCCATGTTTGGAGAGCGGACCGAGATTGCCTTTTTGAAAGGATGCGCTGATACGTCAGGTTAGTACGAAATCGGTTTTGAAACACATACACAGGCTGACGCTTGATAGCATCCTTCCAGCATGGCCCCGATGCTATCGCGGCCTGCCAGGAACACGTCATGAACCGAAACAACGAAGGCCTCCTGCGAGAAATGATCAGACTCAAGGAGATCCTCGAGCGAATGCCAAACGCCTTTCACTCCATCTCGACCAACCCGAACTCGGGCGACAACTACGTGTCTGCCGCCGAGTGGGTGCGATGGGGCAAGTTCTCCGCGCCCCTATCCAAGAGATGTCCTGCGGCCTCGGGCCTCCAGTTTCCCCCCTACCTTCTCATGGACGCCTTCCTCGGCCGCAAGAAGTACGATTCCTTCCTGGGAAACGAAGGGCTGCACCTGAGAGCCTGGCTTCCCTCCAACCTCCGAGCGTTCATCGCCTCTGTCGAGTACCATTACCGCATCCCTGAATACGTCAAGCAGTCTGGGGATCCCCGTCTCATGGGCGTCTTGGACGGCATCATCGAGGCTTACACGGGCGAACGTGGGTTCATGGGAACGCATCGGTACAAAGTGTTTGGCATCCTGGAGGTCGCGTCCAAGACGGGCCGCACGGAAACGAACGGCGCGTCAGGTGCCTCTGACGACTCGGGAAGACCATGGGAGGAGGTCCATCGGCAGTTCTCGGATGCCATGAAGGAACGCTTGGAGCCGTACCGCGGGAACATCCCCGTCGAACCCCATGAGATGCGCGGAACGTTCGAGGAGTGCCGCTACAAGTCTCGCATCCTCACCCGTTCCTTCGTCGACTCGGACCACGAGCGGTCCATCGCCATGGTCACCCTCGACCTGCACAACACGGGCATCACCTTTCAGCCGGGTGACCGCCTCGCCATCATGCCCCTCAACAGCTGGGAGGAGTGCGCCAAGGTCGCCGCGGCCCTCGGCCTCGACTCGATGCTCGACGCCCCTGTCCTCCTCGACCGCAAGTGGTCCCGCTTCGCCGAGCATCTCGATACCGTCTCAAAGCATGGCGTCGCCAGCCCTACGTCGCAAGTGAAGAAGCTGAAGGTCAAGGATATTCTGCGTCGGGGCCACCTTGCCCCCTTGACCCAAGAACTCGTCCTCAAGATCCATGCCATGCTGAGGGCATCATCCAACACCGTCCTCCAAGTGCTGGCAACAGACGAATGGCCAGTCCGCGGCTCCCTCGGTGACCTCCTCCAAGCCGCCGTCATGGACACGCCGACGCACATCTGGGACCAGGCGTTTGACCTCTCCAACGACGTCCCCTGGCTGAGTGACCTCATCCCCGTCGAGGTGCCCCGAACATACTCCATCTCCAATTATCCCGAGGAACTCCTCCCCAGCACCCTTGACCTCACCATCTCCCGCGCAGAATACAACCTCTGTGCCACCTTTGCCGGAAAGTCCACCATCACCCGCTCCGGCGTTAGCAGCGGCTACCTCAACCCCGCCGTCGGCTCCCCGGACGACTTTGTGTGTGACGAGGACGAGCTCTTGGTCGGCATCTCGCGCCCCATCGCCTTCCAACTTCCCCTCGACGCCTCCGCGCCGTGTGCCTTCTTCGCCGGCGGCAGCGGCATCGCGCCGTTCCGAAGCTTCTGGCAGGCCCGCTGCGGCCGCTCCGTCGGGCGGAACATGCTCTTCCTCGGTGTGCAGAATCGCGAAAAGTTCTGCTACGAGGACGAGCTGCGGCAGTACGTCAACGCCGGCTTCATGGAGGTCCACCTCGCCTTCTCCCGCGACAGCCGCGGCCTGGCGTACGACCCCTACATGAGGGACCTGGTCGAGCGCCGCACCGAGCCGCGGTACATTGACTCGCTCATCGCCGAGCAGGGCGCTAGCGTGTGTGATCTGGTCATGTCGAAGAAGCAGGGCGGGCTGGGCGGATACCTGTACATATGCGGCTCTGTGGCCGTCTTCGACTCCGTCATGAGCGGCCTGCGTAAGGCTATTTACAACCACCGCACGGCGACGATGGAGTCGACGGACCTCATCATCAACACCGCCTTCGCCGAGCGACGGATCATGCTGGACGTTTTCATGACGCCCAAGCCGCTCCCCTGTAACCGTCCTACGATCCCACTCTCCCAGCTGGCGTCCCACACCGGCCACCGGCCCGGGGGACGGATGTGGATCAGCGTCCACGGGTCCGTTTACGACGTGACGGACTTCTGCCCGATGCACCCCGGCGGCACGCTGATTATCAAATCGAACGCCGGCGTGGACTGCACCAAGTCGTTTGATAACCTGGCGCACACTAACAACCCTGAAGTCGCTAGCCTGCTCACAAAGTACTTTGTGGGGCATCTCACCCCCAAGCCGGAGTATCACGATGCCGAGGAGCTCAGCGGCCTCTACGACATGTGGTCCGCCTACCTCCGCACGACCGTCGAGACGCTCGTCTCGCAGCAGTTCGAGATGGACGACATCCTCGGCTCCTCGAAGCTCTGGTTCCAGGGCAGCCTCATCAACATGCTCGGCGTGCGCATCTTCTACCAGTACCAATCCCGCCTCCTCCAAGGGGGCTTCTCCGCGCTCTTCGGCCCCAAGTTCCAGGAACTCGTGCTGAAGCTCTCCTTCGCCATGGCCAACAACGCCACGTCCCCGGGCGCGGACACCAAGCTCCCCGACATCCTCGGCATCATCGCCAGCGCCAAGACGTCGTCCGACGCGGTCGCCACCTCCAAGGAGGTCTCCCGCATCGGGCAGTTCATCTGCGACTCGGAGCCCGCGCGCTTCATGGAGCGCGGCATCATGGACTACGCCAACAAGTCCGTTCAGCTCGACATCGAGCTGCTCGAGGACATACGCGAGGAGGCGTGCCACGGTATGGACGCCTTCGACACCATCATGAACCTCGACGCCGCGTCGGACGCCCAGCGCGTCACCGCCCTCTGCCAGTTCCTCATGCAGATCCTCGAGCGCATGGCGAAGCGGCTCGAGGTGTTCTACTCCAAGCTGGCCCAGTGCTCCATCTACCAGCCCGAGATCGAGCGCAACCCGGCCCGCACGCGGTGGAACCTCGTCCGGCGGCGCATCCGCGACGGGTCCTTTTTTGTCTTGTCCCAGAACGCCGTCGTCGGCGCCGCGCCGGGGTACAAGCCCGTCCAGGAGACGGTCGAGTTCGACAACGTCCTCTCGCAGATCCAGCAGACGATCCGCAACGCGCCGCATGTGGCGGCGCCGCTACCACCGACCACGCAGACGATGCAGCTCAACGAGCGGCACAGGGTGCGCACCGAAGCCCCCGTCAACGGCGCGTCGGCATTCGAGTCGCACCAGAACAGCAACGCGCTGAACCGCATGTCGACCTTCATCGACAAGAACATGCGCGCGATCCGGCGGCTGAGCAAGATGCCGCCGATGCCGCTCAACATGTCGTTCGAGCAAATGGTAGCCGCGAACCAGCCGCAGTTCCCCTCGCACGGCGTGACAACCCCGCCGTCGAGCCGCGGCTCGAGCCGGTCGCCCACGCGAGGACGGGCTCCGGGTCCCGCGAATGCGCTGCACATCCAAGGGTTCCCCCACGCGCGCGCGCCGTCCCGGGCCGAGGAGTCGATGGCCCGGATGCCGCTGAACCGGCGGGGCACGAACGGGTCCGACGGCGGGCGGTCCATGTCCTCGCTCTCGTCGCAGCAGCACCATCATCACCAGATGATGATGATGCACCACAGGATCCCGACGCCGATGGCGACGCCGCCGCTGGACTCGAACACGGCGATACAGAGCATGGTAAGCCGGTTGAACCTCAAGTCGCGGAGCGCAGCGGGGTCGCAGCCCGCGTCGCCGGCCTTGTCGCTGGACGAGAAGGGGCGGATGACGCGGTTGTCGGCGGGGTCGATGCACAACCCGCGGGCGAGGTCGACGAGCACGTTGAGGACGTTCAAGTTGGTTGCGAACCAGGAGCAGGGGAGGATTGCGCCGACATTTTGAGAGGTGAATGATTTGTACGTGGCGGGCAAGCCGCAATAAAATAGGATTTCATTGTATCAATTATTGTCTATTTCCTGAAGTCAGCCGTTTTTGAAGCTTGTGTGTATGTGTGAAAACGAGGTCTATCGATTCCAGTTTCGTGATCGGTTACCCCAGTACCTATCGCATCGTATGGTTGTCCAGCGATGAACCAACGGCGTGTTGCCTTGGTTCCTTGATCCACGACAGTACTTGGAGGCTGTTCTATGGTGCCTGTGTTGCCTGACTACGACATCTCGTGGGCAGTGTCGGCGATCGATCCTTGAGGATCAGCACAGGCAGCAAGACGCTCTCATATTACCTTTCCTGATGCTTCATTTGGGCCTTCTTAGCAAATCGGACCCGGCATAAAGACCAGGACAGATCATGCCTGATGGAATTGTGTTCAACCCCAATGGAGCAATGGGGACAGACTGGTGGTGGACGGGAAGAGACGAGACGAACTCCAAATCACCACCACCAGCCACAGGTGAAGCACCCCGGTCGTGTGTGGCGAGTGCGCAACGTGACTGACACCCTCCATTGTGGCGCAGTCTCCCGCCCAGAAGCGCCATCGCAGCTCGGCGTCCAATCACCGCCCAACCCTCCCCATCCTGCAAATGCAGCATCGCCACATCCCAAGCGCATCTTTCTCTCTCTCTCGGCGCGTACACCAAAGTCCAACAAATCAAGCTACCCGTTCCTCCACCGCCGGTCCCATGATATCATCCGTCCCCTTGGCGGGTGTCCCGACGTAGCCACCGCTCCGCCCGTCCTTGCCGTCTCAGCATGATCGTCCAGACAGGGACCACCCCAGGAAAGCCATGTCATTGCCAATCTTTCTGGTCTGGCTACCCACTGCCCGGCATCGTCTCCGAGCTCTGCGGTGTTGGTGTCAGTGTCGGTGTCATTGCCAGTGGGCACCGTCAGAAACATCCCAGGCTGGAGCTGAGCTGAGCTCTGCTCTCCTTCGGTCTCGCTCACCCAGACAGACACTCGACCGCGCGACGGACTGCGCCCGGCCACAGAGAGAGACAGATGAAGCGTTTTGCTCGTTGCCTTGCCCCCAACCAAGTGAGACGTAGCATGCTATGTACTAAGTATGTATGCACATGCACATGTGCCACCAACACTTCAGACGTGACCCTGCCTGCTCTGCCTCTTCTTTCATCTGATCTGCCTCGAACCAACCCGCAGCCGCCGCAAAAAGGATGGAAAGCAACCTCCGGCCCCCTCGCCTCGGTACAAGTGACACTCTCCCCCAAATCAAGGTTAAATCGGCACCGTCTCCAATCGCTTGCCTTGCCTGTTGGGCAGTGCCACACTCATCAGACCTTGAACTTTGGATATAAGTGACGCCCCGAACTCTACCTCCGACTTCCTCTTACGTTCTTACTTCTTCTGACGTCTCTCATCACTTGTCTCTAACCATCGTCAACCCATCACCACCAAGGCGAGACACACCCAATCCAAACCTCACAATGGACAAGCCAGCACAACCGCCTCCGGGCCCTCACCCCGCCACGGCGTCAGACCCGAACCCGTCAGACGGCAACTACATCTCCCCAGCCAGCCCTCCGCCAGGCTACGCGCCACCGCACCACCACAATACCCCGGGACCTCAATCCCAAGGCTACGAGATGCCCAAATACGGCAGCCCTCCAGACCCAAACGCCGGAGGAGGCTACTACAACCCCCAACAACCACAGCAATCCTTTCCTCAGGGTGGCCCCCAAAACTTCGCTCCGTACGGCACGCCCCTCCCCGCCCTCGGCCCGCACCCGGCGCCCATCGAGTGCCCCGACTGCCACGCCCGCGGCGTCACCGCCGTCGAGTACACCTCGGGCGGCTTCACACACGCCCTCGCCGCCATCGTCTGCTTCGTGAGCTGCCTCGGCTGCATCCCCTACTTCTTCACCTCCCTCAAGGACGCGAGACACAAGTGCGCAAAGGTACGTTCGTGTTCATCTTCATTTCGCTTTCCCCGTTCGCTTTCGCTTTTTGCTGTTGTTTCCGTGTATCCTGAGACGAACATGGGGGCTGACTCTGACTTGAACATGGCAGTGTGGGATCCCGCTCGCGACGTACCATCGCAGCGGTCGCACGGAGGTCCACTGGCACGGTGCCTACAACGGTTGAGGCTTGGGATTGACCGGGGTTGTATGTGTGTGTTTCCCGAATCGGAGGTTTATTTCGAGCACATGGGGAACGAGGTCGTGGATGGCGTTGTAGCAGGTCGTTCATGGTGGAGAGCAGGAGGAAACCAGCATCAGGATTATTCATATTTCGCGAGGTCACTAGGATACCCTTCTTTTTTCTATAACACAAATCAAGGCAGTTCATTAAAGCATGCGTCTTCTTTCAATTTCGCGAGTTCTAATGGCGGTCGAGGCCTAGATGCAGAAACCAAATTGCCATAACTCTTGTCTCACTCTAAATCACCCATGCCGAACAATGTCAGCAGCCACAATTCTCCGACGGCCGGTCATCATCTCCACACCTCCGGAGGCCGTTCGCCGCGATCCCCAGGCAAATAGACGCTGACGTCTCACCCGCGAATTGCTTGCAGCTGGTGCACACAACCCCAACACACGGCATGAGGCGTCGTCCCTACTCACATCACCACCGGTCGGAGCCAAACGCGTCTGTTGAAGCCCAGCGAGGACATGTTGCGGGTATCTATTCGATTATGTACAGCTCCCCTAAAATCTATATCAATCAGCGAAGGGCATCACGTAATCGTCAGATGGTACGCCGTACTTTTGACCCCTTTTGACGCCTGCCTCCCGTATGACCCATTGCCTCGTGTGAATCGTTACGCCTTCAAGTTTGCTGCCGACACCTCTTTCTCTCTCTCTCGGCGCCTTGGCATCGTACCCTCCTGCTCTTCCACCGCGGCGCGGCATTACCTCGTTCGGCGTCTGTTGTCCGTACTTGCTTGCACTGTACTGTACTTTATCCACGATGGTGACGCTCTAGTTGGCAAAGATGCGGACGTTCAAGTCGACGCTTCCTGTCGCGATCACGCACCGGATCGAAACCTCGGCCGGCTTTGCTGCCGCCTTGCTCGGGGTCCCGTTGGCGCCATTCTGCCCGTCGCCGTTTGTTGCCGCCTCGCGAACAATACCCGGTGCCCATCGCAAGCACGAGACGAAGTGTCCATGCACGTCGTCTAGCACCTTGACGCACTTGCCCTCCTGCGCGAGATCCCAGCATCGTAATGTCTTATCGTCGGATACACTGAGGAGGTATTTGCCTCCGGGATGGAAGACGAGAGCGCGCACCCAGTTGTCGTGGCCCGTCAGGGTCTTTATGCAGTTGCCCCGGGCATCCCACAGACGGATCACCTTGTCACGACTACCCGTCGCCATAAATTCCACCGTACTCGATGCTGGTGGCGGCTTCTTGAGGCCTGCCAACGTGGCCAGGTGCGGGTATGCCGTCGCTGGCGCGAGCGTGCAGCACTCGACCACATGCTCGTGACCGACCAGCGTGAGCTTGATCTCGGGATTCGCAGCGCTGATGTCCCAAAGGCGACCTGTCTGATCGTTTCCGGCCGAGAGGAGGAAGCGGCCGTCGGGCGACGGGCAGACGTCTCGGACCCAGTCAGCATGCCCCCGCAGCGTCTTGACGCAGTATCCCGTGGAAACATCCCAAATGCGCAGAGTCTTGTCTCGACTAGCTGAAACGAGGAGATTTCCTGAGCTCCCCGCGCCTGCAGCGCCCGATGGTATGAACCGCACCGCACTGACGCTGTGATCGTGGCCGGGCAACGTTCGGATGTTTTTGTACTCGTCTGAAGGGTCCCAAAGCTTGATTGTCAAATCGCTAGAGCAAGAGGCCAGCAGGGTAGCGCCTCGCGGCCCTCCAAAATCGACGTCCAGGACGGCCTTGGTGTGGCCCTTGATTGTTCTTTCGAGCTCGCCCAGCTCCCAGTCCCAGATCTTGATGGTATAGTCCTCGGACCCCGAGGCCAGAGACGAAAAGACGGGGTGGAAGGCGACGCAGGTGATGGGGTCTCGGTGGGATTGGAGGGTGTGGCGGGCGGGAGAACGGGGCAGCCAGCTGGTGGGATCCTGGTTTCGTCGGGAGAGCGAGGTCGGTGTCGCGTTATCGATCTCGGATTGTAGCGAGGCAGTTCGGGACTCGAGCTCCATGATCTAGGCCGAGGTCAGTCTCATGCAAGCAAGCGTATCGCGATGATCACGGATGATGGACCTTTTTCTGTAGCCTCACTACGCTGGTCCATTTCTTCTCGAGGAGACCTTCGTATTTCTTGGAGGTGGCCGCATCGAAGGCTTCACCGATCTGCAGCTCCTCCCGCAGGGCATTGGCGGCGTTGGGCAGGTTGCTCGAGGAGAGGTAGGCGATGATGGCCTTGTGCCTGTGTAATGCTGGTCAGTAGTGCCCCGCAAGATGTTTGGCGGGTTGACGAACAGCTCCTCGGCTTGCCGAGAGGTAAGGATTTGGCTCATTGCGGCGAAGGTTGTCGTCGGTTGCAGCAGATATCGAAATCGCGGTGTATGTCGAGTAGCAGCAGCGGCAGCAACAGCAGCAATGATGCGCACAATGACAAACAAGAATGCACCTCAGGCTCTCGCTGGCGAGGGTGTGGTTATCTAGGCGCGTGGAAAGTGCTCGGGACTGCGGGGGGCGGTGTCGCGGCAACCTGCGATGGCGATGCGCGACTGAGACCAGAGTCGACAGGCGACAGGCTGTCGGTGGGTAAGGTAGAATAATCTGCAAGGCTGCTATGAATTGATGGGCCAAGGGGTCCCGGGGTGTCTTGGGGATGGCAGCCTCGTGGGCCGGGGAATTTTGGACTGGACTGCGGGCAGCGAAAAATGAAATGCAGAGTCAGGGCCGACCGGGCCAAGTGGCAGTTGCGAGAGAGCGAAAGGCGGTGTCGGAGGACGAGGAGGAGACCCGACCACGAGTCGGTGACGGTTCGGGGGTTTGGTTGAGAGGTTCCGGCTCGTATTGTTGGGTGTCAGTGCTGCTGGAGGCGGACGTGTTTAATCTGGAAGTTAGGGGTTGGGCGCCCAGGCGGTGGGAAGCATGTCTGTAGCAGTTGTCTCCAATAGGTAAGGTATGTTATACGGGTGTCAATGGACGGGCAACTTTGCAGCCAACACGCAGTGGCATTCGAGGCGATGACGATGGACAGCACAGCAGTGCAGAATGCAGGGTTTGGAGAATTAAAGAATAAAGACTCCTGGGTTTGGAGCGAGGGGTGAGGCTCGGTGGGCGGCGGCGGGATTGTGACGCTGAGGTGGGCGGCCAAATGTTTCATGTGCTTCCGCTCCAAGTCCCGATGGATCTCACTTGAAGAAAGTTGGTGGAGGCAGATGCTGGTGCAGGTGCAGGTGCTAGCTGTTGGCTGCTAAGAAATGGCAGTTCGTATGTAGTGGCAGTTCGTAGTGGCCGGCTGACGGCAGGCGGCAGGCGGCAGATGAGCAGCGACCCCAATTTCCAGCTGGAAATGAGAGAAACGGGAGACGGACCCCTCCACGCCCCGGGGAATTAATTTGATGTGCACAGCCTCAGCCCTGTTGGAGAGCAGACTGTGGCTGGAGGTTCTTCCCTGATGCCAAATGTGGCTGACGCACTTGGTCCCTGCAGTTGAAGAAAACAGACCCTGCCAGCTGGCGGCCGTGGCTTTCCCCAGTGACATCACCCGCAGCAGGCTGTTTCTATGGCAATGACCCAGATGCTGGTTGCCAATTGGCGGCGGTCCTGCGTCGACATGTGGTGGTACCTGCGCTGCAGCCATTGGGTTGGGTTAGGTACCTAGGTAAAGGTCGCAACATCTCGGGCAGACTGATTGACTCGGCTTGTTTCTGAGAGCTGCAAGTTGAAATGGACCAAATGTCAAGTTGGGATGGGCGATGGACATTTGTCACTCAGCCACTGCATCTGAGGTCATTCCGTTATGCCATGATTTATGATCATCAGGAGTGGATATTTGTAAGTGTGCAGGCTCTGGGGAGTGGCTTACAACGGCCATTAATGCATGAAGTGGACAAGTGCATGTCTGCTGGGAAAGAAGAAAGAATTAATCAATCCAATCTCAGGGCTACACTAGCCTGGCCTGGTGCAAGCAAGGACTTGGTCAAAGGTTGCGTAGGCTTCGAAAAAGGCCCAAGGTAAGGCCGCGGTGAGAGAGATGGCTTTGGAGGTCAGCCAAGGTGAGAGACAGGTGAAGCCCGAGTGGAGTCCCCCCAGTGTTATCAGCTCCTATCCATTGGCTTCAGCCTGGATGAGTCATGTGATGTTGTTTACCTCTTCTTAGAGATACCCAATCATGCCCAATCATCTAGTGTGCCCCCACCTCCAGCATCACAAGCGAATCAAGAGCCTCAGCTCAGCCCAGACCCACTGCACTGACCAGCCCCATGCCCCCAGCACCTGCTGAGTCTGCTGGCTGCTCCATGCACTGGACACTCACAAGCAGCCAGTCAGTGAGCAGTGGTGGTGGTGAACCCCCAAAACCCCGGGCCATCCAAGCACACAGCACACAGCTGCACAGCAAAGCAAAGGACGGCAGCTGCTCCTGTCCTTGTCCTGACAACCAGAATTCCCTGTGCTCCCCTCCTTGCTCTGTGGGCTGCTGCTGCTACTGCAGGGCCAAAAAAAACAAAAGAAAACAGACAGCACCCCCGGCCCCATTCCTCAAGAAGAACCTGAGGTGACAAGTGAACATTCAAACTGACGTCGATTTTTGCATTCCACTTCCCACCTGCTGCAACAACAAACCACCACCACCGCTAGAGGTAAGGTAGTTAGTTGCCTTTTTTCACACTACCTAATTCTCCCACCACCTCCTCCCGTCATCCTTCAACACGGGAACTCCCTCAGCCGCTGCAAATCCTCTGGCGCGTCGTCGCTTTTGTGTTAGGCCTTTTGAACTTTGACCCCCTCTTGTTTCCACGCGAACAACCCGCACATACCTTTGTTCATCGCACATACCTTCAAACTTGTGTGCTTCCACCTCCGACTACCTTCTCTACCTACTCTACATACCTCACCACACCCCTACACGACTTCTTCTCTTGTCACTCTGGCAAGTCACTGCTGCTGCCGACCTCCTCCTTCTACACAGAACAGGAGACATCTTGCATCGTAGGGTACCCTCTCTGCCGTACCGCCAGGTATCCCCCCATTGACTTGGCCGACCCCAGCACAGCACCTCTTTCCTGCTCGCGCTGCCGCGACAACCTCACCACCTGATTTGGCCTGATCTGGTCCAGCTTGGTTTGACTCCCATACCTGCCCCAGGGTATTCTATTGTAAGTCATGCCCTCCCTCTCCGGATCACCACCTCCCCAATCCGGTCGCAGCTGCCGGCAGCCTGCATGCCTCCCTCCAGCCCTCCGCCGCTCCCAATATGGATCGCCGAGTCAAACATACCCGTTCCCTCTCCAAGCTAATTCGAAGAGTAGCCAGTCTCGGGAAGCCAGACCTCTTCGACAAGGAGAACCGACATACCGACCCGAGTCCTCCGCCGCCTCTACCCCCGACACCCCAACGACTACCGTTACAAACACGCCAGCAGCCCTCCGTTCCGATGGCCGAAGAGGAGGACTTTAGCTCCCTCCCCCTCCAGGACAGATTTGCCCACAAGGTAGGAACACGCTGGCGCCGCGCGCTCCTGGAGGAGGATGACGTTTGCTGACGCGACCCAGGTGTGGAAAGTGCGCAAGCAGGGCTACGAAGATGCCGCCAAGGCTTTCGCTGCCACCGCCGACGAGTACGACAATGCCTTCAGACCGTTCCTCTCAGACACAGGCCTGTGGAAGGGCGCCGTAGCAGACTCCAACGTCGCCGCTCAACAAGAAGGTCTCGCCGCATACTGCGCCTTCCTAAAGTTCGGAGGCAAGGAACACAGCACGAGGACACGCGGTGTGACTGTCGGTCCCATTTGCGAAAAGGGTCTGCCGTCAACACGTGCCGCCGCTAAGGAGTCTTCCCTAGAGGCCCTGCTCCTGCTCGTCGAGCTGGACGTTTCCGCTCCCGTCATCGAGGAAATCATTCCCGCCCTCTCCAACAAGCAACCAAAGGTTGTCGCCGCCGCCATCACCGCCCTCACCGCCATCTACCACAACTATGGCTGTAAGACCGTCGACCCCAAGCCCGTTCTGAAGCTACTCCCCAAGGCTTTCGGTCATGCTGACAAGAACGTCCGTGCCGCCGCGACGAACCTCGCCGTCGAGTTCTACCGATGGCTGCGCGAAGCCATGAAGCCCATGTTCTGGGGCGATCTCAAGCCTACCCAGCAGACCGATCTCGAGGCGCAGTTTGAGAAAATCAAGGCCGAGCCCGCCCCCAAGCAGGAGCGATTCTTGCGCTCACAACAAGCCGCCATGGCGCGCGCGCCGCCTCCCGGTGCCGAAGGTGAAGAGGAGTACGGGGGCGACGATGCCGAGGAGCCGGCCGAGGTGGACGCATTTGACCTGGCAGAACCGCAGGACGTCTTTGGCAAGATCCCAGGCAACTTCTCCGAGGCTCTGGCTTCGTCGAAATGGAAGGAAAGGAAAGAAGCCTTGGAGGCCCTATACGCGGCGATTAACGTTCCCCGTATCAAGGACGGCGACTTCAACGAGGTCAACCGCGGCCTCGCCAAGTCTATGAAGGATGCAAACGTTGCCGTCGTCACCCAGGCAGCTCAGTGTATCGAGGTCCTGGCCAAAGGACTGAGGTCGGGATACGCCAAATACCGCACAGTCGTTATGCAGCCCATCATGGAGAGGTTGAAGGAAAAGAAGGCCACAGTTTCGGATGCCCTCGGCGCTGCTCTGGATCAAGTTTTCCTCGCCACGAGTCTGACCGATTGCCTCGAGGACATTGGCACCTACCTCGTCCACAAGAACCCTCAGGTCAAGGAGGGTACGATGAAGTTCTTGATTCGCTGTCTCAGGACAACGCGCGACGTTCCCAGCAAACCCGAAATCGCCTCCATCGTCGAGTCCGGCAAGAAGCTTTTGTCCGAGTCCAGCGAAGTTCTGCGTTCAGGAGGTGCCGAGATTCTGGGTACCGTCATGAAGATTATTGGTGAGCGAGGCATGAACCCGCACATGGAGGGCCTCGACGACATCAGAAAGACCAAGGTCAAGGAGTTCTACGAGACTGCCGAAGTCAAGGCCAAGGAGAAGCCCAAGGCACCTCCGCCAGCACCGAAGGCTGCTGCAGGCCCGCCCAAGAGACTTGTCGGAGGCAAGAAGCCCGCAGGCGTCAAGAAACCGGTGATGCCTGCTGCTGCCCCACCCGCCGAGCCCGAACCGCTTTCTCCTCCGCCTCGCCCGAAACCCGCCAGCAAGCTTGGAATGGCGAAGCCGTCTGGTCTTGCGGGTCTCAAGTCGAAGCGGCCGGGTGCTCCTGCGGCTGCTGCCCCTGCTGCTGCTTCTCCTCGCCGTCCCGTCATGCCCGAAGACGACGAACCCGCCCCTCCTCCACCTCAACCTCGCATCGGCCTCGGCCGCGGCGGTCTCGCTGGCCGATCCCTCGCCAAGCCGGCCGCAGCCCCAATTCAAATGCCCCCTGCATCGCCCCCGCCCTCAAGCGGCCTCACGGCGATGGAGCGTGCTGAGTTGGAAGAGCTCCGAGCGGCCAACGAGCGCCTGACCCGTCAAGTCGAGGAAATGCGCCACGAGAGGAGCAAGCACATGTCCGAAATTCAGGAACTCAAGAACCAGAACGCCAACCTGATTGAGGATCACACCCGTGATGTCCTTAGCATCAAGGCCAAGGAGACTCAGCTCGTCCGCGCGAGAAGCGATGCTGAGGCGACGGAGCAGACCAACGACCGCCTGAGACGCGAGCTCGACCGACTTAAGAGGGCGCTCAATCACGCCGAAGGCCTCAACTCAAGACAAGGCATGGTCAGCCCAGGTAAGCATGCCCCTGTGAATCTTTTAGGGAGTTCCAAGCTAACAGGAATAGGCATTACATCGCCCACTCATGACGACGCAGGCATTTACCGTGACAACTCATACGGCACATCGTCCTCTAGACACAACCGCGCTAGTTACGCCAGCAACATGTCTGAGGAGAAGGAGAATGGAGACCATCACTATCCGCGTTCAAAGGCCCTCAGCCCCGAGCTGAGGTATACCGGCAGCGCTTCGTCAGGTCGCGGCAGCCCGGCTAGAGGCTACCGCAGCTCTGGGGCCACTCCTGTTGACGAAGCACCACCACCACCACCGGCACCTCACTACTCTGCAGGTGGCGGTCACGGTTCAAACAACAACAATGGGGTAGAGAGTTGGAAGCGTGCGGCCGAGGTGACCAGCCAGCTGAAGGCGAGGATTGAACAGATGAAGGTCAGTATCCCCCAAAGTCATTCCTGAAGTCATCACTGACAACATCCAGGCCAAGCAAGGATTTGCTCGTCCATAAGCTGGCTCCAAAACCAGAAAAGGAGGCATTGTCAGATATCATGTGAATATGAAGGTGGTCTGGAATGGGGGTCATGATGGTCACGGTCGGAGGTGTACTAGTTTTTGGTTGCATAACATTGGCGTCGGATGCATACCCATACCTCAGTCTGGCCTGCAGTTGGGAGCAGACATGTTTGTGTCTGAATGAAGTTATGGATTTCTCTAGTTCCTTTTCGGCCTCGTCTGTATAGCCCACGGGCGCGAGTGTACTTTTAATTCATGAAGATTATGAACCAACTTCGACGCAAGTCACCTTGAGTCAATCATCGCGGTGCTTAGTACAAGGTGTAAATTATGGTATCTCATTTCGACTAATCATTTCCCATTCGAGTGCGAAGTCCATTCTGAACTCTCTTCACCCTCTCTCATTTACGCTTGCGCCATCATTCGAACTCTTGCTGCTCGGAGCACCCACGCCATCCCATCCAACATTCTACATTATCTCCGTTTTTTGTTTTGCGAAAGCATTCCGTACGTCGTCACCCATCACGTCGTCCGCCAATTAACCGCAACAGCATCAGGCCGGACTCTTCCAATCGTACTCGGCATTATACTTCTTCCTCCACCGCAGCACATCATCAGGCGCGTTCTTCTCCCGCTGCACCCTCTTCTCCACGGGCTTGTCGGAGTAAGGCGACGGACGCATCGCGTTGGGGTCCGTCACGGGCGAGCCTTTGCCGACGTCTTGGCGGTTGTGCAGGTCGATGCGGACGGGGTCGACGCGCAGCTTGGTGTTCAGGTCGACGTTGTCGACCCCGATCTTGCCCGTGTGCTCGCCCAGGTCTGTGGGCGGGAGGAAGAGCTTGTTGTCTTTTGGGGACGGGGTCGGGGCCGCGAGGGCGAGTGTGCTGAGGAGGAGGACGAGGGTTGTTGTTGTTGTTGCGCTGTGCAGCATTTTCTTTCTCTCTTTGGATGAAGGTGGGATATGGTTCTTGGTTGTAGACGATGTAGCTATGGGTTGAGCTTGGGAGTGTCTGTGGACATGATGTAGGTCTTGGCAGGTAGCTTAAGAGGGGGAGCAGGAGTGTCCGAGGGATTTGCCTTATAGTTTGCATGAGAAGCTTCTGGTTCTCTGCCGTTCTATTCGGTGGGAAGTGAGGGGGAGAAATGCGAGCGCGCGCGCGCGCCGCGGCGCCGTTGGGGAGGGGAGCTTGTGTGAACGGTGCAAAACGGCAGAAAGCTTATCGTGAGGCGCGGGGTTGAAGAGCCAAAAGGGTTGGTCCTGGTGATGGAGGGCGTTTGAGGTGAGGTCATTGATGGGTATTTGAGACGAAGTTTGTAAGGTGCAAGCTTTGGGCACCGTGGTGGAAGGTTTTGGGATGGGAGGGGGATGGGGAGAGGTGTTTGCGGCCCGAGGCTGGAGGGTATGGCGGCAATGTTTGGATGTCAACATTGATGGGCAAGCTCTTGTGACTTGAGATTAAGAAGTGTTTTGTTTCTTGAGAACGTTTCGGCGTCGAGATGGCAGGTTGATGGCGTTGTAACGGTGTCAGCCGCCTCGATTTATGATCCCGGATCCTTTCCTGGCGTTGTAACGGCGAATGGACTCGTGCCGTCGGGGTACACTAGCTTCTAGTGTGCACTTAATATGGACTTCATCTTGGTCATCGTTGTGTATTTTATTAAACAGCAATACGGTAATGTTCAATTCACAGCCTCGCATACACATCAACTACGTCGATGGGTGTTAGAAAATGAACCGCTCTCGTCTGTTCATGGCCATACACTGGCGGTAGATTGGCAATACGAATATTAACACGGCAGTGGAACATACGGTCTTCAGGTTCTGTAGCATCACCACGTCTCTGATGAAATCCTTAGTGAGGAAACACTTCATCTTCAAAAGCAGATCTGGAGATTTCCTGTGCAAGGCTGCAGTCCTGAGCAAATATGGTGAGCGGAACAACCAGTGACTCGTACGAGATAAGATTTCCGCATATAACAGTACGCTGCGAACCTGTGACGTGGACTTTGACCGTTGCATACTCAGACGACATGAAAGGTCGTCAGACGTGTTTGAGGGAGCAATTGATAGACTCAATATCTTTTGAATTTGAGAGCTCGACAATTCAAAACTGTATTTTGTTATGTGTAAGAAAGAGCCTATACCACACGCAATCATTGTGAAGGTAGCGATCAGTACGACTCATCCTGGTATGTCTAGGTAGGCTTCACTGCAAGATCTTCAGACTGGGCCATGCTCAGTCGTCCGCGCCGTCACCGTCCTGTTCACAATTTCTGCTGAGACTACCTGGACCAATACGAATGATATAGATTCAGATCGACATCCTCTTTCCTTTCCGTCAGTGTCAAGATCAGAAACTTGTGTGTGTGTGTGTGTGGAGACGGGCCAAGGTTGGATTCTTACCAGCAGTTGACCAGCTAAGCAACTTTAGTCCTCGCTAAGATTTGCATGTAATCAACACCTCCTCGCCGGAATCCTCCATGCTTGTGATCTCTACTAACACCTCTAGTGTTGGTATAAGAGACCGAATTTGTTTCGGCAACGGATTCCTGCGGTAGTCGAGTTCAGTAACTTTCGTCGGCTCTTTATGAGCTAGAAACATGACTTTACCACCCTCCTCACCATTCCAATACCATTTGTCGTGATATATCTGCCAATCTTCCACACATTTGATTGAGTCAACACCGGACTCACTATAAAACATGAATGTCGAGAAGGTCTTCATACCGCCCCAAGTAACTTCGTTATCTCTGCACTTGTGAAGCGGAGATTCCAAGCATAGATTGGTGGCAACGGCAAATGTGGTCGACCATTCGTTGTCTTTGAGCATTCTGCACCATTTCTGATCGCCTTCAGGTGCCATCTTGACACAGTGACGAGTCTCTGACCTGTTTGGCCATAACAATGCGAAGCGAACTCCGTTCTTGTCGAATCCCGTGTCTTTCAAGCGTTTAAGAAGCATGTCAACTACTTTGACCATGCATTTCCTCGACTCTGATTCTGGGCTCAATTTTGCGTTCCATTCCCGAAATGCCTCCTTCGAGGACATTGCTCTCTTCGCTTGTTCTTCCAACTGTTCCCAGCCAGGAACCATAAGGCTTTGAACATAGTCCATAAGGTCGTGGCACACAAGGGCTCTCAAAGGAACCCTTCGGGCAACCCCTGTGCACAGGCTGACTTGAAGCCCATATAGCTCCTCGAGAATTAAAAGATTTCCTTCGTTTGTCCATCGGTCCAAAACAGCTCGTTTTGCTGACACACCAGGCTGTTTCATTTGGTTACCTCCGATCTGGCCTAGTAGCTTGTCACCGAATTGCAGCATCACGCTTCGTTCAACAAACCTCCAAGTTTCCGGCTCTGTTCCCAGCATTGCTCGGTGTCCCTGAGAGGCTCGCCACGTCTCCCAAGTATCTCTCTTGCAAGACTCATTAACAAGGACTGATCTGTATATTCTAGGAGGTTGACGTTGCGACTTTTTGAGAGTTCCGAGTGCGGGTATTTGTGATTCCTGATGCTGAACTTGTGGCGCGTTCGTCTGCTTCTCGGGCTCCCTGTTGGGGACCAAAGATACCGATGGCTCTCGGTCAGTGTCTAGAGCAGCGCCAATGACGATTTTGTCCCTGAAGCTGAAAACCACTGCTGAGACTGGATCGTTGTTGATGAATTCCTCTCCCCAATGAAACAGTAGATCGCCATTACCCAGCTTGCCATGTTGCTGGATGATACCTCCACGAATCACCAAGCCAAATATCTTACCCTCTGAGTGCTCCTTTGAATCTTGAAAAAGCAAGGATCCCGGGCCCCAAGAGTCCACGATCTCTTCGCACGTGGCACTAAGATGGAGTGGAGACTGGTTCTCTTCAATTGGGGCAGCTTTAGAGATCAATCTGAAAGCGAAGACCTTATCGCCAACCATGTCTCCCATGCAAGAAAGTTTGTGCTGCTCTGCAACTATCTGTAGACGGTCTGGTGAGCTACCACGAAGGACGATTCTTTTGAGGGGCTTCGTCAAGTAGACAGGATGAAAAGCCCCTATGTGAGCTCGCGAATAGAGCACCAGACTCAGGCACAGAAGCTGCACTGCTAGGGAGCAATAGTGCAACTTGAGATCGACTGTTGATGGTACGGGTAAAGTGATGTCGAAAAAGCTCTTGAGAATGTCCGTACTTGTCGAAGCACATTGGGATATAACAGAATCGCTGAACCCTGTATCCCTCAATGTCGTGATGTTCCCAGCCAATTCCAGTAGGCGATGAAACGAAATGGTGTTCATGCGGATTACTAACCGACCTGATTCATTTCGAGATGTTGTGAGTGCAGTAAATTGATTGCAGCAGAACCCCGATTGTTGTAGATAAACCGCTCCAGAGACCAGTCCGCTGACTGCTTGATGAAGTTGCAGAATCAACTCGTCTCGAGCTGTTGCCTCTAGTAATTCGTCTTCTGGGTTGCCAGTGAAAAATATCGATGCCTCTTGAATCGAAAAGCTGACCCGTCCGAAGGCACTGGATGGTCTGCTTCCTGGCGGGAGCACGCCAGCCAGCCCACAGAGGAGGGAAAGCTGGTTCTGCACATCGACTCGGCTGAGATGCTGAGCTCGTAAATCCGAGCTTTGATGCACAAAAAGGTTGCTTCCGTCTTTCTGCAGAAGATTGTGCGCACAACAGAGCTGGTGCAAGTTGACGTCCAGCTTACTGAAGGGAGGCTGCGAATCTGCCACCGTAGAACTTCCGTCATTGTACTGGGGAAGCCAGCCAGTCTCTTCAGACACCCCACCAGACCCCTTGAGATCTTCCACCATTAGTAATCGCAGAACGACTCCCAAATGTCCATTTTCAACGGCTCTTGACAATGGTGTGTAGCCATCTTTGTCCTTGGAGTTCGCATCAGCGCCAGCTTCGAGTAGCTGTACAACGGCAGCTTCTTGACCTTGCTCTGCCGCCCAGGACAATAGCGTGCGACCGTTGTTGTCTACTGAGTCCACACTCGCCCCGGCATGAATCAGGTGTGACACGATGCCCTTATGCCCCTTCATTGCAGCCCATGATATTGGTGTCCAGCCAGCATTGTCCCAGGATTCCATATCGCTACTATGGTCCAGTAAGAGTCTGACGACTCTCAAGTGTCCTTGCCCTATGGCCCATGACAACGGTGTCCGACCAGTATTGTCCCAAGATTCGATGTCGCTGCCACAGTCCAGCAGATCTCTGACAATCGTGAGGTGTCCTTCTCCTGCCGCCCATGACAGTGGTGTCCGGCCAGCGTAGTCCCACGATTCGATGTTGCTGCCAAAGTCCAGCAAATCTCTGACGACGATGGTGCGTCCTTCCCTGGCAGCCCACGACAGTGGTGTCTGGAGCATATTATCAAAAGATTCAATGTCGCTTCCGTAGTCCAGCAAGATTTGAACGACGGCGTGACGTCCTGCTCCTGCCGCCCATGACAGAGGTGTCCGGCCTGTGTTGTCCTTGGACTCTATATCACTATCTGTTTGGAGGAGTAGTAAAGCGACGGTTTCGTGCCCTTTCTCTGCTGCCAATGATAGTGGTGTACGACCTCTTTCATCCTTCTGGTCCAAGTTGATGTCATCCCTGTTCAGTAGATTCCATACTATCTCTTCTTTTCCACTCCTTGCGGCCCGCAAAAGCCTTGTTCCATACTGGTCTTTGGTGAGATATCTTGTTGACGGTTGCGGATTTCTGTTCTTAACGACAACCTCTCTTTCCTTGGAAGTCTTCGCTATTGAACTTGTGGTAGGAGGCTTTGGATAGTCCGAGGCTGGCAGGGATGACAATACATGGGTGAGTGATTCGCAGGCAGTCTCTAGTTTTTGGTCTTGCCCGGACAAGGCGACATCCTCTGTGATGCTGTGCTTGACAAGTAACACCCTCAATTCAACCAAAAAGCTCAGCATCAGAGTCTCGATGTTTTGGCCTTTACCGGTTGAAGCCACAATCTGGCGATAAGAACCAATGATGCCAGGCCAACCGCCTGAGCCTTGCATATCAGCAACCATGACCTGGCGGAGGATGCTTTCCGTAGAATTAACGATCTCAAGACAATGATTAAGCCCGTCATTGAAAGATTCGATGATCGCATCTTCATCTTGGCGGCGGAAAGATTGACTCTCAAGAGCCTGTTGAAGGAGGCGCAAAGTCTCTTCAGCCAGCGGGAGAATATTTGCGACTGCGACGAAAGCTTCGGGGAGTCCCTTGATGCGTTCAAGCTTTCTGTGCGCCGAAGATATTGTTTCGACCTCAGCGAGAATGAAAGCGACTGTAATATCGATGGATTCCATGCTGTGTTTTGGCATATCGTAGAGTTATAGAAGCTGAAGTGGCACCTTGCTTGGGAACTTTCTTCAACCACTTCCCAGGTATTGCACACAGTCTCAAGGAGCTTCAATCTCCGCGAGACTGAAGGTTTTGGCATCGCTACACAGAAATGACGCACCAAAAGCATACCTTCTTCTCGCATTTATACTGGGGATGATGTCTTGGAAGCTGAGTCGACCCCTCACTTGAGACCAATAGGATCAAATCAAAGGAAGCTGCACTGGTTGGACGGCCTTACTTGTGACCAGCTTGTCATATGCAGCTTACTTCGCTTCGACGAATATGGTGGGCGGTCGTGCGTGTGTATTGGGTGATATCTGTGTAACACGCAGCCGATACTGGGTAAGGATCTACAAGCTGAGGTATATCTGTGGGAACAAGAAGGGAAACCGAAGATGATGTACCACAACCTTGTCTGAAGAGTCCAGAATTTATTCATCATATCTTCAAAGGGCTTCTTCAAAATGATGATGTCGCGACTAATGTCTGCGCTGTGAGAGCGGTATGGCTTGGCGTTCTCGTGACCTAACCCGTAAGTACGCATGAAGACTTCTTTGACATTGGGTGGCTTGCGTTTCATCTATGTATCTGAGGCCATGTGAAGATTGAACTTTCAGGCAAAATTGGTCAAGAAATGATGTCTTCATGGTGCAAAAGTACCCCCAGTACGTGGAGCGAATGGTCAGTCAAGGCCTGAGCATTACGAAACTACCTAGTGAAAGGACTCGGATGGTGTTGCAAGGGATTCTCTGCGGAACATCTCAAATTGACATTAAAGGTCTTGAGACTGATGGACGACGAAGGCCAAATGCAGCCAGCCAAAAATGCGTGCCAAAAGCGAAAGTCGAGCTTTGTTCCAGTGAGATGAAGCCAACGATGTCTCGTCCCTTCGAGGTCTACAGCCTCCTACTGGGGAATAGAATTCAGGACAATGTTACGTTAATAGGCTTCATAAAAATCAGGGGTGGAACTACATTGGCGAGTGAGAGTTCAGATTCGTACATGGAAGCTTGAGTGCGTTTTGCTGTCTGTGGTCGTTTGAGTAGAAGAATGTGACTGTCCGACATTAGGAGTGATGAGCTGGTAGGCGGTACGGCCATGACGTTAAAACAGGGCTTGGTAAGCTTTGCTTCCTCTCCGGAGGCAAACAAAACTAACCACGCGCCTCTTAGGCGAGTGAACTGCCTGCTCTCATCCTCACAAAAAACTCTTAATACACTCATTTCAGGTGATATCATGCTGCCATTGCTTCTTAGGTAGGTACTGAATACTCCTGGGCAAGACATGAGAATACGCCGAGCGAAGCTCCGCCAACAAACACCACAGTTTGAAGGGAGTTTCGGGCATCATTACTCGACGCTGGGCAACCAACCTAACCGCGGCAAGGCATTCAAAGACGGAACGAGTGTGCATCGTCAAGTACTCGGGATTGCTCCCGTCTATCCCATGTCTGACTGACGATGGTCCCCTCGCTGCATAAATACCCAATTTCTTGCTTCAGTGCTCTACCCGCAACCTATGACACACATATCATGCCTCAAGAAGGTCATCCGACAAGTTAGTTTCATAAGATACCACATCCTTCAGTGGCTATATAATGTACAAGCGATGGAAAGATTCTTGTGATCCACACAGCAAATACTTTCCAATCATGTTACCTTTTGATCAACGGACAACGGCGCCGTTCCTGGTGTCCTGTCGATGACAACAAAATAGGACGCCTGCTTCGAGCACATGACCATGACGCAAATACTCATGCGAATAAACGTCTGAAGGGAACACCGGACAGTGGCAACGGACTTTTCGACGCCTCCGCACGAAAGGCCTCGTTGCGCAAGGTCTGACACAGTTCATCACCAATCACCGATCAAGTTTGTTCGCTCTTGCGAAGAACGTGTACGTGGCTCTCATTTGTGACAGTTTACTGCTACTGAACGAATCCGATTTCTTATATGCGAAACCCATACGTCTTGTCCCATTCATGTAAGCCTACCCATCCAGAAACGCCCATCTAACAGAAACCTCAACCCTCCTCATAAGGTATCTAAACGCCATACCCAACCCAACCCTCAAACCGCTTCTCAGCGCCTCCTCGGCCCCGAACTACAACACGCCGCCTCCCCGCTCGAGAAACAACACCCCTTTGTATCCGAAAAACAACACCCTTCGGTATCCGAGAAACAGCATCCGTTGCGATCAGAAAAACAGCACCCGCTCCGATCGGAAAAGCAACACCCCCCTCGATCCGAGAAACAGCACCCGGCGCCATCACTGAAACAGCAGCCAGGCTCCCCCCTCATCGCCTCCCACCTCTCCTCGTCCTTGCTCCCCCCGACGCTCATCGGGCTCGTCCTCTGGTACCCGCCGCCCCGCTGCGCCTCCTGCGGGAGGAACGCCGCGTCCTCCCCTCTGACCGAGCCCGCCGGGCTGCTGGACCCCGGCGGCGTGACGGCAGACGCCGCGGTGGTGGTGGACGCGGTGGTCGCCTCGTACGGGGGAGGAAGGTCGAGCCGGTCCTGGTCCTCCCCCTCGACAGGCACGCTCTGCCTCTGGTCGAAACCCGGAACATGCTGCTGCAACTTCGTCATGCCGATCCCATTCCCCTTCCCCGGATCCATTTTTTTTTCTCTTTTCTGTTATTAAAAGATCTGTTTTTGGCGGTAGGGTGCGCGCCGGCGGCCAGGCTCGGCTCTGGGTCAGATCGCGGGGGAAAACTGGAGCACCGCACGTACGGCGACGCACGAGGCCGGTGGAGACGGGTTGCGCCGGCCGTACGTAATGAAATGTCCACGAGAGGATTCTCTCAAGTAATAATTGTAAATGATGGAGCTCCCGGCCGTTTCTGGGGAAGAATTATGCTATATGAGACGTGGATTACGCGGGGTAAAATGGGCTCTTTTCTTTGAAGCGATGTGTCAATTGGAACTGATGCCAAGAGCGCAGAGTCTGGGGAAACGGACGTCGGTCAGTTCATATGCATCGGTCGCACGGAGGAAACCACGTCTCAGAGGTCGCCAAAAACATGCCCAAAAGTCGTCGCAGCCTGCAGAGAGGGAGGGACTCGTAAGCTTCATCGTATGAGCAGCGAGGCCTTGCCCGTTGGGGACGTGTTTTGTGGCTAGGTACTTCAGCTCTCAGGTAGGTGGCTTGCGGCCAAACGCCTTTTCTGCACACGTGTGGAATGTCATTGGCGTGATATCGAACGCTGGCAGATTGGCTGACGACTGCTCGCAAATTCACGCGACCCTTTGACGGCTGCTGCCACAGAGGCCTCTCGTTCGGCGGTACCCAAGTTGCGACGCGCAGGTATGTTGCGGCACAGTCACTCGCAAGACCACACAACCTCCCATCTCAGAGCTGGCGACTGACCAATCTCCAGCAACCCGTCGACTTTCCCCGTCTCGGCGGGTGACTAAGCTGCCTTCGAGCACAGCAAACTGACGCCGCCGCCGATAGGAGCCAAGCTTGGAATGCAGGCACTCCAGCCCGCGGGCCGCCCATCGATCATCGACGGCCCCAAGCCCTCGGCAAACTGGGTGTGCATTCCTCTGCCCAGAGTCTAGCGGCGGCGGCGGCAAGGCAGGGTGATAGGGCAAAGCAGGGCGGCGTCATGGTCAAGGACCACGGTCGCCTCGCATTTCAGCTTCGACTGCAGGGCCAAGATGTCGGAATGTTCTTTCTCGACGCATGGAAGTTCTGGGCAGCCCTACGGCGGCGCCTATCTCTCAGCTGGAGATCCTGGAGGCGGCGCATGTCAACGACATGTCTTCTGTTCTGTATATCCAAAACAATTGAAGAGATTCACGACGGCGCGGCCGACATATCAGCGGCCGCGTCAAACTTAAAGCGTCCAGCCCGACGACTCATTAGCCCCCGTTGAAAACGTCGTCTACGCCTTAGCCGTCATCCTCGCGATGTCTTCGGAATCGGATGTAGATCACCTCATGATAGGATGCAATGGTCGAATGCGCCTGCCTCACCAACAAGCTCCGATATCAGCATTATGGACCCCAGGGGTCGCGCGGTCGACATAAGATTGCAGACACATCGTAGCGGGTCCTGTCACCTCCTTCGGTCAGTCCGAACGCAAGCGACCCTCGTCCCATCCCAGGTGTCCACAGTTTGGGGAGATAAGAGCCGAGGAAGCAGAGGCCAACGCCTAACGCAAGCTGTTACGTACGAGAAAATCTTTGCGCACGAATGAGAACCTCACGACGCTTCCCCAGAGGATGCTAATCCATCACCGTGGATTGGAGCAACGTGAGGGGAAAAGTGTCCGCTACCTGTTCTTTTGAGAGGCCCGCGCCGCTAACGCGAATCATGACACGGCGGCGCGGGATAGCTTCGTTCTTCACATGCGATGAGGGGTTTTTGACGAGCAACTCGCGATTGTCGGGGCACCGGCGTGCAACTCAACTTGCGCGTATGTAGGGGTCGCAATAGCGCCCATTCCTCAGCCTCTTCCCGCTGACGGGATGCGAATCCTTCTGCTGGGGAGATGCTGTTGTGATGCTACGTCGGCCTTGTTGTCGCTGATTTCGCATGACAGACGACAGAGTCGTGCGCGTTGGTGGCCAAGCTGCCATCAAGGAGCTCACTGCCGTTTCGAGTGTCTTTTGGTCGAGCCAATCTTGAATACGGGTCTCGTAGGACTGCCGCCGCGCCAGTGTGGGTTGGTGCGACTGCCTGCCGGCACGGCGACAATCGACGTGCGTTGGCGCTGCAGCCCGGCGTTGAGTTCGGAACGCCTCAATCCCCTTTCACATGGACCATTGTGGTAGTTGTTGCTTTCCGACACAAAGCAGTCCGGCAATACCGCCTTTTCAGTTGGAAACCCGTGATATATCAAGACGAGACACGGTCATCAGCGAAAACGTGGCTGTTCCGTAAAGCTTGAATGAGCCAAAATCATCGACGCCGGCTTCAACTGGGTGCTTCCCAGGAACTTCCAGTCCGCCCGGCGCCCCTGTTCATTGGCATCGCGCTCCGTGGCAACTGAGTCGTGTGACGCGCTGCGCACCAAATCTACAGCTCCTCACTGGCCATGGCCATTGAGTTGCCCGCTCGCGGCCTCATCCTCGGAAAGTCTCCCCTGGCCAGGCTGACCGACATGTCCTTGAACTGCCTGGCGCCTAACACACTTGGGGGGGTTTCCCCGAGTTCGCCCCATTATTGTGGAGTTCTTCCAGGACGCACTCCGGAACGGTGGGCATTGGACTAGGGTCTCGTCTGGCAGCCCAAAGTCGAGACGGCTCCGCATGAATTGTGGTCCAGCGGTCCTGGTCCCCTGGGTCTCCTGCGCAGATAAGCGTTTCCGTCTCGAACTTCCGTTTGTTTGATATCGGAACCATAGATAAGACCAACAAGCTGCAGCTGCAAGCTGTTGGATGACTTCACACATATACCTTGAAGGGTGCGACTCGTGGGAGTCTCAGGGCAGCTCTGATCACCCTCAGATTAACGAATCGAGATGCAGCGACACGAGATTGGACACAGGGCCGATAGAAGAGCGCTAGAAGCTTGAATCGAACGCTCTAATCTGCCCATGAAGCAATGCTGGCTGGGATGTGCATGCCATCCATCAGTTAGCTCGCGACGGCACCTAGATACCTGCCGCTAGACCAAGAATAGCGCCATAAGTGGTGTGGTGAAGGCGACAGGATTGGCGAGCAAACGAACAGCAGGTTGGTGGCGCTGAGAGTGAGGGGGGGCAGACAATCCCCCAACCCACCTTGGCTCATGTGTCTGCCACACCGAGAACGCTGAGCAGCCGCATTGATGGCATGTTCGAAACGAAGTCTGCAAATGGGATGAGCCGGGTCGCACCAACACCACCAATCCCTTATCGCATTGCCACCTGTCAGGTCGGTCCAAGATGGTTCCGGCTGTGTCTCTGTCCTATCGCAAAGCATCAGCTCATCACCAGACGTCATACCGAAATTCTGTCATTGCCCTATCGCCATGGAGAGGTGTCCGTACGACCAGTCAACCAGAAAAGTGCATCCCACGCCGCCGTACCCGACGGACTGGTAGGATCGCTACCGGAATGGATCTTTGATGTAAAATAGTCAGCAATTGGTGATGAATGCGACAGATATAGCTGCGATAGGGCATACACCGGCGAAGACGTGGTGCTGTCGTGTACACCGCGTTGCGACTGAGAGATATCAACCAGGGGGTGGGACCCAATCTCCCACCCTCCCTTGCATTTTACTGCAGAACTTGCTTCCCAGGCGCCAGGCTACGAAGAGTGCGCCGCCGTCTTCGAAACGAAACGCACCGCACTACCTAAGAAAGACCCTGTGGCTGTCGCCTGACCTGCCGTGTGTGAGTTGGAAAAGACACAGAACCGCGCCGGCCAGGATCAACAAGAATGACGCTGCGCGGGAGAGCTAGGCAATGGCACAAATGGCTGTTGGCGTGAGCGTGAATGGTCATGACAGCTAGCGTCAACCCGACGCTAGCAATTACACGACCTCGATGTTGACCCTGTTCTCCGTCTCCTGCACGACGTCGGGGGGTGATGCAAGGGTGAGGGAAACCTGGGGCGGCCAAGATCGGCCATGGCCCACCCACGCATGCATCGATGCATACCCGGCCAGCCAGCTGTCTGCAGCAGGTTGAGCCAACAAGACAGCTGTGCTTGGCGATGCAAGGTCGCGAGAGGGAGTTGCCATTATCCGTAGGTGCCGTGCCCAGCCCCGAAGAGCCGCTGCAACCTTGGACAACAGCCGGACAGAAGCTTGTGGCTTGTCGACAGAGATTTCCGCCTAGTGAGCCTCCATTTCCTTGACGTCTGCGTTGTCTAGGTAGTGATGTTGCGCATGACGGTCGACAATCCAGCAAATGCCATCACAGCCAGAAGGTAGCGGTTCAGATTCGTCCCCAGCGTACTGGACCTGGACTTCTTGGACCTGGACCTCTGGCTGGCCCCCTCTCGCTGCCCAAACCCAGTCAGACAGTCCCAGAGACTCGTGCTCGTTCTCCACTTGCTCCATTTCCACACCCGAGTTCGAGGGAACGAGGGCCGACTGGATCCTCAGATAACGTTGAGGAGGCAGCGCCAGTGGGTGAAGGGAGGGGCGGCCACTTTTTCGGAGCCATTTGCTAACGGCTTCAAGTGACACCCTGCCCATTGGCCAACCAGCACCGCCAGCGCTATCTGCACGCTCCAAATATTCAATCGCCCGGATGGGGCGCTGCCGGTGGAGTGAGTCTGGAGAGCAGATTGCCAATCCAGTTGCATGGTCCTCATTCTCCCGAGTCCCTCGTTCATGTTCCCCCTCCTGTCACCCGGAGGCGTGTGTCTGCCTGTCTCGTCGTCTCAATAACCCCCCATCTGCTGCGACTTTGACTGTGGCTGTCGCGTAGGCAAGGCATCTGGTACCTCTTCTGGCAGCCAAAAAGAGCTTCGTACCCGCGCCTGGTCCCCCTCGTTAGCGCGCCATGCACCTCGGATAGTTGTCCGCCTAACTCACCTCAGCTCTAGATTCGACACCCGGTGTAGCTTTCGCTGGTTCCCGCAGCCCGGGGTACGTATTCTTTCTGAGCACGTCCGAAAGCCAAATCGCCCCCATCCCACATAATACTATGCGACAAGTAACGGGGTCGTTGTCTAGGATGGCCTGCCATATGCCCGTCCACGCCAAGATCTGCGTCTCTTGCCCGTCGAAAGAGAGAGGGGGCAAGCCCGGCAAGACACAGGCCTCATCAGAAGACCAGCCCCAGATCCTCGCCTCTTCTCTCCCATGTGTAATTTTCCATCGTCAACGGACTACAACCTAGCAGCCTTCCATGCATGACTGATCCGCTTGTCGCCCTTGACAAGAACCCTTAGTCGTTGCGCGCCGGTGCTTGTCTCGTTCTGTTTTCCTTCAAAAGGACCTGGCCTCCCCCGTCCCATCTTCCTTGACTTCGTGTGTGGTATCCCTCTCCTTCCTTTTCTCATCCCACTCGGGTCTCACTCCCGTAATCTTTGTTTTTGCAACAGACAATCGAGTCTGTTCACCCCTCACAAGTCTTGAGTGATCTAAGCCTTGTCGACACATCATCATCATGTCTTCAGACGGGGTTACCCCCACCAAGGTGCTCGAGGCCGATGAGAAGGCCTCTGGCAGCCTTCCCGGATACGACAGTGGTAGCGGAAACGCCATCCGCGGCGACATCCACGAGGAAAGCTGGGCCACCCGCAACGGCCTGAACGCCGAGTCCTTCAAGAAGAAGGAATATGGTCGCGGTGTCGTCGAGCTCGACCGTGCCATGAGCACTCGCCATCTGCACATGATTGCCATCGGTGGATCCATCGGTGCTGGTTTCTTCGTCGGTTCCGGTGGCGCTCTGAGCAAGGGCGTGAGTACTTGTTGTAACACATGATGTTGCGCTCTTTCGCTGACGACTTCCCTAGGGCCCTGGCTCTCTGTTTATCGATTTCTTGCTGGTTGGTATCATGATGTTCAACGTCGGTAAGTGCTGGAATTACCGCCCATCCGAAGTATGCGACTAAAGCTAACGCGCCGCAACAGTGTACGCCCTTGGTGAACTCGCTGTCATGTATCCTGTCTCTGGTGGTTTCTACACGTACTCGACTCGCTTCATCGATCCTTCCTGGGGTTTCGCCATGGGCTGGAACTACGTTTTCCAGTGGGCTATCGTTTTTCCTCTCGAATTGACAGTTTGCGGTCTCGTCATTGGATACTGGGATAGCGAAACCAGTGTCGCCGTCTGGATTACCGTCTTCTTGGCCGCCATCACCATCATCAACATTTTCGGTTCTCTCGGATATGCTGAGGAGGAATTCTGGTCAGCTTGCATTAAGCTGGGTGCCACCGTCATCTTCATGATCATCTGCTTCGTCCTTGTCCTCGGCGGCGGCCCTAGCAGCGGTCGTTACAACACCTACCAAGGCGCGAAGCTGTGGTATGACCCCGGTGCCTTCCGCAACGGTTTCAAGGGCTTCTGCTCCGTCTTCGTCACTGCCGCCTTCTCCTTCTCCGGAACCGAACTGGTTGGTCTCGCTGCTGCTGAGGCTAAGAACCCCGTCAAGTCGCTGCCCGGTGCCATTAAGCAAGTCTTCTGGCGTATCACCCTCTTCTACATCCTCGGCCTCTTCTTCGTCGGTCTGCTAATTCCCTCTGACGACCCTTCCCTGCTGTCCGAGTCTTCGTACTCTGATGTTAAGGCCTCTCCTTTCGTCCTCGTCGGCAAGTACGCTGGCCTCAAGGGTTTCGACCACTTCATGAACGTTGTCATTCTCGTGTCCGTTCTGTCGATTGGTGTGTCCGGTGTCTATGGTGGATCGCGCACCCTCACTGCCTTGGCTCAGCAGGGCTACGCACCCAAGATTTTCACTTACATTGACAAGTCTGGTCGCCCTATGCCGTCTGTCATCGCTATCCTCATCTTCGGCACCCTGGCCTACGTCAACCTCAACGCTTCTGGCCCTGTCGTGTTCGATTGGTTGTTGGCGCTCTCGGGTCTCGCCGCCGTTTTCACCTGGGGCTCGATTTGCCTGGCTCACATCCGTTTCCGTAAGGCGTGGGCCTACCACGGTCACACCGTTGACGAGATTCCTTTCAGAGCCATTGGTGGTGTCACCGGCTCCTGGATCGGTCTTTTCCTCTGCTTCGTCGTGCTTGCTGCTCAGGTAAGTTTTGTTTCCCCCCTTCTGAGACAGAAGCAAGATGCTAACTCCAAGACCAGTTCTACACTGCCATTGCCCCTCCCGGCACAAGCGAGCTCAACGACGCTGAAGGCTTCTTCAAGTCATACCTTGCTCTCCCCGTCGTTATCCTCTTCTGGGTCGGTGGCTTCGCCTGGAAGCGTACTGGTTGGCTCCGCACCTCCCAGATGGACGTCGACACTGGCCGTCGTGAGCTTGACTGGGACGAGATCCACGCGTACCGTGCCAAGATTGCTGCGATGCCCGCGTGGAGACGTGCCATCAACCACGTTTGGTAAACGGGAGAATAATTGTTTGAACGCGAAAAAGAACGGCTTCCGGGTAGCACTAGCTCAGTGTCCGGGGCCATGGCAACTTGCCATTCCATGTACATTGTAATGCAGGACCGCCCAACATCCATTAGAGGGATGCCTGCCGGAACGTACGTTCCCGTCTAGTCATTTCTTAGCAAAATCAAGATACCACGAGTGTTTTCACCTACCACATGTCAGTTGGTCTGTGTTTGTAATGTTGTGAATGTCATCAGCTAGATCGTAGTAAATGCCGTTGGTTGCGCCTGGATAAAACATTCCAGGGCGATGAAGGAGGCTGTTGGAGTATTCGTGGGGGGCTGTTGTGGTGGCTTGGTGTTCTTATATACCGCGAGGGAACGGCCAAGCCAGCCAAGCGGTGGTGGTGTCTTATCTCTCTGCGAGCACTGCCAGCTCAGCCATCTCGCACTCCAGCAACAGCAACGGGATAGGCTAAATGACAATCAGTCTTGGGTGACAGGGCTCTGTCGAATGAGATGGCGCGGGGAGGTCTTGGGGTGCTTGGGGGTTCGTCTTGGGTCATTGGCGAGGAGATAACGCCAGACCACCCAGAAGAGCAGGTCGCAGGGTATCTTCGGGGGTTGTCGCCGCTGGTGGTTGGGCCGGTTCAATCGATATCTGCTGTCGAGGACCTGTGGACGAAGCTTTTTTGGGGGAGCTTGTTGGAGGTCCTAGCCGGATCAAGTACTTCCTCCTCGTCGAAGGTGCAGGGCCAAGGGGTCGAGATAGCTGCAGAGTGTTATCGAGGCCCGTCGTCTGCAGGATCGCGGGGGCAGTGTCTGGCGTGTCGGGCGTGTTGAAGATATCGGCTGTCAACGCCGAAATGACGGGTGAGGTTCCGACGATAGCGATTCGGTCTTGTGTCGCGGTGTACGTGGGAGGCCGAAGTCGGTGAGGTGTTTGTTTCTTCCAAGATTGAGGTCGGGCGGGATGCTCCTCAGGCGTCCATTCGAATGGAGTGACTGGAATCGGATCAAATTCTTCCGGGTCTCATAAATTTCATCATTGGAAAGTGCGATCGCAAAGTAGCAACTGCGCTTTGTGTCGAGGAAAGAGCATCACATCCCGTTCGTTCCTTCTGTTCTCAGCCGCCGCGTGGTGGGCGGCTCCTTCCAGCTTAAAAGGCGTTTTCTGTTAGCGCCGCAGGGTGTCAAGGACGCCTTAGAGGGGGCGCCCTTCAGCGTCCCCAGAGTCAAATAGCCCCATAAGTTGCTGTCATTATGGCGCCCTTTGGGGACATGTCCTCCACAACGACCCGCTAACGTCAAGGTTGAACCCCACCAGTCCCTCTGTAAAATTTCCTCATTCGACCCTAGGTCGGGGAAGCTTTCTGTTTCTTGTGACACAGGGCAGGTAAGGTAAATCACCCGCGTATTCGCCATCAAAACCCTCGCATTTGGCTCTATTTTATGGCTGATATGTTGCATCTCTCCATCTTTCTTCCCATTTGGCCAGATACTGTGTCAAACGAGGACATGCTTCCGGACCAGGCGTTGATGCTTCGTCCGGCACTATTGGACAAGCCATCTTCAACACTCTGAGGCTTCCATCATCTGATTCGTCTAGGAACATGTTTATTCTGAGGGACTGCTCGGTGTCGTTGAGAGCCCGGCCGCTTGCTATTGTTAGTTCGGGCTCTATGGTCATGAAGCGGACGGGAAGCTGCCTACCTGTGACTTTCAACAGTAGATGACGATGAGGCAGTGCTTGTGTTGCTGGCCATGATGGTGAATGTGTGATGTGGGACGAGCCGTGTGTTTCATACCGGACTTGGAGCGAGCTAATTATACAGATCCCGGAGATGGAAACATCAGTATTCTACAACTCGGCAGAAACCTCATGTCCACCTTGTTTTGCGAAACTGCGCAATCAATCTCACGACGGATCCATCCCTTCGGACCATCGAGCTGCACCGCACGGCCGGGCCCAACGGCGTGGAAATTAAGTGGAGACCCCGCACTCGGCCAAGTGGGTCCCCTCAGCCGCAATGCGCCCCCGAGTTTTGCGCAGCGGCGTAAAACTCACGCCGCTCAATCCGCACTCATAAGCCGCCTACCCCTGACATTGTCGACCTCCCTTTCACTCGCCTCTGCATCTCAGCAACGGTCTGTCGAGATTTCATCCGCAGCACCGTCGGGATTTTGGTACCAGATGCTCCTACTGGGCTCACAACCCTCATATTTGGCGCCACTTTTGTTTCCTTACCCCGCCATTGACCGCGTCCTGTCTGGGACACGACTCCCACCATGAGCCCCCCGCCACCAGAAAAGGGCAAGGCTCAGGTCTCTGACGATGAAGCATTGAGAGGCAGCAACGCAAGTAGCCGCAATGGATCACCTGATGCTACAGAGACCAGCCCTGAGGCTGAGGATGCTGACCTGGACCTCGCTGTGTTCGCCTCTGAACTCGTGAACGTTGAACCACAGCATTCGCAAGTTGGCCAATTCGAGTCGGCAGAAAGTCCCACGACAAAAGTCGAAGAGCAACCGCGCTTGGAGGACATTGTTTCTCACTCTGCCAACAGCGGAATTGTGGCCACACTTCAAACAGCCGATGCCAGCACGCCTAGCGAGACAGCCGTCAAGCACGAAGACTCTTCCAATGAAGAGGATTCGTCCAGCACCCACGATGAAGACCTTGACGGAAACGAGGATCTTTCGAAGAGGGTACAGCGGATGATGGTTGACAGTGTCATGACCTCGTTCATGGACTGGCTTGATGTCAAGTTGAGGGTGAAAGAGGAGGATGAGGAAGATCGGCCAAGTCTTCCTTTACTGGGGGCACCTCAGCCCATGGCCGAGGGCCTGAAGTCAACCCCAAGTTCTCGATTCGCAGCGCCAATGCCAGTTCCGACAGGATTTGCTCCATTAAAACCCTTGACTGGTGCCTTTGGCTCCGGTCAAACTTCAGACACGGATAAGGCGGCAGAAAGTTACGCACTGCCTGAGGATGCTATTGTCATATATGAGAAGCAAATCAGTATTCAACGGCCGGAGCTTTCGAAAAAGGTAGAAAGAGCAAAAGACATCGAGACGAAAAGAGCGAGGCTGGGAGGGCTCAGAGCGGCCAGAGAAGGCCGGAGGAATGACAGAGACACCCGCAAGGAGTCTCTGGTCCAGTCTTTGGTCGGTGCCGCGTCGACTACAACATTGAACTCATTTTCATCCCGGGACGAGCGCAGGAGACCCAGAAGTCCACCAAGACAAGGGGATACGCAATCTGCACTGAGATCTCTTTCTTTGTCAGAGGATCAGGGCAATGCTGAAGATCGGCCGAACAGCGCGATGCCACCAATGTTGGGCGCGATGCCAATGCTAGCGTCACCCCCTCCACCACCCGCTCCCAAGGCGAGGTCTTTCTCGTTCTCAAATTTATTAAAGAGAGGCAGGAAGAAGAAGAAGAGCGTAGAGGAAAGTGAAGAAGAGAAGAGAGGATCAGCTCTCGAAAAATTGGAAGTTGAGTGCGAAGACGAGGACGATGAGGAGGTCCTGTCTGGAGAAGCGGCCGCATCCGCGTCGGCAACTGGCCGAGAGGGTGAAGCCGTGGGGGAGCTCATGGCGGATACGCCAATGGCATTGGACCTCGGGTCTGAACCCCGTGGAAGTCCGCCGTCTGTAGGCGGCCCACCCCCAAGGGCTGCTGTTCCAGGCAGTTGCGACCTCATGGCCAAGGGGGATTTTGCAGAGGAGTTCGAGCCACCTGAGCCACAAAGAACCTCTAAGAAGCAAAAGAAAAGGGCAAAGCGCGTATCAGCCTCGTCGAAGTCTGTTGTTGATCTGCAGGAGCCCACCCGTGCCGTAGTAGTCGAAGAAGAGAGTGCGGCCTTTGAACCTGCTTTTGGAAGGGGTTCTGAGGACTTGGAAGCATTGCTTCAAAAAGCGGCGGCCGCAGGCCCATCTCTGCCACCGGGTTCACAGAGAGACAGGCGCAGAATATCCGGACTTTCATATCGGGGAGGCAAATCAGTTCAAGAACCTCCGAGCGTGGCCGCAGCAGCACCTGTGGCAGCTCCACCAGCAGCAGCGCCAGTGGCCGCGAGCAGGGCGTCAGAAGCACCGGGCCGCAAGAAGAGATCTCTGGCGTCGAAGCGCGGTAGATCGGACGACAAGAGAAAAGAGGACGAGGAAGAAGAGCATGGGGATGGGGATGGGAATCGTCCGCCCCGCGCCAAGCTTCCCAAGGTTCAGGAAGACCAAGTCAGCGGCGCCAAGCTGGCTTGTCCGTTCTTCAAGCACAACCCGCGCAAGTATAAGAACCAGCGTCCCTGCTGTGGTCCAGGATGGGATCACGTCCACCGCATCAAGTAAGTCTTTCCCATCGCCACCGCCAGACGGGATGCTAATGCACGATACAGGGAGCACATATACCGCAAGCACTCCCTCCCCAAGTTCTCATGCCCGCGTTGCTCTCAGCCGTTTGAGACTCAAGCAGACCTCCAAGCTCACGCTCGCTTACCTACTCCATGCGAAGTCAAAGAACCGGAGGTGTTGGACGGCATCACCCAAGATCAAGAAAAGAAGCTTCGGTCGCGGAAGAAGACCAGCGGTAAAGAGCTCACCGAAGCCGAGAAGTGGACTCAGGTCTATAGCATTCTCTTCCCAGACGTCAGAGAGCGAGAGATCCCGTCTCCATGTGAGTCAATCATCTCATAATTGACAACAAGGCTCAACGGCTGACAAGCTCCAGACTACAACACAGACGACGCCCAGACGAATCTCGGCGGATACGAGGACTACCTCCGTCGCGAACTCCCCACTCAGGTCCGCCGACAGCTCGAGATAGAAGTCGAGCAGGAGCTCAGCTTCGTCGAGGAAGGGATGAAGCAAAAGGTCATTGAGATCGCGCGCAACCTGCAGCTTACGTTGTTCAAGAGCTACCAGCAGATTGAGAACCAAGAGCGAAACATCGAAGGCCCGTCACCAAGCATCGGCGACATGTCAAGTCCCGGGTTCGGGATATCCTCGTTCATCGCGACGGACACATCGCCCTCGACGATGACCACTGCCGGCACGACACCAGAGATGCCAGACCCGTTGGAGATTTTCGGTGGTGACCCCGCGATCCCGGATTTCAACTTTGACTTCTTGTCCCAGGTCCCGTCCGCCGAGTCACAAGGGCCCGAGAAAGCCTGTGACCCGGCGTTTGGGATAGGCCCCTATGCTGCGCCAGGACAACCCACGCTTCAACCGGGCATGGAGATGTTCGGAGGTCAGCAGTTCGGTATGCCATATTACGATATGGAGGGTTATGATGAAAGGCAGGGCACGGTCAGAGACATGAGCGTGCTCAGCTATGCGCCCTGAGGTTCAGGAAATGAGTAATGACTAGCATCTTGAGATACCCTTCAATGTCAGCACGAGATCCCCACTGTGGGCTCTGTTTCAATTATCAACACGATGCCAAGTATTCGAACGCCCGTCGGATACGGGCTGCTGACGCCGACCGGCTGTTGTTTCTAGCCAGACATCTTAACCCCGGTAGGATGCTCGGTCTGATGTACTGCATAGTATTATTCTGCCCCGACACAGGCCCGTTCGACCTCGTGAAACAATTGTAGCGCTTGGCACACACTAGCTGGCGCCGTTTCCAAACACCCCTCACCAATTCCTACGGCCATCTTCTGCCGAAGAAGCCAGATCTTTCTCCCGCTGGACTTGGCCGAATGGATCCCATCCAGCTGTCAGCACCAATCGATGATCTACATGTCGTCTGATTTGGTCCCTCGGCCGCTTCCTAGCGCGTACCACTTTGCTGGTATTATTCTACCCCAGTGTTCGCACTGGACTGCAGAGTATGGCATGGAGCTACGAAGATTCACTATGGTCTTATGAACAAAATATTTGCTCATTGGACTCGTGGTATCATTGAACTGCTCCTAAAACCCTAGACTCCTGTCATGGCGATGTCATAACTTGAATCGGCCGTTGCTGATTTACCGGATCAGAGCGCCACACACTGAACTCGACTGTCTTGCTGATTCCTCCCAGAGGTTTTGGTGTTTCTATCTGCTCAAGATCGACGTCGGATCTCGAACGCCCGCCGCTGCTGAGTATGTTTACCTGCGAACTCGTCCGCTTGCCGCCACGGACCTCCACGACCCTATCGCTTTGCTGCGTCCCTGGATCCCAGTCTTCCGGCTTCCTGCCGGAGTTGAACCCTCGTAACACCGGGCGACTTGGGCAAGTGGGGTCGTACACCTGTGTTGTGAAGACCAGCTTGGATGCCAGCACATCAATGCTGAGTGTATCTCATTAGCGTACATGCCTCACGCATCGTAGAGAAACCTTCGACTTACAACATGACGACGGGGAATAAGCACTCCAACGTGTACGCAAATCGATCCAACTGACTCGCGGCGTTTGTCGCACTCTGAGCCGTCATCTGAAATGAGTACGTGATGGCCCTCATCGTTCCAAGGATAGCAAGCGTCGCAAGTCGGACCTCGGTACTCCTCATGAGATACTTGAACAGACCACCTTTCAATGCCGCTCGGATCGACGTCGACTTGACCTCGGCAAACGTCTTCAGTAGGAAGAAGGCGCTTACGCATTCCAGCGATGCTATAAGCACAAAGTAGGCGATGTGGAGATTGTTCACCGTGCTCTGCAGATTCGTGTTTCCTCGCAGGATGTACTTGACGCGCGAGATGGCGATCATGATCCGGAGCGCGACGAGAGCGGCGACGAAGATCCAAAACAGGCTGTTGAAGATAACCCACCCCCGATCCTTCAATATCCTGCGCAGGAGCACGTAGCTATAGAACGATAGCCCGACCTCCTGTATCTACAGCGCTCATTAGTCTCGTTCACAGTGTTGTTCGATGTTTCCGAAGACAAACCAGCCAGAAGAGATCCCCGAACGCTGAAGCGGCTGCCTTGTTCTTCAACCCATACCCTTCGTCATAGTATGCGTAGTAGCAAAGACCGTTTGCGATTGCGCCCGCCGCCGATGAGATGATCGGTACCACCGTGATCTGAGAAAAGGTTGTGATGCCGACGATGAGGAGTCCGAAGAACACGTTCGCTGCGCCGATAGTGCTGAGAATCGACCAGCTCAACTCGAAGTAGACTGGTAGTATTGGCGTCGACATGATGCCGCCGATGGAACTACTGCGTGGCTGCCGGGTTGGCGTATGGCGTACGCGGAGCGGAATGAGGTGGCATCGGCAATCGCTAAACCAGTAAGAAAGCGGCTGATCACAGGCTTATAGACCACCCAAACCTTGCAACTGCACCTTAATCATGAACAGGATGGGATCCACTAGGCGCGTCTATTCCCTCAAAGAGCCGTCCATGATGCCTCGAGCTTACTCTTCAGCGATTGGGAGGGGAGAAACAGATGCAGCTCCACGGGGCGGACACAAACTACGCCTGGTGAAGGATGTTGCCTGATGAGGAGCTATCCGCCTCGGCCACTCCTTGCCTCTGGCACGCACATAGAAACCTTCAAAGCCTTTGGCCGCAGGTATGGCACAGTTTGCCGGGCTGTCTCGCCAGAGGTTACTCTTCGGGTACTAGGATGTGCTTTCCGACAAGCTCGGATTGTGCGGAGAATACGGGAATGATCAACGTCCAGGAATCTGTAGTAGACGATGCCATGTGTCTTGCATAGGATAGGGGTATATCACAGAGCGCTTAACAAGAGTCAGCAAATCTCCTACACGAAATTGGAGAAGCCAACTGTTCAGGCATACCTATGTCTAATGCCATTCTTGATCTCATAGTCTCATAGCAAACCGAAGCCGCTTGGCGGCCCCTAGATGATGGGAGGGCACATGGCACAGTCAGATGGGACGATTCACCGAACATGTGAGGATGCATGCGCTCCATCAACTGTACCAACATCTACCGACTGAGGGCGGATAGAAGTTCCACCAACGGCAGCATACTTCCATCGTACTAGGGCAAAGGATAAAGCGGCCAATGGCAGTTTCGTGAACTCTGAGCTGCCGCTGAGCGGTAGCCTGCGTCTCACCTTACGAGTCCATCGTGGCGCGGCACTTGCGAGTTTCCAAAAAGCTTAAAGTGACCCTACTCCTCCCACTGGTCAGTGAGCTGACATGGACAGGTCCTTGCAGAATGATGTGCTACTGCGTACCCACTCAAAACGTGGGATTGTTGGTTCAGGGGACGCTATGGTGGCGAATCCGAAGACCTTGGGGCGGGGTCTCGATGTAGGATGGAACCATCATTTTCTCGAATGAATGCTGAGATACTGCAGGTGTAATGTGGAGATGGACCCTGCTGTATGCGACTGTGACGACCGATGGCTGTAATGTTAACGATAGCGATGAGATGATCTGCGTTGACATGCTTAGCAAGCTCTTGGCGGAGTCATTTGAGTCGAGGCACTTCGTGCTGTCACACCAACTCGTAATCTTGATGGCTGCCTGCGTCTCCAACACTCGAAAACCTGTTGGTTCTGCACCCATTACCTAACTGATGGCCCAAGTAATGGCCGGGTTTTGACTTTGCGCATGTCTGAAGGCACACATCAGAAGGCCGAGAGCTTGGACGGGTTGGAACACGGACTCAGACAGCCATTCATTGGATGCATCCCGCTGACAACACCTTGAAGCCAAGTACAGAGCACGTAATTGGATCGCGAGTCGTGCCTGTTCCGCATGTTCACGGCTTCGTCTGATCAACTGCCGGGCCAAATAAGGACGACGCCGACCCGTCGACTCCGAATAGCTCGCATCCCGTTCACCAGCCGGCTGGACATCGGACTATGATTCCGCAGTCTGAACGAACAGGAAATAGTATAGGTTTAGTAAGAAACGTAACATTGAAGTCTAATTCATTTGTGTGGCGGCATAAAAGGCCTTACTCAACGTACTTGTGAGTGGGTTAGATAGCCAAATCTGATCGAAGACTAGCTGGAACATCGTGGTTAGTCAAAGAAGTCACTGACGATAGACTTGGTGGCCCTTGGAATCAGCGAGACTTCGGTATTATCTGCTCGGGCATCGGAATTAAATGAGGTTTCAAGTCCCTTATGGCACTCCGGTCCAACTGACACGATTGAACAGTCTCTTCGTGAGCGACGACTCAGCACGTGCATCTTCGTAGGGCTATTGCGGAATTGGTGTTCGTGAGGGAAACCCATCCGAAACAGAAACCTACCGGGTCTATCTCATGCCTACGCGCCCTCAGTGCCGCGCGAGAGACGAGCCCCGCGGCGAGCTGCCATCGAAAACTCTCGAATGATTCGCGCAGCGCGTCTGCACTTGACTGACAGAGACGGAGACTGTCCCAGGACACACCATGTTAGTTGAGTGTATCCCTAGCGCCCGTGCCGCTTAGCCGTGGTTCACGATTGTCTAAGTTGAGTTGATCGGATCGGATCTTGGTGGTCCGTCGTCCGGCGCGCCGGCTTCGAGCACCGAAGAATCGGGGACATGCAATGTCAACTAATCGGTTGCCAATAGAGCACAACATTAGAAAGACACCGGATTAATTCATTGATCTCATTATGTCATATCCCAGTGCTAAGCCATGAGGCCCTGGTCCTGTGTAGAAACAATCCTCTCCAAGACGCCCACGCTGAATGCCGCATTTCCAAACGTCCTAGCTACAGATGTGATTTTGGTAGCAAACTTTTCTTGCCGGCCCTTCCTGACTTTGCTTCTTTCTGTCCTCAAGAAAACACTCAAAACCTGTCAAACCAACTAGCTGAATAAGCTGACGCAGGTCGACAATTCGCGCCCTCTTTCGTCCTCCTAAGCCAACACGAAGTCCTGCGATTGAGCTCTCACGCCATGGGCGGGGAGGCGTCGTCGAGAATCGAGAACCCATCATCAGAACCCAGTGCTGATACCTCGGAATTCCGCCCGTCCGCGTCGAACATTTCCCAGTCCATTGATGAATCGCCTCCGGGTCCTGTGTTGTTCATCATGGCTCCTCCATTCGCTGTTGTTGCGTTCACCGCCATACTCGACGAGACCAAGTTCTGTGCAGCGCCCGAGATGTATTCCTCAATGAAAGAGCATCCACAACCGCCGTGCTGAAGAACCATGTTCTTGAGCATCAAGATCTCGCTCCGCAGCATCGCCGCTTCTGCGTGTAGGCTCTTGTTCACATTCTCCGCGACCACCTCCTGCGACTGCAGCTCCTCGATCCCCTTCTGCTTCTTTTGCCGGCACTTGTACGCCGCCTCTCTGTTGCGGGCGCGGATGCGGTTCTTCTTGTCTTCGGTGGTGTTTGTAGCCTTGGCATCGTCGGCGCCGCTCGCGGACGCCGTCGAAGCGCGTCGCGCGGCTGCGGACTTCTTCTGCACCTTCGCTCCCGTCGTTGCTGTTGTCGTCGCTGGCGCGTCCGCCGCTCGTGCCTTGGGTTCCGTGAGACGAGGTCTGCCGCGCCGCCTCTTTGGCGACTCGATTGCTTCTGCCGGCAGAGGTTTTGTCTCTTGCTCGGGGTTGATAATCAATGGGTCGACTGGAGGCGACTTGATGCTGGAATTCGGCGGCGATAGTACAGAGCTCACTGGCGACAACAGGGAGTGGGTCGCGGGCGAGTCCTGCCACACATGAGAGCTCCGTGTTGAGGGGGACGATGTGCCGTCGGAGATGATTGACGCCGCGTCGGGTGCTGAAGTCAGGGCAGAGGGCGCGACGAAGAACTGCGGCGTGGTGTTGGCAACTTCATTCTCTCTTTTGATATTCAGTTGACGCTGGAAGAAGCAATCCGTTTGTTGCTGGTCTGATTGACCTTGTTGTATTTGTTGTTGCGAGGTATATTCGTCTGTCGGGTTGGCGAAAGAGTCAGAGAGCAGATCGTGAAATGCGCTACTCGACAACCCACTTTGAAGTGTACTCACACCTGCTGAGCCAGAATCCATGGTTGCTGAGCTCTGTGGCTTGTGATGTTGTGTCGGGGCAGAGAAGGTTTACCAGGGTATCTTGGCCTGTCAGGGTGTGGTTGGCTAGGTTCGGGGCTCGGAATAGCGTCGCTGTGATTGTGGCCGTGCTTGGTTGCCAAGGGTATGGAATGGAGTACTCGAGGAATTGTATATGTAAATCAAACAGTATTCAGGTCCCAAGCTAAAATAATAGTAGATTGGCGAACATATATATATATGGCTTTGCGAAGGGGGCGAAAAGAGGAGGTCCTGGGTACTTTATACAACCCCTTCGCGCGGAGCAGGACCAGGACTCCAAGTCCGGTCTTTTGGCTGGGACGAACACGACACACAAGAACAGGCAGGACAGTAGCTCAACACGGTGGACAGGCTTTGCCAACTAGATCGAATCTGGGCTTGAGGAGTGATACCGTACAAGGGATAGGGCCAATCAGGTAGCACAATTGACTCTCAACAAGGTCGAGCAGCATGAGCAGCCACAATGCCGAGGGGGCTTGTGGATGGGCTTCCCTCATCGAGAGACTAAACATGCCGCGCCGCCCTTGAAAAGACCGCGTACCCGTGCAGGACCAAGCCACTTCCAGGCCACTAGGACGGTCCAAAAGCACATGGAACAGTTCCAGAGACTGAAATTGGAAGAGGGGCAGGAGCTTGTCAGCTAACACTGTAAAATGACGACTGATGTCCCTCGGACGCCATCTCGACGTCCTGCTTTCGTCGTGCCATGGGAGGGGCCCCGGAGGTAACCTCCGGGCAAGTTGGCGCAACTAATTGGACCGCCACAACCCGGAAAGCCATCCGGACCGTCGGCCTCTCTCAACGGTCAGTCTCTTCCCCACACATTGTTGAACATTGACCAAGCAGTGGACGGAATGGAGAGCCCGTGGCTGATCGGCCGGGAACTTCTTGATGGCCCGGCTGTAGCGGCACCAGTTCACGCACTAACATGCCACTAGAATGGAATCGTATGCCCAGTCCTGCCAGTGTTCCCAGTGTTCCCAGTGTTCCCAGGCACATTGGCACCCCTCACAAGACACCGCTCCACGAGGTGTTTCCCATTCCCGTGGCATCCCCACCTCTTGCTGCATCATCCCACGGAACTTATGCAACTCGCCTGTTTTCTGCCACCCTCTACAGGGCAGCGAAGCGACTGTCCACGTTTCCCGAGCTCCCGAGCGTGTCAAATGATTGGAGCTTTCCGCCCTGTTAATCAAGAATTGTGGCTTTGAGTGGCAAACAACCCCGGCCGATGTGGCACATTCAGCACCCCCGAGCCACACATCCTTCGAAAACTCAACAAACAAGCACATGAGCTTTATCGCCCCCGTAAAGATCTTCCAGCACAACGTCACACGCGCCATCATTGGACGACGAAACTATCTGCTTCACCTGGCATTACAAACTGTTCCTGAGTCACCCCGTCGGGAGCCGCACTATTGCAACCCATCATCTTGGTTTACTAATGCCAGGCCGCGCACGACCTTCGGGGTTCTCTTAGTGGGCGGGGCAAACTCCGATGGACTTTTCAAATCTCGATCTGAAGAAATCCCATGCTATCCACCCGGTGTATCATGCCGCGGGGATCGTCAGGTTCTCCGGAGAAGAACCTCCTAAAATTCCAAAATCCTGCAATTGTCTGCCGCGACTTGGTTGTTGGTTTCCAGAGCTTTCTTGTTTCCTATTCTTCTTCTTCGCCCCCCACCCTTCAGTCTTGTCCCGACGCATTGGAACAATCAGTGCCAACAATTCGGGTCAGAGCGCGGTTTCTTTCGCCTTCCACGATTGAAGATCGTGATGAAGACCAACATTTGTTGTTTTCAACTCATCCACCGCTCTAGTGCTGGTGGTGAATGAATCGGTCGGCCCAATGCAAAGGGCCAGCAACGTCATTCAACACGCGACCGAAGGGTCCGACGCGATCGGTCTATCGGCATTCGAAGCTTCAATAGACGGTCTGGGCTCGAATAGACGGTGAATTCTTCGCTGTCCAGTTGTCTAGCCTACCAACTCACCTGCCCAACTCGTCAATCGTGAGCATACCAATGCCAGATTTGACCTAGACCGGCCGCATCTCCCGACGCCGGCGTTGAGACCATTTTCCCCAACTAAGCTGAGACTAACCAGAGACAGGCTGAAAGAGGAAACCAAGAGGCGCTTGTTGCTTATGCTGCATCGTGGTCTTGAACCTTGTGTCCCACTTGTCGACCTTGCACGCCCAAACCCGTTGATGGTTCTTTCCGGGTTGATCGCGAGAGATCGGTCCGGCTGCCGTTCTTCGCACCGTTTCTGTGCCGGGGACGGCGCATCGATGCAAACCAACTGCGGGCCCGATAGGTCCGCACTTTTCGGCCCGCGATCTAAGCATACAACATCGTCCGGGTTTCCAATAGACGAAGCTTGTCGGAAAGAATACTTGTGAAGCTTCGCAGCTTGCCGGCGGGAGTGGCCGCCTGAGATTCAGGAAGATCGTCAGGTCGCCCAGATTGCAGCTCGTCTCAGACTAGTCGAACCCAATCATCGCTACCAGCGTATGTCTAGGACGTAGAAGTTCGGCTGTCAATTCGGGTCAACACCTCGGCACGAGGCTTCCCAATCGTTTCACGGGAGGCTACTCTATGCTAGATTCAGGAGATCGTCGACGGACGCGTGTAAAACATTCGAGAGTACCCCGCGAGGTCAGGCTTCATGGCGGAGAAAATTCCGGAAACCAATCAAGGTGTAGGAAAAGGAGCGGGCCACAACGGTTGTTGGCCGGTTGCGGCTCCTCAGAGTCCCTTTCCGGCCTCCAACTACTCGTTGAACGCCAGCTCATCATAGATTTACAACCTCATCACCGCAGTACAACGTTTAGACGACTGCCGAACGCGGTCTCGGCCCAGATCAGCCAGATCTCCTTCCGAGACATCCAGGGACATTCCAACTCATCAAGGCTGCCGGGTTGGGTATTTATGCCTTTGAGATGCACCCAACAACCTTGCAGAGCTGTTGAATAGATTCTGTTTCAAACTTGGCTCACGTCGAACGCAGCTTTCAACATAGATAAGATGTGGCATCGGATCAGTTATTTAGATGATCTTCTTCTTAACTGCCATAAGCGTCGATCGAACCTTGGTGAACTAGAAGTTTGTTTATACGGGTGCAATGTAAATGTCTTGACCGGAACGATGTTCAGGCGATTCCTCGGCCCGAGGAGGCCTCAAAGCAGTGGTCCCGTCGGCGGCTGAACGCCCGGTATCACAACAGATCCAACCGCGGAAATCCCGTCCTGAAGACGTTCTCAGGGTCGAACCTGTTCTTAACTCCCTTCAGCCTCTCCAGTGTCTTCTCTCCGTAAGTAGCCACCCAATCTATATCCGATTCAGGGGACAAATTGCGGTAGCCGTAGGGCAGGGTCAGACCCTTCTCCTTCAACTTGGCTATAAGACCGTCATTCCACTCTTTATAGCCTTCGAATTCTGTGCCTTCACCCTGAGCATCCTGAACACCGGCATTCGGGTTGAAGATACGGTGGCGCTTCCGCAGCGGATAGCACGCCTCCGGGTTCGGCTCTAGGACCCTGCCATGAGCGCTGTGAATGACGTTCGCGCACCACGGCCCGGGAGGAGGGTTGGCGGCGATGATGTTGTTGATTTCAGGTGTCATATACTCAATCGTACACACTCGTGGGTAATAATGAGTGCCTGATGGGTTGGGGAATGAGCTGAAGAATCCGTAATCGGTAGCTGTGGATGTCAGCGCTTGTTGTATCCGACAGGCCAGGATGCAACATACTTTCTGCTACAGTGTCCAAGAGGACCGTCCCGAGAGATCTAATCTTGCGATGAAACTCCCAGCCCTCGTCGAGATTACCATCTGTAGGTGTCCATACAAGGAAAAAGTTCAGGACGGGCCCAACGCCAGGCATCGCCATGTGAGTAATCTCTGCCGCGGTGTTAATGGGCAAATCCTTCTCCATCTCGCTAAATTTGTTCAGGACCTGGCCGGTCTCAGAGTTAGGGAATCCAACTAGACCACCCAAGCAGGCCGTCTCAGGATACACCTTGAGTCGAAGTTCGACCACAATACCGAAGTTGCCGTTGCCGGCACCGCGAAGTGCCCAGAGCAACTCCTTTCCGTCAGGGTGCTGGTCAGTGTCGACCACTTCGCCGCTCGCGAGGACCAATCGGGCCCCCAGGATCTGGTCAACACCGAGGCCATAGAAAGCGCTAGAGTACCCATATCCTCCGCCCATGGCCCAGCCCGCGATTCCAACGCCCGAACACCATCCGTGAGGCGTCAGGAGTTTGTGTTCGTGAAGGAACTTTGACAGGGCGAGGCCTATGATACCGCCGCCGACACGGACAGACTTCCTGTCCTCGGCGACGATAGCGCTGTCAAGAGCGCGGAGATCGATCATGATGCCGTCTTTCCCTTGGTTTTGGGTGTAAGTTAGGTCGTGTCCGCCGGCTCTGATACCGAACGGCAGGTTCTGAGCCTTTGCTTCTTGAACCACGGCGGCGACTTCGGCGTCTGTTCTTGGTCTGAGGATCGCTAAAGGCTGCTTTGTCGCTGCACCGTTGTAAAACGGTCTCACTATTACGTAGGATTCTGACGAGGGCGTGTATATGGGTAAATCGGGATACCTCTCGGCAAAGCCTTGAAGTTGGGGAGCATCTTTGGCGATCTGTTCTCGTGTTGACCCCTCGGGGTTGGAGATGCGGAATTCACCGGTTGCTTCAAGCGATGCCATCGTGGTTGGTCTCGTCGGTATCTGTGTGCGCCAAGTTTTTGCTCAAGGTTGCAGATTTCTTCAATGAGAAGATGGCCTGCTTTTATTGACAGCTTGGACTCATTATCAATCCACCAAACCCCTCACCCCGACGCAGGTCGGACAGATCACGACGCGTTGGAGCAGGGGTCTTCCGGACCCTTGAATGTAAAGTGTGACGGATACTCCTCTTGAAGAATCGAAAATCCAATCACCATCGTTGAACTTGAAGTGGATTGCGATACTTGCAGGTTGCCGAGGGGCTAATGCCGCTCACGTCAGCTTCGGATGTTGCTCAAGTTGAAAGACTCGATTGACACGACACAAGATGTCGCAATACATTGGAAGTCGCAATGCATTGGAAGTCGCTATATAAAGTATTGTTTCCATGTTATTCGGCATATTGTCAACATTTGGTGTACGTGCAACCGGGAAAAAAGAAACATCGCAATGGAAAGCAAAAGCCTGTTCTAACCAGACGCCAGTTTACCCACCGAGCAGCCCCGCTCTCCCGGTGGTCCAACATATCACGCCGGAGATACACTCTGAAAAGGGACTTTGGAAGTCAAACGGTACCCATGCTGCGAGGTCTTTTCTCAAGTGGGCTATCAGTGCCGCTGAAGAGTCGATATTGTAACGGCAAGCTGCAGAACAGCTGCAGGGTCTCCGAATCTGGCGAGCCGTACCTGCACCGCCGATATGCGACCCATCATGTTGACACGCGTTCTTTGTCAACATTCATGCGACGAAGGACTTGAAAAGATTGATCGGAAAGTTCAAACAGAACGTTGACGTCTTCCGACTCGGCTCCCTCATTGGCAAGAGGGACTTGAGCCACGTGCAGCACCAGCTTTTCGAAGACCTTTACACCCTTCGGATCGTGGATGTTATCAATCCACACGACCTTTGCGAGATTTCGCTTTGCTTCCGGCCACGTTTGTCCGAGCGAATGGCGCAGTAAAGCCAGCTTCGGTAACAACCAGACGTCGTCGCTGTCATCGAACACGGCCGTAGACCCGATGGCCAGTATCCAGGCCAGTAGGAGTCTTGATGACTGGGTTTCCGCCCTTGATATATCAAGTGCCTGTAGTGTTACTCGGAGTCTGTTCGATAGCCAGACAAATCGCAACCTTACACCTAGGATGTGGAGATAGAGTGTAGCAATGAAGCCAAGCATGGCCAGTCGCAACGACTCTGCCATGGTGTCGTCAGCCAGCTCCAGGTACAGCAGCCGATTCTGGATGGATGTCATGAGTTGTTGAAACTTGTTAGGGTCTATCTTCTGTGTTCGGAACAAGATGTTCACCATAAAGGAGAAGTCTTGCAGGTCTTGGAATATGTAGCCGAGGCGGAGATCTAGAGACTCAACACAGTTTCGCATGGGGGATGGTCCTTGCGAGGGGGTGACTCCCCCGGGTGAAGGACCAAGAGTTGAGGCGAATGCCGGCTCGTAGGAAAGATTATCGCTAAAGTATACTGGTCTTTCTCCTGTGATGAGCGACCAGCCGATATCAACGCTGATTTGGGTAAGCTTTCTGAGTAGAGACATCGCTTGAATAGACTCACCGGCATATCTTTGCAAAGAGCTGTAGGTTATGTCTAAAGTTCTCAATCCCACCTCTCAGTTTGACGATTTGTCGAAGACCAGCAACATGCGCAGCTGATGCCGCATGATCTCCAAACATCTCCGCCACCATGCTCATAGTCACGATGGTGGCGACTGTTGAGTCGGCGACGGCCATCTCTTTGGAAGCAATGTTCTCGTTCAAGTAGTTCAGTGACTTCCAAATATGGTAGTTTGTTTTCTTGCTTCGCTTGCTTCCCAGAAGCCAGTCATGTAACATCGCGACAGTGAAGAGGACGGAGTGTAGATAGGCCGGATCCACCAGCAGCCAATGGAACCACGGAGTCTTGCTTGCGTCGAATCGAACGCACCACTCAACAGGGTACATGGCTTCCTTGATTATGGCATAGACTAAGTATAAATAAGCTTGCACGAATCGGATGTGAATGGGAGGTTAAAAGCGACCTACATTCGAACAGCATTTCTTTTGAGCTCGAGTCAATCTCATCTGCAAATGGGCACGCAAAGACGTCGAAGGGGCTACGCAACAGCCTCAGAAGACCCTCTGGCTCGTCTTCACCGCTCATGCATGCAGGGTTTTCTATTCTCAGGGGTCTCCATGTCGATTGAGGCACCGTCGGCGCGGGATCAGATGTCTGGACACTGTCCGATGTTGTGGGGGAGCTGTGACGGTTCGGCACGACCCGCGGCCGCGTTGCGCGTGTGTTCTTTCCGCGCATGACATGGCTCCGGATCAACTTGCGGTCACCGGAGTTTGGCTTGCCATTTGAGTCTGCGATGACAAAGGCAAACCCCTTGTTCGCTGACGAGACGGGTCAGACATGATCACGTTGACAGACATAGAACTTGGATTGTCATACCACCAGACTTCTGTTTTCCCATTGTGAACCGCCAAGCTCACTGCAGTGCCCCCAACTTACGTCAGAGTCTGCGGTCTCTAGGCTGCCAGCGATAATCACTTGACCTGGACTGCCTCTTGCTGCTGTTGGGGTGTCTGTGGCTGAAGCTATCGGATATGAGCAGTGCTATTTCCGCAAGTATGACTCTTGGATGAGTGGTCGATGATCGCTGGCCTGGAAACCACAAGCAACGCCGGAGCAACGCTGCGGGCTAAGCGTTGAAGTGTACTGTTTACCCAAAAGGGAATGCAATGAAGAAGCTGAGGAGTTAAAGTCTCAGAGCCAGACAGGCTGAAGCAAAAGCTGTTCGGTGCGAAGACACGTGCCCAATCCTTACTGTTCCTTCATTCATTGTAAGCCTACGCGGTCGCGTACCCCGCTCCGGTGCTGAGCGCCACATGCCCAGCCATGCTGACGCTCGATTGTTGCCCTCTTCCGGCCTAGCGGCGTTCTATGAGGATTTATTTGCCAGTAGGATTGCTTACTTAAAAGGGAGCACAATCGAGAAAGCACCGGGATCCGCTTTTAAACCCTTTTGTTAAGCCCGGAGCACGCGTGGTGTATCCCCGAGCTGATCCGGGGTCAAGGCGCGATCAAGTGGGGCTTGGCGCCGGTCGGACTGGGTGACTCCCGGGCTCGGGCCCGGTGACACTTCCGAGCATGACCATTTACCCTTTTAGGTCATCATTTGACGTCTGTTCAAGAGGCTAGAACGCAGATTTCTGCCTTGAAATGGAATGGGCGAAGCAATGACGAACTTCATTAAGTACAATTGCTGAGGATTTCATGTCTTTACTCAAAGTATAAGAAGACCGCTGAGACAACAGGATGAAGAGATACAAACACAGCTTCAACAGCAACATTCAACACTCACATCACAGTTTCCCCAGCTAAAGCTTACAGCAAATATCACATATCTATTCAGCCCACTACGTACCACGCATCACCTCTCATCATGACGAGCTCCATCAATCTCCCACCTCTGACCTCGGGCACAGTGGGTTTGACAATGAAGGCCATGTGCGCCAAACCACAGATGCCCCCCAAGGACCTCTCGCTCTCCGGACAGACTGCAATCATCACCGGCTCCAACGTCGGGATCGGCTTAACTTGCGCGGAGATGTTGCTGGACCATAAGCTGAGCCATCTCATCATGGCTGTACGATCTCAGAACAAGGGCGAGGAAGCCGCATCAAAGCTGCGCCAGGCGCATCCTTCGGCCAGCATTGAAGTTTGGCCTTTGGATATGTTGTCATACGATTCCATCGAACAATTTGTCGACCAGTGCTCATCGCTTCCGCGCATCGACTTCGTCATCCTGAACGCCGGTATCGTGAAGGAACATTTCCAGCTCTCGCAATATGGGCACGAGGAGTCAATCCAGGTCAACTATCTGTCGACGGTACTCCTAGCTGTACTTCTGCTCCCGGTTCTGAAAGCAAAGAAGGTCGATGGAAAGGCCCGAACTTTATCCATCGTCAACTCGGGTACATCCTTGATGGCCAACTTCAAGGAAGCCGACAAGGTACCTCTTCTGCCTGCCTTTGACGACGAGAAGACGTTCAACAACCTTGAGCGATATCCAGACTCGAAGATTCTGGGCCAGTGCTTCATCATCAAACTCGCAGAGTATGTAAAAAAGGAGGACGTCATCGTCAATCTTGTCGATCCAGGCTTGACTAAGGGAACAAATCTACACACCAACCTGAGCGGCATATTCAAGGCTCTCATGGGAGCGGCCAAGGGTCTTACTGGAAGATCACTCGAGAAAGCCGCATCGACCTATGTCAATGCCGCTGTGGTGAGAGGGGAAGAGACTCATGGCAGCTTCCTCATGGACTGGGAGATCTCTCCGTAAGTTTGCCATTAACGTTAGTAAGAGCTTAGCTAACATGAATATGAAGATTCGCCTCCATGCTATACGAACCAAAGGGAAAGGCAGCCACTGAGCGTCTTTGGGAGGAGACTGTGGAAGAGCTCGAGTTTGCCGGGATCCGCTCGATCCTTCGTTCCATGCAGGCAGGCTCGAGATAAGAACCAGGCGATTCCCAGGGAACTTTTGACCCGCCAGTCTGGATCGCTCTTTGGGTTGCTGCAGTTGGGTGGTATGCATGGAGTTTGGGCGTTGATTGACCGCATCGAGGTGATATTTCTGTTGGACGACAGCCACCAGGTTGGCGAGGGTGCAAATAGACGGGTCTCTTATGGTCGGACATGTGGGCTTGTAGATTTCTTTGGTACTTCGCGGCTAGCTTCGCTACCGTAATATAATGCGTTCTTCTCTCGAATCATCTCATGCATGTCCCTCTCTTAAGCTGCGAGTTTGGCGAAAGTCCTTCGAATGTTCTTCCTTGGCAGCGTCAAAAGTTCCTGATCCATCTCACTTGAAGGATGAGTCGAGAAGTCTCGAATACCAGAGCCGCTGGCGATTGTATACTTCGGCATCACTGCACCAGCCTGATAGCCCTCGGCCAACCTCCCAGATGGCAGGCATGACGTGTTTCCCGTTCGCCTTCACAGCTCTTGACCAGTGTCCGGATGAGATAATTACGCAGGTTACGAAAGTTGAGGGGATGCTCTCAGCCTTAAACAGTGGGATCAACAAGCAGTTCACATCTGCGAGGAGCAGATCAGCATGTCATCTGTTCGCTGTCTCCGAGATTCTGGCCACGATCTAAGCGAGGCACATCAAGTCCACGCCCAGTTAACTTACAAGGTGATACTGACGCCAATCGACCTGGTGGCAACACGCACAGTTTGTGGAAAACGGGGGTCTGAATGCACCCATATTGCTGATCGAGACCCTCAAGCAGTTTGGAGGGCACCCGATAGGCTATCACCGGTTCGACTTCCTCCCGCAGAATTGCCTCTCAGCTTGCAACTTCACGATACTACCCGAAGATCTGGAAATAGCAATGGCATCGTGGAGAGAGGCAGTCAACCAACAGCAGTCTCGCACTCGCTCCATTAGTCTCTCAAGGACCTTCCGCAAACTGACGACCCGGTACGACGGCCGATTCCAGCCATGCAACCGATGCCAAGCGGTCGGGTACACTCCAGACTCCCAACAGCCTGTCAATGCATGCCAAGAATCATTATCAGTCAGGGATAGTGAGGGGGGCAATCCCCGACCAATAATTCAAGCTGCGATAGCAATTCTGCTCAGAGGCATTTGAGGGACATTGTGGACTCAGCTGGCGAGCTGAGATTTCTCGGAAAAGACACACTACCAAGACTTCCAAGACGGCAAGATGTGCCCAGACGGAGCATTGGCATCGCCAAGTCAGGACCTAGAAGCCGCGAACCGAGGTGGCGTCTAAAACTTTGTGCGCGACCCTGGGTCTGAACTACGACTCAACGGAGTCTATGGTGATGCTTTGCGTCCAGAAAGAATTGAGGTGCCGTACGAAGTTTTCATCACAAGTTCCAAACGAAGACGACACTCTTCTAGGGAGACAGAGAAGCGCTGAACGTATGCTGTGGGCGAGTCAGTGTATCTCTCTGCCAAGGGCGCCACCGCGGTGAATCGGTTCGAATACGGAAGCTTCCTTTCGCCGGAATAGCCACATGACTGAAGGCTCCCACCAGTTGGTTCGGTGTTCGGGACAGTTGAAAAGTGTCGAATGAGGGGATCCATGGTTACGAGCCTGCCTTTCACGGCCAAACCTGCGGCACGGCGGCTGCACCATCATCCATGAGCGCTCTACCGATGGCATCGATGAGTCGCGCCGCACAAACGTTCCTGACGATAGCTTGGCGCGAGGGAAAGGTCTTGGCGGATGGGCCTGACTTTAAGCACTTTGTCGAGCAAATTGCGCGGAGAGATAACGATCACGCGCGCTATTGCGGTTGCGATAACGGTGGAGGGGATTACGCCATGCGACGAAGGACCGGGGATGGGATAAGATTGAGGGACGCGCGCCTCCAGTGGTGTTGGGGGACGGAATCGACCTGCCCAAAGAAGAAATCTGGAGAAGAAACCAATCCCGGTCTGGTTTAGACGAAGCGAAAGTCTGCTCGTACGACTGGCCGGCTGTCGCAGGGAACTCGTTGCGAATGGCTGGTGTGTATTGTGAACACGAAAGAGTAACTGTTCTTCTCTCTTTTGGCAGCTGGGTCGAAGGGAATCCCGCCTGAAGGATGCGAAACCCGAGCTGCTTGATAAACATGATTATCCTTTGGCGAGGAGAGGAGGCTTCAGTGACTGTTGTTAGCGTGGGGGAAACCGAGGTGCTCGGTTTGGAAGAGTAGCATTCTGGCCAAGGCAATGAGAAAACCCAGCCAATGTCGGAGCACTAAAGCAGCCGGGGCGATTGATAGGACGCGTTGTCGACCCATCTAATAAGCTGCCGATACTAGGAGCTCGTGAGGGGGCTAGCCAGGGTCGACATTGGTGGCCCCTCGCCGACCGTCAAAAAGTTCCTCCAAAAAGAAGTCTCCTGCGGCAGACGAACACAGGTTAATCAACTTGCCACCTTCTGTCTGGCCGGATGATACCACCAGAGGAGGCCTGACGCATGTGAATGGCCAATGGGGCATGCAAATCCCCGGACGCCTGGCCGATAAGAGACGGGGAGACGGAGCTGGTGCTTGTGAGAGGGGATGGGGAAGACAACCGGGGATGGCTGTTGTCTCTGGATGAACGTGCTTCCCGTCCCACGAACGTAAAGACTCGACTTTTCAGCTGTTCATCTCAGGCTTAGTGAGGCGTCGATGGTGTGCAGCGAGAACACATGGCGGACAGGCTTTTTCGGACAAGATCTCTTGACACTGCGCGGATGGCAAGTCTTGGGCGTCTTGGAAGCACATCGCGATGGTCTTGGAGCTCTTGGAAATCTCCTTGGAAAGCTTGTGAGTCTTGGTCGGTCTTGGGAGGCTTGGGAGGCTTCGGGGACGGCGCCACTCCCTCGCCCTCACAGGGTCCAGCGGGTTCAACGTCCATCTTTGATCATGTCCGTCTTGGTATTCTGGCAAATTTGCCAAGATGTTAGTCGCCTATGCCGTCGACTAGTGCACAACCCTGAAGACGGAAAACAGATGCCCATGTTTGATTCGTTGGAAGGGCACAGCCATGCGCTGCGTCCAGCCACCACACCAACAAGAGGATGAACAGCCGTTTTCCAGCATCCTTCTATGCTTCTTCGACGCCAGTTGACGGTGCCTCCCGCGCATGTCTCTCGGCGGCCACGATGTCTAGAATGGCGCATTGTAACGTGGTGTGTCGAGAGCTGATCCAGAGCTTTCCAGTCTAGCCAAGTCACTTCATGTTGCATGTGTAAAAGCGAAGCGGCACAGCGAATAAGGCTCGCAGATCTTCAATAAGTAATTAAGGTCCGAGGAATGCGTTCAAGGGCTCAGAGCACCGTGCCCGGGCGCCCTCCCAGTCCGCTCCACGACCCGAACAAGGGTTCACCTCACCATCCCCCCCTCTTATCGCGCGCTCCCCGCCGGCCCCCAAGTCGGGAGGGACCTCACTTGCAGAAAGAAACGGACCTGAAGACGACTTTCACTTCTTCCGCGGAGGCTCCCTCACACTGATCGACTACCGCATCAGTCCCACGAGAGGTACTGCGTGCACCCGCAAGCCCACGTGTGACATAGGACACACAAGCGGCGCCGTTGCGGTCAGTGCTGAAAGAGACCCCGAGACGGGCACAGATGGCACGCAGCGACGGATAGCCACCTTGCCACCAGTATCCCCCCGCCACTGCTTTTGCCGGGGGAGATTGCAGAAGGTGTGGGAGCTGTAGCAGCAAATCATCCTCATGCCGGTTGACGAGAAGACTGGATTTACGGATAGACGAGTCGATTTGCCGGCCGAAAACCTGTCTTCAACCCGATCGACGCCGATTGAGACAGGGCTGCACTCTGTCTGCGGGCGGAAACGTCGCACCACGATGAAGCCATCGCGATTGCAACTTGAGTTGCGCCCCAAGAACCAACGGCCTGGTTTGATTGGGAGGAGTGTCTGTACTCGCCGTAGCTGTCGTCAAAAGTTCCTCCGCCAAGAGCTGTCTGGCTTTGCCTTACCAGATCAAGGTCGCCCGACGTCCCAACTGCACGGGATGACTGAAGGCCGGCGGAGATCCGCGAATCTAAGGAAGCAGGTATGCGCCATCTCAGGCTTGAAAGATGCCAACGGCGACAATGGCGGAAGCTCTTGCGCCTTGAGAAAAGGTTCCGTGTCCCCCATGCAATGCACCAGGGATCTCTGCGTTGGACTTGATGCCCTGTCTGCAGGTTCGCAGTGACTGGGACTGATCCCGGTGGGCAGCCGGGAGGTGGAGGTGGCATTCGTTTCCGTCCGTCCCCCCCAATCCAGGAAAAGAAGTGAGGATGAACCACAAGGAGGCCACAGATAGGCATCTTGCCGTCCATGTTTGTTCATGGAAAGTTCATGTACATACTCTGTACTGAAATGGCCGGGGTGTCTTGCCTCGATCCTTCTCGCGTTCCTTCTTCTTCATTCTGCTCTTCGTCATAATGTCTCTCATCCTTCCTGTCTCACGTTCGGCTGGGCAAGTCACCCAATGCGGGCAAAGTAAAGACGCACATCGATCCCTCTTCCAACGCCTAGGAACCTTTGATATCGGCCATGTCGAATGCAGAAGGTAGAGATGTCTGCCGCCAGGGTTGCACTGCACCCTCCGGCTGCACGTCCAGACGAGGGGGACGGCTGGAAGTCCAGCCCTGAACATGATCACCCATGCCACATCACCCCTGCTTTCTGAACAGGAAGCTCTGTCCATCCAAGCCTATGCCGTCGCAGCATCGAGTCCCATCTTGGGGGGCAAGGGGACCTTTCCTGAGGATCGTCTTGTGGCAACACTGACTGTCACCCATCGTCCTGCCCGTTCGTTGCCAGGCCGTTGGAACCCCCGGGTCCCACCCGTCGATAAGCATATGGATGGCGAGCTTGGGCCGGTCACCCTCGTGGCACTGGATATTAAAAGGTCGTGATGTCCTCGTCCCCTCTTTCCCCGTTTCTTCTCGTTCCTCGGTCACTGGCATACTTCCAGCCCAAAAGTCAACGGGTCCTGCAGATCAGCCCCTCCGTACCTTACTCAAGGTGAAGAGTCCTGACCCAGCGCAACCATGTCCGAAATCCGTGAACAACGGCCCGCCGCCCAGGGCGGCGTGGTCTCCAACGAGAAGACCGAGCCTGTAAGTACATTGTCTTGATGAGGCTCGCTTGAGCCTCAACTTGACAGGGCGGTGTACTAAATCGCTTGACCTAGTTCGTCGACGCTCATCCCGAGGGCACCGAGTACAACGAGCACGTCGAGATGGAGCTCAACGTTACCGAAGACGATCTGCTTGAGGCCAAGGAACTCGCTTCGCAGATGTCCCTTGAGGAGGTTCGCGAGATGATGTTCAACGTCCACAAGATCCACGAGAAGGACCCCAACTTCCCGCTCGTCATTATCGAGAAGATCGAGGCCTTCCTCCAGAACGACGACGTCTTTGAGAACCCCGAGAAGCACGAGACTCTGATCCAGGAGATGAAGCTCGAGGCCGCCCTCATCACGGGCAACTCGCCCTACTCTGAGGTGCGCGCCGTCGTCGACAACCACGACGACCCCACCATGCCCTCGTCGACGATCCGTGCATGGGTTATCGGTCTGCTCTTCTCCGCCCTGCTCGCCTTCGTGAACCAGCTCTTCTCCGTTCGCTACCCGTCCATCACGATTTTGGCCAACGTTGCTCAGCTGCTCGCTTACCCCTTGGGTAAGTTGTGGGAGAAGGCTCTTCCCGACGTCGGCTTCACTGTCTTTGGCTCCCGCATCTCGCTCAACCCTGGCCCGTTCAACCGCAAGGAGCACATGCTCATCACGATCATGGCCAACGTTGCTTACAACATCCCGTACACCAACTACATCATCTGGACTCAGGTAGGCTTCTACCCGGTGCAACTTTGCACCCTTGATGATGAACTCCAACTAACAGTACCCTCCAGTGGCTCCCCCAGTTCTTCAACATGCCGTATGCCGCCAACTTCGGTTACCAGCTCCTCATCTCGCTGTCGACCAACTTCATCGGCTACGGTCTGGCCGGTCTCTGCCGTCGTTTCCTCGTCTACCCTTCGTACTGTGTCTGGCCCGCGTCTCTGGTGACCATCGCCCTGAACGCCGCCTTCCACAGCGACAAGAACAGCACCGTCGACGGCCCCTTCCGCAGCGTCTGGAACCTCAGCAGACAGAAGTTCTTCTACATCGCTTTCGCTGCCATGTTCGTGTGGTTCTGGTTCCCCAACTACCTCTTCACGGCTCTCAGCACCTTCAGCTGGATGACCTGGATCGCCCCCAACAACCGCAACTTGGCCACCATCACCGGCTTCAACAGCGGTCTTGGATTCAACCCCTGGCCCACTTTCGACTGGAACATCCTGTGAGTACTGCCAATGACTTTGATCCACGAGAACACTTACTAACGGATGCAGTCTCTTCGACAACACTGACCCCCTGATGGTCCCCTTCTTTTCCACCTTCAACAAGTTCCTCGGAACTCTCATCTCCGGCTTCGTCATCATCGCCGTCTGGTACACCAACACCTACAACACCGGATACCTCCCCATCAACTCCAACAAGGTCTACGACCACTTCGGCAAGCTGTACAACGTGTCGCGCGCTGTCAACGAGCACGGCCTCTTCGACAAGGAGGCCTACGAGGCTTACTCTCCCCCGTTCCTGGGCGCCGCCAACACCATGATCTACATGTTCTTCTTCGCCATCTACACCGCCACCATTACCTACGCCATCCTCTACCACCGACATGAGATCGCCCTCGGCTTTAAGGCTCTGATCGGCAGCTTCCGCAAAAACAGCGACATCGAGAAGGACCAGGTCCTTGACGTCCACAACCGTCTCATGAAGGTCTACCCCGAGGTCCCTGAGTGGTGGTACCTCCTCACCCTCATCGTCGCCATTGCTCTCGGCTGCGCCGGTATTGCCGCCTGGCCCACGTACACCACTGTCGGCGTCGTCTTCTATGGTATCATCCTCTGCCTGATTTTCGTCGTCCCTGTCGGTATCATCAAGGCCATGACCGGTATCGAGGTCACCCTCAACGTGCTTGCCGAGTTCATCGGTGGTTCCTGGGTCGAGGGTAACGCCCTGGCCATGAACTACTTCAAGTCCTTCGGCTACGTCACCTGCGCCCACGCCGTTTGGTTCTCCAACGATCTTAAGCTTGCGCACTACGTGAAGATCCCCCCCCGTCATACTTTCTGGGCTCAGATGGTCGCGACGCTCGTGTCTACCCTCGTGTGTCTCGGCGTCTTGAAGTTCCAGATGACTAGCATTCCGGGAATCTGCACTGCCGATGCCAAGTTCAAGATGACCTGCCCTGGCATCAACACCTTCTTCACTGCCTCTGTTCTTTGGGGTACCGTTGGCCCCAAGAAGATCTGGGGTGCCGGTGGCCAGTACACCGAGACCCTCCTCGGCTTCCCTCTCGGTGTCGCCGTCGTCCTCATCTTCTGGGGTCTCGGCAAGGCCTTCCCCCGCTGGAAGTGGATCCGCCAGATTCACCCCGTCGCCATGATGTACGGTGCTCTCGTCTGGGCCCCCTACAACATGTCCTTTGTCTGGCCCTCCGTCCCCATTGCGTACTTCTCTTGGGTCTACCTCAAGAGCCGCTTCCTTGGCTTCTGGTCCAAGGTGAGTTTCCTTACCCCCCCCTTGGCTGTCATTTGCAGTCGCTGACCCTCTTTGCAGTACAACTTCGTCCTCTCCGCTGCCTTCTCTTGCGGCATTGCCATCTCCGGCATCATCATGTTCTTCGGCCTTCAGTGGCAAGATATTGAGGTTGACTGGTGGGGCAACTCTGTGACTGGTGAAGGCTGCGAAGGCCTGGCCTGCCGTCTCAAGACCCTCGCGGACGGCGAGTACTTCGGCCCTCGCATCGGCGAGTTCCACTAAGGGACCCTGTCGTTTGAGGATCTCGCGGCCTGGTCGTCGCGGTTGTGCTTTTCGTGTGTTTTCAGCGCATGTATGATGTGATGAAAAAGAATTTTGAGACCAGGACGAGCGTGGTGGAATGGAGTAATTTGGTGAATGTAATGAGACGATGGAGATGAAATACCCCCAAACACTCTTTTGCATGCAGCGGAAGATTTCAATGAAGAATGCCTCTCTTCCTACCTGAACCTCACGACTCTCTTGTGAAAAAGCCGGTGCGGCTGATCACTCGGCTATGAAGTGAGGTGACCATGCCTTGACCATGACCGGTGGCTTTCGCGCAAGTGACGTATGACATGGCGGTATTGGTTGTCTCTTCGTGGCCCGACTCTAATAGGCAAGTTGAGTCCCGCAATGTGCTGTCAGGTTTGAGAGGTTTGAGATGTCGTTTGCGAATTGGGTCGATGTATTGGATTGTTGGGCTTTCTACAGTTGAAAGCAGCGAACCTGAGCCATGTCGTCACAGAACCGAAGGTTGGCAGATTGTATTAATATCGTCTTCGAATCAACGTCGCCCCGCAACGTTTGCCGGCTCGGTGCCGCACCGGCGTGGCTGTGCTAGATAACTCGGCGATCTGGCATGACCACTGCATACTGGGGACAACACCGGCGGTTGGTGACTGGTTGCAAGAGAACCCTAGAGATTAGGCTGTGGAGTTTTCAAGGTGTCTGGATATTGATTTGGGGGAATTCCCGCCTTTTAGACAGGTTCGTCTTGGCGTCAGCAGGTTTGAGGATAGCTTGTGGTTGAGTCGGTAAATGTTGAAGTAGCCGAGCAGGCTAGAATGGCCACCGGTTTGGAGCCACACCCGTGTAACGTGAGATGTCCGGAGCAGCTTTTCAAGATGGCAACTTGGGAGTCAAAAAGAGCTGACGGTAAGAGAATTGCGAAACAAAAGTACGTTTCTCAATCAAGTAAGATTACCAGAATGGTCTAGTCTTATCCATGCTGCAATTTCGACTGGCTCTGACGGCACAGGTCTGAAGTTCGCCCGGCTTATGACACGGAAAACGTACCCGAATATGTCTGCCAGTTATCGGAACGATATCAGTTTTTGATTAGGCATATTTTCCGTCCGAGAAACAAGTTGAACGCCCGGTTAGACTGTGTTTATCCACATCCACTTTCCTTCTCCCTGATTGGATAATGTCGGGTAGCACAGCCTGCAATCAACACACTGGAACCACCTCGACCAGCCAGTCGTGAGCTTCAGGTAAGACGCCTATCAAATTAAGTAGGCTTCTTGATTTCATTGCCAAGGTCAAAGGTTCCTCGTCTTCACCGTCCCTTATCTTACGTGGTGTCTTTACGATGCCACATGCTAAGCACTGAGTGTTTGAGTTCTAGAAAACATTGAAATCTATGCCATTAGAAGAGCGAGAAGCTCACTTTCATTGCGAGAGCCTACATAATCATTCGTCGACAACGTTACGAGTGAGAGCTGTTGAAACATATCTACCAAGGTACGCACGAGCTAGTTCTCGGGCTGTTCTGGATCAGCGGTCTTACAGGGAAATGTCAAAATTAAATCAGTGAGGTAACAGGTTTTCACAGCATCTCACATGTTGAGGAAGTTTTAAGCCCACCTAAGGGAATTTACTATTTATCAGCAGAGGAAAAAGCAGTCAAAGCATCAAAGCACCTCTCATAAGCTCAAAATTATCAAGAGTTTTGCTATCTCGGCGGACATATCTGATTAAACGGGCGGATAACTACTTATTTTATGCCTATAACTCTATTATTCCTGTTAACTTTGTCGTCCCTGTCGTCCCTGTCGTCCCTGTCGTCCCTGTCGTCCCTGTCGTCCCTGTCGTCCCTGTCGTCCCTGTCGTCCCTGTCGTCCCTGTCGTCCTTACTCCTATCCTTATACTTATCCCTGTCGTCCCTGTCGTCCTTACTCCTATCCTTATACTTACCCCTATCCTTACCCCTATCCTCGTTATTGATATTACCGTCGTTGCCCCTATTATCGTCTAGGTAGGTCTAATACCTGGCTGGATAGCTAGGAATGTCCGCCTGGATAGCAAAACTCATGATCAAACATAATGGAAATAGTGAGATTCAAAGAGACGTCCAATGTTGCACCTTCGCATTAGATCAAACTATTGTCACAGTAGCTCTAGAAGATACAAGCTCATCAGCGCCAAAGTCCTTGACGTCATGCAAAACTGCCCCTATTCTCCTCATACAGCCTGGTCTGTCAAGCGCAGGAGTAACGAAAATCCCGTGAGCGCAAGGATTCTTCCGCTCGGGGTCCGGATGTCCTGGTGCGCCATACGTATAAGCCAATATCAATGCGTACACTTCCATCGACCTGATGAGATCTGCACTGGCCTCATAGCTTCGGTCGATGGTATCAAGCATGCCGAAGCAATCGTCGCCTCCCTTCTCGCTTCGGAACAGCATGTGACCTGTGGGCCCTTTGGCCTCCGAGAGCGACATTTTGACCAGGGGCGCCTCGAGCTTGATCCAGCCGTCTTTTACACGACCATAAGGGTTGTCCCCGTCAACTTCCACCTTGGCTTCAAGAATATTTGCCACTTCTTCCGTAACTCCAAGTAAGCCGGTCGCCGGTATTCCGTCGACCGAGGCCCAGGACCATGAGGGTGCGCGGTATTGCTCGATGCGTTTACAGCGCAGAGCCTGCCAGCACAAGCCTTCGATCAAGAACTCACGCCAAACACCGGCCAAGTATTCATCTTTGAAGCTTTTGTTCAAGGACTTGGCAATGCCAGAGAACGCTGGAAGCTTGTCCAAAGGATTGGTCAACTCTCTCGGGCCGTACTCGCGGAGGAGTTCGTGCCAGTCTCCCATCAGCTTCGAGTGGTGTGCGAACCCTTGATATTTAGGCTTTGTAAGGTGGGTCATTTTGTAACGTTGTTCAACGTACTCCACAAGCTCGGTGTCGTCGTTGATGAAGGGGAGGCGGTATTCCAGCTTCAGTCCCTGCTCTGCCTCAAACCCTTCCAGGCATTCCCAATACATCTGCTCGCTTGCGAAGTGCAGTATTCTGCGGGCTAGGATACGTTCCTGGAAGCCCCATGCTCTCTTCGTGAGAGGCTCTTTTCTCATCTGGAGATGAAAATGGTGGACAGTCTCAAGATTGAGGGTCAAGGCCGTTGCCAAGATGTAATCATCTGGAGAGGAACCCTTCCGTGGAAGTTTGAAATACTCTCGCGGCGTCCGGGCCGATAGCAAACCCCCGTTCATATCGCCAGACTTTACAGCGGCAAGAGTGAGATACGAGTTCGAGTAAACGGCAGCCATTTGCGCCGACTCTCGTTCCCAGTCCTTCAGGTCATCCTGACAGATACACAGGCTGTCGATCCAAAGGTATCTCACTCCGACCATCCGAGTCAGAGTTACAGCGTCTCGGAGGGTTTGCGGAAGTTGATCGATGTCAATGCCATCTCTTCGAGCCTGAATGGTCTCACTGGTAGTAACAAAGTGTTTCTCCCCCTTTCCCCAACAGTAACTGAGGGTGACATAGCGGTCACAAAGGTCAGGGTCCGGCTGAACGAGTTTGATGATTGACCCAGAGTCTGATGTGCCGACATCTAACAGGCGAGTTGGCATTGGAGCCCGATGCGCTTTGCAGTGCGGATGCTCATCGCAGGCTTTGAGCCACTTGAGAATGAGATTCAATGTAGTTTGGTTCGGAACCTCTGTCAAAACGCGATCGCTAGAGCCGATAGAGCGAGGATCACCTATCAATTGTTTCTGTCAGTCATGAGATGCAACCAGAGCGTCCTGGGAATGCTGACACACACCTTCATCAGAAGCAAAGCAGATCGACGCCACGGGCATCAAGCAACGGCGCCCCTTGTCTTCAACGCTGCTGCAAACCACCCAGAATCCATCGCCGCCAGACTCGCCACGTTGAGTCAACCACATGTTCCAGTCAGGAAGCCACTTGGATGACCCCAGACTTGGATATTCTAGTGTTTTAATCTCCTCCAACAGCGCATCGGCCTCCTTCTCTATTGCTTGACATAGAACGCATCCATTGGTTGCTGCTTGACGAAGCGAAGCAAGATCGGGATGGTATGGAACGCCCAGACACGGAATGGGTTTCCCTTTCTCATGTTCGTCCAAGATGATGTGCTGGAATCTCTGTTTCCCACTTAGAGTTCTCGTGGTCTTGTCGTCAGGAAAGGGGGGCAGGTCTTCCAATGGAAGGGACTGGCAGAGGCTGCAGAGAATCATGATGCTTGAAACACTGCAAACGGTGCGAGATGGTACAAAATTCGGGAGAACATTCACATAAGCCTAGGCTTTCAAATAGCGGAACTACTGCAGTTCAAATAAATCAAATTGTCTAGTTCTGGTGGCGATAGAGACGCGGATCATTGCTGTCCAGTGTCGTCAGTAGGCTCATACCCCTCCATGTGGCCACTATGCACTGTGGCTAACGTAAGGCATAAGCCAAGGATGCTGAATGGCTACGCCTGCTGCCTGCAAGTCTGCCTCGGCGGACCATCTGCGTATGCGTGTGCTCGCATTCATTGCGCTGTCTATAAAGAGACACTGCACCGAGAGCGCGCCGCTAGACAAGTGTAGTTCGAATGTTTATTATCAGTCTTCTCGTCTCCGTCATCTCTGTTGTCTCTGTTTTCAAAATCGTCGATGTGACTCTCCGCCCGGACAGTAAGACTCTACCGAAAGACCGGAACTTGAAAATACCAGGATGGACGGGGAAAACCCCAGGTACCGACAGAACAGGCAGAAAGGCAGCCGAGCGACCGCTTATTTGCGCGCCAAGGATAGAGCTGAAGATCCCCTGCGTGCCCGGTTGTCGTTTTGCTGCCTGCAATTGGGCAGTGCAGGGGTTTTTCACTGTCGCCATCACACCTAAATGCTGACAGACAGTAGGCAACTTAAAGGAGGGACTTTGGTTTCTCAACGTGTCATTCGGCAGTGCACACCCAGCTTGGGTTTTGGCGGCTGCGTCTCCTGAATCCAGCCTTCTTTTTACATAGTACATTGAACGTTTTCGTACCTTCTCTAAGGCAAAATACCGCTGTTGCCCCCTGAATGAGCATGTATCAATGAACGTGTCTCACACCCCGGGAGCCTTACCAAAACCTCACCTCTTACCCATCCACTGGCGTCGACATCATTGGCGCCGAGCCTTACAACTGGTGGATGCAAACAAGCTTTAATTAAACTATGGATACATCAAGCCTGATCTAGCGCCCGTTACAAGGGCTTTCTGGACCCCACCTTCTTAAATACCGTGTTCCTACGGCACAGTTGACAATTTCCTTGATCTTGAGCAACCAAAAGGGTTGTTTGCCCCCTGTCTTCATTGCCATGTCGGCGGGATTTGTAGGGATTTGATCGTTTTGCGAGAGTAAAAAGGATCTTCACGCATTGCCAAGACATGCGATGTCTCCTTGCTCGACCATTCATCAAACAAGTCAGACGGTGTGCCCCATAACGAGTGGGAGCCGGAGAATCCAGCCGATACTTATGGAGACCTCTTCGTCTCTTTCTCACGGGGGGGATTTCTGGGTTCAAGTTTGTCGATTTCACATACGGTCCGTCGAATTCTGGTCTCTTGCGTATTCCCACCCGTCGCATAGTTTTTAGGCTTTGCCATGGATCAACCACGACAGGCTACCCAACCTGGACTTGAGGTCACATCACACTACGATACCACTCCAGTGACCCTCGAGGCACATCACTGGACATCACCATCACAGAACGGTTTGGCACCAAGTCATGACACATCTCAAGAGCAGAAGATACCAGCAGGTCATGGGTACGAGTCGACAGGATACAACAACGGGTACACGGGCACATACTATCAGAACGAAGCAGGAAACGCAGCTCAAGACAAGGCAAGGGGCAGAAGGTCTTGGCTGCTCATCGTACTCGGCGGATTGGCGACATTCGTTCTCGCAGGCGTTGTAGGCGGTATAGCAGGTTGGAAGATCACGTCCAAACAGAACGAAGAGCCGCCACCGACTGTTCCGGGTTCCGTCGGCACCACGCCGTCAACAAGCGCAACCAAGATAGTACCGAACTCAGGACTTGCGGCTGTCGGTTATCGTTTTGGGACTGACATAATCCTACACGTCTGGTTTCAGGGACCGGACTCAGCGTTGAGACGGTTGCAGTACATGAGCATCTACCAAAACTGGACTGCACCATTGCAGGTCGACGCAGCGCCCAAGGTGGGCTCGCCCTTTGGGGCTTCTCAGTTCTGGGTGAAGCCAGAAGTATGTGTCTCCTCACGTCACGTCACCCCGAGTTATAGGCGCTAACCAACGAAGCCACTTCCGGTCATCCCCCAAGCCGAGCTATTTTACATTGGATCAGAAGAAAAGATTTCGGGCGTGAACTGGCGAGAGGGGTTCGCACGTGGAGGCCTAAGCGACAGCGTTAATCAGGGAGGGTGGACAGTCGGCAACACTGGCACCCAGATGGCCGCTTACTGGCCCTCAACCATTCTTCAAGCTTCCAACGGGGACGTTATGGAAGTCTTTTTTAACTCCAAGTCACCGGGGTTTCAAGAGCCCAAGAGAGTCGGTATCACGGCTTCCCCCGGCTCGGCGCTGGCCATTCTACCCCGAGAAACTACCCACTCCGCCGGCGATCAAACCGACACATCTAGTGCGCGTATCATCTACCGCGATACCACCGGACGCCTCAACAACTTTGACCGATCCTCAGGCGGTCAGTCTCTCACCTCTTCGGGGGAGATTCCCGTGACGGTCGACTCGAACTTTACCATGGCTGCCTTCGCAGTCGCGAGGGGCGACGTAGGCGGGCAGAAGTCAACGGCCGTCAACACATGGATCTTGTATCAGGATTCAAAGACTGGAAAAATCTCATACGTGTATGAGAACGACTCTGAGGGGTGGAAAGGCCCAGAGACGGATCCGGTATTCGACGGAGCTGATAGCCCAACACACCTCGCGTGCGTCACAGCTGCATCATCTACAATCCCCGAGGTTCCGTTGGAGGCGGCACACGACTTGAGCCATTGCTTTTTCCAATCCGGGCGCAAGTTAAAGCATGTTCACTTTGATGGCAGTTCGTGGACGGACATGGGCTTCATTCCCATACCTTGAGCAAGCATAACGGCGCCAAGAACGATGGCGATCACAGAACGGTATGATGGGGTTGACGTGATGCTTTTCGAATTTCTCCTACCACGTAAGAAGTACTAGCTCGCATAACAGAGCATATGAAGTGAGCGAGTCTATGAATAGTAATGAAACTTTGGGTTCAAAGTATCTGAACCCCATTATGGATGTATAATAGAAGCAAACCGTAGCCTTTCCATACGGGTTGTGTACGTAATTCAATTTTATTATTCCCCGCCATCGTCCTTTTGATCCTTGCTATGGTTGTTGCCATCCTTGTTGCCGTCTCTCTTGTCGTCCTTCCCTGTTGTCGTCCTTCCCTATTGTCGCCGGCACCATCCGCCTGGATAGCAAAACTCATAGGTGGGGTATAGAAAGAACAAAACAACCTCCCAATCGTTTCCAATCACCTGCCAAGATACCTTATCCTCAAGAACAGGAGAACCATGTCTCAGAAATTGCGACTCAGTGCCCATACCCTCCTCTGGTATTGTCTTTCGGGGCCAAGCTGGCGCTCAGGTCTTGGGCGCTGTAGGTTCCCAAAGACACAAAGCTTCTCAGTTCATGTGACCCATTTGGGGAGACAATGTTGCCGTCGTCGTCCACGGTCATCACCTTGCTGGGGTGAAACACGGCCAGAATGAATGTGACCAGAAAGATGAGAGTAGCATCAAAGATATAGAGAAACACCTCGGTTGTTTGCAGACTGAGATACATAATCAGTAACCAAGAATGTCAAGTTTGACAAAGAAGAAACTCACTATCCATCATAACCTTGAATATACTCAATAACACGAAACAGCGAACGAACAAGGACGAGTGCGCTGACGCCGTACAAGACCCACAGAAACTTGTCCCAAGAGACGGCATGTCTCAGACGTTGCCCTCGGATTCTAGACTCTTGAGAAATACGCCTGTGAAAGATTCCCGTGACGGCAATGAAAAGAGCGAAGCCAATGAGCTGAATGAAGAGGCCAACGATGATTACATTTTCGCCCAGTTGAATCTTGCTCGGCGACTTGGCATTGGTGAGAATACCTCCACCTCCACTTTGTACCAAAAAGGACCAAACATCGCTCGTGATGAACACCTTGGCAAGAATCTCGGGCCTGACGGGGCTGTAGTCGCGTCCATTTGCTAAGATGATCAGCCGGCCAAGCATGCCATAGATAGATGCTGCCAACAGTGAGGGGGCGATAAGTAGCATCAGGGACTGCAGCGCGTAAGGCATAACCTGCCAGTTTGGTGTTTGAGCTGCCGATACAACACGTGCCACATAGCCCAGGATTTCGCAGACGATGCCGACAATAAATAGGACGAAGTGACAAGTTCCTTTCTTGTAACATAAGATCGTGTGCGCGGCGAGGGTGAATGGAGACAGGACGATAGTATCGCAAACGGCAGCTATCGATGGGAAGCATAGATAAGGATATGCCATGACCTGGCTGTGGTGTCAGTGAAGCGTTGATGTCATCGCTGGTCAATTAATTGAGTTAAGGTCATTTATTTCTGGTGATCGATTAATGTCCCAGCGATGACAATTTTCAATGTCACCAATTTATTGAGGATAATGCACAACGATAATAATATTGTATCTATGTAACTGGATGCGCTGATACTATTGGCGATTGTCGGGGTCGCTCCTCCTCAACGCTTTATTCTTCGTCTGCAACCCAATGATATGCTATGAAGCATTTGCAAACGCTGGTAATGAAATTCGCACCTCTTCTCCAGCTCCTTCATATCGAACTTGTGTTCCCTACCTACGGTTGGGAGACGTTGTCATCTCAGTGGCTCAGTCAACCCAAGCCCCGGGGATGCGTCTGCGAGTCTCGTCATATTTGGACTCGGCTGTCTCCAACTTTGCGGTCAAATCTTTAACTTTCTCCTCGAGTTGAACGACGTTGGCAAGATGGGAGTCAGAGATCATCTCTACTTCTTTCTTGATGTCAGCGATCTTCTTCTCATAGTCTTCTTGCTGCATCTTAAGCTTCTCTTCATGCTCAGAGTGGAGAATGTCGATGCGCTTGGACGAAACTTCGGCCTGGGTAGCCATTTGTTGGCGATGGTTGGCTTCTGCCGTCTCGAGCTTGCCCTGAAGCGCAGCGGTCTCCTTGATTTGAGATTCATGAAGTTTGTTCATATCAGACACAGATTGTGAATGATTATTTTGAAGCTTCTGTTGGTGTTCTTGTCGCAGAGCTGTAATCTCATGACGGTGCTCTTGCTTGAGCCGATCGAGTTCTTGTCGATGTTTGTTGGTGATGGTGCTGATATCTTCTTCGTGATCTTGTCGTAAATCGCGTAGAGCATCGTCAGCTTCTCTGCGGATGTTGGAAATCATATCCGAAGTGTCATCTTGTGTTTGAAGCCCTAAGTCGCGAAAGTACATACAGATGCGAGGGTCATGGGGAGAGATCTGTCCAACCGAATTGGACATCGCCGTCGCAAGGTTGAATACTTTGCGAATGTATGCAAATTTGGCATTGCGTACGTCCCAGTTGCGGGGAAGCTTGCCCAGATAGGACGCGGCGGTGGTTAATGCCTCGCAAAAGTCAGGCTCCGAGTTCTGGTTAATAGACTTGTTGACTTTGCGGTAGTATTTCAACGCCGACAGATCCCCACCTCTGACAGTTCCACCCCATCTTTCATACAGCATCTCGTAGGCTCGAAGTTTGACGTCTTGCGGCAAGAGAGCGTTCGCCTTGTCAGCGTTGCAAATCCGATTGAGAAAGTCAAGGGCTGTGGATTGGGAAACGTCGCGGGGGCTCTGTCCGGGCTCGTTCTTCCATCGCCAATTAGCATTTCTATTTGGCGGCAGAAACTTGCGAAGGCCAGAGGGTTGAGCTCGACGTATGCTCTTGTTGGGAGAAAGATTCTCCTCGATGCTTGACGCGGGATTGGCGTCTGTTTTGGTTGCGGAATTTTGATGTTTCTTAGACTGTTGGGAAGTCTCTGCTGGGACCTCTCCCTGGCCTTCTTGGCTCACATCATCAGGCTCCGTGTCACATTCATCTGAATCATCTGAATCGGCATCAGAAGAGTGCTCGTTTGAAATTGTAGACAATTTCTCTTGAATTTGGCCATATGTGTGGGAAGATTGGCCCTCGTTGGCTGTTGAGTCGTCAGAATCGTTGGAGCTTTCGGATGATTCAGAAGACGAGGGGGAGCTGGCAGAGCCCAAGTCCTGAATGAAATCAGTCAACGTCGGGAGAGACAACTCGATTTCCGAATCAGAGCTCGCAGTCTGATCTGCGTTGGCATCGTCTTCATCGGTATCAATATGGTTGGAAGTTGTTGGCAACTCGAAAAGGGTCAGACTCTCATCTTCATCCTCATCCTTGACAGTCAAATCACCATCAACGGTGATCCGCACCTTCTTCTCGATGACCTCGTTGATACCAGCCGCGTGCCGCCGTTTGCGGCTGTCGGCGGAACCAGACTCTTTCTGGGATGTGGTATTCATAGTTTGGGTGAATCTTTGAAGATACAGCATCGAGGGTTAGGAAACGTAGAAATTTTGAAAAGGTCCAGCGGGTGGCACCTACCAGTGAATCTTGTATGCCTTTGGCGGCTACTTCCTAAGGCAGCAAGGACGCCGTCCATAGACCACACCTTCTTATTTGAGACTGAGGTTGATAATTGGCAAATATTGGGGTAAACTCCCGATGGTGCGTGTTTTGGAGAAGATGTTTAGACGAAGAATGGATATCTGGTTCGTCGCTGTCTGCTGCTGTCGGCAAGCTTGGCACGAAGACAAGCGCGACTCTGGATAGTTGTCTGGGGGAGAAGAAAGTAGGATCAGCGAACCTAGGAGTTGAAATAAATATGCAGTTGGATGGGCGGCGATCAAGGCTTTAAAATAGGAAGGAGCTGTGGATATGTTGGCAGGTGCGAGCGGCTAAAAGTGCAAGACCTAATGCCATGGGCCGATTTTGAGGAAAGCGGCAGCTTAACATGCGAGATGAAATTACACTGCCAGCACCATATTCAACTGGGATGTTGCGTCGTCAACATATAATAAGCAGGAAGGCTGCACTGAGTATAAGTGACGGGATATGCAGGCGAGTCTGTCACGGAACCCAATGTTGGGTCTTGCCCCTACTCTTGTGCACGATATCTGATATCCTCGGGGCAATCAGGTAGCAAGAGCAAACGCCCACATGCTTCAATCGTATCAAGGCTGGCCGCCTCTGTTCTTTTTCCAACGAGCCGCACACAAGGGTAAGTCGGTCTCACACAACTGCGGAAACCGTGTAACTGATGCTTCAACCAAGAGCCAAGATTCGACCCCGGGACCTGACCATCGTTCTGCTGGGGCATCACCAAGCGGCAGCTCAACAGGTGCCCAGGCAGTCGGAGACCCCGACGCTGTTAACATGCTTCACATGGAACTACTTCTCCACTTCAGCTTCGATGTCTACGTCCCCGAGTTTGACGACAGCCTTGGAAGACCGGCGACCGAGCTAGTTCTGGAAATTGCCCAGGAGGCTCCTTTCCTGATGCATGGCGTTCTGGCCATGTCTGCACGTCATCTTTCTATCACCCGGCCTGAACAGTCGGCGCGTTACCTCGATCAGGCATTCAAGTTGCAGACCAGAGCCATCGAACTGTTCAATGCGACACACGACGAGGATAGTCGAAAAAAGTGTATGGCCCGGTTATTGTTTTCCTCTGTCCTCGGGTGTCACATATTGGCGGATGTTCTTCGTGACGACGGCTTGGACTTCCCTAGCTTCCTCAATCGCTTCGCTCAGGGCGTCAGGTTCATGGCGGGGTCAAAGCCGTCGCCGCCCAACAAGACTGGGTGTCTCTTTTGGAGACTAAACTTGGGCCATTGATGACCAGGGGTCTCGCTACAGATATGTACGACAAGACCGCACAGCCAAACCAGGCCCTACATTCTCTCATAGTCAACTCTCCTAACTTGGAAGAAGAGGACAAGTCTACGTGCTAGATGGTCCCTCATACCGGTCTTGATGACATGAAAGACCCAGCCCGGGTTGATTATGGTCGGCGGATGATGTTAACTTGGTCGATCATGCTTTCAGACCGATACGTTTACTTGATAGAACGACAGGCCCCAGAGGCATTGATTACATTGGCACGTTCTGCCATTTTCTTGCATGTCTTGAGGAACCTTTGGCAGTCCACTGCACTTCCCTCACTTTGCGATAGGCCATCTGAGACCAATTTGACAGTCATAACCCTCATGGCCCAAGGATTGATACAACGACTCTGTAAAATGTAGACAACGAAATTCAGATGCCGAGAGACTTGCGACGGTAAATAGTGTGCAAATTATGTCGCCAAATGTGTAGGAAAGATATTCATGTTCCATTTTCAAAGTGGTATCCACGTATCGGCGATTAATTTGGTTCTAAACAAACAGCGAATGAAAACGCCGAGGCTCTTTTCGTTCCAGATGTTAAAGGTTTTCACCGTCGCTCGCCGTGCTGGCTGTACGGTGTGCAGGGCTATCAATCAGCCAATCCTTCAAAACACTCTGGATCAAGTGCAAAGCCCCGGCCGTTGAACTCGGGAAGCTTATTCCTTTCTCGGCTCCATGCAACTGGGATCTTACTCCTCTTCGTACTGATGCTGGGTCGACTGCTCGCCGTGAAAGCAGGTATCTGCACTTGAGCCGTCCACGCTTCGTTATCTATGTTTTCCCCATTTCCTAGCGCCTTATACGACGCCAATGAAACAATACGAGTACCGCTACGACCCAAATTCGTCCAGTTGAAATGAAAGGTTGTAAGACATGCCTTGCAAGTATCCATGCGTAAACGGCCTGGGTTTGGCGGAACCTTTGAGTCCCAAACGTCCTCTTCGAGAGGTACAAGGTGGGCTGGTGTCCAGGGGCCCTGAGGTAGAGAAGGCGCCTTTGCACTAAAGATATGAGGATAAACCTCTGACCATCTCATATGTGGACAGATGCTACCAAGTCTCTGTTTTGAATCGAGGATTTCGATAAGATCCGGGGCTGAAAGGCGAGCTGTTCGTTGACTCTTAGACGGTAGGAGAGATAAAACAGTTCTCAATATTATTTGACTGTCAGCGATAACGCACATTGACACATACCGAATCTTTGCTTCTTTGATACTATGCTTATGTAACAGGCTATATTCAAGCAAATCGGGGGTATATAGCTGCTTGTCATGCCGGCAGGATCTCATTATACCTTTAAGCATGTTGAAGTGTATCGTAGGCGGTAAATATGGCGAAGTCATTTCGAAGCCTTGGCTTACGGAAGTAGATGCGCAGAGTCTTGCGGGTAGAGCGGCCGTGGTGTCGGATTGTAGGGACAATTCTGGGGGATGAAAGACTTGACAAATATAACACAGAATGCTATTCGTCTCATGTTCATCCTTTTCAAGATACTGGAGTAACTTGAATCTTAGTGTCGGGCTCTTTCTAAGTCGAGTTAATTGTTGAAACCCAACTTTCGAAAGCATCGTTTTGCTCGTCAGGGCTAAGGCTGCGCTTTCGTTGAGTTCCAGATATCTGGTTATCATCAAAACAAGCTCTACTGGAATAACTTCCAGAATGCCGAACCCAACAATCGAATATCCGTTCGCTGATCTCAACATCAAAGGCCCGTCAGATGCTGGCTTACACCAGACCTGGCAAGCCAAGCTTAATGCGTTCATCCATAGTCCTTTCTTTGTTGATCGTCGGGCGTTTGTGATAAATCCATCAGGATGTTGACGTAGATATTTGGTGGTAACAAGAGCCATCTCTGGTACCATTGGTCGGAGGACTTAAGAAAGTTGATAGAGTGGATGGTGTGGCTCGTGGATCAAAATAAGGCTCAAAAGGATTTCTGACGGACTTTCTTGAGTTGGAGGAAGAGAAGGACGCGGTAGACGACAATGAGTAGTGAGGAAGGAATCGAAAATCACAAAAGACAAGGAATGAGGAATTGAACAAAAACCGTAAGCGGAATTTTATCCAAAGGATTCGTACCCGAAAAGGTCACCCCGCCAAGGTTGGGCGGGGTGAAAGCAAAGTTTATTTCTGCGCAATTTGACTTTAACTACCTCAGCTTTAGGTCTAGTCAAGATTCTGAATTTCTCCTGGGACAAGGTAGGCTCAAGCTATCCATAAAGGTTCTTACAAGGTGCAAGTGCGCTGAAAGGGGTCAAACGGATGTTAAATTAATCTGGTCGACCTGAAAAATCCATTTACTAATAAAACTAATCAGAGCCTATTGCTTGGGCGAGCAGAATACTCCAGTCCCAACGTCTGCCAACGATACATATCTACACAACCAGGCCATCTCTCGCAGAGTCCTCGTCAACGGCTTTTCGCCAACGTCTCCAGAAGAGATCAGACAAGAAGCTACCCGTTGGGGTATAGACGATTGACAGCGTGACACCAACGGTCCCAAAGACACCCAAGTTCCACTAGAGTATATGGATCTCTTGCCACCTTATAAAAGCGCCAAGAAGCATGAACAAACTGCTCAGACAAAGCCACAACGGGCCGACGATCCATGCCATAACCCTCTCCCAAGCCAGTCTCCTACCATCAATGGCCATACCTCCCAGGAGGCTTGCAGTCCGTGCGATGGCGACGGCAGCCAACACAACTAAAGACACTGTGCAGCTAGACAAGAACAGGCCACTCCAGAAGCTCTGCTCTTGTTTATCTCCAGTATCCTTTAAGGTGGTGCTAACGGCCACCAGCCCAATGGCCGCCGACGCGACTAGACTCCAATTGGCAGCCAGAGACGTTCGTTCAGCCTCGGTCATAGGGTTGGTACTAGAGTCGCTTTCTTGGTAGTTGTTGGGGGCCCTGTGCTCATCTCTGTAGTCATTGGCAGACAGACAGTGTCGTTCCGTGTTGTTTACTTCGTCGTTGTCTGGGGGCCGGAGTTCATCTCTGCAGTTGTCGGCGGCTTTGGGGGGTAAGCGGATTTGGCTGTCGAGAGAAGGGGGCAGACTGCTCGTGATTGCGTTGGGGGGTGTCGGTTGGAGGTTTTCTGTTCCTCCATCGCACGCGTGGGGCTGGTGGGCTGCGGCGTGCCGTTTGGTGGTTGTTGGCAAGTCTATGTTGCTACAAACCGCTGAAGTTGCTGACGAAGACTGTCGTTCCCGCTTTCGGGCTGGTGCAGGAATTGATTTCCTCACTGTCGGCACTGATCTGTTGCGACGGAGGGTCAAATGTGACATTCTCTCGCCACTGTTGGTTCGTGTTGGGATCCGGCTGCTAAACGGCTCGGACGGCCCTGGAGTGGGCAGCAGGGGGTGGATCTCGCGCCCTGTCATCTTGTGTGTGATTGGTAATTGTTGGGAATCTTCACCTAAAAGGTAAGTCGAAAGAAAAAGAAATTGAATCCAGAGTATGCTTGTTGGGTGATGTAGGCGAATGTGATGTGATGAGCAGAAGTTGGTGGTCAATCTCTGACTGGGCGGCGAAAAGATGCAACAGCCATGCTCAGGCAGTGGAGGGAGCCAACAGCCGCAGGCAGCAGGCTTCATGCCGTAAATATGGCAGGCGCAGTTGCAGGTTCGCTTGCACTCAGTACGTCACCTGGCAGAAGGAAGCTGATGCAGTTTTGATGCCGCCTTCCCTTCCTGTGTGTGGTTCCTCGCACACTGCGGCTGGCGGGAAAGTCCACACCGAGAAACACTAACATGCACGTGCGTGCAAGCCGCCTGGAATTTAGCATTGAACGGCCCCTCCTGCTCAATACACATACTCCATTCCACGGTGTTAGTGTCTCCAACCGTCCGACGTTGGCTTTCGGGATCATGATTTTGCAAGGAGGTTTGTGAGATAGGGTCGTGATGCTGTGGTTGTTGCGTGTTTGATGGGGCCATCTTCAAGCCCTCGAGATCGGTCTTTGAGCCTGACACTTCCGCCATGGCTGCCATTGAAACTGAGATGGTCTGTAACAAGTTGTCAAAAAAAAAGCGCGGATGGCCCTTATTCGTTGATAAATGTTTCTTGTCAAATGAACCCTGTCACTGTCACTGGTGCTGCTAGCATGCAGGAGAGGAGGGGCACAATCCCTGGAAAACGCGTATTTGAGGTGCCATTTCTCACTCCGGTAACGACAACAAGGATTGGATGACAGATCCCAGCCCGACATTGACATTGGGATGTGGGTCATGTCAAATTTGTCTCAAGCGTCATCTGTGACGGGATGGAAGAGTTGACAACGTGGTTCTGTGGCCAGTGACATCTTCGGTGCGGTTGATGCGTCCCATCTCTGAGTGGAGATAATCTCCGGGTTTCAAAACCAGCTTGGTTGCAACTTCTCATGAACCACCCTCGGCCCGAAATTACTGGTACGGAAACTGCTGCATTTTTTGATGGTTCTGGGAAATCAAATAGAGCACTGGGGAAAAGCAGATCTGCTTGATTCGCAAGACCGTCGGCTACATCAAATAAAGCACGATGGCGAAGATGGACACCCATAACATGAGCGGCGATGCAGCTCTGACCATTTTCTGAACACGTATGCTAGGGCGAACTAGTTAGCAAAAGAGATAAGCTACGAGAGACCAGTCCTTCACTCAAGAATATGCATCTCATGATGAGTTTTGAGGTTTTGAGTTGCGAGAAATTCAAAACGAACGTTAATGCAAAAGAAACTATCAAGACGATGATCACATTGAGATAATGAAACCATGCGAACATGGCTGAAACCATAAGTACGATAAAAATAACGAGAACGACGAGGACAACGAGGACAACGAAGACGACATCCACTATAAGTGGTCTATCTGGTCGACTCAATAGGTCACTCTAGTGATAAATACCTAGTACACACAAACCTGGACGCAATAGATGGGTGAATCGTGGGCTTGTCCACCACGTTCGTGTGAAGAATTTTGCAAGAGACACTGGCGCGTTCGGACTGCGCTGACGCGCCGAGTACGCTTGCCTGAATAGGTGCACCTCTCGGACTGCTGTGGCGTTCAATTGGGCCAAGTCTGATGCTGACACCACCAAGTAGTTAGCGGGCACGCCTTCTCCGCCCTTGCTAATCTTCGAGACATAATAGATTACACAATTCACAGCAGGTGCGGGGTTCTCTTTCTACTTGGCACAAGCGAAGTTCCGCATCTTCAGGCAGCCGCCGGAGCTGGGCATGCATAATCGTCATTCTCCATCCGGACCGTCAATCAACTTCATCCCGTTCACTAACCTCTCGGAGCAACGTGGCCTGTCACCGTGTCCTCCACCGTGTCCTCCGCACCCGGAGTCTGCGATATCGATCGGAAGTTTATAAAACTGTGCCGTCGCACAGTAATCAATAGATCATCACCCAATATTTCCTCAGCAAGACTTCCACAGCTTACTCAATATGGCTGCCTCTCTCGACGCAATCCTTGCGAGGAACACACCCGCTCCTGATCAAGATGCCGCTGGAAAGGTTCCTGGTGCTGCATTTATTGTTGTAAACAAAGACGGTAATTGTTTGACCTGCCTTTAAATCATATGCCATCTCTAACCAAAAGCATAGGCGTCCTGTACAATGGTTCAGCGGGTCGCATGGATCCTGCCCCAGGGTCTCGCCCGTGGAGCGCCGACACATTTACCCATGTGGCGTCTTTGACGAAGATCATCACCGCTACTAGTATTATGCAGCTCGTGGAACGTGGCTTGGTGGATCTCGACGCCGACATGAGGGAGCTTGTTCCACGATTGGGACAAATGCCTATCCTCAAAGGCTTCACTGAAGACGAGAAGCCCATCCTCGAAGATCACGACGTACCAATCACTTTGAGGTATGCACCGACATCTCTTCCTACGTCTAATATGATGACCTGACACAGGTGACAGGATGCTCCTCACTCACACCATTGGGTTGAGCTACGACGTTATCGAGCCAGACCTGATGAGGTGGCACAATGCTGTGGGCCGCAAAGCGACAAACCTGGACTGGAACCTGGACGGCTTCCATACGCCTGTACTTTTCAAGCCTGGTGAAAGCTTTTACTACGGAACGGCGATCGATTGGGCTGGTCAAGCCTTGGAGAAAATAACCGGGAAAACACTCGGCGAGTACATGTCGGAGAACATATTTGAGCCGCTCGGCATGAAAGACACGGGCTTCTGGCCGGAGAAGCTGCCCCACACCGCCGACCGGACCGCCACATGGTCTTACCGAGGCGAGGATGGGTCAAGCATCGGCCCCGGCCCGCAGATGTTTGCCAAGGAACACCCGATCGAGAGCGGCGGCGCGGGTCTCTTGACCACTGCTCAGGACTACAGCAAGTTCCTTCACGCACTGCTGACAAACCAGATTGTCAAGAAGGAGACGGTTGATGAGATGTTCCGCCCTCAGCTTGACGAGAAAATAGCGCAAGATTTACGGGAATTCGCAAACAAGTCGATGGCCGCGGTGGAGTTTGACCCTCAACTCAAGCTCAACTACGGTCTGAGTGGACTCATCAATGTAGAAGATGCCGACGGGAAGCGCAAGAAAGGCAGCATGGCGTGGAGCGGCATGTGCAATAGCCACTGGTGGGTGGACAGGGAGTCGGGTATCGCAGCGGTGCTGGTCGTACAGCTTACACCGTTTGGTGATCCAATCCTCGTCCAGTTGTTCGACGAGCTGGAGCGAGCGGTCTACGGTGATTTGCTTGTGACGGCTTAGCTTGGGGTTGATTTGGCGACGTAGGCGGTTTTTTTCTTTCAGATCCTCAGTTGTTGCTTACATCGAATCGACCGGAACCTGCGCTGCAATCAAACGGGTATTTCATTAAGCTCGTCGTTCGGTATCATAATGCTATGCTAGGTATCCCGTCTATCACCTGATTCTAATTGCCTTATTCCCTCGTCAGCACCCTTCCGAGCCCATTCTGGTGACGACGGACCCGAAAATGTCGGCGAAGTTACCGTTGTGTACCAACTATCCGGCCTCCCCGACTCTGGGTTTCGTAACGGCACCGACCCAATCCGGCTCAACCTTTCGAACGGAAAAATAAAGTCTCTCGGCTCCTGCATTACCTGTGTTCCCTGTGAAACCTGCTCGAAGGGGTTTACCGACGAAGACTCCATGCCTAGCTCATTCGTTCTCAAAACTCCTGTTAGGTGCTGCGTTTGAAGCTTGCTCCCTTTCAAAAACTTCAACTCCATGGGCGCAAAGAAACTTCTCGTTGCGCCACTTGAATTCGGCGTGAAGTGGTGCCGGCGCATGACCAGAATGTTAACAGCTGGGAGGCACGCGCAGATCATGCCGATGCTTACTTCGGCTGTTCTGATGCCACGGTCAGCTAGGCACTCCGGAGAAACTCAAGCTAGGATTCAGGTTGACTAACCCAAGAAGGTTGAAACGAATGAAATCCACCGGCTCATCGTTCGACTTCTGCAGCTGTACCACGAGAATCATGCGAACAATGCTCGCCGCCGTGGCTATCCCTCCCGCGCTAAGCATGGCGAGCACCTTGAGCCTCTTTGACCAAGACATTCTGAGCGTTACGGCTACGGGTATCGGGATAGTCAAAACAGCGAGGTCGGTTACAGCGCTGACGGCCGTGTCTGCGACAAATACGGCACGCTGATTGAAGCAGTCCGCCGGCAAGTCTGGGTCCCAGAAGCCCGCGATGGGCCGGCAGATGAGTGTCTTGATAACAAGGACAGGCGCGTAGTACCCCACCATGAATACGATGACGGCGTAGGTAGCTATAACAGTCTTTTTGTAGGTTCCGAAGACCCTGATGACGATGAGAAGTAGGGTGAGCTTGGTGAAAAACGAGTTTGGCCCGTATACGAGTGTATCGGCGTACAGCCCCAGAGAGGAGTTCAGTTTTTAGTACTTGAAAGGGGTTTTGGTGACGCTTACCTTCTTGAACCCCACAAGACTCTCCTTAGAGATTTCGTAAACGTGATAGCCTCCACCATAGTGTTGCACTACCGTCTTGTCAGTAAGACATCTGGTGTTGCTTTGCGGTGAAAACTCACTCACGAGAGCTGTGGCACTGTAGGCGATAGACAGGACCTATTCATACTCAGAAATATATCACCATACATGTTTGATAGTGACCTTCATACCCACGCCACAAGGGCCATCCCTGGAATAACTCAGCGCCGGCCATAACTCGGGAAGGATGAGAGTGTGCTTACAGTCGTCGATGTGAAATGGCGGCGTCATGGCCCATTTCACATAGCAGCGGATCATCATAAAAATGCTGACAGATACGATAGATAGAATCTGTGAGACGAGATTGATGGTGTGCAAGACATCCGTTGGGTTTTTGAAGTTGGGCACTACGCCTTCCGGCGGGGGGGCCGCCCCCACTGGGCTAGACATTGCGCATCGGGCACGGGCGTGACCGGAATTCGTCGGGGTTGAGGAGGATTGACGGAGCAAGGCATGCTAGCAAAAGCGAATGTGAATCAGTTGGAATTTTGCTGTCGAAACCAGGCACGGTCGAGAAACTGAGCTTCGCGGTCGGAGTCGCACAGGATGTAACTATCGTGGTAGACGCAGTGCGGAGGTGTGGGCGTCGCATTTATTTAGAAAAATTGGAGCGAGTTGGGGGTAGACCATATCTAAACCCTGGACTGGAAGACATGAGCGAGCAACCATTAAGAGGTCAGCTAGTGATAACAAACTTTAAAGACAACTTAAAACGCTAACCACGGGGGATGCGGCCGGCTTCGGGACAAGCTTTCCTGAGCGGGGGCGACGCCCGTCGTCGACGCCCGGATCGTGGTAGGGTACTTCGCCTGGATGGCTCCGCGTGGGAAAGACAGGATCTGTAGAAATGACAAGGGACGATGGAGATCGGCTACTGCCATGGCAATGATGGGCTTTGAGATCGGGAATAAGCACAGCAACCATCGGTTTCAGGCGCAGATGGAAGATTACTTTGGCGTGTTCTAAGAAGCGAATTTTGCGTACCACAAGTCAGGACCCCAAGATCTAGTCTGTGAAGATGCCTTTCCCAGAGAGCGTTCGAGCCTGATATCTCAGTTGGGTAGTTGGGTGGCCTGTCCGCGACTCATTCTGTTGCAGGAGCTCTTTCGGATGGGTGGTCTGCGCTGATCAAAGACCGGTCTAGAGGGTCGAGTTGGCATGTGCCGGATCAGACTCCGACTGAGGACATTTGTGGTCTGAACTATCGACTCTGACTCGTCACGAGGGGAAACTTATACCGAGAAGCCGGACGATTGGGGTTGGATGCGGGGCTGCAACGCACACCACATTGCGTACTCGTGGCCGTCTTTCCCAGCTTTTAGGTAGTTTGGTTCAGCCCGGGCAGACCAAGGGTGAAATTTGATTCACCGGCTACCAGACTGTGCCCACTGTAGAAGCTTCAAAACGGATGGAACTGCCGTTTGCGGCCCTCGCGGTGAAAAGCTACCGTGCCATGTGCCGAACCAATGGCACCACCGTTGTCTTGGAATTATTCTAGAATAATTCGAAGAATGTTCCATCGGGGAAATTAGACTTAGACTTTGGAAGCTATGACGGACTTGCTGTATCGAGGCAAGTTTAGTCGTTCATAGTAGGGGCTAATGCGAGGTCGCGAGACCGAGGGACTTACTTGATGGGGGGAAGTGGGATATCTACGGCAATATTCTCGGTCATTTCGTTCGGATTGTGCGCGGAAAAACGTGAGAAGCCTACGACAACTTCCAAGTATAGTGGATTCACTCTTAACTCTCGGCAACTCAGTTGAAGTAAAACCCAGTAGCTTGTGGAGAGTTTGTCTAGAACGACCCGTCTTTCTGGTTATGACATCTGCGTAGTTGAGGTTTGTCTTGTGCCAAAAGTCCGTTTCCACGTTTCTCCCACCGGTCAGCTCAACTGCCGATGCCCATGATGAGACGTGGAATTTCAGCCATCTGTTTCTTTGTAATGGGTTACAAAGCCATAATCGGCAAATATGAGCGTGTGGCTATACGCTGCTTCTCAATTGCTTTGGACCTTTCTTTAAAAAAGACTAGGTAGCGTTTTCCCATACTTTTGATAATCTTAGGAAAGGCGAATTACCGGATAATATTGCCTTGGACGGCTTAACTCCATTCAAGGTCATCTTATCTGACATTCGTCATGTCATAATCATCAAGCCAATGCGCTGGACCCATGTGCCATCGAAAGAAACAACCCGCAGTTCAACCTGCAACCCCCATCTGGGCACGTATAGCTTGCCTGGTGCCGGGTACGTGTGGTCCAGGACGTTGCAAAATAGGGCTCTCATTAGTCATGCTCTGCCGTGACTCGTTTCGTAGATTTTATACGTATGTGAAACCATTTGAATGCTTCATCTGCCCTCTTAGGCGCTGATTAAGCGGCGAGAGAAAAGCCGCGGGGAACCAAGCTTTGCCAGTTGAATGCCAAAGACGTACTGTTTGAACATGACATGGGTGTCTGGTTGATCTTGCGAAAATCTCCTATAGATTGGCGAAACAAAGTCTTCTTGATCTAGCCCTATTGCTACCCCTGTGTTGCTCGTCGCACCCCAGCCCTTGACAATCTTAGTTGCCTACATTTCACAAGTATGTTGGCGATTCTGACTTGCAATGTGTTACAGTACTTTCTTTAGCGCCGAGATATCTTAGTCTTCTCAACTTTGGTACTCAACGTTCAATTGCCAAACGAGACGCTATGATATGTGTGCTGTGTCCAGTTGAGGTTTGTTCTTCGCCCTAGAGCGTCCTTATCTGTGACTCGCTCATCGTCAACCGACGATGCAATTGCAAATAATCAGGCGCCAGGTCCTGGACACGTCACCGTGTATATTTTTAATTAAAGAATGATCCCTTGCTAAATTTCTTCTCGGGGTGCTCTAATCTTTCCTTTCACAAAGGCAATATCATTCAAGATCTTTCCTGGCTGGTTTCAGTATTATTTTAGGACAAGTCACACACGCCCCACTCCATGACTACCTTAGACGACTATCGTCTAATGTGTATTTTATCATAGGCGTCTTCGGACGATAGCTTTGACTTCGTGGGACTGAGAACTGCTATGCTCTCAATCATCTACGCTGGCGCGACCTTAGCTGGCAAGAATACATTCGGTGAAATGAAGAGAGGATGGGTGACGGGTCACCCTGTGTTAGGGCGTTTTCACAACTTTTCAGCCGAAGTGGGACTGAAGAAGTGGTGGCTATATCAGCTTCTCTCAGCGGGAATTTGGGTACCTGAATTTCACGGTGAAGATGATCGTGGACTCAGCTTGTTAAGGATGGACTTGGACCACGCCGTGTGGTGCTTCTCATTTACGGACGCAGAAGACAATGGGAGGCGTTCTATGGCTTCTCTATACGTGATGACGTTCACGGTGATGAATAGGGGATATATGCAAGAGTTTAGCTATCCGGGCGGGTAGACGATGCCGAGACAATAATAGGGGCAGCAATGAGGACGAGGACGATAGAGACAGGGATAAGGATAGGAGTAGTGATAATAGAAATAATTGGGACGATAGGGATAACGACGGGGACGACGGGGACGACGGGGATAATAGGGATAACAGAGATAAAAGGGATAAATAGGGATAACAAGGACGACAGGGACGATAATTAATAGGGATAATAAGGACGACAGGGACGACAGGGACGACAGGAATACTATAACTATTAAAGAAAAATGAAATGTTAGGCTTAATACAAGTAGTTATCCGCCCGGTTAGCAAAACTTAGATGCAATGGGATGTTAACGACGACATATGGTCTCAAGTCTTCCCTGTCAAGGTCTTGCTTCTTAGGGATAGACTTCGTTCAGAGACAAATCAACGGACATCACTCGGCCTATACCTTGTTCCGTCGACCACCGGCACCCGTCCATCGCCAAGCCTTGGTAGATGTCATGAGACCAATCGTCTGGATTTTGATACGCTGCAGTATTGAGGAAAAACTCTATTGACTGTCCTGATTAAGAAGCAACAGTATCCAAACTCTCAAAACAAAATGGGTCCAGAGCACAACCTCGTCCGCCATATTCCGGCAACTTTATTCTTTCTCGATGCCAAGCGTCTAGCGGATAGCTCCGCCAAGGAGATATTCTCATCCTCTTTTTATCCTCTTCTGTCGCTTCCTGGGTTTGAAGCATCCATACGCGGTCGTTCGAGTCCTCCCCTTTCCCGAGAAACTTGTAGGACACGAGTGATACAACGCGGGCACCGCTGATTGCTAAGTCTCTGTAGTTGAAATGAAAAAGTGTCGAGCAATATTTGCAGGTATCATACAAAGAACGGGTTGGATGTGGCTTGGTTTCCGGGTTCCATGTGTCTGGGTTTTCCTCTGTGAGAGGAAGGGGTTGTCCCAATATATCAAGCTGTGGCCTGGGCGGTGTATTTTGGAAGATGTTTGGGTATACTCGAGACCACTTGATGTGTGGACATACATTGCTCAGCCTCTCCTTGTCCTTGATAAGTTTCAAAAGATTTGGGGCTGCACTCCTAGCCTTTCCTCTAATTGAAGATGGCAATAGCGTGAGCACCGTCCGGAGTAGCAGCTGGTTATCAGCTATAATGGAGTTTGCCGTATATCGAGCTTTTGCATTTGTCGTTTCGTCAACGTAAAGACGATTTGATGCCAGTATTCTTGGGTCGTACAGGTTTAGACGGTACCTATACGATCTCATAACAGCTTTGACCATGTTGAAATGTAGCTCGGTTGGCAAGTATGGAGATGATGTACTCCGGTCTCGTTGGCTGGGTGATCGCTTTGCACATGGCCGGATGCTACGATGCCCTTTTCCTGGGTTTGAGGATCTCGGCGGGTGGAATACCTGGCATCTGTGGCAAAGGATTTCCTTCATGTCGTAGATTTCCTTCTCTAGGTGAAGAAGTAACTTGAACCTCGATGCAGCGCAGCGGTTCAACTCGACGAAGCTTAGATAGCCGACCTTTGAGAGCATCGCTTTGCTCGTTAAGGCTAGTGCTACGCTTTCTCCAAGGGTCAGATAACCCGATATTATTGAAATGATTTCGGCTGGAATGACTTCAATAATAGCGAATCCAGAAAGCAGACAGCCGTTGAAAACTTTCGGCGCGTTGGTTGTCTTTGGCCGAAGTTTGTAGGCGAACCGAAGGAAAGGTCTCAAGAATTTCATCTGCTTGTAAATTGAAGACCCTGTCGTACGAATGTCGTCTTGTGGAACCTGTACGCACGTCTTTTCCGAGACATCTCTTGTCCGCGCCACAGGAATTGGCGGAGGCCTTGAAGCCAGCCATGAATGAGACCGGATCTTACCTGGGATGAGAAACATTACAGAATTCTCCGCAGGAAGAGAACGAAACTTGAAAGATGTTTCCGTAGAAGGAGTAAGAACAAAAGAATGTAGGTTGAGACGTTGTGATGGGTTAGTTTAGTGTAGGCAGATTTATTGCCCGAATCCACAGGTATCCCCTGAGCCTCAACTCTAAATCAGGCTGTAGATTACTTTCGAAGGCATAGGTGTGCATTAATATAAGCTAACATAGTTTATAAAGGAACTTCCACCAAGATCAATGGAGTTTTGCTGTGTCTGGCAGATTTGCACCGCTCGGGGCAGCCGCATCCTTAACAACCCTGTTGGCATCTGCATCAAGAACGACTGCAAGGTGTGGTTTGACACCGTCTCGTGGATATTCACTTCCACCTAAACATTTAGACTGTGTGCTTGAGGGTTGAGATTGACGCCTACATAACGCTGCCAGCATCAAAGATTAGAAACATTTCACCGGCTCCTAAGATCGAAGACAGGTCTTTTAGCCAGCGAGGCATGTATTGGAAGAACGACAAGGTCTTCACTAAGTCAGCTGGACCAATCCAGACTGGGTGACGAACGTCACATTGGATCCAAACAGTTTGGAAAACGCCCCGCGCTGTGCGCCATGAAACTTTAGCAGTCAGAGTCACGGCTTCCGCGATGCGTGGGCAAAATGCGATTACATCATCAGGTCCACGTACTGCAACTACACTCCTGCCGCTGGCTCATCTGAACGGTTCAATGTCGGGCATGAAAACATGAGCCTGGTGTTCCGCAGCTGCCTTCACTCTTTGGGAAAATGGCTGGCTTGAGGCAAGTACTGTGCACCGTCATAGTTTTCCACACATATCAGTCGCGACCCTTTTGTCGGTCTCCTTCTTTGCAATGCAACTGCCCCTGAGCTCAGGGCGATTGGCAGCTCTTGACCTTGCCATACTCACCTGCCTGTGTCCAAAATGCTTAAGCAGCAGGTGTACTCCGCCTGCAATGTCGGCATATTGGCACACGAGCTAGCAGCTTCCCGATCTCCCACTGCCTCTGGTGTTTATAAAACCCCCTGTTTACGTGAATGGACGTCTTTCGACCAACATCGCACAGCATCGCACCGCACCACACCGCAACGCAATGCAACGCACCGCGTCGCAGCCCTCCTGTTCTCTCTCTCTCTCTCTCTCTCTCTCTCTCTCTCTCTCTCTCTCTCTCTCTATCCCTCTCTATCCCTCTCTCTCTTTCTGTCTTTCCCTCTCTCACAATGGCCGCCCCTCCTCCAGACCAGACCCGCCCCCGCCAACCCCCCTCCTCTTCCTCGGCCGCTGGCCAACGGCCAGCATACATGGCCGCAACCAAGGCCAGCTCCAACAGAGAGTTGGCGCTCCGCGCCCGGGCCTCCACCGCCCGTCCCGCTTCGCCTCTGGCCACTCCCCCGGCAAGAAGGAGGAGGACGACGACGACAAGGACAAGAAGAAGGAGAAGGACAAGAAGGACGATGACAGCGAGGACGGCGAGGGCGGCGAGGAGAAGGAGAAGGCCGAGGAGGAGAAGGACGACGCAGAGGAGGAGAAGAAGGAATATAAGGGCAAGGAGAAGAAGAAGGACGAGGAGGAGAAGGAGGAGAAGGCCGAAGAGAAGGCCGAGGAGAAGGCCGAGAAGGAGGCCGATGAGGACAAGGCCAAGGCCAAGGCCGAGGAGAAGAAGAAGGACGAGGCCGAGGAGAAGGAGAAGGACAAGGACGAGAAGGAGGCCGAGGAGGACGACGACAAGAAGAAGGAGAAGGAATAGTCCAAGGACAAGGCCAAGGTTGCCGCCGATGAGGGCAGGGGCAAGGACCCCAAGGAGGCCAGCACCACCACCACCACCACCGCCCCCGGCTGCACCAACGCCATCACCACCTCCGACGCTGCCACCAACACCGTCGCCACCACCGCCGCCCTCGGCACCATCACCGCCGGCCTCGGCAACATCATCGCCGCCCCCGCCATCTTCTTTGCAGTTTGCCGCCTGGAGGCGCACCTTGTTTACTGCCGTATAACTCTCACGGGGAAATATTCGAGGGCTAGGATAGCTCATAGAGACACCTCTATAGCCACCTGTAGGGTTATATGAAGAGAGCGTGAATCGACTTGCAGGGGGCAGGCATCTTCCTCTTCACACCGCTACAACCTAATACTTCCTGCTGCCTCGCATTCATCATTGTCGCGTGTCGTATCGTCCTCTCATTCTTCTTATTGTTCGTCCATTGTTCCTTGTTTCGACAGAGGACGACGACGACGGGGAACGACGACGGGGAACGACGACGGGGGACGACGACGGGGGACGACGACGGGGGACGAGGAGGAGGAGGAGGACGACGACGACGACGACAGCAACGACAGTATCAACAATAATGATAATGATAGTAGCAACCATAATAGCGACTACAACATCAACGACGATAATAACCACATCAGAAAAGTAGTCGCTCCAGCGCAGGAAAATAGGGGGCTTGTTAAGTCGTTACGTGGGAGGTAAAGGTATCAATCCAGGCTCTTTGTAAATCTCTTTTGCACTTTCGAATATGAAGATCCGGGATTTGTCATTACCAACCTTCAGCTTGTAATATTTACCACGCTCCGTAATTTTTACGTGATGCCCGGTAAGAAAAGCTCGAAATACGCACGCATGCCATCCCAATAGCAGCCACACTCACACAGAAACCCGTCATGATAATGGTTTTTGGCCACTAAGCGCATGAAAATACACATACGAATGAACCGCCGGATCCACCAATTCCGTCCTCACCCTACCGAGCAATTTCTCAACCTCGTCCGCCGTCCACCCCAGCCCTCTCGTCAGAGGCCCAATAGTCACAGCATGCAGTCCGTCGTAGATGACGCTCAAATTATACAACCCCACCGTTCTCAGAGACTTACTCCTCGTCCACCCACCCAACGGAACCTTCCTCATCTGGTGTCTGATGTTAGTAAACCCCGCAGCCGCAAGACGCGCCGGGTTGCGTTCCGCGGCGTGCATGTCGACCCCGAACCGCGCCAGGCCCTGGCTGATGAGATCCACCATCTTCACGGGCGCAAAGTCATCCGGCATCGTCCCGTCGTCACAGCCGTAGACCCAGCGCATCTCTTGGAGCTCGATCCAGCCTCCTGGCTTGAGCGTTCTGAGCACGTACGTCAGCTGACGGATCTGTGTGCGCAATGAGAAGAGGCAGGGGAGACGGTTACTTGTACGCTGACTCGAGCAGCTTCGGCCACTCTTGTATTGAAGGCGCCATGTTCCCTAGCCGGATGAAATCAAATGAGTCGGGCTCGTGGAACCATTCTGCCTCTGCGTCGTCTACTACGAACTTGACGTTCGGGGGAACCCAGTCTGGCCATATTGGTGATAAATCGATGCCCGTGACTGCTGCTTCGGGGTACTCGTCGCCCACTGCTCATCGTCAGATTCACTCAGACCTTAATGCAAGATGAGAGCAAGGCGGAACAGCACCACGCACCATCAATAGCCCAAACCCCCGTTCCAGTGCCGACATCCAGCACCTTCTGCGGATTCCGCACAGGCGCCTCATGTAACTTGCCGCTCATCATGTGCACCATCACAAGATGCTTCATAAACTCTCTCTGCTGCTCACTATCGTCATTCGGAAAATGGTACCGTCCCTCGCGGTAGCGGTGATAGCGCCGGTTGTTTTCAAAAGCGTAGTCGCGGACGGACGGCGAAAGCGACATCGTCCCGGCGTGGAGGGACGGCGCCGGCGAGGCGGAGGCGTAGCCGTCGTCGGCGTCCATCTCGAATGCGTCCATCGTCTCATCGTCGAAGGTTGTGGGGTTTTGATGGGTTGAGTTTGAGGGTGCGGGGGATGCGGGTGAGGGGTGTGTCGCTGGGCCGGGTGCGGTGTGCTCGTGCGCCGCCATTGTGAAGGCCGGATCTTGCGCGTGAGCACATGAAGTTGGGCGCGCAGTGGCGGGTGATGGAGATGAGAATGGCGGCGGTGTGAAGCCGGTTGATGTCGGTGATGTGGGAAGTGGGAAGACGTCGGTATTTCATTGTCTACCCGCAGCAGATGGGACGGGTCCCTGGCTGTTGCAGGGGTGTTGAGGTAGCATGGGATGACGCCCGGGCGCTCTTGGTGTTGACGTGGGTGACATGCGACTGTAAGCCCTCGGGTATATCTGGTGCTATAGGTTAGTTATGGGAATGCTGTGGTGAGATTCAGTGAACTGCTGCGATCAACATTCAGGAATTTGCCAAACACGAATTGTTGGTGACGAGGATGGATCTGGGCCCGAGAAGTCGGTAGTAGGCGTTGTGTCGGGACCCCAGGCATCGGATGCTGCGATCCCGCTGCAGGAGACCTAACCCGGCATCTGTAGCGAGGTCAGATGCACTGCTGAGAAATCGAGACGCAGGCCCTCTCTGCAATTGAATCGGCTCACTTGCCTCAGTTGATCATGAAGTTCACCCTTCAATGCTCAGCTACATGGATAATTCTACGGCCAAACGTTTTAGCACTTCTTTCACCCAAGCACTCAACCACCATGGGTGGTCAAGCGCTGCTCGAGACCGCTTCGCCATTCAACTTGCAATACGGCCTCGATGGAATCTCAAGAAACAGTAGAATTTTATTTATTCTGCCCTCATTGGTTTACATATCATACAATCCGAGAAGTCCGTTTACTTCGGCGCCTGGGTCCCAGCGGCCGCTCCGCACCAGTGGGGCCGTCCGTGACGGATCCGGTCCGTCGGCGGCAATTCTGGCGACAAGGACTACAGACAAGAGAGGCACGCCGTCGATAGTACAGCGCCTGGGTAGAGAAATTCACCTGCCCAGGGAACTAATAGTCGGTAACATGTTTGAATCTATTCAAGACTCTTCTCTCGCTGGAAGATCATTGGCGTAAGTGGCAATGGACCTTGGTGTCGGAGCCGCGTTGCGCTGGACCCTATCCAGCTCAGCCGGACTCAATTGAGCCGGATTTACGCCATGGTTGAGAAGCAGCATTTGCGCCTGAGCGACATTCATACACCGGCTCATCTCGCCCGTCTCGTAAGCAGCGCTCCTTTGCTGATGCCAAAGCTTAATGTAACTTCGGTGTTTCTTAACCTCTTCCTCAGCCTCTGCGCCTGCCATATAACGTTTTCGATGAAATATCTCTGACCAGATTCCTACCTTCAAAATGAGGTCTAGATAGCTTGTGTTGACCCAGTCGGACTTCATCTTGTAAGCCATGTTTATGGCGTCTCGCAAAACCTCGCTCCGGCCCTCGGGCGAGGCGCCGATGACTTTGCACAGAAGCTCTAGTCCTCGCTCACACAGCCAGTGAATGACGAAATAGAAATTTTGAACTGCGAGTCCGGCGCAGTATCCGTTCGGGCGTCTCGCCAAATGGTATAAGTCCTCGGCTACTATGATCCGAATGTAGAAGAACCCAAGCCAGTGCCAAACATCTTCTAGCGCTTCGAGCTCTGGCACTGTGAGTCTTCTGAGAAACGGAATTTCGTCGGTCATCTTTCTGGAGGGTGTTGGGCTTCCTCGCCACAAAGCGGCGTGGTGGTCGTAGTCAATGAGCGCCTTCGGGTCCCACGAGGGCGTAGTGGAAAATAACGCGACAAACTCGTCTTTGTTCCTGGGACTGCAGTGCCAATCTTTCAACTCCAGACGCGTTTTGATATTTCCTGGGAGATCAAGAAGAGCATAAACTCGGGACAACGGTCTGCAAATGTTCCAAAACCATCTCCCGTGATCCTCGGAGTATTGAGATGTGTCGCGTCCGTCTGTGTAGCGCGCGACAAATTCGGACGGACTGCCGAGGTCTTTAGGTGTTCCGGAGAGGTAACGACGAAGGAACATTGTTCGGTACTCGCGAAAGACGAGCTGTATCTCCGATGAGGAAGTCACAAATGCGAGGATATCCTTCCAGGAGAGAGGACCGTTGCATTTGAATATCGTATCGATTATTTCGAAAAGAACTTCCGAAGGCAAGCGCACGAATAGTGGTTTGCGTGCAGCAGCGGCACCTGGTTGATGATTGGCGTCTGGAAGGACGGCATGTTGAAGCGAATTCATCATGCCGACCTTTGATGATGTATGCGTGCGTGAGCGTAGGATGTCAGTCGTCTCAAGGAATGATTTGGCGGTGGATGAAGGGGAGATCTGAAGTCTGATCCATGGTCTTGGATTATATATGCATCATCTGACTGTTACCGCAGTAAGTTCAGCCAAAGACAGACTTTTGATGTATGAGAACTTTGAGGGTTCTGGTGGCACCTAATCCATCACGGTGCGAGCCATCAATATTGTGGCTCATTGTTTGGCTGGGTGTGGCGAGAAGTAAAAGTCCTCATGTGGGATTATTGAGAGGTTATCTATGTTCGCAAACACTGAAAAGTCAATACAGACACATCGTGACGTTGCCCAACAGCGTGGGCCAATCCACAGACGTGACGATTTGAAAAACGCCAGAAGCCTAACGGGCCAATGGGACTGAAGAAGCCATAACCTATGAGCGAAGCCAAGAATAATGCGGTTGTACGAAATGATCTGAGAAAACCGGAGAAGGTCATGCAGAAAGATGACCAGTCGGGTTGATGGACAGGCATCGTATGATGCTGTGACCAAACGTCCCGCGCTGATAATGGCATGTCCTCTTTTCAAAACGTCCGTCTGCTCGCGGCTTTCCGAGTGATTCTTTCGAATTCTCTGTCAGGTATTGTTCCACCGCTGGCTGCTGATGCTCATACTAGGCATCTCGTCGTGGCGTTAGTGTACCTGGTCGCAAGAAGGCCGCACTGCTTCATAATACCAGGAGTCGTAGCGGTATTGCGGGGTTGATTGTGTTCGGAGCTTACAGCGGGGTTGTTACTGCAAAGTCCACTGTTAGCCGTAGCACGAACCCACCTACAGATTGGGGTAGAATTGGGGATGGGGAGAAAGAAGCTGCGCGAGAGCCTGGAGGGTGGAAGTGGGCATGAGAAACTATCCTTCATTTAAGAGGCGGGAGACAACTAGGTGAGTGGGCTAATGTCAGTTGATCAGCCACTCGAAATGCCCAGCAGCTTGCGTGTAATCATGCTTGCAGATTGATGAGCGACCAACAGAAGCAGGCAAGGTTTTGTCCTGCATTGCCCTGTAAGCCCGCCCCCCACAGTGAAGTGCCTGCTTCCGAGGACCACGTTGCACAGCAGCCCGAGAGCTATTGGTGTCGTCGTGGAGGGGTTTGAACGGAGATGGATGCTGGCGAGGCTAGGTGAGGTACAAAAGCCAGACCTGGGGTACAGCTCCAGCTTGACCTTAGCATCTCCACCTCGGTGTTCAAAGGACTTGAGAGCGTCTTGACTGATAGTTGGCCTGCACGATGGGGATTAAGCTCTCTCTCAGACGACTTGCAGATCAGGCGCGGGGCCAAATTCATGATGCTGCTCGTCGTATTTTGTGATATCGGATGCTCGAGGAGCATCCGATGCCGGTAGTCCGCCACAAATGCCCTGACATATTCGTGTGGTGGTCGTCAATCTGGCTTGGACAAAAGATGGTGGGCTCAAGAGGGGCTGCCGGCAGCCGCATTGCGCCGTCAAGGTAAGATTGAGCATGGCACAGGTTGAGATGGGTACGAAAGACCTGAACAGCAATCACCGACCGCCTGGTTCTCATGGAGTCGCATCCTCCAGGTGGAGGGTGGACGATGGATGACGGGCCAGTAGGGACTGTTTCCAGGATATTTCCACCACCCTCCCCCACGGCAGTAAGAATCGAGTAGCATTGCGTCCAAAGAAGACCGCATACTCACCGACAATTCCATTGTGGGTGACCGAGGCCACTTATGATGGATGAATGGAAGCATGATGCGTTGACTGGCATGGTGATAAGATTGGGGGAACGAGTCCAGCAGCGTGCGTCGGATGCATGGTTGGGTATCCGATACACCGCATATTGAATACAGGGTCGTGAGACAAGCGGGGTGATTTGGAATTGAGGAGGCTCGCTCGGTAGGACATGATGCTTGAGAGAATCCAAGGTGTTCGTGGCTGGAGTTGAAGCTCACGACAGACGGAGGAGAATTTGGCGTGAGGTAGAATGGAAAACACCAAGGGGATGCACAGTGAACGGTACACTACGGTGCCGCGAGACGCTAAAGCGAGCTGGCGGGGCCGTTGTCCGCATGGCGGCGGGTGCAGGTGGTGACACCGACGCATCTAATGGAGGGGGAGAGAGGGGGAATGCGGCTTCCATGTCTCAAAGTAGAGCTCAGAACGGAGGAGGAACGGTTTGATGGTCCTCAATAGGTGCTCCCACCTCTAAAATCATCTCTAGCCTGGAACATCTGAAAGGAGGTGGGTATCTGAAAGATGCGAAGCATCGTCTTGAGCAGCCACCAACGGCAAGACACTAACGGCTGTAGTTTGGGGAACCGTTAGGCCACAACCCCATGACGCTGTGCAACCGTGGCTTCCGGCGTAGAGCTCAACGGCATGATTGCAGTATGGATGGACTTTCCCCCATTGCTCTAGTCTTCCGCCTGCCCGCGTTACCTTCTCGTATCATTTTCCAGCTCAAGAAATCGATCAAGTGGCGTTTCTGGTAGGAAGTAATCACGATCTGACCTCAGTGTGACCTCGCTCGATGTTCAGTTGTAGAAGCTGAGGTGGGAGCTCAGTGTCTCCATGGATGTCACCCCGCCGTTCACGGCCGGCCCCTCTTTTACCGGTACCCGTCCGTGGCGCTACCCCGGTACGTATCTCGCCCGGTAGTAGCTACATTACCGGCCGGGGAAGTAGCTCCTTCCCTATTACCATTCTCTGGCTTGGTACTTTCCTCTAAGGTACCTTACCTTAGGGTGATTCCTGCCTGGCCAGTGATTATCGAAGTCCTTCCAATTGGATCTTGATACGTGAGTGGTCCAAGCTCCGGTGACATCTCCTTCCTTGTTGACTTGGTCTCCTGTTCCGGCAACGTAGACACGGCAGGATCGACTCATGGTGGTTTCCCGTTCCCAACCACGCATCTTGCCATGTTCCTGCCTTTTGATGCCGTCCCTGGTCGTTGCTTCCTGCCAGTGCCCTGATGTCTGCCTCCTGCATCGCCGGGCTCCGACTTCCCGTCACTTCCTGAGGCAGCCACTCATCTCCTCGACTGTCTCGCATGTTCCTGACCTCACACCGGCGTCCGTATTCGCCTTCCTGCTCGCCTGTCCCCCCTCTCGTCCTTGTCCTCGTCCCTGACCTCGCAGCCCATTTGGAACACAAAACCCCTTTCTGCTCCTCTTCTGGCCCTTGAACTTGTTTCCTTTTCTCTTCATTACCACTGCTACCAGCTCTGCGAACGCCGTAGACGCCACTGCTGAGATTTCCACCTCTTCGCCTCTTCGATTGGCCTCACTGAAACACACACAGAGCAATACAACCGCCGCCATCATGCCGACCAGCCCCAAGCAGCCGGGCCGCCAGTTCTCGCTGGGCACCTCGGCCCACCGCAAGAGGCAGATGAGCACCATGCACGAGCAGGGCAATGCCTTTGGTCCAGCTTTGACGGTAAGAACCCAGAAACCAGGCCCATAACATATCGCTGACAGGTTTAGACACTTTACTGTGGTATCTCGGCCGTCTTCTCCGACTCTCACACGGCCGTCGTGGCTCTTGCCATCCACGATACCATCTACCTCATTGACTTCACCGTCAAGCACATCAACCTCGATGACCAAACCCAGACAGGCAATGATGCCATTGCCGACTACGTGATCAACACCCTCGAGGGCTATGAGCACGAGAACTTCTCCAAATTCATCGGTGCAGGTCTCCCCACCACGCTCAAGTACATGAGCCCTACGCTATGCTCCCGCCTCTGGCTCGACCTTGACATTGTCCCCGTTGTCCTCCGCCCCGATGATGAACATAAGGAGCAGAGCTTCTGGGACATCAAGAGAGTCGATGAGCAGGCTGATTCCATGGCCCGCAAGTGCATCATGTAAGTCGGCCATCCCGCATCAACCCCGGTCGCACATCTAGTGGATCCCGTCACTGACAGCCCACCCCCAGGAACTTTGGCCCCTCTCTCGTCCCCCTTCTCCAGGTCGGCTTCCGGGGTATCGTCCAGACTGATGCGGGTTTCCGCGTCCAGCTCAACACCATCCAGAACCACAAAGATACCTGCGGGCCAGCGACCTGGGATGCTACAATGCACTATGCCAAGAAACTTCGCGAGAACAAGATCAAGGTTGCCTTCTTCAGCAGCACTCCCCAGGGAGGTGGCGTGGCCTTGATGCGGCACGCTCTCGTCCGGTTTGCGCGTCTCATTGGCGTCGACCTGACTTGGTATGGTACGTTTTTTTCCGCCTTGAGACAAGTCAGTTGAGCTGTCAAAAATCGTATGAAACTGACATCATGCCCAGTCCCCAAGCCGAGGCCCGGCGTGTTCAGGGTCACCAAGAACATCCACAACATTCTCCAAGGTGTCAGCCATCCTGATCAGCGCATCTCGGACGAAGAGAAGCAGTCCATCATTGACTGGATCACTGACAATGCCAACCGCTACTGGCTCTCCGAGGGCGGTCCCCTGCGTCCTGCTGAAGAGGGCGGTGCCGACGTTGTGATGGTTAGTTCTCCAATTCATCCCCTCCCCCGCGCTCATCTCCAATTCCACGCCCCACACTCCCTGAGCTACCCCTCCATGATGCACTGGAAGTGGGATCATCCCCACAGGAGCTCTGCGTTGGTGTTTGCCCCGCGACCTGACAGTGTACCGAAGCTTCGGGTCCGAACCTTGACTGACTGGTGTTCTCGAACAGATTGATGACCCGCAAATGCCCGGCTTGATTCCTCTCATCAAGAAGATTACCCCGGACCGACCCGTTCTCTACCGATCCCATATCCAGATCCGCAGCGACCTGACTTCCAAGGCCGGCTCCCCTCAAGAGGACATTTGGAACTTCTTGTGGAGCAACATCCAGTATGCCGACATGTTCATCAGCCATCCGATTCCCATCTTCGTCCCGCACAATGTTCCGCGGGAGAAGGTTGTCTACTTCCCAGCCACCACTGATTGGCTTGATGGTCTGAACAAACCTCTCAATAAATGGGATACTGGCTACTACGGCCACATCTACAACAATGCCTGCCGCAACCAGCGCATGACAGAGCTCGAGTGGCCTGCCCGCAAGTACATCGTTCAGGTTGCCCGCTTCGATCCGTCCAAGGGCATTCCTACCGTCATTGACTCTTATGCCGAGTTCCGTCGTATCATGGAGCAGAAGGGTGTCGCTGACATCCCCCAACTCGTTGTCTGTGGCAACGGTTCAGTCGATGACCCCGATGCCAGCCTGATCTACGACCAGACTATGGCTCAGCTCGAGAAGCACTACCCTCATCTCATCAAGGACTGCAGCATCATGCGCCTTGAACCCAATGACCAGCTTATCAACACAGTTCTTGCCAATGCTCACGTTGTTCTCCAGCTCTCCACCCGCGAGGGCTTCGAGGTCAAGGTCTCGGAGGCCCTTCACGCGGGCCGTCCCGTCATTGCCACTCTGGCTGGCGGCATTCCCCTGCAGGTCAAGGACAAGGTCAATGGCTACCTGGTCGAGCCTGGTGACTACAAGGCAGTCGCCGGGCACCTCGTGGACCTCTTCACGGACGATGAGCTGCACAGAAAGATGAGCTACGAGGCCGAGAATGGTGTCAGCGATGAGGTTGGCACGGTCGGCAATGCCTTGGGCTGGTTCTACCTGGCTGCGAAGTGGGCCGAGGTCGGTGTTAAGCCCGGTCTGCGCGGCGGCGAGAAATGGGTCAACGACATGGCCAGAGAGGAGGCCGGCAAGCCCTATAGGGAGGGAGAGAACCGTCTGCCGCGTCACTTTACACAGAAGAAGGAAATCCCCGTCGTCTCTGAGAAGAGCAACGGCAAGAACGGACAGAATGGCCAGTGAGATGGGTATTTTAGGACTATGTATGACGAAGCAATGCTTAACGGTCGAAGAACTTTATCAAGAGAAAAGTGGTTTGGGGTCTGTTAGACTGCGAGATACACTAGAGCTCGTATGCACTATATACAGCTAGCATTATAGTTATCGTCGTCGTGATTGCCGTCGTTATCATCGTTATCGTCTTCCTCGTCCTCGTCCTCGTCGTCCACCGTCGTCGTTAATTGTCGTCGTCCGTTATTATCGTCCGTTGTCGTCGTTCCCTCCCCACTTTGTTTTACATGCAATTTGTTGGTGTTTCGTCGCGGTGGCGTTGGTGATGGTGTTGGGGCTCTGACCGTTGGACATTGACGGGACAAGCCCAGTGGCCGATTGAAGCTGTGTGACCATACCGGAAATCTCACCACACCCTTTTAGGAAGCTGGGCTGTACCTATCTGGGCTGCGGCTAATCCTTCGCAGCGATGATTTTCCACGGTTCTGAACCTTCGCAGGAGCAAACAAAGGGTCTGGCCGTCTGCAGGATCCAGCCAGGGTGATCCCAGGCTGCAGCAGCTGACAGCCCGCCGGCCGGTTTCCGAAGAGTCCACTCGCGCCCCCGGTCGGCCCTCGGATTGCGCAACATCTTGAGTCTCACCGCGAATCAGTCACTCCTGGGACGCCACGCGTCCAGGGTCTTTTTGTCAGGCTGATCCTCCGGATTGATAGATAAGCCCAGGGCCGTAATCTGACGTTTCCTCTGGACTTACTCTCTTTTGTTTCTGTTTCTTTTGATTGCACAGCTGCTTCCACCGTCGCTTCATTCCCCATCTCGCGCGATACAAGACAGCGAAGATGGTGCGGCTTTCAGCAACTGCCATCCTGGCACTTAGCCTATTGCCGGTGACATCGGCATCGGCCTCGGCGCCGGCATCAGCGCAACCTCCGGCGCCGTCAGAATTTGGCCCGAGCGCGCACCGCGCACGAGAGAACGCGGCGCATATCTTCAACGCGGTGCACTCGGCGATGAGGCAGTGGGGCAGCTCGATTCATCATAACGGGCTGGCGGTGATTCCCGCGACGGTGCCGCGGGGCACGATGTTGTTCCACGGGGCGAGGGGGAACTCGACGCCCGAGGGGTTCGAGTGGCTTGCGTTCGAGATGGAGCATTCGGAAGGGTTTGCGAGGAGTTGGAGGGGCGGGGGGAGGCCTGCGCCGAGACCGCCTTCGAAGCCTGGGAATGGGAAGCCCCCTACGGTTTTGGGGGTTGAGGGGGAGGGGCAGAGGAGGTTGCGGGATGGGGATGGGGATGGGAAGAAGCCTGAGAGACCACCGCCGCCGCCGCCGATGGAGAATATGAGGGGGTATTTCCACACGTACCGCGCGAATCGGGATTTGAAGCTGTTGTACATTGACGGGATGGCGGCGGGCAAGACGGACATGGGCACGCTCGACACGCAGGATTTCCTGCTGCGCGGGGTGGTGGATCAGCCCAAGTTTGGGGAGTTTGAGCGGGCGGGGGACATATGCGAGCTCGTGAAGTCGTGGGGGCTGGACGGGGTGATCCGGATGGAGATTGGGTTCGAGAGCATCTACTGCGACTTCACCGACGGGCTGGACCTGGTGAGCGTGCTGCGGCGGCCGTGGAGCGAGGAGTGGGTGAGCGCGGGGGGCATGCCGATGTTCGAGTGGGCGCGGGCCGTCGGGCAGAGATACGATGGCATCGGGGGCGGGCGGGTGAGGGTGGGGTTCGGGGGCATGGTGAGCGGGTTGTGGTATCCGGTGAATGTGAGTAATCCGGCGCGGAGGGACATGCCGCGGTTGGGGAGGTTGGAGGCGGGTGTGAGGGAGGCGATGATGGAGCGGGCGAGGGAGAATGCGATGGGGGATAAGGGGGGAGTGGTTGAGTGGCAGGATGTGGTTGATATGGTGGTGAGCAGATTCGCAGACCGGATTGGCGCGTTGGCGGAGGAGGGGGAGCACGGGGCTGATGAGGAGGGGTTCGTGAGCCAGGTGTTGGTTGTGACGAACAGCTGGCTGATGTACCCAAGAGACGAGTACGACGTGGACGTGAGGGGGATGGTTGGAGACGCGGAGGAGAGGTGTGTGAGGCAGTATCTTGCGCCCGCGGAGGTTGTGAGGGATGAGTGGACGGTTGAAGATGGTCTCATCCATGCGGCTGTCGAGACTGTTCTCGAGCGGATATGCGGGGATCTCTACTCTGCTCGGGGTTTGTTAGTTGAAGCTGCACCAAAGCTTGCGGCTGCTTTCTCGGCCGAGGCCATGAGGGAAGCCGTCGACGACGGGGCTGCTGGGGGCGAGCTCGGGGAGGCGGTCGAGAGAGCGCGCGGGGTCGTGAAGGGGTTGAAGGAGTACCTGAACTGGAGCGGGTGGAAGAAATGCAGGCCCGGGTGTGCGGTGGACGAGGTCTGCTTCGTTGCGATGTGGCCGTTTGGTATGAAGGGGGATCATTACAGCCCGAGCTGTCAGAATCGGACGACGATGGAGGGACGCGGGAGGGGTGCGCGCGGGGGGGATGAGGAGGGGTATTGGGATTGGGAGCCGAGGCCATGAGATTTGGGGGGGGGTTTGGGATGAGGGATGGGATGGTGTGGTTGTTTCCATGGAGTTTCCGAGGCTTCTTTGCGGAATAAATTTCGATGCCGTTTATGAGCCGGGTACGCGGACTTTTGCGTTGACTGTATGATGATTATTGTAGAAGTATGATTTGTGATAACTTTTACAGGTTTATATGTACGTACAGCCTTTGACTTCTTAACAATGGGCGATATCACTTGGTGTTGACGATATCATCACAACCCGAGCGAAAACCACATATACACAACCTTGGAAGACAAGAATTCCGCATCTATTCTCAATGCAATCCAACATCAAATACTCCAAGAAACACATCCAAACGGAAACACCCTCTTCATAATGGCTACAGAAATCTCTTACGGCTACGGATCCATCGGAGGGCGTGACGGTGCCGAGCATGTCAAATCACAACATCTCTGACCACCTTCCTTCTAGTTCGCATCTTGAGCGTTCGTCTTGACCTCGACCGTCGCGCCCTCCGGAGCACGTCCACGGACACGGACACCAACCAAAGTACACGGCATCACATCAAAAACTCAGCTTGCATTCTGCACCTTCTCACAAGCCACACAGGGTCGATTTGCGGCTCACGTAACTAAAGCCATCAACGGCCCCGTCATTGTATTCTTATTTCTAGCTCCGCGGAGAACGTCCAGCCGGGGCGGGCCGGGCACTGACATTTTCCACCTGGAGAACATGACCGAGCCATGGTGCAATTTGTGTGAGGTAAGCCCCCGAGACCACTATTCTGTCTGTCTGGTCTTGTGGCTCACGCTGTTCCGAAAAGTCCCTCGTTTCCGCGGGGGAATTATGTCAGCGGCATCAGTGTGTTTTTGGCGCACCACAGTGGTGGCAGTTGGGCGCGTGGCAGGGGGCGCACGAACGGGTTTTGGTTCCCGAGACGATGCCAGGAACAGCGCCGCACGAGGACCCGGCGATCGGCTTCCAGGGCTGATGGTGCGGGACTGGCCGCTGTGCTGTGCTGTCATTAAGCCACACGTCAGGTCGGTCATGGCATGGATGCTTCACGCGCGCGTGGAATGTCGTCTTATCCCACCGGCTGACGGGTCTTGCTTGCAAAAAAAGCTTTTCACGTCTTTTGGATTCTCCTATGATGAAGACGTGATTTGGAATGACGCATTTCACTGAAAACGAACGAAGCTTCTCCGGGAACCTTGTCCATGGGCGACACATGTGCAATGATGCCATGTGTGCCTTGGAGGAGGGTTTTATTTTTCATGCTGTTCCAGTTCAGCCCTCGTTTGTTGTTGTTTTTTGCGGGAATATCACGTCCGCCTCGGTAACACGGAACCTTTTTACGTGCGAGAGCATGGCGGCCCAACAGCCCGGGGGCGGGCAGGCGAAGTGAAGGCGCATCTTTTTTATTTGAAAATTCCCGTTCCAATTTATTGGGGGTGATCAATGTCTTTGCCTTCAGGCGTTACAGGAACACACACATAATCAGAGTAGAACACACACAACAAGGTGGCTTGCGCGAACGTGTCTGGCGGGAGTGGCGGTGCGACAATTGTCTATTGTTTTAGAATCTTGAAACAAAATGTGGGAGAGTCAGAGACAGTGCAATTTCGCTCAACGTCTTGGAGGCGAAAAGCTGGAGCTGAATAGGGAGCTGAAGCTTGGTGATCCTTCGGTCGCGTGGGTGTCTAGGTGCCATGTGGTGGTTTCGTCGCACCGGCGCGCGCCCTTTGAGCAACAGAACGCTCGAGATTCCACTGGCAGCCAATGCAACGCCTCTTGGGTAGAGCTTCTGCAAACCGTATTGGACACCCGTAGAGATTGTTCTGGCGCCATTTCTCGCTTGAAGCTTCCTTGGCTGCTGGCGTATAGTCTCTCATCGTGCATGGACTCTTACCTCAGACTGCGGAGGCCGTGGGTTCTGTCAGATCTTGCATGACGAATTGCAGCGTTGCCGAATGGCATGTGAAGTCGCAGAATCCCCACAGCACATCATCAAGCCTTCAGAGTCTTCAAAACTGCCGCGTATAGACATGGCCGTACAGAATAAGCCACCGCTTCATGGAGATGCCGCCCACAGGCACCAATTCCAGAACGCAACGGCCACCCGTCCCACCAGCGGAAGCCCACTAAGCGTCCCGCCAGGCGGCCGTTCCGCAGCCTCAACCGCCACAAGGCGTGCCTGAACAAGGGTGGGCCCGGCCCCGACCGCCGCGGAGATGCACAAACCCTACGACGGTCCGATGTCAGGCCACGGCAAGAGGATGTTACGGAATATCCAGTCTTCTGGTCCCTGTTTCCTCGCGGCATCATGGCCCATTCTACCCTCCGCGGTTTAGTCTCCGGAGCGGGCAGGTGGAGCATTCGATCGGGACCACTGAGCGCTCTGATATTTGTCAATTCGGGGCCACGGGGGTACCATCGTAAGATGCGTAAGATGGGTGGTGATGAGTCGTGCAAGCCGATGGGATTTCCGCCTCATGATATAAAGCCCGTTTCCCAACTTGAAACGATGAAACAGAAGAATAGTGTGTCACCGCCACTCATCAGAATCCAGACAGCCGTCTTCCTTACACACGGACGATAAGAAACATCAGACCGAAGCACTTGCTTCATCATCATACATCACTTACCTCACAACGCGTCTTTGGTACATGTCTGCCTTTTCCAAGACGTCTCGTCTCCTGCCTCGCCTGGTCCGCCACCAACGCATCATCAATCGAAGCCTTGCAACCTCGTCTGCCAGAATGGGCCTCACACAACAACAAATCGACATCGTCAAGTCGACGGCACCCGTCCTCAAGGTGCACGGCGAGACCATCACCACCCTGTTCTACAAGGACATGATCGACACCCACCCGGAGCTCAAGAACGTCTTCAGCCTGCGCAACCAGGCCAGCGGCGAGCAGCCGCGCGCGCTCGCGAACTCGGTCCTGGCCTACGCCACGTACATTGACGACCTGCCGAAGCTCAAGGGCGCCGTCGAGCGCATCGCCCACAAGCATGCCTCGCTGTACATCCGCCCCGAGCATTACGACATCGTCGGAACCCACTTGATGAAGGCAATCGGGGAGGTACTGGGGGATGCCCTCACGCCAGATATCGCCGAGGCCTGGACGGCGGCGTATGCGCAGCTTGCGCAGGTCTTCATCGGGCGCGAGGCCGAGATGTACAGCGAGGCGGGCTCGTGGACGAGCTGGCGCAAGTTCAAGATCATCCGGCGCGTCGACGAATCCGATGTTGTCACCAGCTTCTATCTTGCGCCCGTCGACGGCAAGCTGCCGCTGCCCAAGTTTAAGCCCGGCCAGTACATCTCCCTCCAGATCCCCGTGCCCGAGCTGGGAGGTATCACTCAGCCCCGGCAGTACTCGCTCAGCGACGCCCATACGGGCGAGTACTACCGCATCAGCGTCAAGCGCGAGGCGACGGTTCTGGACGGCAGTGCGGAGGACAAGGGCAAGGGTTTGGTCACGGGCTTGATTTCGAACATGCTGCACAAGGAGTACCGAGTCGGCGACGAGGTCGAGCTGTCGCATCCCCAGGGCGAGTTCTTCCTCGACGTGACACAGGCCGACAAGGCAGACGTGCCGCTGGTCCTCCTATCCGCCGGCGTCGGCGCCACCCCGCTGATGGCCATCATGGACACCGTGCTCAGCCCGGAGAGCAAGACGCCAAACAGGCCCGTCAAGTGGGTGCACACGGCGCGCAACAGCTCCAGCTTGGTCTTTGCGAAGCACGTACGGGACCTGACGCGTCAAAGGGAAAACGTCAGCGCTCACATATTCCTGAACGAGGTCAAGGAGGGGGATCAGAAGGGTCACGATTACGACTTCCACGAGCACCTCGACCTGGCAAAGCTGCCTACCGAAGAGCTCGGCCTGGCGGACAAGAAGACCGAGTACTTTGTCTGCGGGCCGAAGGAATGGATGCTCAAGGTGAGAGCCGCGCTCGAGGGCATGGGTGTCGAGAGGGAGAGGGTCAAGCTGGAGTTGTTTGCGACCGGTGACGTCGCCTGAAGTTGAGGCTGCGATGATTTGAGTATTGAGTCAGACAGGATGAAAAGTTCCGTGACGGGGATCTTGCGAGGGATGAAGCATTGGCGGGGCGGTAGTCTTGTTCGAACATTGTTTGTTTTTCCCATGTTGGCGCGCGCCTTGCTTTGGATGTACAGATAGACAGATACCTCTCTCAAATTTTGGAACTTTATTTTTGACAGGTTTTAGAGAGAGCTTCCCTTGTTGGAGATCTCGTATAAGTGACGAAAGAAAAGGGTTGACCGTTGGTTACTTTTTTGTCTTGTTGTGGTCGTTGTTGTTTGGGTGCCTGGCTCTCCCTCGGTTGAGCGCGGTGTTGGAGTTGATGTTTGCTTTTTCCCCAGCCTGGGTGTTTCGGGGCGATGAGTTGTTTGGGCGCTGAAAATTTCTGTCATGTTTGAAAAATTTTCACGATGGAGCGCTCAGGCTTGACTCTGAGGCTTCTAGATGCGAGATGGAACCCTGTCGTGTTGCGTGTAGATGAGATGGCTGAAGAATGAAGTTGAAGTTCAAGCAGGAGCGCGGGATGAGACGAGACGGTAAGACGGGCGGGCTCAACGCTCGTCGTTCGTCTCATCAAACGGCGCCACATGGGAGAGCAGCGTCCATCCTTGAGAATTAGTACGGCTCAGTATAAGACGGCCAAGATACTCGTTCGTGCCAACTGTCTTAATAACGGCCAGTTAATGGTGTTTGGCAGTTAGATGGCCGCCGTTGGACGGCTGGCTCCTTGGGGTGTCAGCCGCTCCGCTCGAGGGCGGGTGAGAGGCAATGGAATGGGGGTGGGCGCTGGCGAAGAAAGACGGGACGAGGGCGGGAGTGTGGCCAAAAATAAACTGGGTAAGGTGACACGAGGGGGAGAAATCGTATCACTTGTCGAAAAGAACGTTGCTTATTCGCAGAGCCAGGTGAAAGTAGCCAACGACCAGAGCGAGACTTGGCTTTGGGAAGAGCGAATCGTACATTTTGTGACGACGATTTCTGGGACCAGACGATCAGGTACGGCGGACGGCTTCAGGTTGCCTCTTTCCCCGGCAGACGGGGGATCCGGCAGGGTTTCCGGCAGGGCAGAACAGGGAGAAGCAGGGAGGGCGTGGAGGGCGTGGAGGGCGTGGAGGATGAGGCTGCACCGGATCCCCCGATCGTCATCGACATGTATCGACGCATAGGGTGCGGATGCGGATGCGGATGCAGATGCAAGATTCAGGTCCCCCATCCGGTTGGGCGCTGTCCGCGATTCCGGGAAAGAGGCCATCTCCATCGAGCTGGGCCGTCGATTGTGAGATGCGACGAAAGCCAGGGCAGTCGCAATGCACGGGCGAGAGATGAGTTGTGAGTTGTGATGGACCCAAGGCCGAGGTGATGGTGTTGAAGTCGGGAATTTGGGGATTTGTTGGGTCAATAAATTGGTGGATCGGCCCAGGGGTTCACCTGCGCTGCGCTGCGCTGCTGCTCATCATGTGCAGTGCCCGAGGCAGGTTGGAAGTCACGAAGGTCACCTGGCCCGTCTGCTGCGAGGAGGTCTGCTTCGGCCGTGATTGGTGAGACCACGTGCCCGGGGACCCGGAGCGCCGATGTGCCGGCCTTGCGCTACCTGGAAAGAGGAAAGGGCGATGGGATCCCAGGCCGCCACCGTACCGCCTTCCGGGACGGGATCGAGCTGATCGGCCGGGGGGGAGGCAGGAGCAAGCACGGAGCACCGGGCAGGGCAGGTACAGGTGCAGGTGCACCTGGTGTTTACGGATACCTGCCTACCTTAGAGCACAACACAAGGAGGCAGGTGCGAATGATTGATTGATGTTCCGTATAATCTCGTAGAATGGAGGATCCGCACCCCCCCTGCTCAGCAGGGGTAGCGTTTTTTCCTATTGGTGATCTTTGGCTCTAAAATAGCGAGCGGATTAAATAGAATCCGGAGCTGAGAGTCCAATTGGCTTGACAGGGGGGGTGCGGATCCTCCATTCTACGAGATTATACGGTTCTTGGGCAGGTGGGTAGGTGCGGTCGGTGTCCCGCCTCTTTCCTTCCTCCCTTCAGTGTTCCTTCCCGGCACCGAGGTGAACACTGCGAGGCGAGGCAGGCGGGGGTCCACGATCCCGTTCCGCCCGCCCTTCCTTCCCCGGTTTGCCGCATTGATGGATCGTCCAGGGTGTTTGCTGGCTTGCTTCCCGCTCAACTTCCTCATCGCATCGTCCCCTCCCCTCCACGTAAGGTACTCTCCCTTTGTCACATTTTTCACTTCTTTTGTTTGTTTGGTACCGAGCGATTCCTCCCGTCGTTTCTTCATCGCCCATATCCCGGTCGCTTTAGGCTTTCTTTCCTCCGGCAGCAAACAGGGGCCGCCTCGACATGCAGCTGCAACAACCAGCATCAGCACCCAGCGTCAGCACCACCAGCTGCAGCAACAAGGGCCGCAGGGCTTGCGGAACAGGGGATCTTGACCCGGGCCCTGCGAGTCCCATCGATCTGGAACCACCAAACTTTCTTCTCGACTCTTTGCTTCTTCTTCAACCTCACACTCCTCTCTCGATCCAATCCAGTCAAGGTTCATTTCGCGACCTAGCAGACAGACCTGGCCGCCCGCATCCTTCTCCCTCGCACGCACCTTGCTGAGATTTGCACGCTACGGCCTCAACGGCATCGCCGCCCTTCGGCTTCGTCATATCTGACATCTCGCATCTGATCCCAACCGTCGATTGCCCTGAGGACCGCCGCCCAAGCATCGTCCAGGCATTACCCACGCAATGACACTGCGTCGCCGGAACACCTCCGGAATACACTGAATCCCTGCTCGGCCATGTCTTGCTCGCCCACGATCCTCACCCATCATCGTCATTCCAGGGGCTAGGAAAACGACAGAGACCACAAGAGATAGACGAGGAGGCCAGAGTTCTGGAAGAGTCACCAGCATTCCTCGCTCCCCTCCCCTCATCTGCCGTCCCCTGTCAACCTGCTCTGAATGGCAATCATGGAATGCCGGTACTCAAACTCTATCCGCCCATCATCTCATCAACCTCCATCACGGGGTGCACATCGCCGACTGACCCAGACTGGGATTGGTCTGGATCCTCCTACGGTGATACTTTCACGCCAGGCGGAGGGTTGGTGGATGAATGGTGGATCCGGGAATGCCCTCTCATGACCGGCTCCCCAACCGACCCCTCGCATTTTTCGTCACATCTGGAATCACGGCTTCGTGGCCGGCCGGCGCGTCCTTCTCCTCCTCCTGCGAATTGCGTTGCCCAACGTCGCCGAACCGCCGTCGAGCCCGACGCTGGGAGGCTTTCCAGCCCAGTCCAGCCCAGTCGCCAGCTTCCCCCACGGACGCAGCCATTCAGCTTTCAATCCCGGCTACTGGTTGCTAGCATGCACCGAGCCGCTGTCAATCGCCGCCCGCGATCCTCGTTTGGGTGCATCCCCCGTCGATATTGCCCGTCGCCGTCAATATCGTTCCCTCCATGTCGCAGTGCTGTACTTCAGCGGTTCCTGCCTGTGCCGGGGTTGAAGAATCGAGCCATGGATCAAGAGTCGCAAAATCGATAGACAAAAGCCAAGTCCGAAAGGGAGGGCTGCTGTCACGACTGCAACGCAACACAACCTCACGCACGCAGCCCACCTTGCATCCTGTCACTGTCACTTAGATGGACTGCCACACGCATGCACATCATCCTGTGGTGTCCAGCTGGACCTGTCAAATGTTAATTTTCCCTGAGTCGTGTTTGAGCGGTACCACGTCGCATGATCTGATGCTCATTCCGTTGCCTCTTTGTGGCCATTCCGTGGGACGGCCCGCATTTGCGCCCTGCTTGGCTGCGACGCTGCTGTGTTTTGATCCTACAATAACTATTGTGCAGAGATTGTGCAGCACCCAGATTCCCAAGCCAGGGCTCATTAGCATACGGCCGCTTCTTCATATCGTCGCTCGCAATTCGGGACTCGCAAAACAAAGGCCCTGCCTCGTTCAAAGAGATGTCGAACGAGATGCACCGATCAAAGGCGTCATGCCCCAGTTGGACAGACCAGCTCAACGTCACCCGGTGTTACACGACGCCGAACATGAATAGGTCCCGCTGCGATGCGGTCGGCGTCGGTCGGTGCAGAGACCAGCTTCCGGCACGGCCATCAGGGGCTGCCACGAGTCCGGGTCTGGGCGACGCGGACACTTCCGCCAGTCCCATCTTGTGCGACGCGACTAGGTCCTCGTACCTTTTCTCGGTAGTCCTTCGAGTAAAGACCGCACGCAAAAATGTCTCTCCATCAGGAGCCGTAAGAACCAATGTCAAACGACGACTGCCAAAGCCAGCATCGCCGAATCGTCTGCCTACCCCCATCTAGCCAACTTGCAAGGATTCAACGACACACACCGAATCCTGCTACAGCCTAGCCATCAACTTCTTCAGCCTGTCGTCATACTATTCAAGCCATCAGGTCGTGTAGCCCTCTGACGTCCGGATTTGAAGATGGTCCCGCGGGTGCCAGGCTGCCAGGGTCTGCCTTGAGGGGTAGTGGCGTGAATCCCCCTGTTAGCTCTTAGCCACATCGCGCCCTCAGCTTCTCAAGACATGGCGCTAGATCTGCAGGCTTCCCAATCCGGCATCACGTCAATGGAATGCACGTTACTCATCTCGACGGCGTTTCAACCGACTCTTTTCTCGCGCAGCCATCACCGACTTCTCTCACCTCTTGACACTCCTTCACGCCCGCCAATACTCGCCAGATGCGCTTGCTTGGTCTTCCCGCGCGACAAAGAGACGGCGCCTTCCTGCCATACTTTCGGCCGTATCCTTATCGATCTAACCTACTCAAACCCACAACGGGCCCTATCCAACGGCCATTCGGTGCATGGTTCCCTCCTAGCTCAAGGCCACCTAGCACTATGACCGCCTAATTGTGCACGACATTGCTTTTCCTCCGATGAAGATGCTGTCACCAGGCCTCTCATTCGCCATCGTCGGGGACGGCTCTGCTCGTGCTATTCCCGACTTCGCCGGGTGATCTGGTCAGGGCAGGCAGATTCGCCTCGTCGGAACCTCCTCACCCTCACTCGCCTCAGGCGGGTCTCACCTGGGATCATTCCAAGATGTGACCATCTATTCAAGCCAGGAGGGATCGCAGAGCAAGACTTATCACATTTTATCACTGCCGCATCTTGGGGCAAATGCTGGCTAAGGGTACCCTGGCAGGACCGGCCTGTCGGTTCCAACATGGCCCGGAAGAGATTTGTGCAAACAACGCCAGGGAGCATCCAGCAAACACCTTCAACGTCTCCCGCCCCCATACTCGCAATTTGGCAAGCAAACATCGCGAACCTGAAAAGTGGCTGTGCGGACGGGTGAGGTCCGCAACCACGTATGGCCCGATCTAATGTTGACCACATCCATGGTTTCTTCGCCGTTAGGCTTGCCCGACACATTATCAATCTTAGAATCATCACCTCCAAACATTATCGAGCCTGGACTGTTCTACTCCCAGGTACTGTATCTCTATTGGCTCTAATTCGAGTCCAGCGGCGGCTACGGGGACTAAGAAGGTCCGTATGGGGCCCTACGGCAAGCTGGTCAACGTTCCAAAGACTGCTTAGGAGGACAGCGGATGGCTCAATGGCAGTGGGAGAGGCGGCCAGCCTTCACCGTTATCTCTGCCATCCCGGGTCCGCTGACGCGAGGCGTCCCTCTCATACCTCGGTCTCGAGGCTAGTTGTTGAGTCTTTGAATCGACAGGGTCGCACGGCATCGAAGTCGCACCGTTTCTCCACGACAAGCGGTAGACGCGGAGGCCAGCAAGAAGCCGTCATGCATGATCACCAAACCTGGCTTTACCAGCCGGGTCTTGGCATTCAATCCTCACCCGTGGCTGCTGCTCTCTGCAGCCACTCCTGCATACCCGATGGCCCCCTGTCGACCACTGCCCCCCAGGGCCATACCGCACGGTGGTGGGGAAGAGCTTGGGGGCCCCAAGCAGTGGTTTGGTTGGAGGGCCAAACAGACGCCACGCCTCGCGGATGTGAGCCGTCATGAAGAAGAAGCCTTTCACGTTCTTTTCTCTCTTCTGACATCCTTTCTTTGTCGTTTGCTGTGCCTCATCAGTCCAATCTCTCTGTTCAAACTTCGTTTTCGAGGTTTCATCTGCTCCACATCCAGGACCCTGGTGGATCTCCCGGCCCCTTGCAACTTACCCTTGAACTTCTCAGTACAGACCCCAGGGCATGCTTGAAGCACAGACTCGGGGCAGCGCGAAGTATCCCTAAGCTAGTGAAGGGTTTTTTCTTCTTTCAGGCATCGTCCTTCATCCCATGGCAATGGGGTTCGATCGGAGAAAGTCACGAAGGCCTGTACCAGTGTGCTGGGCCTCCGGGGAGGTGCCCATTGGCCGTCTGTCAAGAGCAAGCGTTCTTGATGACCCCCCCCCCCCCCCCCTTTGCAGTACACCCCGTTCACAGACCAGTCCATGGTCCCGGGGAGGTTAGCTCAGATACCATCCCGTCCAAGTCCGATGAGCAAGGCCCAACATCCTCGTCCACTGTTCCCATGTTTGACCGTGGCGTCCACGGCTAGGCGACGTTGTCCAATGGCAGCGGCCCGACGCCCATATGCTTTTTCGAGCGGGCTATAGTCGAGGCGAGGAATGGATCAACCTGTGTTTGTCGATGTCAGTTGGTACTTCTCTCCCACCTTAGCTTACACATCTTACACGCGGTACACCTCTCCCCTGCCCACACTCTGCAGCCTGCGTTCATGTAAAAGCTCTTGTCTCATTGCCCAGGGATCCCTCCCACTTTGCTTTACTCGAATGGACCCAGAGCTATTTGACTAAACACCGCCCCCCGACTCTGGAATCCTCGCAATTTGCTCTTGTTTTGCCAACGCCGAACGAATCATGGCAGTGACAATGGCTGACGGTCCGAATCGGAAGGCCTGCGACCGATGTCATACGCAGAAGCTCAGCTGTAAACGCGTCGGCGATGAAGCTTGCGAGCGATGTGTCAGGCTCAAGACGCAATGCAAGTCAAGCCCATCCCTGCGGTATCGGAAGCAACACCACCAGCAGTCAACAGGCGATATCCTACGAAGAAGCATTCCGTCGCCCAAACGCCAGCGATCCAACAGTGGGAGCCACGTTGTGCAACCCGATCTGTGTGAGTCTCGTGTCTTTGACTTGTCTGGGGCTCTCTCCCTTACTTACCATTACTGTGTAGCCATTGTCAAGACCCAAGCGGGTGATTCTATCACGGGGAACCCTGGATTTGGGGATCATGCTGTGTCTCCAGAAGCCATGCTGGACATTGTCGACTTCGACTTTGGCTTTGGACAGCCGAGTCTCTACCCCAACCCAGCGCCAAATCAGCCTTTGCCGCCGCCATTCCCCGGTGGCATGGACGACCTCATGGCAGGAGATTCCATTTCTCACGCGTGGAGTCCCCCACAATCTGCAACATCGGAGTCGGCTTTCACGTCACCTGTGGCTCCGCAGCCAGATCCAGCCAACCACGTCTATCTTGGTAGTCCTGGCCCCTACAGGCAATCAGTCAGGCCTGGCCAACAACTCGACATCACTCCGGAGAGACGGCAGAGAAGACGGGCGAAGCAGAGGACAAGGCAGATTTCGCTCCGGCCACCTGCAGGTGGGCCGGGACCGTCTGCGGAAGAGTGGATGCCCCGGATCATCAACGTCAACTCCAGGCTCTTCGAGCTTTCGTCAAGCCTCCCACACCAGGCCGAAGCTTCCGACGAGCCGTCTCGGTACAGCATGGCCTCCAGTCCCGAAGAGGGCAGTGCAATGATGACGCCTTTCCCGGTGGACGAGATGTTCAAACTTTCGCGCCACTTTGCCGAGATACTTGCGGAGATGGCACCGATCGAAGACGCCTCCCCCGCTAGCGACATGGAAAGGCACCAGCCGAGTAAGGGACTCGACTCACTGGCGGATCCGGCGACTTGCCTCTTCATTCTCTCCACATATGTTCGACTCCTCGACATGTACCAGAAGGTGTTCAGCTGCATTCACTTTCAACTAGGACATTTGCAGCCGGCCAGCCTGTTTCAGTCATGGAAACTCCCTGGTGTCACTGTCGGATCCTTTGCGGTAGACTCGACGCCTTCACTGCAAATGTCTCTTACGATTCAATTAGCCGAAGAGTTTCTCTTGCAGATGCGGCAAGCAGCATCATCACTGGACCCGACTCTGCGATCGGCGGAATCTCCAGCAGGCAGAACGCTTGACGCGACTTCCATGTTTTCTGGGGTAGTGGATGTCTCATTCCAGGCCCTTAAGAGGCAAGAAGAGAGTCTTGGACAGGAACTAAAGGACCTACGTAAGGACATGGAGTCCTTCCTTGACGGATGAAGATATATCGGAGTTACACATGTTACATAATACCATTGTTCTTTTAAGCCGCATCTCTCCGTATACCTAGCAGAAGTGTACGAATCGAGTTTGGCGTGGGGTTGGAGTTCGGCGTCGCTGTTGAAGAAGAGAAACAAGCCAGGCTTAAACTGGACTACCAAGACAAAGAAAACGTCTTTCATATGCAAGTACCCCGACTTCCCCACGAGGTAAATGTGCACTGAATCTCACACATTGACTTTGGTACCAAGGTTGCGGACCGGTGCGCGCTTCCGAGGCCGCAAAATACCCAGCCCCGTTTTCGACGTTGTTACGCTTCCGTTCTCGTCGAACCAGCCAAGACCTGACACAGACCACATGTCGGTCGTCGTTGAAGAAGAGGCGCCTGTTATCAAGCCTCCCGACAGCCGATGGCGCCAGTGACCCTGCGATGCTGGACGGGAGGCTAGCTAAGTAGTAGTCCCGTTCCCGGGCAACTGGCCGACCGCCGAACGTGCAGCTCAAATCCCGGCGACCGTTCGAGACATTCGGCCACGGAACTCCGAACCACCCACCCCTTGCCAACATCATGAACGCCGAATGTTCTTCTCCCGCCGCCACACGCCCCATTCCACCCCTTTGGATCCACCCCATCCGTGGGTGATGGGGGCGTGTGTCTCTTCTGCCCCTTGCTTTTTTGACAGCAAGGGCACAGGCGTCATGATACCGACGACGCTGGTCTGCGAGGGAGACATCGCGAGATTGATGTCGCTGGCCTGTTGACTCCTTTCCCCTTTGCCGTGTAAGTGAAAATTCTATATATCCCTTCCCGTTCGTCGCCCGGAATGATTCAGTTTATTGGAAGCAAACACATCAACTCAACTTCTTCTCTATTATTATACTCTTCTCCCCGCCTTGATATCTCATCCCTGAGGCCATCATCCCTACCACTTATACCCTTTATTCCTTCCCATAATACATAATCATCCTAGAGATACCCCTGACAGCAATGTCTACCTCCTACAAGATCCCCAAGTCGGAGCCCATTGCCATCGTCGGCACTGGGTGCCGCTTTGCTGGCGATGTTAACTCCCCCTCTCAACTTTGGGACCTCCTCTCCAAGCCCAAAGATCTCACACAAAAGGTTCCCGCCAACCGCTTCAATGTTGAGGGCTTCTATCACCCGGATGGAGAGTATCATGGTGCCACAAACGCCACCCAAGGCTACTTCCTCGAGCAGGACCACCGCGTATGGGACGCGGGGTTCTTCAACATCACGCCTAAGGAGGCGGAGGCTATCGATCCGCAGCAACGTATCGTGCTAGAGGTCGTATACGAAGCCATGGAGTCTGCCGGATACACCCTTTCCCAATACGCTGGCCGCAAGGTCGCCGTCTACGCCGGTCTGATGACCGCCGATTACGACTCACTATGCCAGCGCGACGACATCACCGCTAGCCAGTACTTCGCCACCGGTAACTCGCGAGCCATCCTCTCCAACAGGATATCCTACTTTTTCAACTTTCGCGGCCCCTCCATGACCATCGACACTGCCTGCTCATCGAGTCTAGTCGCCCTCCATCAAGCCGTTCTCAGCCTGCGATCCGGCGAGTGCGAGATGGCCTGCGTGGCCGGCGCCAACATGATGATCACGCCCGAGCAGTTCATCACCGAGTCCAGCTTGCACATGCTCAGCCCTACCGGGCGTTCGAGGATGTGGGATGTTGGCGCGGACGGATACGCGCGTGGTGAAGGTTTCGCCGCGCTCTTCATCAAGCCCCTCTCTCAAGCCCTGAAAGACGGAGACGCAATCATCAGCATTGTCAGAGAGACGGGTGTCAACTCGGATGGACGAACCCAGGGCATCACGATGCCGAACCCCCTGGCCCAGGCCGAGTTGATCAAGGATACGTACCGCCGATCGGGCCTCGACTCCCAGAGCCCCGCGGACCGATGCCAATATTTTGAGGCGCACGGGACGGGCACCCAGGCTGGTGACCCTAGGGAAGCGCAGGCTATTGCTACTGCATTCTTCGGGAACGAAGCGTCGACTGCCGCCGATAGCGATGACAAGAAGCTTGTTGTCGGGTCTATCAAGACGGTCATCGGCCACACGGAAGGCGCCGCTGGTCTGGCTGGCCTACTGAAGGTGGTGCACTCCATGCACAACAAGTCGATCCCTCCCAATTTGCACCTCGAGACCCTCAATCCGAGCGTCCGACCCTTCTTTGGTCACCTTCGCATTGCCACTGAGCTCATCCCTTGGCCCCAGGCCCCGGCTGGCCAGCCACTGCGAGGCAGCGTTAACTCGTTTGGCTTCGGTGGCACCAACTCCCACGCCATCATTGAGCGGTACGAGCCGAGCATCCACAACGAGGTCGCGAAGCGTTTCGATCAATCTGTGAAGCTCCCTACCACCAAGCTCTCCGTCGCACACGATGCCAGCAAGCCCAGCATTGGTCTGCCTCTTGTTCTCTCCGCCAAGTCGCAGAAGTCTCTGGTCGCAGTTGTTCGCTCCGCCAGAGAGTTCATGGTTGGTAGCCAGACATCGGCAGACGAGGCCGCCTACAACCTCTACACCCGCCGCTCCGCCCTGACTTACAGGGTTTCCGTCTCTGGCGACTCTCGCGACGCCGTCATCGCCGGTCTGGACAACCTCCTCTCCAAGGCTGGATCCTCCACCAACCCCGAGCTCGGTGTTCGTGCAAAGCTCGACGGCAACAAGCCCAAGATCCTCGGCATTTTCACCGGCCAAGGTGCCCAGTGGTCGGGAATGGGCCGCAAGCTCTTCCACTCCAACTCCATCTACCGCAGCGCCATTGAGAAGCTTGAGAACGTTCTCAAGACATGCCCCCACCCTCCCACGTGGTCCCTCATCAAGGAGCTCATCCACCAAGATGACGCCTCCCGTATCAACATTGCTGCCCTCTCCCAGCCTCTCTGCACCGCCGTCCAGATCGCCCTCATCGACCTCCTCGCCAGCCTTGGGGTTTCCTTCCACACTGTCGTGGGCCACTCCTCTGGCGAGATCGCGGCGGCCTATGCCGCTGGCGTACTCACTGCCCGCGACGCCATGCTCATCTCGTACTACCGCGGCATGTCTGCCCACCTTGCCGGCGGCAAGAACGGCCAGAAGGGAATGATGATGGCTGTCGGGATGACGCGCGCCGAGGCGACCGCTCTCTGCGAGCGCGACGACATCAAGGGTCGTATCTGGGTTGCCGCCAGCAACGCGCCCACCAGCGTCACCCTGTCGGGCGACATCGATGCTGTGAAGTCGCTGCAGGCCGAGTTGTCTGCAGAGAACAAGTTTGCGCGTCTCCTAGTCGTTGACACAGCGTACCACTCCGCCCACATGGAGAAGCCGGCTGCGGAGTACATGCAGGGCTTGGCCGCTTGCGGTATCGCGCCGAAGCAACGGAACGGAACGGTGTGGGTCTCTAGCGTCTACGCCGATGGGACGGACCCGAGCGCCGATGAGCTTAAGGCGAGCTACTGGAAGGACAACATGGTCAAGGCCGTGTCTTTCTACGAGGCTATCGATCTCGCTCTGAGCTCACAGGGCCCGTTCGACTGTGCTGTCGAGGTCGGTCCTCACCCGGCTCTGAAGGGTCCTGTTCAGCAGACTGTCAAGGCCGCGACCGGAGGTGCCCTCTCGTACGCCGGTCTGCTCGACCGCAAGAAGGACGACAGACACGCCTTCGCTGAGTTCTTGGGCTTCACCTGGTGTTACTTCGGCCCTGAGGCAATTGGATGGAAGGCTCTGGTCTCCAACTCAACCCAACCAGGCCTCTTGTCGTCCAAGATCGAACTGCCCTCCTACCCCTGGGACCACAGCCAGATGCACTACCGCGAGTCGCGCATTGCCCACCAGTACCACTTCCGCGAGCAGGGCCCCCACGAGCTTCTCGGCGTTCGCACTCGCGACGACACCGAGTTTGAGCTCCGGTGGCGCAATATCCTCAAGCTTGAGACCGTCCCCTGGATCCAGCACCACAAGTTCCAGGGCCAGGCTCTACTTCCTGCCTCCGCTTACTGCGTGCTCGCCTTGGATGCTGCAAAGGCTGTTCTGAACGGGCGCCCTGCCTCAGTTGTGGAGTTGACGGACCTCGAGTTCATGAGCGGCATATCACTTGAGTCAAACACTTACGGCATGGAAATCCTCGTTGCGCTAAGCATCCAGCCCCCGGCTACCAAGGGCCGCTTGGCCGGAAAGGTTATCGATGGCACCTTCACCATCACCTCTTGCTATGCCGACGGTGTTGCGCCGATGCAGAAGAACTTCACTGGCAACCTGCGCATCTACCTGGGCGAGCCATCTGAGGGAGCTCTTCCCGAGCGCGACCCCGCCAGAGCCGAGACCTTGCCGGCCGACACCGATGCCTTCTACCAGATGATGTCGGAGATTGGTCTCGACTACACCGGTCCGTTCCGTGCTCTTGAGGGCATTGATCGCAGATACAACTTCTGCACTGCCACTCTCAAGAAGTTCCACGACTCGGACACCACCGGCCTCGGAGTCAGCCCCGCGACGCTCGACAGCTGCTTCCACTCCGTCTTCGCCGCCTGTGCATCTCCCGGCGACAAGTCACTCTGGACTTCGTTCTTGCCCAGAAGTATTGAAAAGATTCGCTTCAACCTGGCGCTCTGCGATGGAAAGCCTGCCGACGGGTCCTCTCTGGTTGTTGACTCCATCATTACGCAGGAGATCCCGCGCACCAAGACCGCGACGACCAAATTCGTCGGTGACATGAGCATCTTCAACACTCGCGGAGAGATGGAGATCCAAGTCGAAGGTCTCATGGTTGCTTCCTTCGCCAACTCGAAGCCCGAGGATGACAAGGAGCTCTACCTGCACACTGTCATGGACCTTGACCCTGAGCACGAGATCGTCACTGCCGATATCAGCAAGGAGGACGTCGCGACTGAGCGCATCCTACTTGAGAGCTGCGAGAGAGTTGCCCGATTCTATATCCAGGATGAGTCGGCCATCAAGGAGATGGGCGCGCCGCCTACCTTCTTCACGCCCCCGTCTTCGCCTCTTGCACCCAAGGCCGCCGGGTCTGAGGCTCAGCCCAGCCCCTGGAAGTACGACACTCAGGAGTCATTGGAGGCTTTCATCCTTCAGTCGCCTTTCTACCATGCTCTGGAGTTCATCCGCATGTTGGGGGAGAACATCCCTGATGTCCTGCCAGCCATGATTTCCACCATCATCCAGGAGGCCAAGCAGCTGCACCGCTTCCGCTCCCACGTCAGCCGTGTCGTCTCTCAGATAGCCCACCGCTACCCTCGCATGCGAGTGCTCGGTCTCACCGACCCCGAGGCTGGCCTCTCGGAGCACATCATTGGTGGTCTTAAGGGCTCCTTTGTGTCTTACACCATCGGCACCGAGACCGAGAAGAACTTGCTCGCCAGACTCTCTGGCCCTGAGGCGATCAAGAAGAAGATTGACACCGAGCACCTCAAGCTCCTCGAGTCCGAGGACAACTCGGCCCTTCAGCCTTTCGACTTGGTCGTGTTGAACACCTCGGTGGTCAAGGGCATCGAGCAGCGCGATAGACTCAAGCAGGTACAGAGCTTGATGAAGCCAGGCGCTTTCCTCATCCTCATCCACGAGTCCATGAGCCCACTCCGCGACAGACTTCGCCGCGCCTTTGGTGTGAGGGCTCAGATAAACGCACCCCTCACTCCTCCCGAGTGGCCCGATCTCCTGGATGAGTGCGGCTTTGTCCGCGCCGCAAAGAAGGCTGAGCAATTCTTCGCCCCTGACTTCTCCCTCATCGTCCGCCAGGCCGAGTCGGAGATCAAGCAGATTGCTCTGAACCCGTTCAATGGTTCTCTGCCCAAGGTGGCGGGACACACTCTCATCATTGGCGCCGGCTCCAACTCGGCCGATCTGGCTGCGGAAGTCCACCAGAAGCTTATCCCCGCCTGCAGCATGGTCGATATCGTTGCCGATTTCGACTCGCTCCAGCCTGCCTACTTCAACGAGGTCAGCAACGTCATCTTCCTCGCTAACCTGGACGAGCCGATGATGAGCACCATGACATCTGAGCGTCTTGATCTCCTCCGCGCCCTCATGGCTCCTGAGAAGGTTGTGCTCTGGGTAACTATGAACTCCCGCGCAGGCAACCCAGAGCATGCTGCCACATACGGCTTCTCGCGTTCCATGCTTGCCGAGATCCCCAGCTTGAAGCTGCAGATGCTCGATCTCGACTCTCGACGCGACTCAGTCGATGCCGTTGCCGAGACCTTCTTGCGACTGAGCATGAAGGAGCTGCGCACTGGCGGCAAGGACGGCGAGTTGCTCTGGACGCACGAGAACGAGATCTTCATGGAGCAAGGCCACAGACTTGTGCCCAGAGTCATCCCTTGGAAGGAGGGCAACGACCGAGTCAACTGCCCCCGCAGACTCGTTTCTTCTGAGGTTAACACCCTCGAGAGCTGTGTCGAAGTTGTCTCTTCCCAGTCTGTTGACGGCTCTGCGGTCTACACTGCCAATATCGTCGAGGGCGAGATTCTTGACGCTATTGTCCCGGATCAGAGCGTCATCATGGTTAACTACAGCTCTGTGGAGGTGATCAACTTTGGCCTTAAGTACGCTTCTCACGTCTGCATTGGAAAGGACGTCTCTACCGGCGAGCAGTCGCTGGCGATGACCAAGGCCAACTCATCCTACGTCACGGTGCCCAACTCCTGCGTCTTTCCCCTCGGAGAACGCAATATTGAGCCCAAGACCCTGCTCAGCCTTGTCCTTCGCTATCTCGTCACCTTTTCTGTTGAGGAGGAGATGATGGGGCAGACTCTTCTGCTTCTCGAGCCCGACACTGTTCTTCTGGAGTGCATGAAAGAGGTCTTTGAGCCAAAGGGTGTCAATGTCATCTCTTGCACCACTACCCCGATCAAGGTTAGAACCCCTGGCGAGCGCTACATCCACCCTTATGCCAGCAACCGCGAGCTCAAGGCTCTCTTCCCCGCGGGCGGTGCCTCCATCATCGACTTCCTTCCCGAGGGCAGCGAGCTCTCCGAAGCCATCCTCGACTGCCTCCCTGAGAACTGCGAATACCACTCCCGCTTCTCCCTCCTGACTTCGGAGCACGTCGTCGCCCTCGGAGACTCCATGGACATTGAACCAATCTGGGAATCCGCTATCGAGAAGGCTTTGGAGAGCATGACCGGCATGAAGGGCCAAATGGGCATTCCCAACATCGACTCCGTCTCTGTGCCCGCCCTCTTGGACCAGTCCAGCAGCGGCAAGCCCTTCCAGGTCCTTGACTGGCGCGCCGACCGCACTGTCCAGCACATCGCCAAGCCACTCCTGGGAACCCAGCTCCTCCGCCCCTACAAGACCTACGTCCTCGTCGGCCTCACCCGCGACATGGGCCAGAGTCTCTGCAACCTCTTCTACGAGCACGGCGCGCGCCACTTGGTCCTGGCCAGCCGCAACCCCAACATGAACCCGCAATGGATCGACGATCTCGCCGCCAAGGGCTGCGAAGTGCGCATGGAGAGGCTCGACGTCACCAGTATCGAGAGCGTGCGGGCTTTCAAGGAGAGACTCGCCGCCGAGATGCCGCCCATCGCCGGTGTCATCAACGGTGCTATGGTCCTCGACGACCGCGTCTTTGCGCAGATGGATGAGAGCACGTGGCAGAGGGTCATGCGCCCCAAGACCGTGGGCTCCAGCAACCTCGACGAGATCTTCTGCGACTCCGACATGGAGTTCTTCATCATGACTTCCTCCTTCGCTGCCCCCGGTGGCCACGGAGGACAATCAAACTACGCCGCTGCCAATATGGTGAGTTCCCCCTTCCTTCACTCCTGCGTTTTTTGAACACCGCTAACCTCCTGCAGTATATGAACGGTCTCGCCGCCAACCGCCGCCTGCGCGGCCTCCCCGGCTCCGTCCTCAACATCGGCGTCATCTACGGCCTCGGCCTGCTCCACCGCGAGCGCAACGACATTTACGCCTTCCTCGAGAAGGACGGGTACCCGCCCATTTCGGAGCGCGACATCCACCACATGTTCCTCGAGGCCATCGTCACGGGCCGCCCCGTCGACGGCCAGATCTACGACATCACCACAGGCCTGAGCCGCTACAGCACCGCCAACCCGGACCCTCTGCACTGGCACCGCGACCCGCGCTTCTCGCACTTCACCGTCGAGGAGGACGCCGCGGCCGTGGAGGAGGGCGAGGGCAAGCAGAGTCTCAAGGAGAAGCTGCGCGGTGTCGTGAATGGCGGGGTGGATGCCGTCGCGGAGGTGCTGACTGAGGGGTTTGCGCGGTACCTTGAGACTGTGCTCGGCCAGAGCGAGGGGAGCGTGAAGGGCGAGCATAGCGTTGGCGAGCTGGGAATGGACTCGCTTGTTGCTGTGGAGGTGAGAGGATGGTTTTATAAGGTTGTTGAGAGGGATGTGTCCGTGATGAAGATTCTTGGAAGCGCGAGTGTGGCGAAGTTGTGCCACGAGGTATCTGAAGGTTTCGTGGGTGAGAGGGCGAAGGCTTGAGCTAGGCCCTTTATAAGATAAGAGGTGGGAAATGTTTGGTTTTTGGTTTTTGGATAGGATGTCTGGGATTTTAGAAAAGCTTCGGCGGGCGGGTTTGATTTGGTGTTGTGGTTCTGGTTTGGCTGTCTTACAGATTGGTCCGGGGATTACGGCGGGCATCTTTCTTTTCCAGATTCTTGTTCGGTATGGGTTTGGCATTTTGATTTTTCTGGGTTGATACCACGGTCATTACATATCCTCTTTTGTTCTTAGACGCATTTCAAGAAACAATTTCCACAACTACGATGTAATGAATGATATGATGCGTGCTATGGTGTGACGTTTTGGTCATGTTTCTTGCGCCAGGGAATGACAATAGCTTGGGTGTTCGATCCTTGAAATATATCCACAAATAAGCATCTAGAGAAGTTTTTAACAATAAAAGACACTTCCCTTGATTGCACGCCTAAATGATTTGTAAAAATGAGAAATACCTTTCACGTTCGGTTGGTGTCGGAGGCCGGCGAGGCCTTCGGCGTCGCCACACTCCCGACCCGACCCGACTAGGCCCATTATGATCCTCACAATCGGCACGGGATGAGTCAAGCACCGATTAGTACGCAAACGGCGCAACCATCACCTGCAAAAATCCAGCCGATGACATGTGTTGGATCATTTAGCCTGCAATAATCTCGGATAAGTAAGGTAATATGCTTACTTTTGAGATCACCTAGTTTTCCTGTGGCCAAGCGCCGACTCTTCTTGTTAGCCTGTGTATATTCCATCTTAATGTTATCGTCGACTTATTATTAGTGCTTCTATTATCGCCGGCTTCTCTGCTGCTAGTATCCTCGATCTAGGTGATTAAGTCTATCCGCGCGCCTGCACGTACACACATAGAATATAGCAGGGCAAGTAGAGTGAAATCAGGTGGTCTTCTTCTAGTCCCCTTCAGATAACGTTAGACTCAGGCCTAGATCTCCAGTGTAAGATATGTCCTCCCACTGAAGCTGCTAACAGACAAAATCGACGCTGTTAGCGCGTTGCGAAGTGCTGATCAGCCGGCCTAAGGACTGATTCTGTTAGCCCTATACAGCGGAGCGGATGTTAACTTCCCCTAACCTTTATCAGCCCCCTTCTAGCTTTGAAAAGTAAGTAGTTTAAATATAGTAATAATTATTAATAAATTAGAGTATATACTACTACTTCTCTAGCTAGGGGCTGCTTAGCCTATTTAGGCTATATATATCCTAGTATAAGAATATTCTAGTATTTCTTCCTTTATTAGTATATATCAAAGCCTCTATAAAGCCTCTTTTAAAACCCTTATTCTTAATACCCCCTTTTAACTACTATATCTCTTAGATATTATTATTACTTTATTTCTAGGGATAGATTAGTTATATTCTTACTAATTTAATAAGTCTTTTAAATATAAGCTTTAGTAATAGTTTAGTTAGAAAGTTTATAGTGTTCTTAGATATATAAGGGTCTAGACACCCAGCCTAGAAGGCTTAGAAATAACTCAGCTAGCTAAAGCTGAATAGATAGAGAGGCCTATAGGTCTAGGGTATAAAACCCTCTATAGCAAGAGCTTAATAAGCACTTACTGAAGGCTAAAAATAAAAAACTTAGAAGAAGTAAGTAAAAATAGTATAGTAATACTAAACCTACTTTTTAGGTACTTCTACTATTAGTTTAACCTAATTATAACCTATAACCCCTAATATTTTTATAATTCTTTTACTTCTACTCTATTTTATGAGGGTTATAGCCTAGGAGGCTTGGCTAGGGAAGGATAAAAGTGGCAGTATAGGCTTAGAACGTAGGGGTTAATTAGCGTTAACTAGGTAAGTTAGCCTTTCTGGCCACTTGCGCGCGCGGCGCCCCTTTTGAGGGTGCAGCTAACTAATTAGCTAAACCTCAGCTAAAGCCCTAGCGAGGGCCTAGCTAGCTAGCGCTATAGCTAAAAACCTGATTTTCTTATAATTACCCCCCCTCTAGAGGGCTTAGTCTCTAAGTCTATTAATCTATAGTAAAAAAGTAAAAAACTTATACTTGCGTAGGGATTTAAACCTTCTGTAGCGCCTATGATTAGTCCTTTTACTTCTAAAGCTTTAAGTTTTTCACTTATACGTATTTAGCTTTGCTAGAGGCTTCTTAGGTACTTAGTAGCTTTATTATTATCTTCTATGTAGCTTTAGGTTTTTTACCTACGTGCTAGTAGCTTCTAGGCTTTTAGGTTTTTTATTTAGTTACTTTAGCTTCTACTTAGCTTTAAGCTTTTCCTTATAGCTAGTAAGCTTTATTTACTAATCCTTGAGGGCTTAGTAGTAATTTATTTATCTTCTAATAAGTCTATATCTTAGGGTTCCTATTTATATAGGATAAAGCTATAAAACCTGTTTTTATTAATACCTAGGTAGTATAACGCTTTTACAGTATTAATACAAGCTTAAGCTATATCTACTAAAAGCTTAGCTTTATATTAATATACCTCTATAAAGTAGCTTTTTTTCTAGTATATTTAGCACTGTTTATTAGCCTAATAATCAGCCTTATAGTAGTTAGTTTTGCTGTATTTTAGGTATATAGCACTGGTTAGGGTATTAGGGCTGCTATAATTAAAACGAAGCCTTTTTAGGGCTAGCTTAGCTATAGCTTTTTATATTAATAATGCTGAGAGCTTGCTAGCTATCTTATAGTTATACTGCTTTAGGTTTATCTTTTATAGCTGCTTTGTAGTAGTAGTTATAGCATGCAGCTACTATATATTAAACTTCTAGTATTTAAAAGCTTATTAGAGCTAGGGTAAAAGCTAAAAAAAGAATATATAGGTATAAAGCTAAGATTTTTTAAAGTTTATACTAAAAGCTTAGTATACTACTAACTACTTAATAAAGAACTAGAGAAGCTACTAATTTAGTATCTGCTATAATATATTAAGGAGGCTATAGAGATAGTACTTTTAGAAGCTAGGATTAATATACTTTTAGTAAGTAAATATAGAGAAGTTAGCTTATATTAAGTCTATGAGGCTAGCTTAGTAATATTATTATTATATTTAGAACTTAGTAATTACTTTTATAAATACTTAATATATTTTTTATAGCTTAGAAGCTTTAAGCTAGAGGGTATTACTATTTTCTATTACTATTAGCTAATTACAGATTTAAGTTAATATACTATCTTTAGTAAGGGTTCTATAAGTATATACTAGAAAGCGTTTATATTTATAAGCTTAGGTCTTAGAGACCTTAGAAACTAACGTAAGGCGTATAGAGAGAGCCTAGATCAGCATATCGTTCTAATTAGCTTACTAATAAATAGTTATAATAAGTTTAGTAATTAAGGCTATATTAGAGCTTATAGTAGCTATTATTATAGGTACTTCTAATTTAGAAGCTACTTCTAAAATAAAATTTTTATTATTTAGTATTATAAAGTTATTAGTAATAGCTTAGTAAGATCTTATATTACTATTTATTTCAGAGCTAGCTGCTTATAGTAAGTAGAACTTACTTAATTATAAGGGTTATAGCCTAGGAGGCTTAGCTAGGGAAGGATAAAAGTAGCAGTATAGGCTTAGAATATAGGGGTTAATTAGTATTAACTAGGTAAGTTAGCTTTTCTAGCTACTTATGCGCGCAGCGCCCCTTTTGAGGGTGCAGCTGACTAATCAGCTAAACCTCAGCTAAAGCCCTGGCGAGGGCCCAGCCAGCTGGCGCCATAGCTAAAAACCCGATTTTCTCACATATTTTAGGAAAGTTAGTAATAATAATAACGCTATATACCTAAGTAATACTTACTAATTAAGCTAATAAAATTATAGCTAATACTTACTAAGTAATAAGTAAAACTATTAGTATAAACCTATATAAAGAGAATAATCTTAGTAAATAATTAGAAAATAATATAAGTTAACTAAGAGAAGTAAAAAACTATATTTTAAGTAAAGCTAGAAGCTTTAAAAAAAATAAACTATTTATACTAAACCCTTACTACCTAAGTAATAAATATATATAAAAAAATAGGAAATCTAAGACCTCCTACTATAAATAAAATAAGCTATAAAGTTAGATATCTATAGCTATAGCTAATAAGCTAACTTAAGCTAATAAGTTATAAGAAGTAGATAGCTAGCTACTAATATAGTAGATATTAACTAGAATAGCTAACTAATAAGAGCTTTTAGCTACTATATTAAATAACTAAGTACTTACTAAATAGCTACTTAAAGTTTATCAAAAACCTCTAAATTATAATATAACTTACCTCACTAGTAAATTTATAAATATAATAAAGAAAAATTAGCTTATTATAGTAAAAAAAGTATATAAATATTACTCTAGCTATTCTAATAGCTAGTATATCTAATAAGTATTAAATACTATAAAATATACCTTATAAATAGAATAGTAAATATATTAGTAAATATTTATAAACTTTTTAGAAAACAAAATAAATTTAAAATAAAAAGATTTTTAAATCTTTATTAGAAGATAATATATTATACTTAAACTATAAAAATAAAACTATTATAATACTCTAAAATAGTATTATTAAAAAGATAATAAGAAGCTTATTATATATTAAGCTTACTAGGAATCTATTAACTAAGTATTTAATAAGCTAAGTATAAGTAATATAAAGATATATACCTTCTTCTAGAGCTTTATTAAAACCTTTAAGAATAAGTTATTTAAATAAGATATAGATTATACTAATACCTATATTATTACTTTATATAACTAGAAACTATAACAGATAATAAAAAAGAGATATATAAGAAGATCTACTAACTACTCTAAGTTATATAAGTAACCCTATTTAAGCTTTTTAAACTACTTTTATAAGAGTAATTTATAACCTTTTTAGTTTATAAACTATAAAGAATACTATCTAGAGACTCTATTCTAGAGTAACTACTTAGTAAACTTTTATATAACTCCTAGCTCTAATAATAAGCTACCTAACTTATAAAGTTTATAATACTATAACTATAAAAAGTATAGCTATATTATAACCTACTATACTAAGAACTATATATTACTTATAAATAATAACTAAAACTTAAACCTAAAACAAAATAGTATAAGTATAATTATAATACTTTATATAATTAATACTAAAAACTTAGAAAATAAGTAAGCATAAAAGTAATTTTAAAAAGCTTTATACTAGATATTACCTCAGTCTTAATAGGGAAAACTATTAAAGGATAAGTACTTATACTCTAAGTATCTAATAAAGTTAAACTTAAAGTTAATATAAATACCTATATAATAGTAAATATTATATAAGAAAACCTTATAGAGAAACTCTAGTTAAAAGAAACTATAAATATTATAGCTTTAGAGTTAATAGACTTTTAAAGTAAACCTATACCTATAAGTAAAGTTTATTAGCTTATACTTTTTCTATTAAATAGTAAAAGCTACTTATAAAAGATCTACTAAATATTTATTATAAGCTTATACTTTAAAGGGGTAGAAGATATCTTTTTATCTAATAACTCTATAAGTTAAAAAAGTATCTATATAGATACCTATATATATATTTAGTTATATAAATATATCTTACTTACTAAGCTAGAAGTAATTATCTAAGAAATTATAAAAAATAGCTAATAAGCTTATATTATATACCTAATAAGTATTTTAAGCTTTAATAAAAAGGATATTAATATCTTAAATAAATATTTATTAGATAAGAAGTAAAAAAAGAGAATTTCTAAAAAACTTTAAATATTTACTAATATCTTTAATAATAAAAATATAAAGAAAATCTCTAAGCTAAAGAGAGCAATATACTATATTAAACTGAAGCCTAATAAGGAACCCCTATATAAGCTTATATACTTTATATCAGTAAAATAACTATAAACTCTTACTAAATATATTCAAAAAATAAAAGCTACTAGCTATATTTACTACTTTATAAGCTCTATAAGAATACTTATTTTATTTATACTAAAAGAAGATAGCAGTTTATAACTCTATATAAACTATAAAAAGTTAAATAAAATTATAGTAAAAAACTATTATCCTCTACTACTAATTAATAAGCTTCTAGATAAACTTATTAAAATAAAATTTATTTCTAAGATTAATTTAAATAAAATATACTACTATATTACTATTAATAAAGTAAATAAGTAAAAAACTATATTTAAAATATAATATAAGTACTTTAAATATATAATAATACTATTTAAGCTTACTAATACTCTAGTAATTTTCTAAGTATATATTTATAAAACACTTACTAACCTTTTAGATATATACTATATAATATACCTAAATAATATTTTAATTTACTTAGATACTAGAGAACAGTATATAAAAAACCTCTATACTATTTTACACTACTTAAAAGCTACTAAACTTTTTATAAAACTTAAAAAATATAACTTTTATTAGATAGAAATAAACTTTCTAGGGTTTTATATTACTCAGAATAGTATTAAGATAGACCTAAACTATATCTAAGCAGTTACTAAATAGCTAATACTAAAATCTTTTAGAGATATATAGGTCTTCCTAAGATTCTATAACTTCTATTATAAATTTATAATAAGATATTCCTATATTATAACCTTTATAAATAGTATACTTAAAAGAAATTAAAATAGTATAAAATTAGAAACTTTTATCTAAATAGAAGAGATATAAACTATATTTAAAACACTTCAGAAAGTATTTACTAAAGCTTTAATACTAAGATATTATAACTCTATACTAGAAACTAAAGTTAAAATAGATATATCTACTTAAACAGTATCTAGTATACTCTTATAGAAGTATAAGATTATTTAGTACTTAGTAGCTTTTTAGTTAAGAAAACTATTAGATATAAAATAATACTAAATTATAGAGTAATAAAAGCTTTTAGCTATTATTAAAAGCTTAAACTACTAAATATAATACTTTTAAGAACTCCTAGAGAAGTTTCTAATACTTATAAACTATACTATACTAAAGAAAATACTTACTACACTTATATAGAATATTTATAGAAAGCTTACGTAATAAGTATACTAACAATTAGTTTTTAATTTTAAAATTTAGTATAAATTAAGAATTACTAACCTAATAAATAGGTTATCTAAACACCTAGATTATATAATAAAAGATATAAAAGTAAATAATATACTTCCTACTCTTAGAAAGAAGCTTAAGCTTATTAGCTAGCTTTTAATAACTAATTACTAATATATTACTAAATTTAAAAGATAAACAGCTATTATAAAAACTTATATCTAAGCTATCTAGCAAAATATATAAAAACCTTACTAGAAAGCTAACTCTAAAGTTAAGAAATCCTCACCTTTAAATTAAAATTACTCTATAAAAAGTACTAATAAACTACTATATATTACTATATATATTAATATTATTACTTACTCTAAAATATATATAAATACTATACTAACTACTCTATAAAAAGAAAGCAATATACTAGAGAACTTAAGAAGAGCTAAAGTTATTATACTAGAATAATATATCTTATATACTATAATAAAGAAGCTTATCTAAAATAAAACAGCTTATATACTATATCTTAGTATAAATCTTAAATAAATAGTTAGCAAACTATAGACTAAAAACTATTTCTATGAAAATATTACTACTAAAGTTTATTAAGATACTAGGAGATACTAAAAATATTAACTTAATAAGAATAATATTCTTTAATTTAAAAAAAAGCTTATTATTCTAGAAGAAAGATCTTTCTACTATAAAATCTTAAAAAACTACTATAATATACCTAAGTTAGGTTATATAGAAGTAAATAAAACTATAAAGTTAATCCTATAAAAGTTTTACTAGCTATTAGAAGGGGGTAGGGTTTTGAAATTTCTAGCATTTTTGACTTTAAAGTAATAGATTATATGAATAGTTTCTTAGGCGTTAGGCGTTATCTTGAAGGGAAATAGCTTATATAAGTAGATAGAGGTCTAGTCAGCCTTTAATAAAAAGGACTAAGTAATTAAGTAAGAAATATACTTATTTGTATAAAATTCTTATTTTTCTTAATAACTTTAGTAATTAGTTCTCTAAGGGAGCTACTAAAACCCTTCTACCTAACTTATAGTAAAAATCTATTAAGACTTATTTTTTAAAAAACTAAGTAAAAATAGGCGTTTTTAAGCTCTTCTAGCCTTAGTTAGTCTTACTTTTTATCCTTTTTCTCAATCCTTACTATACTTTTTAGGTTATTTAAAGCTAAAATAGAGTAGAATACTATAGGGATAATACTACTAAACTTCTTCTTAGTAGCTTATTTTCTCTAAAAAAGTTATATAACTTATAGGATAAAAAGAATAGAAGTTATAAATAAAATATAATTTAGTTAAGCTTATATTTATATATTTATCTTTATATTTTTTATAGTTAGCTAGAAAATTAATATATAAGTATTTAGGTGTTTTTAAAAGTATTTCTCTTTAAAGTAAAGCGCTTAATATAATTAATAAGTTTTCTCTCTTACTCTATTATAAAATTAGTAACTAATATAAAGAGATAAATAAGACTACTAAAGAAAAATCCTCTTTATAGTTATTTTATACTATTTTACTAAATTAAAGTAAGAAAAAGCTTAGAAAAAGAAGTAATTTAAGTAACACTATATTAGAAGAAATTTAGCTAATATATTTTTAATTTCTATTTTCTCTTAGTAAAGAAGGACTACTTAGAGATTTAAAATTTAAAATTAATTAAGCTTATAAAAGTCTAAAAAACCCTAAGAAAAAGAGTACTTAGTTTAGTAGAAGAGAGTAGGTAGGGTCCTAATAAGTTTTGTTAGCACAGGTATAAGAGTATTCAGGGGCGTAGTATATACGCCTATATAGTATAGGGTTATAGATAGAGATATGTTATGATAAAATGTGATAATTTTAAGCATTTATAGGCATTTATTTATATAGATAATTGATAGAGAAGGTATATATTGTGATGATTCTGGTTGATGTAGTTGGCAGGTTGTATCCTAAGGTAGGGAAAAAGGAGGGGAAAGATAACCTGAAACATAAGCTATAAAGCTCTTAATTATATAAGCAGGATTACATAATATTAAGGATTATATAAGTATTTATAAAGTTATAGCTTATAATAAACTAAACACTTTTATATAAGGTTATATATATAAAAGTCTATTTGTTTATTTTATATAGAATATTTAAGTAAGTAAAATATTATTATATTATTATTATTATTATAATAAGACGTTATATGTTAACATCCCCCCTTAAGGTATATATAGTTAATTAAAGGGTATATAGCTTACTCACTTAATATATATATATACGTTATAGGTATAAAAACTTAAAAACCTAGTAGGAAAAATAAGAAAAGTATTCCTATATTGTATAATATGTTTATAACTAGTTAAAAAACTCTTATAAAATAACCTTATAAGTAAAAATATTAAGAGAAAAACTAGTATATTATTTCAGTAATAATATTATTATTATTATTATTATTATTATTATCTTTATTATTATTACTATAAATAATACTTAATAATGCAAAAAATATAACTTTACCTAAGGGCTTAGTTAAAATATCAGCAATATTAGATTTAGTATTAATATGAAATAACATTATCTTTTTATCTGTTAAAGAGTCTCTAGCAAAGTGATATCTCATATCAATATGCTTAGATTTCTTATAAAATTCAGGATTTTCAGCTAGTTTTTTAGCTGCAATATTATCTATAAATATTTTTAGTTTATTTATTAATTTAAATCCTAAATCTTTAAGATTAAAATTATAAGTATTATATAGATAAATAGCTTCTTTAACAGATTCAGTTAAAGCCATATATTCAGCTTCACAAGTAGATAAAACTACTGTTTTTTATTTTATAGAGCTATAAGATATAATATTATATAAGCCCCAACAAAATATATAAGCTGAAGTAGATTTTCTATCATCTAGGTCTCCAGCCCAATTAGAGTCTAAATAACCTATTAAATCCCAAATTATATTATTATTATAGTTATAATAAATTCCTTTATTAGGATATTTATTTAAATAACCCCATAAATAATCTAAAACAGAAAAATGCTCTTTAGAAGGGTTTATAGTATATCTAGATAAAATATTAACTACAAGAGCTATATCAAATCTAGTTTTTAAAGCTAAATATAGCAAAGCTCTAATTTGCTGTTAAAATTATAATATTTCTTCTTTAGTTATATAACCTTTATTTATATACATTTTTATATTATCTCTTATAGGTGTTATTAATAGGTTTATATTAGTTTTATTATATTTATTTAATATTTTATTTATATATTTCGTTTAATACATAAAAATAGACTTATTTTGCCTATCTATATCAAACTCACAACCTAAAAATATATTAAGCTCCCCTAATAGTTAAATTTTAATATATCGCCTTAAATTATTATATATATAATTACTAGTAGCAGTATTATTAGCTGCTAGTAATATATCATCCACATAGCAACATATTATAGCTTTATAGTTATTTTTATTTAATATATATACTACTTCATCATAAGGTGAAACAATAAATCTCAATTTTAATAATATTCCTTTTAAATAGTTATACCATAGTCTAAGACTTTATTTTAAACTATATAAAGCTTTAATAAGCTTATAATAATATTTATTATTTTTAGATTTATAATTATAATTAGAATTAAATTCTAATTTATTAGTAGTTTTATTATAAATAAAACCAGCAGGTATGGTAATATAAATATCCATATCTATATCTATATAAATAAAAGCTATAGTTATATCATATTAGAGTAAAATCCAGCTTTCTTTTATAGCAAAAATTACTATAAATCTATAGCTCTCAGGTCTATAAGTAGTAGAAAAAATTTCTAAATAATCAATACCAATATATTAATTAAAACCTTAAGCTACCCATCTTACTTTATATTTATAAGTATTATTTATTTTATCTTTTAATTTCATAGTATATACCCATCTACCGCCTAATAGATAAATATTATCAGGTATTTATATAATTTTCCAAGTATTAATATCTTCTATTTAACTTATCTCTAATTATATAGCCTAAATCCAATTATCTTTATAAGGAGAATTTAAGGCTTGCTTAATACTAGAGAGCTCGTCTAATATAATAACTGATAATATATATAAAGCTTTATTATTATCAGTTATAATATTATTATTATTTATTTTATAATCCTTTAAGACAGAGCAGTCTTCTAGAACAAATAATAGTGCACTTTCGTTAAAAATATCATTTTTAACTGTATTATTAACCTATTAGTAGTCTTTTTTAGCTTCATCTGTTATAAAGGGGATTTCTATAAAAAACTTAGATTTATTAGTATTTATTTCTCCATTATTAATACTAATAGTTTTCTTACTATTATTATTCATTATACTCATATTAGTATTAGTACTATAACTATCATTATAGGATATAATACTATAATTATTATTACTAATATTAATATTATTATTATTAATATTATTATTATTATTTTTATTAATATTAATACTAATCTTATCACTTAGATTTTTAAGAGCAGAATCTTTAGTAATATTATTACTATTTAAAGCAATATTTTTATTACTATAAGAGATAGATTAACTAGATATATCTCTTTATAGATTATATTAGGTAGTACTCTATCTATCGTTATTAGGCATAATACTACTATTAATATTCTTAAAGCGGGTATTTATGCTTATAGGAAGCTCTTTATGATGAGAAATAAAGGTATTCTCTAAGATTTCAACATCATAAAACTATAAAGCTCTCTTTAGTTATATATTTTAGATTTTATACCTATTAGATCTATAATTAATTATAGAACTTTAACGTGCTCTTATATCTAATTTCTTAATTTCAGGATCTTTATTCTTATAGTAGTATAAGCTACCCCACACCTTAATATTATTTATATTAGGTTTTATTTTATTTTTTAATTTATAAGGCGTTATATAATTAATAGAGGAATGTGGAGTCTTATTATGCATATAAAGAGTAGTATAAAAGGCTTCACTCCATAAGTAGTGTAGTAAACCTAAGTTATATAGTATTATTCTTATTTTATTTACTATAATATATATAGTACGCTCTATAAGTCTGTTAGGTTTATATATATAAAGAGGTCTTATATTGTAGATAATCCCACTATTAAGATATATAGTCTTAATACGTTTATTAGAAAATTCTTTACCTCCATCAGTAGAGATTTCTTTTATTCTTTTATTATTATTATTATTATTTACTTTTACTTAAAATTCAAGAAAAGTATTACTTATAGTTTCTTTAGATTTATCTTTAAGTAATTTTCCCTAGATAAATTAGGTATATTTATCTATAAAGATAAAAAATAAATTATATTTATTATAAGTAATAGGCGTTATAGGCCTATATAAATTTAAAGCTATATAATCTAGATAATCTAGATTTTTATTATGAACCTGTAATTTACTCACCTTAGTTACAAATTTGCCTTCAAAACAGGCTTTGCAAGGTGGTAATTTATTATTATTTATATTATTATTATTTATATTTATATCTGAAATAGTATTATCTTTTATCTTTAAAAGACTTTGAATATGTATATGACTAAGACGTTGGTGCTATACTTGGAGGCTATTATTATTATTATTATTATTATTTTTATTAGTTATAGTATTATATATATAGTTATTGTTATTATTGGTAGGAAATTGGAAGAAATATAAATTATTTCGTTTTGCCTCTATAGTAATAATATAATCTTTATTAATATTATATAAAATAGGTTATTTCTATATAATAGAAGTAATACCTAATAAATCTAATTTAGATTAACTAAGTAGATTAATACCTAATTTAGGTATATAATAAATATCTTTTAATATAATTTTATTATTATTAGGATATATAATTAAATTACTTTTTAGTGTAGAAGTAAGACTTTTTACTTCTTCCTATTTAATAGGTTTTTTTATTATTTTTTGGTTAACTAAAAGAGTGTGGTTTTTAACTATATGTATAGTAGCAGCAGTATTAATATAAAAATTAACTGTTTTTTTAATTTGGTTAAAACTCCTAACTTTTCTTTGTTCCTTAATAATAGATTAGTTAATTAAATAACCTAAGGAAGGATTATTAGTATTTTTATTTATATAAGGAGGTGTAGTAGTATAACCTATGTTTTCAAAAATAATATCTTCTTCTTCTTTATTAGAAGATAAATCTATTAATTCTATAGAATCTGGATTATTTAAAGATATATAAGGGGTAATATTGCTAGTAGTAGTTATATTAACTACTTCTTTCTCTTTTTCTTTTATAGTATTATTAGTGGGTTTTTTCTACTAACTAGGTGCTTTTTCAGGATGTAAGAAAGCGTAATTTTCTTCAGAATAGTTAGTTTTCTTATAATATTTGTAGTATAGACCTTTCTGTTTTTTCTAGGGTTTTTTAGATATTTTAGTATCCTTATCCTTCTTTTTATTCTTATTTTTATTATTTTCCTAGTTTTTATTTTGTTTTTTATTATATTTAGTACTCTTAGTAGTAGTATTATTAACTACTTCTTTATTTCTTTTTCTCTTATATTTATTTAGTAAACTAAAGTATAAAGAGTTAAGGTTATAAGTAGTAAGGTTAGCTCTTAGAGACTGAGTTATAGAGGTTATAAAAGACTTATAAGTCTTGTTTAGACTATTAAGTATATAAGCTATAACTACTTAATTAAGTAGTTTTAGCTAGTTATAAGATAAATTATTTATTAATTTTTTAATTTTATTAATATATTCTTTTATAGAATTAAAGTTATTTAAGGAAGTATTAAAGAATTCTTTATAGGTTAAAAACTTGTTTATAAAACCTGTAGGCTTATATAGCTTTTTAAGGTGATTTTAGGCTTTAAAAGCATTTTTATTATCCTTAATTACTTTTAAAGGATTATTTTTATAGAGTAATTATATATAGCTTAAAGCTTTATTATTTTTATCTATATTATTTTTAGATTTAGGTTTAGTTAAATTAATAGTTATATTTTTATTTATAAGGAAGGCTTTAATATATATAGCTTATATTTTATAATTCTTAGAGCTTAGAAGCTTAGGTATATTAACCTTAAAGTTAGCTATTTTTGCTTTATAGGAAGTAGTGCGTAGTTATAAGCTTTATAAGGGTTAAATAATAGTAAGGTTATATAACTAAAGAAGCTATTAGATATATAGTATAGTAGTTTATATAGTAATATTATATAATAGCTATAAACTTAGAGGTTTAGGGTTTAACTATTAAAAAAGAGTGGTTTTTTTCTTCTTTTTAATTAATATCTTCTTTAGTTAGATTAGAGTTTAACTGAGGAGATAAGTATCTTATATAATAAATTAGTTGAGAAGAAGTTTGTTAGGCTATAAGTATAGGTTTAAATTAGATTAGGAGTAGATTAGAGGATAGTTTGAATAGATAATCTGAGGGATATAGGTTGAATAAAGTAGAAGTAAGAGACTATCTGCTTAGGGAAAGATTAATAGAGGTATAGTTGATTTATATAGGATTTATTATATAGATTTGAAGAAGGTGTATTTTATAGAACTAAACTATTAGTTTAACTAGTATATCTAATTCTATAAAGATAGTATAAATAGAAAATTATTTAAAGGAGTATTTTTTAGTATATATAGCTTTTATATATAGATAAGGCTTAAGAGGGAGGAAGGGTATAAGTAAAGAAGTAGAAGGAACTGAGGTTATTTCTGAGTTAGGCTTATAACTTATTAATATAGGTATAAGAGTATTTAGGGGTGTAGTATATGCGTTTATATAGTATAGGGTTATAGATAGAGATATATTATGATAAAATGTGATAATTTTGAGTATTTATAGGTATTTATTTGTATAGATAATTGATAGAGAAGGTATGTATTGTGATGATTCTGGTTGATGTAGTTAGCAGGTTATATTCTAAAGTAGGGAAAAAGGAGGGGAAAGATAACTTGAAATATAAGCTATAAAGCTTTTAATTATATAAGTGGGATTATATAATATTAAGGATTACGTAAGTATTTATAAAGTTATAGCTTATAATAAACTAAACACTTTTATATAAGGTTATATATATAAAAGTCTATTTGTTTATTTTATATAGAATATTTAAGTAAGTAGAATATTATTATATTATTATTATTATTATAATAAGATGTTATATATTAATAAGTTTAAATAATCCCCTTTATTAACTTACTATCTATCTATTTAAAAATTATTATATATTATATCTTTACTAGCTTTTATAATAATAATTTAAAGTTAACTAAGATAAGTTAACTATTCTCCTCACTCTTTTAAAGCTAAAAACGTAAAAGTAATTAAATTTATTTTATTTATTTTATAAACCTTAAAAAAGGTGAAACTAATTAATCTATTCTAAGAAACTTCCTCTTAGCTAAACTTATTAGAAGGTTTCTAATAATATATTAACTAGTAAGGGGGAAGCTAAAAAAGCTTAAAAACTTAGGATTTAAGTTATACCTATATATAGAAATATTAAGAACTAGGTTTTTTAAATTAGAAGCTACTATAAATGCAAAAGTATAAAAAGTTAAAAAGAAAAAATATTATAACTATATTAGCCTTTTAAAGGAGAAATAAGAGGAATATTTTATAAGCTTAACTAAAAATATTTCTCTCTTCTAAGAATAATTTTATATTAACTCTATAGAAAGAAAGATATATATATCTCCTCTATTACCTCTTCTTCTTACTTATTTATATAGTAAATAAGTAGCTAGTATAAAGTATATCTCTTAAGGTTTATAGTTAATACTAAAGTTTAATTAAGTTTTCTATTAAATCTTAAGCTTAACTTATAAAAGAAAAGTATTATAGAGTAAAGTTATAGAAAATACTATTAATAATAGCTAGTCTTTTTATAAGAAAAGAAGAAAAAGAAGTCTAAAATATAAAGTAACTATATTATTAGAATAATAGAAAAGAAGAAAGATAATAAATATAGATATATCTACTAGATAAGAGAGATAGATAAAAATAGAAATAATAGTAAAGTCCTCTTTTTCTTTCTTTATCTCTATCCTTATTTTTTATTACCCTTCTAAGTTTATATTATAAAAATTCTTCCTTTATTCCTTTTATTAATAAATTATTTACTTTACTTAAGTTTTATTCTATTTTTTTATAAAGTATTTCTTTAGAAAAGCTTTTTTTTATTACTTTTTCTATTAATTTAGTAATATCTCCTTTAGAATAGTATTACTAGAATCTAAAGTTCTAAAGACTTTAACTTAAGCTTAAAATAAGAGTTTTAGATATAAATTAATAGATAGTAAGCCTACCCTAAGCTTTAGTAATATATTAGTAAGTCTTTTTATAGGTTTTTTATTTTATTAACTTTAATAAGAAAGGCTTCTCCTAATTTTTAATTCTAACTAAAGCTTAAAAATAATTACTAAAACTAAAATCTTTAAAATTATAGCCTCTAAAAGTAATACTATAGGTATAAATAAGATGCCTAGAGAGGATTCCTCTAAAGTAAAAGTAATATAAAGCTATCTAGAGCTTATTAAATTATATTAGAAGATATTAAGACCTTATAGGTATAAGCTCTAAAAATTTAAGATACTAAGGCTTAATATAGCTAAAGCGCTATTCTTTTCTAGAAATAATATTTTAGACTTTATTAAAAACTATAAAGCTACTATAGAAGTAATAAATATTATTAACGTTTCTAAAGTATTAAGTATTATATTTTATATAGATACCTCTTTTTAAGCTAATAATTAAGCTTAACTTTTTAGTAAAACTTAGTAATAAATAAAAAACTACCTAATCTAATACTATAAAGCTATAAATAAAAACTATTAAGACCTTTTAGATAACTAAATTAGCTAGATTATTTCCTTAATACTAATAATTAATAATTTTAATTATAAAGCTACTATAAAGTTTCTTTAATAGATTAATAATATTTAAACTAAAGCTGCAAAATATAACCTTAATATAATAAGTAGCCCCTAGATAATTTATATAACTATATTAAAATTTAATTAGTTAGCTTTAAATAGAACTACTTTATTAATAAGATTAAATATCTATAAGTTATTTAAGAAAAGAGATTTTAATAAGTTTAAGGTGAACCTAATAAATTAGCTTAGCTCTAAAGCTACTTAGAGGTAAACTCTTTATATTATAATCCCTACTTATACTTTATTTCCTTTATTTCTAAAAATCCTATAAGAGGATACTCCCCCCCCTCTATAAATAAAAAGGAGTAAACCTAAGCTTAATTAAGGTATAAAAAGTATTTAAAATTAACTTTTAAACTAATAACTTTCTAACTTAGTAAAAATAATAAATAACTAAAAAATATCCTCTAGAAGAGTTATTTAAGCTTTACTAGCTATAGAAAATAACTAACTATTTTCAGTTTATTCTATAAAAGTTAATAAAAAAAACCTTAAGCTATTCACTTATAAACTATATAGCTAGTATTAATATATAAACTATATAGATTATAACTTTAAAGAAGGCTACTATCTATAAAAGATAGCTAATAAGTAAAGTAGTTTAATTTAATATTTCTAAAAGTAATACTTCTATAGTTTTCAAAATAATAAATTCTTTATCTCTTAGATAATTATTACTTTATTAAGATAAAAAGGTAAGCTTAACTAAGAAGCTATTATTACACACCTAAAGAATTAAAATAGCTATAAAGCTATAAAAGCTTAAGCTACTAAAATCCTCAAATAGAATATTAGTAAATTTTAGTTTATACTTATAGGAGTTCTCTGAGATTAAGATAACTTTAACTTAATTAAAGTATCTTATAAATTTATAAAAGAAAGAAGTATAGTATCTAATAAAGAAATAAGTAGTTAGGCTTCTATATTTTAGGTTTTAGCAGTTAATAAAAATAAATAGGAAAAATGCTTATATAACCTAGTATAACCTAATAATATAATAAAAAAAGATATATTTAATTTTACAGCTTTTAGGCTTATAATTATTTAATTAAAGATATATAAAGTTAATTCTTTCCCTTAGAAGAAGCTAAAGTTTTTAGATTTAGAAAAGATTAAAAAGAAAGCTTTAAAATCCCCTTCTAAAAAGGTTTACTTTACTATTTAGAATATTAAGGATATTTTTACTATTTTAAGAAAACTTTAAGCTATAAAAACTTACTCTAAGAAGCTTCTAATCTTACTAAAAAAAGCTAAAAAAAAATAAAAAAGTTTCTTATAACTTAGAAAAGTAAGAAAAAAACTTAGATATTAAGATAGGAGAAGAGTTACTTTCTAATTAGACTTCTACTCCTTTTAATACTCTAAAACTAGAAAGAATAGATAATTCAAAAGAAGAAGTAATAACTGATAATATAATTAAAGTTTCTCTCTTAAAACCTATTCTGAAAATATTTTGCTTAAAAGATAACTTCTAGCTAGCTATATTTTTTAATAGCTAAAATAGAAAAACTATTAAAGATAAGGAACTAATTAATAAATTTATTTTATATAAGCTTTATAGCTTAGTTAGATTTTTAGTTAAAAAAGTATATAAGATCTAGCTTAAATATAGAGAAAAGTTTATTAGAAGAATATATATTTTTATAGATAATCTTAAAAGTGTTATTTATATATTTATTCCTACTAACTTTACTAATTTTATTAAAACCTCTAAGGAAAGGGCTTAATAAATAGACTAAGTAACTAAGTATAATAATATAGTTTAAATATAAGACTGTCTAAAAATTTTTATAGTTAAAGCTATTATCTCTATAACTATAAACTAAATAGCGCTTATAATTATTATGCTGTAGTTTATCTTAAAAGTTATTATTAGTAGGGAGTACCTTAATAACTACTCTCTAATATAGGGCGTTATTAATATTAGTACTAAGTCTAATTTTATTAGTTATAAATATATTTTAAACTATAATATCTCTATTTCTATAACTACTCTAATTATAAGAATAATAGCTAAAAGTGACCTAAAGCTATACTTTATTAAAGCTTATTATATACCTATTTAGATTAATAACTATAAGATTATAATAACTATAATAGTTATTAACCCTAAAATAGTTAATTATAACTTACTCCTTAGGCTTTCTTTTACTATCTCTACTAAGCTTACTTTTAGGTATTCTAAACACTTTATTACTACTATAATAAAAGCTAAAGAATATAAAAGTAAGAAGCTTAAAAGAATTAATATTCTAATTAGTTTTATATAGTTAGATTCCTTATACTAAATTTAGTACTATTTTCTAGAATAGAAAAACTATATATAAGATATTTATAACACTTCTAAGTCTATTTATAACTATAATAAGACTAATTAAGATATAAATAATATATATAATAAAGTCTGAACTTATTATACTAATATTATAATAAACTATAAAAAAGAGTGCTTTTTTGCCTAAGAAAGGAAGAAAAACCTTCTTAAATAGGAAATAAAGACTTCTCAGAGTAGCTAGTACTATACTTTAATCTTACTCTTAGTAGTACTTAATATTCTTAGTATAATTATAAAAGTAGTAGTTACCTTAGTAATAGAAACTATTAAGGCCTACCTTTTTAGGAAGCCTAAAAGCTAATAGTATCTTAATAGTATTCTAAAAGACTAAAAACCTTTTAACTTCTATTATAAAGATTCTAAAGTTAACTAAAGCTTTATAAAGGTCTATATATTATATAAGTAAAAGGATAAGAAAGTATATTTAGTTAATAATTTACTTTTAGATAGCTTAATTTTAAATAGCTAGAAAAACTAGAAAAAAATCTTAACCTAAGAGGTTAAGGACTATTTTCAGCTATCTAACTTCTCTTTTACTAGCTATATATACCTATAATTTATAAAGTTTAATTAAAGTATTTAGCTTATACTAGAGAGGCTTTTAAAGCTTAAAGTTGCTTAGCTATATTTTTTATTAAGGGAGATTAAGATATTAAAATATATCTTTATAAATAGAGAGGAAGCGCTTATATAGGATTTTACTAAATATAGCTATATTAATCTTTAAGTAGCTCTGCTATAAAAGATTAAAACTATCTAATATATTACTTAGTAAGAGAAGGGAATTCCTATTCTAAAAGCTTTATAAAGTAAAGTTATTAATATACTCAGATTATAAGTTATATAGGAAGTATTTAAAGAATCCTATAGGTTATATAGAAATACTTAATTCCTTATTACTAAGAAAGATAGTAATATAAAGCTAATTAACTTATATATAAAGCTTAATAAGATTAATATTAGAGATATTTTTATTCCCCCTAGAACTAATAAATTCTCTAAAGACTTTACTAATTATAAGATTATAAGTTTTTTAGATTTATTTTTTAGATATAATTAAGTTTCTCTTAATAAAGAAAGCTAAAACCTAACTATATTTACTACTCCTCTTAAGTTATTTAGAATATATATCTTATTATAAGGTGTAATAAATTTAGTTACTTAGTTTATAAGAGTTATTATAAAAATCCTTTATAACTTTATTCTAAATATTTATTAGCTCTTTCTTAATAATATCCCTATTAAAGAGCTAAAAACAGTATATAATAATAATTACTTTATTAAGCTTTTAGGGATATATTTATATATCTTTAAGTACTTTATAAACTTTAATATAATACTTTAGAATCTTAAACTTATTAATACTACTATTTCCCTTAAAAAATCTCAGATTTACTAACTTATTATTAACTTTTTTAGATATATAGTAGGTAGTAGGGGATATAAGCTTAACTAAAATAAAGTTATTAAGATTTTTAAATAGGAAAGATATAATAATATTATAGCTATTAAAAGCTTATTTAGAATTATTAAGTTTTATTATATATAGATTAAAAATTATAATACTATTTTAGGCTTATTAATAAGGCTTCTCTAAAAAGATATACTTTTTAAATAAAGCTTTAAGTAGTAATTAGCTATAGAAACCCTTAAGCTTTACTTAGTTAGCTCTCTATTGCTTTAGCCTATTAATTATAATAAAAAAGTAGGTAAGATCTACTTTTCTATTAATATAAACTTTAAGAAATAGGGTGCTGTTCTTAGGTAATACTATTAAAGTAAAAGATATATTACTAAGTATAAAAGCAGAATTTAGATAGGTATAGCTTTTAACTATAATATAGGTAAGCTTAAGCTTTAGTTAGTCTTATTTACTCTTAAAAAACTTTAAAATTATTTCTATAAAGTATAGTTTACTTTAGAGATAGATATAAAAGTCTTTATAAACTAAATTAGTAGTATTACTTTAGATTTACTAAGTATTATCCTTATATAATAGATTACTTAGATTAAAATATTTAACTTTAATATTTAATATATACTTAATATAAAGAATAGTGCTATAAATAGTCTTTTATAAAAACTAATTAAAGAATTTAATATCTATAAAGTAGAATAAGAAAAAGATTTAAATAAAATAATTAATAACTCTATTTATACTATAAAGCTAGATAAGGATTTATACTTAAGGAGAAGAGATTTATTAAGCTCTAAATAGGCTTAATCTTAAAAATCTTAGTAGATTACTAAATATCTAGCCTCTTTAAGCTAATTAAGGATAGTAGCTTAATATAACTTTAGTAAGTTTAAGTAGTATATAGCAAAATATATCCTTTAAGACAGCTTCTTTTTTCAGAAGGGTATAAAGATAAATTCTATACTAAGAAGAGTAGTAGATAATAAAGATAAGTAAAAAAAACTTATTTAGTATATATATACTGAAGGAGGCTATTGTAGAAGATATGCTATATATATAAAGCTTAGGGAATAGTATGCTTAAAAAATATATATATTAAATAATAAATAACTAGATAAAAGGCTGCTTCCTATATACTTAAGCCTAACTATATTAATTTAAAAACCTCTATATCTTTACTATACCCTTAAGTGTTCCTTTTTAATATATTTATATAGATATCTAAAAGATTAGTAATTACTCCTTAGCTAAAGTTTATAATATATTAACTAGCTATATTAAAGCTTATTAGTTACTAAAAAATATTAACTCTAGGATAATAGCTAAGTTTATCTAAGAAGATATTATCTACTAGTATAGAATCTATAGGCTTCTTACTATTAATAGAAGCCCTAAAAATAAAAGGTTTATTAAAAAGCTTAATTAAATCTATAGGAGATAACGCTTTATTATTTTAATATATAACTTAAAGGTAAATAGACTTATCGAAAAGGGTTATTAACCCCTTATCTACACTTTAATAACTTAGTTAGACTTTAGTACTAAAAACTAAACCTCAATCCTTTATATAGCCCTTTTTACTAATTAAATATTAGTTAGGTTCTCTACTAGCTACTCTCCTTTTTACCTTATTTATAGATATAATTTAGTTACTCTAATTAAGATAAAAAGTATTACTTAATAAGTGCTAAACTAGTTAAAAGCTATAAATATAGAGACTAAGCTTCTTTTATATATATAAATATTTAAATAACTTAATTTTAATTACTATATTATATTTAAGTATATTATAAAGTAATACTAATAAGTAGCTAAGGATTATAATTAAAGAAATAAATATAGGATATAATATTAAAGGCTATAAGTTAGGGATATTATTCTTATATATAATATAAAGCTATCTATTAATAAAAGTTCCTCTAGTAAGCTTAACACTTACTAGCTTAGCCTCTTTTATATTTAAAGAATTTCCCCTTATATTTCTTTTTATCTCCTAGAAATATTTACTAAGTTACTTATTAAGAGAACTATTACTAATAACTACTTAAAGAAATTTATAGTAAATAAGGATAGCTATTTAGATAATATTTTTAAAATAGAAGTCTAACTAGACCTTAATAAAGATATAGCTAAAGTTTTCTCTACTATAAATTAATTAGACTTTAATATATTTAGCTTAATAGAAATTTCTAACTTTAATAAACTTTTTATACTAAAAGAAGCAGAGATAGATAATATTAAAGCTATAAAAGTATAAATTAAATAACTTTAAGAATAAAATAAAACCTTATAAACTAAAATTAATAAGTAGTAGAAAAAGAATAAGTTAGTAGTAAGTATCTCTATAAAGAATAAAGAATTTAATAACTAATATAAGGATATAGAAGAACTAAAAGATAGCTAAGTCTATATATTTATAAGTTTTTATCTATTTTAAGTAAATAACTTTATATCTAATATATTTATTATTAGTTATTTTTATATTATTTTAGTAATAATATACTATTTATATTACTTCTTTTGCTTATAATATACTTATATAAAAAAAAGGGAGATATAAAAATAATAAAAACTAATTATATATAAAGATTAAAAACTACTAAAAAACTAAAAGAAATTAATATTAATCCCTAAAAAATTTAAACTAAAGATAGACTAAATACCCTTTTAAATAACTTTACTATTAAGACTACTATTATAACTATATACGCTCCTTATCCTATTTCTTATATTTTACTAACTTTTTCTTTAAGTAACTTACTTATCTAGAAATAACTAAAGTTAAAATAGAGTGAGATATAGCTAGAGTATCTCTAAGGATATTATATTTATATTAAGCTATTAAGTTATAAAAATAATTAAAAAGAGAATTATACTTTTAAATATAGAGTTTACTTTTAAAAAACTTCTTATTACTATTAAGAAATAAAATAACTTTATTACTATCTACTTAAGGTATACTATTAAGGATACCTTTCTTTCTATTACTTTTCTTAATATAGCTTATTTATTTAATCTCTTTTTAGTTATAGTTAAGCTTATATAAATAAGATAATCCTTTCTTATAGTAGATATAGTTTAAATAAGATCTATTTTATTTAGTTTAATAAGAAATATACTCTTAGAATAGAGAAGTAGTAGTAATAGCTTTTCCTTTAGAGGACTTCTTAAATAATATTTTTCTCTATTACTTAAAGTAGCTATTATAAAGCTAGAGGTTATAAGCACTATATATATAAATTAATAAAACTTTAATAGCTTTAAACTTATTAAACTTCTAGTATATCTAACTAAAAGGATTAATATAGCTATTAGTAATATATACCTTTTAAGTAAAAAATAGCTAGTTAGAAAATACTTTTTTATCTTTAATTAAGTTTATATATATTAAAATAAACTTTATAAGTAAATATTAGAACTATATAGTAACTCTTTCTTTATATTTATTTAGCTTTAACCTATCTATAAAGTTAACTTTATACTAAATTATATTAATAAAACCTAAAATAGGTATCTATTTAAGAGAAAGAGAAACCTATTTATAAGTTAATAAAAAACCTAGTTAGAGCTAGAAAGGAATATATTATAACTAAAGTAGTTATAATAGCTTAATACTAATAGTACTTCCTATTCTTATCCTTATAGAAAGTAGAAGTTAAAATAGATAAGAAAGAGAAGGGTTTAAATAAGTTATTTAGAGTAGTTTTATAGAAATTACTAAAGTTAATCTTAATATCTATATTATAATAATTAAAAGAGTGAAATTATTATTATAAAAGGTTAGTTAAGCTAGGATTTATAAAGATAGATATATTATATAGAAGAAAGAAAAAATATAGCTAAGTAGAAAAGAAGTACCTTTTTATATCTAAAAAGAGGAATAATTAATAATAATAAATAGCAGTTATAATAATTAAAAAGTATATTCACTATATTAATTTATTAATAAAATAAAAACTAATAACTAAAAAAACTTTTTACTACTAACCTAAGGTTAACTAAGCTAAAAAAGATATATTTATTTAAATATAAATAGTAAGAGTAATAAAGAATATATTATCTAAAAAATACTACTACTTATAAAAAGGAGGCCTACTACTCTAAGTATCTCACAATTAGTCCTCAAAAGTTTACCTCACTCTAAGTAGTTTACTACTATAAATATTAGTTTTCTCCTCCTAAATATATTATTATAAGCCTAACTATATCCTCTTTAACTTAAAAAATCACTTTAGTAAATAAGATTAACTATTATAATTAATAACTAAAATATCTCTCTTCTTCTTACCCCCTACTAACCTAACTTTACTTAAAAACCTTACTAATATTTATAATTAAATTAATAACTATAAACTAACTTCACCTTTAGCAAACCACTTTATAAGTCTAACTAGCTCCTTCTATACCTAAAAAGTATAAAATCAGAAAGCATATTAACTACTAGCGCTAAAAGCCCCCCTTACTACTATCTATAAAAAGAGATATCTTAACTTAAATAACCTATAACAAACTACTCTATATATAATAACTTTCCTTTTATAATAACTATTTTTATATTTCACTTTAACACCTTAACTAAACCTAACTACTACTTTACCTACTTAATTTTTCTTTCTTAACCCTTAAAATATCCCTACTAATTATATTAGTAATCCTTCTACTATAATAACTTATTACTAAGTTATTTTATATCTTAACTCTAGCCCTAATATCTTCTCTACCTATTATAGAATATTTCCTACTTACCTAACTATATATAAGCCTAACTAAGTATTACTATATTTAATAAAGCTTTTTCTTTATCCTTAGTAATAACTTTATTATATCTTACTAATCTTCTCTAGTCCCTCTTTCCTCTTAATCCCTTCTTTAATATAACTTCTAGAACAACTTATAGAATATTAAAAAAATTAAAGCTATATATAAAGATCTTTAAACTTATATTCTATATCTATATAAAGAGTAGTTAGTTAAGCTTTAAATAACTAAATAGATTTAAGAACTTATAAAAGAACTTATAGAAAGTTAAAAATATTCTACTCTAAATACTAATTTAGATAAAGAGGGAGAACTTAATAAATAATTAGAAAAGTTTTATTATCTCCTTCTTATTATTAATAATAGCTACCTTCTTAGTATTTAGTTTAATATAATAAAACTAATTAAAATGCTAATTAACCTTTATAGTTTAAAAAACACTCCTAAGCTAGAAACTCCTAGAAAGCTTATTATACCTTAATAGATATAAAGAACTTATAATATAATAAATATAAAGCTAATTAAGTAATAAGGTAAAGGTTTCTATTATCTTAATAAGACTTAATATTAAAGCTATTAAAATTAAGCTATATAGGAATAAGTATTTTTAGACCTTTATAACTTATTAGGATATTTTTAAAGAAGTAAAGGGCTAGTAATAAATTATATTAAGTTAGTATATAAACTTATAATAAGAGATATTAAAAGTAATAAATATATTAAGATCTTTATTATATAAACCCCTTAGTTTAGTAATAACTTAGTTTTCTCTTATAGGAAAGATAATAATTTCTTTATAAACTAAGATTTTATTATCTTTATTAGATATCTTGAGGAAGGTAGTTAGGCTATAGCTATAGTTATTAACTAGAAAAACAGCCTTTACTTCTATTTAGATAGCATCTAAAATAAATATATATAAGCCTCTAAAGGAGGATACTTTAAAGAGATTTTTTAAGATATAGTAAAGATAATTAGGAATTAATATAAAGTTTATAAAGTATTAATAAAAACTTAAGATCTTATTAATTATACTTTATTTATTATCTTTTAACTTTAACTTAAAAAGGAACTTAGGGAGACTTATAACTTATAGAAGTATAGCCTCTATACTATTAATTTTATCTACTATATTTTTTAAGAGGGAATTTCTAATATTAAGAGGTTTTAGTTAAAATAAGCTTTAGATAATAAGATTATTAATCTAAACTAATATAAACTGCTTTATAATTACTAAGTTAAGCTTATAATTAATAAATTTAGCTTTTATAACAGTATAGTTAAAGAACTTTAAGCTAAGCTTAATATATTTCTAAAGAAATTCTTAAAAGCTAAAAATACTATAGTAAAGAACTTAAGGTCTTATAGAACTTAAACAGTATAAAAGTAATAAAAAGAAAGATTATTTTTAGTATAGCTTAGTTAGTTTTTAGTTATAGAGAGATTAGTATTAATTATAGAAGAAGATATAAAACTAAGCTTAAATACTTATAACCCTAATATCTATTTATAACTAAGAGATCTAACGTATTTAACTTTTATTAATATTATTATATAAGAAGATTACCTTTTTAAATACTAAAAATAGGAGGTAGACTAGCTAATATATATAGAAAATATATAATAAGAGTTTTATTATACTAAGCTTAAGTAATATATTTAGAGATTTAATCTTCTTCTAAAGTAAAAGCTTAGTAAGTATACCTTAGAAGAATTTCTTATCTATTAAGATAACTCTATAAAAGATATTATATAGGTAATATAAGCTTAAAACCTTTATCTACTTCTAACTATATCTAAAAAATAGCTTAAACTTAATATATAATATACTAAAGAGGTATAAGAAAAAGATATAAATAATATCTAAGTTAAATAGGAAACTACTAAGAGGTTTATAAAAAGTAAACTCTTTAATAGTAGGGCTTTTAGAGTATAAAAGAATATTATATATATAAAATAAAGCTAATTAAGTCTTCTTCTTTTTACTTAAAAAAAAACTTAGAAGATATATAAAAGGGAGTAGAGTTTTAAAATTTCTAATATTTTAATTTTAAAATAATAGATTATATAAATAGTTTTTTAAGTATTAAGTATTATCTTAAAAAGAAATAACTTATATAAATAGATAGAGGTTTAGTTAGCTTTTAATAAAAAGAACTAAATAATTAAATAAGAAATATACTTATTTTTATAAAATTCTTATTTTTTTTAATAACTTTAGTAATTAGTTTTCTAAAAAAGCTACTAAAACCTTTCTATTTAATCTATAGTAAAAATCTACTAAAACTTACTTTTTAAAAAACTAGGTAAAAATAAGTATTTTTAGGCTTTTCTAGCTTTAATTAGTCTTACTTTTTATTCTTTTTCTTAATCTTTATTATACTTCTTAGGTTATTTAAAACTAAAATAGAGTAGAATACTATAGGGATAATACTACTAAACTTCTTCATAGTAGCTTATTTTCTCTAAAAAAGTTATATAACCTATAGGATAAAAAGGATAGAAGTTATAGATAAAGCATAATTTAGTTAAGCTTATATTTATATATTTATCTTTATATCTTTTATAGTTAGCTAGAAAATTAATATATAAGTGTTTAAGTGTTTTTAGAAGTGTTTCCCCCTAAAGTGGAGCGCCTAGCACAATCAATAAGTTTTCTCCCTTGCCCTGTTGTAATACTTACTAAAAGCTAAAAATAAAGAACTTAGAAAAAGTAAGTAAAAGTAGTATAGCAATACTAGACTTACTTTTTAAGTGCTTCTACTATTAGTTTAACTTAACTATAGCCTATAGCTTCTAATACTTTTATAAGATAAAGGGATATATATTAAAATAACTTCTTTATAGTTTATAACTTTATAAATAAAGTAGTTATTAATATATATATACTTTACTTTTAATCTTAATTTAGAGTTCTTTACTAATAACTTAGCTTTATTATTATTATATCTAATTAGTATAGAACTAAGTAGTAGTTTATTAAGCTTTATTATAAAGTTCTAGATCTAAATAGCTTTTAATATTACTAAGGATACTATATAATATTTTACTTTTATAGATAACTTTATAACTATTTTCTGTTTTTTAGAGTACTATAATATAAGGGTTTCTGCTATATAAAAGATCTATTTAGTTATAAATCTTAATAAGTTTAAGTTAGTATTATAGTTACTATTAATATAGCTATATAAACTTTATAAGTTATCTATAATATTAGTAAAATATTATTTATACCTAATACTTATATTTAGCTAAGTAATAAAGTATCTTATTACTTTTTTAGTATAATTATAATAGGTATTTAATAAGTTAGCTATAAACCTATACTATTAGCTTATTAAGTAGTATAAAGTTATAGCCTAAATAGCTAGGCCAGAAAAGGATAAGAGAGCAGTATAAGCTTAGAATATAAAAGTAAATTACTATAAACTAAGTAAGTTAGCCTTTCTAGCTACTTATATATATAGCACCCCTTTTTAGAGCCTAGCTAACTAATCCAGTTAAACCTTAGCAGAGGCCTAGCAAAAGCTTAGCAGGCTAGCACTATAGCTAAAATCCTAATTTTCTTATAATTACTCCCCCTTTAGAAGGCTTAGTCTCTAAGTCTATTAATCTATAATAAAAATAAAAAACTCCTACCTATATAGAAATTTAAACCCTCTATAGCGTTTATAATTAGTTTTTTTACTTCTAAGGTTTTAAATCTTTCACTTATATATACTTAACTTTACTAAAAACCCTCTAAGCACTTAGTAACTCTATTATTATCTTCTATATAGCTTTAAATCTTTCACCTATATACTTATAGCTTCGCTAGAAGCTTTATAAGCTCTTAGTAGTATCTAAGCTACTAAAAACAGTTTATTACCTTCTATATAGTTTTAGATCTTTTACCTATATACTAGTAAGCTAAACTAGCTTCTATATAGCTTTAGATCTTTTACCTATATACTAATAGCTTTGCTTACTATCCCCTAAATACCTAGTATCTACTTATCTTCTAATATATTAAAATTATTATCCTATTCTTCTTCAGCCTACTAATTAAAACTAAAAGCTATAACCCTAGCTAGTAATATTATATAGTATATAGTATTAATATAAGCTTTAAAGCTTTCTAAACCTAGCTAACTTAGATAATCCTCAACTATAATTATATTAATATAAGTATTACTTAGTAAAAGCCTAGTAAGCTACTAGTAATAGTATTAATCTATAAGATACCCTTTTTTAGAGTATTCCTAGTACTACTTATTAGCCTAGTAATTAGCTATTTAATAGCCTATCTTACTATATTTTCAGTAGAAATTAATATTATAATTAAAATATACCCTCTTTAAAGCTAGCTTAGTAGCCTCTTATAACTATAGCACTAAAAACTTACTAGCTATCTTATAGTTATACTACTTTAAATAAATATCCTATAGCTACTTTATAATAATAGCTATAGCTTAAGACTACTATATATTAAATTTCTAGTACTTAAAGCCTTACTAAAGCTAGAGTAATAACTAGAAGAAAAAAATAAAAGCTTAAGCTTAGAACTTTTTAAAGTCTAGGGTCTTAAAAGTTTAATAAGTTACTAACTACTTAATACTAGAGAAGCTACTAGCCTAGCTTTTAACAGAAACTATTAAGAAGCTTATATAACTAGTATTCTTAAAGCCTAGTATTAATATATTCTCAGTAAGTAAATACTAAAAAATCAGCTTATATAGAGCTATTAAGTTAAGTTACTATAAAACTAACTTAATAGTTATACTATTATATTTATAAAATAATAGATATTTTAATAAATACTTAGTATATCTTCTAAGCTTTAGAAGTATTAGAATAGAGAGTATTACTATCTTCTATAGTAGTTAGCTAATTATAAATTTAAGCTAGTATACTATCTTTAATAAGGGTTCTATAGGTATACACTAGTAAGTGCTTATATTTATAAACCTAAAATTCTAAAACTTTAAAAGCTTTAGAAACTAGTATTAAACGCTTAGAGAGAGCTCTAATAAATATATTATTCTAATTAGCTTAGTACTAAATAGTTATAATAAGTTTAGTAATTAAAGCTATATTAATAGCTATAATTAGAAGGGTTCTAGACCTAGAAGCTGCTTCTAAAGTAAAATTTTCACCTAACTTATTAAGTATAGAAGCATTAGTAACACCTCAGTAAAGTCTTATACTACTACTTATTCTAAAGCTAGCTACCTATAGTAAGTAAAACTTACTTAATTATAAAGTTATAGCCTAAATAGCTAGGCTAGAAAAAAATAAGAGAGCAGTATAAGCTTAAAATATAAGAGTAAATTACTATAAACTAGGCAAGTTAGCCCTTCTAGCCACTTATGCATGCAGCACCCCTTTTTAGAGCCTAGCTAACTAATCCAGTTAAACCTTAATAGAGGCCCAGTAAGAGCCTAGCAAGCCAGCACTATAGCCAAAATCCTAATTTTCTTATAAGTAGCTTAAATCTAATTTAGTTATAGTTATTAAGTATATTAGCTTACTAACTATCTATTAGTAAGCTTTAATTATAATAGTAAGCTATTCTCCTCTAAATAAGATATAGTTAATCTATAATCTAGGCTTTATTAGTATAGCTACTAACTTTATACTATCTTCTATATATTTAGCAAATATCTTAGTTATATAAATAGTCTATAAGAAGCTAATATTATTATTACTAATATTAATTTAAATTACTAAAAACTATTCTAATATTTTAAGATTAATAATCTCTATTTTGTCTATAATTTTATTATAAATAGAATTAAGAGTATTACTTAGGCTAGTAATAAATATATTATTAATATAAGTAAGTATTATAACGCTAGTATTAGTATTATAGTATACTACTAGGTTAGATATAAATAGTATATATCTAATATACTATAGGATCTCTCTCAGCTTTTTTTGCTATTATCTACTACCTTACTTAAAGCTATATAATACTTTTATTAGCTTAATTATCTATTTAGTTAATTTATTATATCTAGTTTTACTTATAAAGTATATATATTAAAGATTATAGAAGAACCTTTTTAGTATAAGGAATATCTTTATATAAATATCTTCTTCTAATTCCCTATTTAAGTATATACTAATAATATCTTATTACCTAATTAGCTATTCTTTAATTATAGTATAAGCTAGGAGAAGTTACTATAAAGTAGCTTTTATTATAGATATAAATATAGTATTATAATTAATATTAAGCTATTACTAGAAACTATATATAATAATTCTAGCTTTATATTTAGCTAGGATATTATGCTTTTTCTTATATTTAAGTATTTATTTTACTGTGAGGTGTTTATTTAATAGGATTAATAATATAGATATAAAAGATAGTATACTTTTATAGATCAGTTTGAAGATCTCTATAAAGTAGGCTTTAATCTATAGATTATAATTACTAGTAGTGCTTTCTCTTACTTTATAAAGGTTTTTTAGGTTAGAGAAGAGCTATAGCTATTAGTTTAGTTATTTAGTATTTATAGATCTAAAGATATTTATCTCTATAAAGTTATAGTTATTAGATAATTATTAATATTTAGCTAGGTAATAATTATTAAGTAATTACTAGTAATTGCTTTTATTAGGGTTACTTCTAAGTAAGTAGCTTATAAACTATAGGTTATTAATTATTATAAATATATTAGATAGTGCTATTTCCCCCTCTGAGGTTGAGGAAAGTTTATAAGTAGTTATATTAGTTAATCTTATTACTCTAGGTAGTAAGCTTTAGTAATAAAGTTCTTTAAAGTTATTATAGTTAGTATTATTAGTTATAGATTTATAGAAGATTATATAGAAGCTTTTAATAACTTCTTCTTCTATAGTAATATATATAAAGAAGATATAGTTACTTTTATACTTTATAAAGATATCTTTATATATATATTATTCTATTTTAGATCTTATTTACTTAGTTTCTAGTAGTATATATATAAAGTATTTATATTCTAAAGTATAGAGGTACTTAATAGAAAGCTTATTAGTATCTTTATCTTCTTATAAGTTAAGTTTATTAAATATAATTTAGTATACTATCTTCTTAGGTATTATAAATAAGTATATTCTATTTAAGATATATATTAAGCTCTATATAATATATAGCTATAGTTTTAGTAGAATATCAGATTAGATAGTTATTAAATAAGCTTTATTTTAAATAGTATAGATAGTATATTTAGTTATTTTATTTTATTTATATTTATAAAGTAAGGATATTTTAACTATTATATTATTTTCTTAGAGTTTAATACTAAGGTAGATCTCTAAGAACTTTATAATATTATTCTTATAGATTATATAGACTAGGTATCCCTATCTATTCTTCTATTACTAGAGGTAAACCTTATACTATTAGGTAAGGTTAGCTTTTAAATATAATAAGAATAGGTTATAAAATTAGCTTTTATTATTAGTAGAAAGTAAGAAGTATTTAATTTTACTAATATTTATTAGTTTTATTTTATTAATATTAATATAGAGAATATTACTAATATATTAAGCTTACTTATATTAATTTTTTAGTTAGTATTATAATCTTTTTGAGAGGTTATAGATTATATAGAAGTAGTATTTAATATTATTTAAGTTTAAATCTATGCTAGTAGTTATATTAAGTATCTTCTTAAGTTTTTATTTACTAGAGTAGCTAAGTCTATAGTATTATAATTTTATTTTTATTCTATTATATTTAGTAATTATAACTCTGCTTATATATAAATACTAGAGATCAGGCTAGTTATATAGATATAAAAAGAAACCTTAGTTATATATATTAATTATAGTGATTAGAATATCTACTAAGCTATAAAGTATATTTTTATTAAGGTACCTATCTGCTTAATATAGTTATTTACTACTAAATATATTTAATAGGAAACTGCTAATATATATAATATACTTAAGTATAAAGTTTTTTTATATTCCTTTTAGGCTAAGCAGTAGTAAGGTAATTATACTGATATATATTAAGTATACTAACTTATTACTAGTTATAATAAGTATTTTTTAAGTTATAGTATAAGAGTTATTATTCTTATATTATAAGGTCTTATTTATAGTATAGATATCTATACTAGTATTTTATAGCTATTAGTAGTATTTAGGGTTTTCTAGGTTAAGTTTATATATATTATAGGACTAGCTAATTATATAAGTTATAATTATCTTATATATTTTATTATTCTTAAGCTTATTTAGTATATTATTATTAAATTATATAATATTAGAGGTATCTTCTCTAATATTTCTATACTAAATAAAGTCTTTATATTTAGCTACTAATATATTAAAGTGGTACTATTTAATTTTAATTAAGTAGCTATTATACTTTAAGGTATTATCTAATATATTAGATAGTATAAAGTTATTATTACTAGTATAGTATATCTACTAAGTATTAGTTTAATAGTTTTAAGGTAGGCTAGCTTACTATTTAGAGGGGTTATAAATACTTTTATTAGGAAAGTAGTAGTTTTTTTACTTATATTTAAGCTTTTTATAGTTAGTATATTTTATACTACTTAATACTAAATATAATTTATTTTAGGTCTTTTTATTATTAGAAGTATTATTATAAGTAGTTTAAGTAGGCTTTCTTATTTATACCTTATTAGTAAGGTTTACTGTGAGCTAGATAATATTAATAAGGATATTAAGATATAAGAACTCTTTCTATTTAGCTACTTACTTAGGGAACTATATTAAGATATTAGAAATAAAACTAATAACCTATTTTATTTCTAATATATATCTTTTTAACTTAATATATATATAAATAAGTTTTTTATATTTAGAGATAAACTTAGTTACCTAGGAGATACTATTCCCTCTAATTATATAGAAGTAAATTTATTTATAAAGCTAGCTTTAGAGAATAAAGTTATTACTAGAGTATATATTTTATAGAGTTATTTATATATCTATAACTTACTTAAGATATATAATAATAGCTAGGTATTCTTCTAATATATTATTTCTTAACTATATAGCTAGCTACTTTTCTAATTATTTATTAAGTTTATTACTAATTATCTAGCTAGCTAATTTAAAAGTAGTAATAATAGTAGTAAACTAAATAAACTAGTTTATTAACTTTAAGTATTAGGTCTTAAGTATCTATATTATAAAGCTTTATAATATAAAGTTACTTTAGTATAGAGTAGCTATCTTATTATTTATTATTTACTCCTAGCTATATAAGCTATTAAAGCTATTATTATTATTATTATTATTAACTTAGTTTTAAGTAAATCTCTAGTTCTAAGTATAACTTTAGTTTTAAGTAAACCTATTATAATTATTAAAATATAGCTATTAGTTTTAGATTAGTATATTTAGAGGTATTAGGTTTAGTACTAGCTTTTATAGCTATATATCGTTTTAAGCTCCTTAGCTACTTTATAAGGTTTAGTTAAGTAAACTAAAGTATTATAATTAAGGTTAAAACTACTAGCTAAAGCTTATTATCTAGCTAATATTTAAGCTAGGTTACTACTTTAAGCTTAGGTTTTAGCTATAAATATTATTACTAGGAGCTAGCTTAGTTATTAAAGTCTTACTCTTCCCCTAAGCTAAGCTAAGGTTTCTTATATTATTAGCTATATTAAAGAAAATATTTAAAAGTTATCTTAATAGTAATATACTAAATAAGCTTTAGTTATATTTATTAAAAGGGGATTAGTTTTTTAAGTAGAACTTCTTAGTCTATTTAAAAGTACTATAGAAAGGGTTAACCTAATAGCTTTTATTTTCTTCTATTATTATTATTTACTATTATTTATAGTATTAATAACTTCTTTAAGTTCTTTTATAGTAGTTACTAGATTACTAAAGGTTATATTACTATAAAAAGTAAGTAGTTTAAATATAGTAATAATTATTAATAGATTAGAGTATATACTATTACTTCTCTAGCTAGGGGCTACTTAGCCTATTTAGGCTATGCGCATCCTAGTATAAGAATATTCTAGTATTTCTTCCTTTATCAGCATATATTAAAGCCCCCACAAAGCCTCCTTTAGAGCCCTTGTTCCTAACAAGCTTATTGTGGGTCCCTCATCAAGGCCTGCATTCTTGGTTCCCTTTGACTATGTCATGACCGGTCGATGGTCGGCCATAATAACCACTCTTGTCCGAGTTGCTGGAGAATGCTCCAGGCCCGACGACAAGACAATCACGGACAGCATATCCGCAGCCGCTCCGCAGCCTCCTTTTCCTATCCACATGATGTTCCTGTCGGCAAATCCGAAATCAAGACCATCAAGTGCTCGTAGTGCTCGCTTGTGAGCCAGCCTCTAATATTCCCAAGCCCGCCGGATTCAATCCTCGAACAACGTCTCGTGTGTTCTCTTTCAACATCTCCTTCAACATACCTTGGAACGAACGAAGCATACCGAAGTAAGCCACGATGAGCAGCGGACAGCAGGTAAGTGAAATCAGTCAAAAGTCGCATGCCCCCAGCCTTCACATTTAGCCTAACATTTTTGACTACGAAGAATGTCCATGGCCCGCCGTATGCGCCCACGGTAGCTCTTCTGGGCCTCACTCCAACCGCAGCCGTCGATATCCCCATCTCTGCCGTCCTGATCGCATTCTTCCTTTGCTCGGCGGTGACGAACTTCACGATATTCAGGCGCAACCAAGCCCGCGGGCACAAGTTCGTGCTGTCCATGCTTTTGTTCGGCTTCTCCATGGCGCGCACAGCAGCACTGGTCCTGCGAATTGTCTGGGCAGAACGGTTGACAAACGCGAGCCTGGCCATTGCGGCAAACATCCTCTCCAGCGCCGGCACCGTCATCCTCTTCATCCTCAACCTCATTCTCGCCCAGCGCATCCTGCGCTCTCTTCATCCGCAATTCGGCTGGCGCCGGGCTCCCAGCATGGCCTTCATCTTCCTGTACGCCTGCGTCGTCGCCTGTCTGATTATGGTCATTGTTCCGACGGTTCTTACGTTCTACACCCTCGACAGCTCAGTTCGCCAAAAGGCCCGGCAAATTCAGCTTTTCTCCGGCACCTATCTCGCCCTGCTGGCGTTTCTCCCGATTCCCATCGTTGGCCTCGCAGCCGCATTCCCAAAGTCTATGAAGGCTGAGCCTTTCGGCAGCGGCTCTCTCCGGACGAAAATAGTTTTGGTGCTGGCGACCGCCTCGCTTTTGACACTGGGCGCTGGTTTTCGCATCGGCGTCAACTTCATGGCGCCACGACTTGCTTCAAACCCGGCGTGGTATCACCAGAAGGCATGCTATTACGTCTTTAACTACGGTCTCGAGATCATTGTCGTGTACTCGTATATGTTGTCACGTTTCGATCGACGATTTTATGTACCGAATGGAGCTAAGGGGCCAGGAGACTATGCTGCCGGCTTTGCCATGCAACAGGCTGAGAGCCAGGCTACCGACAGGTTCAATGATGTGGACGTAGAGAAGACCAACTCATAATCTAAAACGCTTAGAGGGAGGACATTAGGGTCCATGGATGGCTAGACTTATCGCAATATATTTGATTATCATTATGTACCACAGTCTCCATCGGCGTCTTATCTCTCATTTCCAGTCAACTTTACTGCATGACGCATGTATAGGACACCAGACGAACGACATGTGGCAAGGAAATTTGAACTCAGAAAATGCTCAGCGAATTCCGTAACCGGCTCCAAAACGTAGACTTCCTCGCAAATCCCATATTGCCTTGAGACAAGTCGCCTTCGACGCTGTCATCGTCATTCCCATCTTCATACCCGGAATCGTTCTTGTCCAGCTCATCAAAGTCGAAGCCTTTGGCTTGTGGATACATTCTCAGGCCTCGGTATGCGGCGAGTGCAACGAATGAGGAAGCCTCCTCTCTGACCCCGAAGAACGCCTTTATGCCTTCCTCGAAAGAGGGGTAATGGTATTCTTCAAAAAGAGTAGCAAGAAAGTGTTCAAAGTCGTCCAGAGTTTCGACGTCCGTTTGTCCGGTGCATACTTCTAGCCCAAGAGCAAAGTCAAAGACGTCGTCTAACCAACGGCACAAGTGATCTTTCAGATGCACGAGGCCAGCTTTGCGGGCTAAAGTGCGGATCTCCAGTACGTGGGCAACGAGCAGTGCTCGGTAAGGCTCGAACTCTTGGCCAGCCTTGTCCAGAAGGAGAGAATTGACCTCATCCGTTTTCAAGTAATCAAGAACGGTTCTGTGAAGAGGTCCGACCCTCTCACCAAGTAATTCGGGCTCGTTGGAGTTGGCAGAAACATGCAGCAAATCTCTGCATTGCGCCACCAGTTGTTTCTTTTTGATGCGCAACATCTCTTTTGCGATTGGATCAACATCCGGCCAACGCTCCAGAGGGATGGAGGCATCTGATCTGATCCCTGTGTCGTGACGCTCGAGGTTGACGAAGAGAAATGTCAACATCGGGAACGGTCCATTAGCCCGGGAAACCATCAGTAAGGTTCGGGCGGCAGGCATCATATATACCGGTTCGATGGTGTCTAGCATGCGACCAAAGTAGTCTTCCAGCTGATTGGGAAGTTCCAGCATGCGGCGGTTCAGGGTTGGTAAGTTGTCCTCATTCCCTAGGCCCCGCAGTAGTGACCTGACAACCAAAAACACCCAAAGAAACACGCCTTGAGCTCTCTGGGATATCTGCTCAATCAAAGAGTCCGCGTCGATTGGGCTTTTCGTTCGCAAGATCTGAAATTTGTCATTTTGTCCCAGACTTTCAGATGTGAAAAGCAAAATGTCTCTCTCTGTCAGCTCATGAAGCTCCAGCTTCCAACGGCTTTGGCCAAAAGCATCCGTGAACTCATTCCATGGCCGGCTGGAGACACACAATTTGATGTTATCAAACGATGCAAGCCTGAGCACCAATTTGGAAAGCTCTGCGTGATTGCCGGAATACTCATCCAATCCATCGATGAAAATACAAAGCCTGACCGGTGACTCCCTCCCATCTTCAGATTCGCTGGTCAGATTGCCCAAGTTCATCAGGCAATCCAGCAACTCCCCTCTCGTCCATGGCAGTGGTTCCAGCAAGCTGGTTTCGCTCCACCGCTTCGGGCATACCTTTCCGCATAGATCCGGCCGCCGGAGAAAGATATTTTGAAGTAGCGTGCGCATTAGCCCCTCTTGTGACATCTGCAGCGACGTTCCAGCACTCCAAAAATGGTGTTTGGCGATGATGAGGTTGCCACCGCCCCAGATTTTCAGACTTTGACGTGTTCTTGAATCGTTCGTCAAGAACTTCATCAAAGTTGACTTTCCTGATCCTGCTTTTCCGCTGATCCAGTAAAGACCGTGCTCTGATTGAAGCCATTCATTGAAGCCGAGACTCGAATCCTGAAAGATCCACTCAAAGGTGTTGTCGTGAGCCTGTCGAATATCCGACTCTCGATCGTAGATCTGCTCAAAATGTAGACTCCGTACAAGACTCCGAGCTTTCTCGAATGGCTTTAAATGAGGAGAAAGACTCAACAGGCTTTCTACCATTTCGTGCACAGCTGTCTTCTTTAAGGCACCTTGGTCCTCCGGTCTCTCCTTCATGAATTGCCCAATGAACTGTAATTCCACGCGAATATGGTTCTTCTTGGCGGCTAGAGAAGCGTTGGAAGAGATCGAGGTTCCCTTTTCCGCATATCTGTAATCATTCACTAGGTTGTGTTTCAGTTCCGCTAGTTGTCGCCTGGAAATGGTCAGCCTGCTGAAGATGAAAACAAACCCTGATTGTCGCGAGAAATCCTCTTACTTGACTTGAAAATTGGTGTGAAGTGATATGGCTTCTCTGAGACGGAAGATCCTAGCTTCGAGGTCTTCAATCTCCTGCCTCTTGACCAAGTGCTTTGTTGAGTGGACTAGGCTCTTTACAAATCGGTCCATCTTGCTTCTTGGGCGACGACATTCCAACCGTCACAGTAGCAAAAAGAGTTGCTGGCTCAAATCGATGCATGACTGAATCATTCGGGCCAGTTCTGGAAACTCTTCGTTGTTCTGCTCGATTTCCATCTTTCCGAGAACGGTGCGCAGGTGACTTGCGACGTCGCTCATTTCTTTGGTCTCTTTTTGTGCTTCATCGGGACTGCGCCAGAAGACGAAAGCCTTGTCGACAAATTTCGTGCCCAATTCCACAAACTGAAGGACATTTCCAGCCAAGGCGAGAGCCTCCATCGCATTTGCCTCGCAACCGGGTTGGCTGTCTTCTGCTTGCGAAGTCCGATGAGAGTAAGCCACGATGAAGCGAAAATTTTGATAGCCTGATCTCACCTCTGAACTGATATCGAGGGGTAAGCAGTTCATGCATGCCAAGCCCCACGTGCAACACGACTGTTCAGCGCTGAATGGGCTTTTCCCAACGCTTTCCACAATCCATAACCTTTTCCTGCATGATGAAAAGCTGTACTATGCCGCATACAGCACAGCTGACGTGGTCTACGACAACTGGCCCATAATGTCATCGTGGATCTGGCAGAAAATCAGGCTTGACTCCGCCCCGAGCGGGTCAAACCGCTATCAGGCTATTTCCTATGCTTTGATTGTGACAGATTCAAAAATTCATTTGATTATGATATGGCATATAACCATTCTATCACCACATATATCGGAATGTTATGGCCCTATCACCCTGGGTAGACAGTTCCTCCGCGGTCCATCGGCTGTCTTCGCCTGCCGCCATCTTCCTGTCACGTTTCTTGTTGATTCCAATGTACGAGAAGATGAGTATCAGGGCGGCGATGATGCCGACAGATATAAAGCCGAGCTCAAGTCCATGACCAAGGATGTAACGAGAAGCATCTTTCTGGCGGTAGAAATTGGATGCCATGGCCTATCAGATGTCAGTTGAATCAAGTCAAGAAAGATGTTTATATTATTTGGGAAATCTTACACCACCCAAGTTACCAACACCTATCTGTAGAGCCATTCCGGCGCTGCGCTTGTAACTTCCGGAGAGGTTGTTGGAGAGCCAACTGATGACTCCAGGGAAGGCAGGATAGATGGCGCATGCAGCCACGAAAACTCCGCCGTAGACCACCTTAGGGTTTGAACTTGAGATGCACCTATGAAGAAACAATTGTTAGTGTGACCAACTTGGTGGTGTGGTAGGCGCGTCTTACATGGAGAACCCAACGATCATCATGCACAGGAATCCCACAATGAATGGGCTCCGCTTGCCCAAGCGGTCCGAAAGATATGCGACGACGACTGCAAGTATAGCGGCCGTGATGTAGATCGGAACTGTCATGAGCTGGGCGGTGCTTGACGTATAGTTGAGGTTTCGGATAATCGTGGGCAGGAAGAGACTGATGCCGTAGAGAGGGCAGACAATCTGCCTTGTTAGCACACGATCTTCCACAACCCAGATTCTATACTTACCCCCCAATAGACAAAGATATTGATCCAGATTTGCCAGTCTGTGAAAGCATCCCAGACATATTTCCACTGGAAGTCGTCCGCCTCAGCAACTTGGACGCGGTTGTCTGACTTTCCTTGAACCTGGCCCTGATACTTGAGGCGGTAAACAACGAAGGCTCTTTCTTCCTCGGTCAAAAACGTGGCTGTTTCGGGGAAGTCATGCAACGCCCAGAAGGCAAACACTGCAACGATGACGGTGACTATGCCCTCGAGAATAAAGATCCATCGCCAGCCCTCTAGGCCGCCGGTGCCGTCCATCTTGGAAATGGCGAACGCGAGCAGACCGCTGAAGGCACCAGCAATCGACGCGGCGGAGAAGAACATTGCTTGTCGAAGTTGGATCTCGTGGCGGCAATACCACATCGTCAAGTAGTACTAAAAGCCGAGTCAAATTCCGCTTGAATGCGTCGAGCTGGTCCAAACTTACAGCAACACCCGGAAACAAGCCAGCCTCAGTCACACCGAGGAAGATTCGAGCTACTAGCAGCCCATGGTAGTTCCTGACAATCCCCATAAGAGTCATCACTGTGCCCCAGGCAACCATGATCGTGGGAAGCCAGATGCTCGGTCGGAGCTTCTTAAGCAACAGGTTGCTCGGGACTTCGAATGCGGCGTATGTGAAGAAAAAGACCGTCAGACACCAGTTGTACTGGTCAGATGTCATTCCCAGGTCTTCTTGCAGTCCTTCAATCTTTGCGTTGCCGATGTTCCCGCCTATGGCTGATGTCAATAATATTCTTGAAATTGGTAGTAATCTTGACTAACGGTCGAGGAAAGATAGGAGATATAGCAATGCCAGCATCGGGATGAGGCGGACATCCATCTGTTTAGCATCACAGATTAGTCATGTTAATCTTCACAGCGCAAGTGCTTTTGTAATGAAAGGACTTGCCTTTCTCAAAATCTTCTTCTCATCCAAGTGTGCGAAGGACGCAAGAGTCGTACCCTGCGCGGTCGCGATCGCATCGATGCGCCCAATCTCATCTTTCCTCGTTAAATGTTCTGGCTGGCCATTTTCCAGCTCCGACACGTCGAGCTTCTCGGAGGTGGTAAGCATGCCCGCCATCTTTGCCAATCCAACGGAGGATGGCAGCAAAATGCAACCGAACTGCAATCCTGTATCAATGCTTTGTGAGAACGATGGCCGGAGATGTGTTGACGAGGAGCTATCTCACTGAAGAAGAGATGCCAAGGACAGAAAACGGTTTGTGCAAGGGTTCGTCGTCGAACACCCCCAGGCCATCATGGTTGGCTCATCTACTAGATATAAACCTTCGGATCACTGTCCGCCGGTTCGGCCCAACCCACGGGCCACCAAACAGGTTGGCCATCGTGTGCATCGTCAGCGGCTGGGGTGAGCCCCATCCGTCGCCGGCTCGGCAGATCGAAACGGCCAATGATTTTATCAGTCTCCCCAGATTCTGGGGTGATTGTGGGTGTCAAGGCCGAGGTAGGAGGTTACCCCGCGTTTCTTGATCTTATTTGAAGTAAGCTTGGGGTGAACGTGTAGCGGAATGATGGCCGCTGCAACGCGTGACCCACGTGCTCAGGTCTGGATTAGTTGGAGATTGGTTGGAGGCTGGTCGGAAACGGCAAAGACATGTTGAGGGATCGGCGAAGCGGAGAGGTTGGCGTGGATTTTGGTCGTGATGTCACTTGGAGAATGCGGGGGAGGGACCGGTGTTCGGTCCGCACCACGACCAACATAGATCACGGGAACTAATTCCGGCTCGTCTCTGCACTGCAAGGAGACGATAAGCTGTTCGGCGTTACATTTGATCTCCGTTGCTTCCAGTCTCTATGGACCAGACGAAGTCCTCCTCTTTGGGTCATATCCAATGTATTGTCAGGTTTGAACTGTGAGGCCGGTTCCAGACTTGAACACTCTGTTTGTAAATTCTAAGGAGTAATTTGATCATCCCCATGCCGTGAAACGCCTACTGTATTGGCAACACTGTTGCAATTTTCCTTGTGGCTTCCTCTATACCTCATCTTAACTGGTCTAATTATGACCAAGTGCCTGTTTCCCCATGAAAGAAACACCTTTGACCAGGAACTGTGGACAATTACTTTCTAATACGAAATGCGGGACTCTCATGTTCGTCTGTATGTCTAATTTTTCATTGGCCATTAAAGTCAATCTAGGAGAATAATGACCTTACACCTGCTCACAAAATGCACCCAGCCTCGTGTATTATGAGCCTTCTTCATACTCGATTTGCTGCTTTCCTTGCCAGCCTCCACTTCCCGTCGGATGGCAGCAATTTGCTCCTCATTTGGCTCTGTTGCATCAGCTGCGAACTCAGCTTCCTTGATACGCTTGTTTTGCTGGACTGCGTCTTCCTCTCCGGTATTGGCAATGGAGTCGAGCATGTCGTAGAAAGCTTTGTCGGTTTGTGCCGGCATCTTCAATGTATCTGTTTAGTATTGACCAAAATTGAGGTGTGAAAGACAACAAGAGATGTTAAATTAGACATTTCATTCAACGCACTTCTTCTTCTCGTCTAGACGGTGTATCCTCTGAAACCGAGTTAGGGTAGCCCACTGACGCAATTGGCCGAGCACATATCAGTGATGACGGAACGACCGGATCCGACGGCTAGGGCGGGATCTGGGTTTTATACCCGCCAAGCCCCGCTGTCTCGCAATCCACCGTTCCTCATCCTACAGATCCGGCATGCCTTTTCCTCGCCTTTCACAACATTGCCTTCACTTCCGCGACACCTGAAGATTCTAGCAAATTCAACTTTTGCACGTGCTTTGGGAGCTCTCATACCCCAAACGGGCATTGCGGGGCCGAACACCCGTCGGCCATGGCGGATGACTCGGCCGAACAACCCATCTTGAAGCGGAAGCGAATCAGCGTCGCCTGCAACAGCTGCCGCGCGAAAAAGTCCAAGGTTAGCTCCAAGAAACCAGGTTTGATGCTTGTAATCTTCTAACTCTTGGAAGTGCGATGGCAAGCGGCCGGTGTGCGGTCGCTGCGCCGGCTATGATTATCACTGCTCATGGGGTAATGAGACGACCCATCGCGATGCCAGCTGCACGCCACCTTTATCGCCCTCCGGGACAGGGATTACGGCAAATCCACAAGAGATTTTTGATCGTTGCGAAAAGGCTCTACGAAGCCTCGCCGTCGATGTACCTCCTGAGGGCAGGGCTGAAATCAACCAAAGTCTTGCTCGAATCCAGGCCGCCATATTCCATAATAGCTCGCCGGCGGCGTCCACTGTTAGCCCAAACAGCCTCACGGCCAGTAGTCCTGCCCTCATTCAGCGGATTCAAAGTCCCAGATATGTTGGCGAAGTCAGCGACATTCATTTCTTCAACCTTGTGAGACAGACGGCCGCTCCTCGTAGCGGCGATGTTGGAGCCCAGGACGACACGGGAGAGGTTGACAACTATGACATCGATGCACCAACCACGATGGAGTATCTACAGAACCCAATCTCAGATATGCCAGAAAGGGCGCACGTGCAAAGATTTCTAGGGATCTACTTCTCAACTATTCACGTTGCGTATCCTTTCGTAGAAGAAGCACCATTCATGGATAAACTAAAGAACCTGCAAGATGGAAACCCGGCCCCGGAGTTAACCCATTCTTGGCTCTCTCTCTTATGTAAGTATCTTAAGCTTCAAGATATTCACTTTGAAATGGTTTGCTGACATCAGCAGATGCATTGCTCGCTCTTGGGGCGTACTATGACTCGTTCCGGCCTGACAGTCGGACAGAGGGTTCAGCTCATCAAAAGTTGTTTCAACGCTCCTTACTTTTGTCTCGCCATGATATGCTCGAACGCTCTTTAACTCAAGTCTCGGCTCTGTTAGCACAGTGCTTTTATCTACTAGCAACATCCGAGATCGACAGATGTTGGGCTTATCTCGGCCTTGCTGTCCGCTTAGCGCAGAGCATCGGCCTGCATGCCGACATTCAGGACCATGCTTCAAGTCAACCGAGGTCGGAGCGGCCTCAGATTCGAAGCAGGGTCTGGTACTCTTTGTACGTCCTGGACCGGCTCACAGCCCTGCAACTCGGAAGGCCACCTGCGATCTCGGACCATGACTGCCATGTTCAGGTTCCATCGCGGATAGACGGTCTTGATCCAGATGTCAACAACGGCGACGTACTGGAAAGTTCCAAAGAGGGCCGTGCCGGGGAATATTTCGTCCGTCTCATCGAGTTCTCTTCCATCATCGGCCGAGTGCTGAGGGAATGCTATCATCCAAGGCGCGACATTGCAGCCAGGCTACAAAGCACCAAAGATTGCGATGTGCTACTTCTCACGTGGAAGCAAAAGCTGCCTAGATATTTGAGGTTCGACCTTGGCCACGCGTTCGAGAAATCGGTTACTCTGAAACGTCAGGTACGTTGTCAAGTCTGTGTTGCAACTAACATGCCGGCTAACTCGGATGAAGCGGAACATGTTGGCGATCAAATTCCACCACCTGCGGGCCCTGATTCACCGACCATATTTATTCCACACTTCTCCTGAGAATAATCTCTTGACTGAAGATCAAACATCCCGGAGTCGAGAGTACGGAAGGATATGCGCTACCGAGGCCCAATCCATCGCCGCTTTGATGCACAATGTCACTGATACCATGGACATCGTAATGAACTATCCCTGGTGGCAGATGATATCGTGCCTCGTCTGCGCAGGATCCATCATGGTCTTGGCAGCTGCTTTAATCAAGCAAGACGCTGGAACCGATACCGCCGTGGCCACCTTGGAAGAAGACGTTGAGACGTGTATGGCTGTTTTGAAAGCGTTGGCGAGCAACTCCCACGGCTCAAACCTTGCGTGGGATATGATGAAGAACATTCGAGCCCGCTGTACACGTGCTTCCGACAAACCTGTCACCGATGACACGAGCACCTTGCCGCCAAGCGCAACTGTTCAACCTGGCCAAGGGCTGAGCCAGTCTACTTATTGTAGCCCCTCGGATACCTATACCATGCCTTTGATAGCATCAGACATTGCTAATCCAGGCTTCCCTGTAGAAACGACTAATGGCTTAGATATGAACATGGGGTTTGGAGAGAACATCATGTGGCCGATGATGATGACAGACGCGACATGGCCCGGCTCGTTTCTTGACATGCTCCACCCGTCTTATGGATCTCAAGAAAACAACTAGAGCATCAATCATTTCATCATTACTTTCTGTACTCATCATATTGGAAACAAAGTGATGCCCATGCCCCTAAACGCCTCAATCCAATCAAAATCCCCAGACTCCGTCTGATCCGTTTCGTCTTTCTTATGCCACATCGTCTGCACAACTTCCCATTGTCTCTCATAGTTGGCAATGTGGTAGCACTGGGCTCGCTGCCACCAGAGAGCCCAAGGACGTCGCGCCCTCGCGTCGCAGGACGCAACAAATGCCGGCCACATAATCGGTGCCATCCTCTGTGTAGCGCACGATGATGTCGAGCGGTCTTTGATGTCCTCAACTGCATGCATGTGCTCCGCGATACTTGCGACTATCTCATCCTGATCCTCGCTACGGCATTTCTGAATGCGGCGGTGGTAATAGATCAGGGTGGCCAGGTGCCAGGCATTCGCATGGTGTCTGAAAATTTCGAGGCCATCTTCGTCCTGGGAGATCGTTTCATGAGCGCCGTCGCGTTCGAGAGTCCACGAGCATAGTCGATCACCGAGTGTTTCGCAAGCTTCGAGCAGGCTATCTGGAATGGGCTCGTGAGAGCGTTCATACCAGCTTAGATACTCTGCCAACCGGCAAGTCTCCTGCAGTTCGGCTGCTATGAGAGGTGTGATTCCGTACATATATCCATAGCAGCAGGTGGATGGATGCTGGGATGCGGCAGAATAATCCCCGTCTTCTGCTGGATTTATGGACCACGGTCTGGACGACGGCGAGAATGTCATGGTCCGAGCCAGTAAGCAGAGGAAGTCGCTGATTTCATTCAGCTGCTGCGTTGCTCTGCTGATCATCCTCCATTTTCGGCGCCGTTTCCTTAGTTGTTTCGTGCCTTGTAAGTGTACGGCGAAATCGGCCTCACATCCAGACATGAACTATTGGGGTCAGGCCATTTTCAAGTGCATAAAGAGGTCGGGTATTCTCACATCTATCGTCACTAGCGACAGCATGGCCACCATCAAAGTCTTGTACTCCGCCGTCGGCATTTCAAGACTGATAGCAGATTGTAGTAGAAGCAAGGCCTGCTGTCGATGTCGCGCGCCAATCTGGTGGTACCTGACTTGAGAGGGTAGACAATTCCAGAGGTGGAAAGCTGAGGATGCGAGAAGTGAGTGAAATATGACTGATTTCACTGTGGCCTTGGGTACTTGTAGCTGAAGTTGTGCTGGAGAAGTGAGACTGGATGCTGCTTCTAGTGCGGCGGGGACATATAGCTGTCGGTATGGGTTTTGAGGATGCTGAATTGGCTGAAGCATCACTGCGACATGCTCGGCATAGTGATGCATCAGTCTATCTATGACAGCATCCCCGGAGATACTGGTAGATATTGTGTACCTCAGGGGGCTGCCCATATAATATGATACTGTGCCGGTCTCGGTCGAATTAGTCCATGTATCATTGCTTCCCGAGGAAGCTCCTACTGCTTCCTGCGAGATCACTGGTAGAGGGCCCACCACATCGGTAGGCTCGGGGACGATATCGACGACATCCTCTTCATCTTGTTGCCGTGGGTTCGTGTTGTTGGCAGTAGAAAGAGTTTCCGGTCTCAAAGCTGCCTCTGTGCCATTAAATGCTGGTTGAACTGGCAAAGTCTCCGCATTTGGGTTGTCGTCGGTTGCAAACTCTGAGGGAGAAACTTCACGACCAGTGCTGTCCAAGCTACCGCCGGCTTGCTGTTCGCGATGATTGCTAGCTTGAGACGTGGGAAACACGGAAAACGGGCCTTTTGTTATCAAGACTTCTGAGCTTGCGACATCTTCTAGAGTCTCCAGAAAGCCGTCTATTTCGTGCATTCGATATCGAGGACCTGCGTCTCTGCCTGATATTCCATAAGCCAGCCAGGTCTACAGAGACAAAAACAAAGAACTCACCGATGCGGATTCTTCCCCTCCCGTTGCTGCTACTCGGGGGCTTGTCATTCTCATTAAGTGGATCATGCACATTGATCCACTGTAGCTTGATGCCATATCCGCCACAAGGAGTCTTTATCTTTTCGCAATTTCTGCAGCTCGTAGGTCTCTCATCGCATTTGACCTTTCGTTTCTTACATGTCCAGCATCTAGATACACGTGAGCAGGTCTGGCGGTGAGATCCACAAGATTTGAGAAAGACAGGTCGTACCCAGTGAAGGTCATCGATCGCGTTGCACCCTTCGGCGGCATGGTGAGGCAACACGACGGAGGGGGGTATCGTGATAAGGATCAGGGCACCCGTGCGCGGCAGATATCCAGAGCATTCAACCAAGGTTACGACTCACCGCAAGTGGCTTAAGCAAGCTGCAATCTTTCAACATCAGGCTGCTCAATGAGACCAACTTCAGCAACCGACGCCACACGGATGAAGTCGGCAGAAACTCAAGATAGCGATGAGCAATGTGGATAGCGCTATAGTACAGTGCTATCAGGAAAGGTAAAACCCCACCGACACGGTTTCCAGACGGGAATTACTGCGGATATAGTCCGTTGACACTGTGTTTCTCTTCGGGGCCGGCTCAAAAGCCTCATTGGCCCGAAAACCAACTCGGTCCGATCATGCGAATCTTCACTGCTTCAGTGGAAGGCGAACGATCATCCGTTGTACGAAGCGGATTTCGTTCTGATGAGGCGAGCGAGAGCACTTTGAATTAGTTCGAAAATAGAGTTTCGTGCTGAATCAATAGACGACACCGCCGACTATCCGAGCTGCTCGCATGGCTGTTCATCTGAACGTGCACCATCAGGGCGGCACGATCGTCTGCCCACGAGGTTCGCCTCGTAAGGTCATCCGAACTTCTGGCACGGCTTGGCAACCCGGCATGACAGAGACGATCTGACAGTGACGGCCTAGTTTCTGCAACCTGGCTCAAACCACATTTTAGGCGGTGGTCCCACATAGTGGTGACAGCGGCATTGCGCGGCGCCCGAAGATGGTTGCTTCTAGGCTGGTGACTGAAACGCTGCGTAATGTTTATAGGCCTTCTTATGGTCTGGGCACGCGCTAAATCGACCTGATAATGTCAGAGGGTTGATAACCGCAACACAAATTCTCATGAGGTGTAAGGTTACGAGGTTCTCGCCAATGCAGACAATATGGTATTACTAGGTATAATTCGAAACGCTAAATAGTTGATGCAATATCCTCCTCTTCCGCTATAGGGCTGTGCCTATCCTGGCATTTCCATCGTGTTCCGGCCAGTGGTTATTACTTTCGACATCATGGACGTATCCATGGTAATTATGTTTCTGTCCAGAACTCTCTTGTTCCGACTTATTGGTCGTTTCTGTGGCTCCCGACCGTGTTTTTGCCACGTATATTGGCAGGGTGTCGCTCTGTAGTGCGTATGATTCCGGCGCGTGGTCGCGCGCCCACAGTTTTCGGGTTACGATCTGGTTCATGGTCTGGACGGTGGCCTGTTTCGACACGTCCCACCATCTGCGAATCAGGAATCGTGATATGATCGGCAAGTTGCACACGGCTGCGCCGACAGCTAGTTCCATGTACGACCAAAATGTTGTAGTTCCGGACCAGCCTGTTTGGATAAGAGCATCACTTGGTCAGCAACATGAACAAAGGCGGGTTCGCAACGAATCGGAGCGTATGGAGGAAAGGGCCGAGTTCTCTTACCGAATGTGTCCCCATCACCAGCTCCGTGATCACGTAACCAGGTGTAGATATAATTATCTGAGGCAAGTCAGTACAGCGGGTCGATTACATTAGTCAAGACGGCTTACCTTGGTAGAGGAAAAACGGGGTAGCCAGGACCAGGCTGAAGATGGACGACACCACGGCCCTAAAGTAACCTCGTGTGAGTTTGTGATCAAGAAGTTGTAGCACGAAGGACCAGCCACGCGCGTGTGCAAGCAGACTTACAAGAAGCCGAAGCAAAAGACGACCAGGATATAATTCCTCTTCTCCTTGTTCACTAGAGTTCGCAAGTCAGCAAGTTCTCCTTGAACCAGGCCACGCCCGAAACTTGGGGACGTACTCGTCTGTGTGATCCTCAGCAGAGGGTACATGGGCAGCAAGAACACAGTCACATCGAGGACGACCGTGACGATGCTGATGCCAAAGTTGTAAGTGACGTTTGTGAAGCAGTATTCGGCTGCTGTGTCGTGGTTCGTCCATTGCGCCGTCGGATGCACCCCGCAGACGAAGACCTGTGTCCCGGTGAATGCCAGCATGAACAGGGTCACGGCCGCAATGAGGGCGTCGATCAGAATGATGTATCCCCGCCCTTGGTGGAGGAAGAGCTTGCGGAAGAGGAACAGGAACGCAAGTCGCACCACTCCGATGCCAACGCCTTGCAGGCAGTTCAAGATGTAGTTGATCTACGGCATTGCTTTAGTATCACCAGAATAACAGCGAGACCGGGCACAAGATGCTTACCTGCACATGAATGGCGTACAGCGTGTTGAATACTGGGTGGTCAGTGTCCTTGGTGTCCCATGTATAGTCACTCCTTGGCCAGGGTCCCTCTGGTAGAGGCCATGGATCCCAATCGTGCCGACCAGTGACACGTTTGACGGCACCTGCATGTGGAGGTCAGCATCCTGAACCTGGGGATTTATCCGAGATGCTCGCAAAGTCGTCGGATACGAAATGCTCGCGATCTCATCATATCCGGGTCGGATTTTGGACACGTGCATACCATACAGAACAATCACGCCAGTCGCAATAGCAAACAACTGACACGTAGATTAGTCAACTTCCAAAGAGAAACTGCCGATAGATCCATATCGACATTTATCCGCCCGAGAACTTACAGAAGCAAGAATAGCAGAATAATCGTCGGCTTGGGGTCGTGACCTTCGCTCTCGTATCGACGCAATTCGGAGAAACAGTGTCAAGAGGTCGATGACGGTCATTACCGGTACGATGGCGTACAGCAGTTCGAAGGTGACGAAATTAAAGAAGCCGATGTTGGTGTTGTTTGTGTCCTCCGTGAGATACGCCCGCTTATTCAACCATGCCGTCGTTATCGTCGTGACCGTCATTCTTTCATCGTGGCCTTTGGATCGTCGTCGACACCCGGGGGACGCGGACACGCAGACTGGGGAAATCGTGGTTCGAGGTTGCGAGTGGGCTCGAATAAAGATTGATCAAAAGCGGAGCACTCCACGGTATGTATATGGGGGAGGAGGGCGAGGAGGACACCCGGCCCTTGGGTGATCGACCTCGCCCTGCCTGCTGCGATTCGCTTTTCCATGCCGTCAGGGATCGCTGAACCTCCCAAGGCCATAGCGTTTCGTAAGGATTAGTTCCAGCTAGCTAAGATTAAGCTCCCCTCGGAGCAGGTCCTGAGTTGGAAGACGAGACGGGGATTCCAGCATCGCATCACAGGCCCTCGCTTCACTGGGCACGTCAGCCTGGGATGCTTCATGACTCAGTTAGCTGCGTCTGCGTCTGGAAAGGTTATCTTTAGAGCACGCGGCCATTGGCTGGCTCCTATGCCTCAACCGACCATTCGCCTAACCAGAAGGGACGATCACGGCATCTTCCCGGGCTGAAGAAAAGCGAAAAAAAAGATCTTTTGCAAGAATTTAGAGTGTCGGTTAGGAGGGGATTCGGGACACGGCAATCGGGAACCATCGCCCTCGCGTGCGCATAGGCTTCAACAACCGAAGACTCGAATCAACCGAAACTCCTCTTGCGTGGCTTTCTTTGTGTACTTGTTCATAGCGGAAACGGAAGTGTTGAGCCGTAATTGGTTCCCCCGATCAATTCGTATCGTTGGTTCAGTCTTGGGTCTGTCTTGTGTGAGAAATTGTGAGCGTAAGCATGCTCCGCCCCTGAACCCTGAACCCTGGCCAGCCAATACGGAGTTGCTAACTCGTTCAGTGCACCGCCTGTAGACACTCTCCGTTCCAGAGTCCAGACCTGCCAGCTCTGCCGGTCTTCCTCGAATCCGCCAAGGCAAGGCCGGAAATGCCTACTGTATCACCCAGAGGTTTTAGTGGTGGCGCAGACGTCCATCCGACACCGCCCACGCGGGCGCAAATTCGAAATGGCCTTGCCATCGCAATCCGCGACAGCGATCAGACCGTTCGCCGAAGAAAACATGACATGCTTCTAGTTCGCGCCGACCGCCCCGAGACGTCGGCAGTAGGTATCGTTGGGCTGCTAGGCGATCGGCAGAACAGCTGAAAGATAACGGCAATAATGGCGCCCAGAAAACTGGTTTCAGCAGATGAAGCGTTCAAGCGAACGAGCACTAGGGCCACCGCGCCATCCCGTAACGAGCGGGCTAAGCCTGTGGAATGAGGCCATTCGTGATTCTCGACGCAGTTGTCGAAATGCCGCCGTCGTTCCTGTCCTTGGTTTTATGGACTTGGCGAATCCAGGGGTAGCTGGGCTTCTGGTGACTGCGTTCGCAGCGTTCCTCGGGCTGAATCAAACGGGAGAGCCCGAAAGGCTGGTTTGCCAATTCCGGCCCCATTTCCGGACCCCGAGCCCCAGACCTGGCCTGCGGAAAAGCCCACCGAGGACGAGATAATCAAAGGATGCCGGGCGGACCTGACTCGCGACCAGTCCATCTCAGTGGCAGGTTTGCACTCAACCCGATGCGTGGATGTGTTCGCAGGATCACGGATACAATGTGGACTGATCCGGCCTGCTGGATTGAAGCCACGTTCGCAAGTCCCACCGAGATATGTTTAGACAATCGGCCCACCGGAGGTCCTCGGATGCCGTGGATTTTGCCGCCGCTATTAGGGCCGGACTATCATCAAAGACTCTGTGACGTGCGTTGGTGGCCTGACAATCGTTTGTGGTCTTTCTCATGGCTGCGGTGGATTCCTGGGGTTTCCAGGGGATTGCGCGTGTCGATGAGATCGGTGTCCGTGATGCAGCATGGGCCATCTGACACCCAGGAACCTCAATCTTTTTGACTTTCATCGTGTTGTTGGTTGGCTCGTGTCTGGTCCGCACGTCGCACTGGCTGGTCCCAAAAAGCAGGGAGTGTCATGGCCAAGGAACCGACCCAGGGATCATCTACAGGCTTTAGGTGAGAGCTTCAATTGCAGCACGGGCTCGTCGTTGCCTTGCTGACATTGGCAACTTTTCGCCGGTGTTTGCTTCGACTGGAGACTTTTGCGAGGTCAAGTTGTTACTCACGAGGCATTGCATTTCTCCAAATACCAAAGGATACTCTGACTCAAGTAGGAAGCTTGAGGACTGCTTCTTCTTAGTACGTCAATTTCATGCTGTCGACGGCTTGAGACTCAATAGGATACAGCTAATGTTAACTAGACCATGGCCAAATGCAGTGGGACGAGCTAGCCTGTCGCATGCTTGGTTCGATGCCACTCCATCGGAAGTTGTAATAGAGGACAGCTCTGTCATACGCCATCTCGCTTACTGTCATCTGACTGTTCGTCTATGTGGTTGACAGTCTTGAAGATGCCGATTACATCGAGTCTGGAGGGTCGCATGCCCGCTGGAGTTGGAGCCTTGTTGTTTGTGGCATGAGAGCAAGCAGGGAGTACGATGTCCCGTCGCTATCCGATGAAGTAGACGACGCATGAAAGTAGTAGCCAAGGAAAGTTTCGTGTGCGGATGGATCAGTCAACAGTCTTCTGTTCCGGCCTTCTTCTCGAGAACGAGTCGCTAAACAGGGCTTTTCGAGGGCGGCAATGGACACTCGCGTTCTTACATATTCAAACATTGTCGAGATGTCTCCAGACGATAGGTATAGCATAGCGGAAGGGAGGCCGGCGGGAGAACACCAGCCTATGGTGTGAAGAGCGACGCCGACTCCACGCACATGTGGTGAACATCGATGTCCACCGCAACCAAGTCTTGGATAGCAGGCTTGAGTTGGCTCAGCTATCCGCCTGACCCATGACCTTACGGGCCGACGGTAAAATGCCCGAGCATATGGAGACTGAAGCCAAAGTTAGTAGAAGCGACGGGGAAACCTCCCCCGGTTCTCAAAGAGTTGGGTTCCGTCGGAGAACGTGATGGAGCACCCTATCGAAAACCGGAGAACTGTTTCTGTTCAACTGGCATGACCTGGTAAGCACAACGTTTGTTTCGCCACATCATAGTCAAGCAGCCCATTCTTCATCCCTTGAAGGATTAACTGACCGAACGCCGTCAATTCTTGTTAGGTATCAACTGCTATAGTACACGCATACATCTCGTCGCTTATTTCTCAAAGCGCTTGGCAACAGTCTTCCAGTTGACGACGTTCCAGATGGCGTCAAAGTACTCGGCCTTGCGGTTCTGGTACTGCAGGTAGTAGGCGTGCTCCCAGGCGTCGATACCGAGGAGGGGCTCGAGGTTGCCGGTGACGGGGTCCTGGTTGGCGCGGGTGACGACGCCGAGGGTGCCGCTGGTCTTGTCCTTGACGAGCCAGGCCCAGCCGGAGCCCTGGATGCCGGCGAGGGAGGTGTTGATCTGCTTCCTCAGGGTGTCGAAGGAGCCGAAGTCCTCCTTGATAGCCTTCTGTTGGGGGATTTAGCAAGTCTCCACAGGTTTGTTAGGGAGTTCAGAGGGGAGGGGACGTACAGCAAGCTTGCCGTCGGGCTCACCACCGCCGTCCTTGCTGGCGGGGGCAAGGTTCTCCCAGAAGAGGGAGTGGTTGACGTGACCGCCGCCGTGGAAGTTGATCAGAGGGGCTTGGGCAGCAGCCTTGGTGAAGTCGCCCTTGGAGTTGGCCTCCTCGACGGTCTCGAGGGCGGTGTTGAGGCCGTTGACGTAGGTCTGGTGGTGCTTAGAGTGGTGAAGCTCCATGATCTGGCCGGAGATGTAGGGCTCGAGGGCGCCGTAGTCGTCTGGAGGGGCATTGTCAGTGTTGCGACTGGAAGCTAGAGAGACGGCGCTACTGACAGGGCATGTCGGGCAGAGTAGCCTTGCCGCGGACGAAGCTGGTGCTGGCCATGGCGGCAGCAGGCTTCGCGGCACCAGCTCGCAGAGCTGTGCGGAGGACGGGAGCGGTTCGGAGGAGAGTGGACGACATTTTGCGTGTTCTATGTCTGTTCTGGTGTCAATTGGTGTTTTTACTGATGCGCCAATTCGAAACGGGAGTGCTGGGAGCAGAAATAGAGGTGGACGGGATACCTTTGAACGTGCAATTGGTGATTGACAAATGCAGCAGAATCGCAATGACAGCTTCAGGATGATGTCAATTGCGGGAGGTTCGGTCGGCTATTACGTGAGGGCACCGGTGGGAGCTCGGATCTCCAGAAAAGCTGCGACTGGTTGCCGAGCGGAGCTGCTCTCAGCGGGCACGGTGGGTGCTTCCAGCGGGCTCGCTGCTTCTCGGTGCACCTTCTGTCCGTTTCTGCGAATGAGAGCAGCATGTCGTCATCCACCCAAGGTGGGGCAACCTGTCACCTCCAGCTTTTCACAGCCAATCCCAGGCAGCTGGGTTCTACTATGCATTCTTAGGTAATCCAGTGTCTTCCATTGGCCGAGCCACCAGCCACATCTAGGACTTCTCGCTGCCACCTGTGGCTGGTGATCAATGGCGGGGTCAAACTTGGCTCTGGTGGGCTGGCTGCCGGGTCGCGTCAACACCGCAACTCGACGCGTCGAGCTTCGACGGTGACATGGTCAATTGGACACTGTTTCACTGAACATCGACGATACCCGCCACACGTTGCAGCATCGCCATGTCCTACTACGATATTGACTCCATCCTCACGGATGCTGAGGTATGCTGGCACTCTCTTCAGCGCTGCACCACGGCCCTTCAACATACAAGAGCAAGGCAAAGGAGCTAACGCAACCAAGAAAGTTCCCTGCAAATTCGAAATCGACGCCGCCGACCTAGGATATCTCGACAACAACCCATCTCACGCCCTCAAGGCCGGTACCCCGATCACTCTGCCTCTCTGGCTTGCCGAAATGCTCGCCCTCGCCAGCACCGGCGAAGACTCCAAGGCCCCGGTCACCCTGAACCTGCCCCCCGCCCTGTCCAACCAAGTCGTGCAAGCCCTCAAAGCCGACTCGCGAGCCGTACCTGTCCGAGATCAATGCGCCCACTTCTACGGCCTTGGCACTCGCATCCTCGACCTCTTTGACGAGCGCGAACTGAGCGAGGTGATGCGCAAAACATTCGTCACGCGGGCAGCCGAGATCTCTCTCCACGCACGCAAGGGAGGCGATGACGGCGTTGGTGGTTCTAGCGAGGACTTTCTCCGCGGGTTGGATGAGTGGGAGAGAAGTCTCTTCCGCAAGGCGCACGACGGTACGAAAGCCTCCAAGGAGTGGATGGACAAGGTCAAGAAGCACTAGAAGAATACCCCGAGTGGAAACATCATCTGCCGTGTGCGGTGCGAAGCGAAATCCAGACACGGAGCAACCGCACTTTCGGAGCTGCTAGTCGGCCCATTCGGCCCAGGTCCGGAGACCGAGCTGGTTGGGCATCTGGCATCGTCTTGGAGCCGGCAGCGACGCACCCCGCCAAATTGGCCGGAAGGCGAAAACAATCGCCGTCAGACGCTGTTGTCCGTGTCAGAGGTTGACTTCGTTCGTCACAACAGCAGAGCGCGGGGTCGGAGAGAACTGGCGGGGCTGACTCGCCCTTCGGCTTTGGGAGGTAAAGCCGAACTGACACAAAAGCACGACCAATGGAAGTTAATGATTAATGAATGATAAGCGACGTCTAGAACAACCTTTTTGCATAATACAATTGCCATTTCAATCACTCTGGTTTGCTGACGGGGACTCGCTGCCGGAAATGCGGCTGTCATGCTTTCACATGGGAATCTTATCGAGATCCTTCGCCACTTATCTGGTATCTGAAGGAAGGCGGGGCAGTCCGAGGAGATAACAAAGCGCATGGCTGTCGGCGGCTTCCGTGCCTCCACAACGCTCCCGCTCGTTCTCCCAAAAACATATAGAAAGGCCCAAATCGTCCCTCGTCTTCCTTTCTTGGATGAAGCTGATTGACCGTTTGCAACTCTCGACAGGAAAAGTCTGCATACTGCTACACAAACTCTCTCAATGCCTCACGCAACTCCCTCGACCACAATGGCTTCTCAAGCAACCATTACGCCGCTTACCCCCGCCGAGGGCTCAGCTGTTGATTTCGGAGCGGTCGTCTCCAACGTTGATATCGAAAACCTCACTGGTAAGAACGCATGAAGATGCAAAGTGATGTTGATGATGTTGCACAAGTAAGGGAGAATACCCGTAAAATCGGTAACCTCCTATGGTAAGCTCTTCGGACTCTCTCACGTTGAACACAACAGGCTGACATGTTCCAGATGCCGACTTTGACGCCATCCGTGATGCCCTCTTCAAGCACCAAGTCCTCGTCTTCAAGAACCAGAGCCACGTCTCCCCCAAGGCGCAATATGAAATCACCCAGCGCTTCGACCCGGATGCCGGCGCCTCCTACGGCCACGCCAAGACCATCGACGCGAAGCGCTCCATCTTGCATCCTGACTTGAAGACCATCCCCCATCAGCCCCAAGTGCAGGTCATCGGCAACGGCTTCGTAGAAGAGTACGAGGGCCTGAAGAACATCCAGCTCCGCCACCCTCACCACCGCACCTTCCACGCCACCACCATCCCCGCCGAGGACGACCTCGACTTCACCCGCTTCTATCGCTGGCACATCGACGCAGCCCTCTACGGCCTCGCGCCCCCCGTCGCTACCACCCTCCTCGCCGTCCGCGTCCCCGGCGGCCGCAAGCAGACCCTCCGCTACGACGACGGCACAGGCGAGGAAATGACCGTCCCCCTCGGCACCACAGCCTTCGTCTCGGGCTACGCAATGTACGACAACCTCTCCCCGGAAGACCAGGAGTTCGTCCGCACCACAAAGGTCGAGTACGCCCCGCACCCGTACGTCTGGATGTCCAGCGCCAAGTCCCGCTCCGACGGCCTCGGCCTCGTCTCGGAGGACAAGGAGGTGCCCCTGGGCGACCTGCCCCCGATCGAGGAGGACAAGATCCAGATCCTGCCCATGTGCTGGCGGAACCCCGTCACGGGCCGGCTCGCGCTGCAGGTGCACCCCTCGGCGGTCCGGAAGCTGCACCTCAAGGACGGGTCGGTGGTGGAGAACCTCGCGGAGGTCCGGGAGACGGTGCACCGACTGCAGCGGCCCGGCATCGCGCCCAAGAACGTGTACGCGCACGACTGGGAGCAGGGCGACCTTGTGGTGTTCCACAACCGCGGGGTGATTCACTCCGTCGTGGGCGCGTTCGCAGAGACCGAGGTTCGGTTGTTCCGGCAGTGCAACATCGCTGCGAGCAAACTTCCCGAGGGCCCCGTCGAGGTCGCTGCGGCTGTGTAGGGGTTGATGGGCTTCACATGACTTCTTCTTAGCGTTTTAGTGAATTTTGCAAAATTGAAATAGAGTTACTTGTCATCCGTCGGCACAACCCGCACCTCCGTTCGTGACATCCGGGGTATCTTGACCGCCAGGTTTGACTTCAGTCTTGTGGTTCACACGACCATGTTGCCGGTCTTCCGGGGGCGATGCAACCGAGTCCCGAACAATACAGCCGGACGCCATCCACCCCATGGTGATATGATTTGACTTTCGCCCAAGGTTGGGTCTCTGGCGAATAAGGTTTGGTGACATATGTCAGACCTCAGATGAAGCTCCGAGGCTGGGCTGTCGGAGTCAATGGGTGCTAGTCAGTCTCTCACGACATCGACATCCCCTTTCGAGTAGGCCGGGTGACTGGTCACAATCCACAACAGAGCCAGACAAGCCCCGCGGCAGTCGTTTTCCAATGCAGCCATTGTGCACTGCCGGTGACTCACGGCGCAACGACGATCTCACGCACGGGGCGATTTGTAGTTGTGACTTGATGTGCTTTTCGGCACACTATTGAAGTTTCCGGTGACATCGGGAGGGCGCACGCAATGACGATCGCAACTGTTGATTCCGTGATCGGAGGTTGCATCGGACCCCTCTGGCCGAGTAACACGGCCGGCTCGTCGAACACGACCCCGCACCCTGATCATCCCACGAGAAGTAAGGTAGCACGAAATGATGATCATCAGCTCATGGTTTACCTCGAATAGGTAATCCGAAGGGAAAACGGTAAAGAGGCTCTGCAAGAGATCGTGACTGTGTGATTGATCTAGCCGATTAAAATATGGGGTATTGTGTGATGATGATTCGAGCAAGCTCTCAACGCAGAAAGAAGAGTCCGACCCATGCCCAATCCGCCAACCCGCCCGCCGGACACGTAGTCCATCCCACCCTGCCCCGTTGTTGCCGTGTACCAAAAAAAAATCCAAACTTTTTGTATGTGTAAAATGGGGTATCATTCTAACCAGAGCTATTGTGCTCCGCGCATCGCTGAAGGGAGAAAAGAACGCTGTTCGAACGAAACACCTAGCGTCTAGGCATGCTTCCAGAACTTCCACTTCTGCGGCTTCTGGCACGCGTCACACTCCGGGACGAGGTACTTGCTGAGCTTCTTCCAGCCCTCCTCGGGAAGGGACTCGATTGAGTCGTTGAGCATGTCCATGCAGGCGCGAGTAGCTATTCTCTCATGTTAGTCCACCTGTACCTATGCGTGTGTGTCTCTTGGATCTGAGATTGTACTCACGCATCATCTCCATGGCATCCTCGCTGTCGGCGGCAATCTCCATGCGGGTCGAGTTGTAGCAGTGGTACTGTTGCTGCAGCTCGAGCATGCACTCCCACATCTCCTCGAGGTCGGCGCCGTCGGCGGAGGTGCGGCGGCCGGTGAGGGAGGGTCTCGGGTTCGCAGCGTTCTCCACAGCGGCCGGGGCGGTGGCCGGGGCGTATTCGGTCATGGTGACGTGGGCCTCGGGCTTCTCTGAGTTGGTGGCGCAGGGCCTGATCATGTCGTCCTCGCTGTCGCTCTCGGGCCAGGAGGAGTAGCCGGAGCCGCTTCGCTTGGGGAAGTCTCGTTGTTGACGACCGAACATGTTTGATGTGTGTGTATGTCTGTCGTGGAGTGGTGAGTGTGTATGCGCGTGTGTATGTGTGTATAGGTTCTTGGTGCTGGTGTATGAATCCGTGTCGAGTATCGATGGGCACTCCAGGTAGCAAGTGAGGGGCAGCCCTATGTTTATATCAAAGTCGAAAGCAGTGCCGAGCAAGGAGGTCAACAAGAGCAGTGACGAAAGGGGAGGAGGGATTCAAGCCCACTATATAAGCCGCGGGTGCCGGAAGCCCTATGCAGTGATCACCAATCTAAAGCTCAGATCGTTCGAGACGAGGCGCCCTAAAAATCTGAGAAGCGATGGCGATCAGACCCGCGGCGGCGCCCAACGGAACCAGGCCGATCCCTACTCATGCGGTCACTGAGACTTTTGTTCAGGCCATGCCATCAGATGGGTGGGAATCTGGGTGGCCGCAAAGGTCTAGGTAGGGACCAAGGTAGGGGTGGGTGTCATCAAAAAAGCGTGGCTAGTGTGGTGTGGGCTGGCGGTACGTATGTTGTTCGTTGTATTGAGACACACACACCCTTGAAAAGAGAGTCATTGTAGCCAGTAACAACGTAACAAGCGCGCAAGCGTTAGCCGCAACATTTCACACAAAAACGACTTGACGACTCCTGAATGCTGAAGGGGGCCTCCTTTCAGGCCGCAGAGTCTTTTCGTCTGAGGTAATTCGGGCTAGAATGAGTAATGAGGATGGGGCCGGGAGGGTGCGCTGAGAGCTCCGTCTGGCCCGGACGCTGCCCGGGACAAGGCATTAAACTGGGCCCTGGCAAGCAATTTTTTTCTTGCCCTCGGTACCTCTTCATTGCTTTTACGTGTTGCCTCCTTGCTTTCTAGAAACCTTGGACGAACCTGCGAATGATGGGACGCAAAAAGGGCCGAACCACGCAATGTCTGAGGGCCAAAGGCAAGAAAGAACTGGAGCTTCGCACGCGGGAAGTTTTCGTGGCTTGACGTTGTGCTCCTTGTTTCCATCATGGCCCCCTGGCGAGAAATAAAATAAGTGAAATTTTCTTGTTGATGCTGCTGCTGCTGGATGTGTTGTTGCCGGGAGGCTTTGGTGAGGCGGCGGATGGGTACTAGGTACGTATCAAGCCTGCAAGCACTTGGACAAGTTGGACTAAGGTTACAGCTTAGAGGGTATCCGTATCCGTACATAGTGCTCATCAGCTTAGGTTAGTACGGATACACATCAGCAGCGTGCAATGCAGGGCCAACAACACAACATTTGGATCCCATGGATCCTCAATTGAACCTGAACCCGCCCGCACCGGCCGGCATCCAAACCTCCCGCCCGCGCGCCCTGCCCTGGTTCCCATAGTCGTCCTGCTATGATGTGATGGGCGGTGTCAGCTCTGCGTCCCTGACTGGATGAAAACAGCCCGCCGCGACGTGGACAGGGTGGCTGCGGCGGTCATGCGATTGAAGAGGGCAGCGCATCATCACATCCGCCCAGGCCGCAGATGACATCTGCCGGGCGAGGAAAGGGGGCTGCTTTGCCGGAGGGGATGTTTACTCCAGATGCAACACTCGGATCTACACCTTGGCTTCCTGGCTGTGGTAGTGGTGGTTCGTGTTTTGCTGTGGCGCATGGTTGTAAACAATGTGGCTCTCTCTCTCTCTTTTCTCCCTGGCGACAACTAAGACATTGCACGCACTGATTGACCGCCCGCCGCCCCATGATGCGATGCCATGCGCCCATGAAGCGATAAGGCTTATCCAGGGGCCCGAATCGTGCTATTCGCCAGGGCAGGTTGGCGAGCCCCCTCCTGACCTGCGGTGAGGGCCCTGGAAAGGGTTGAGAGTGTCTTAGACACCGAGACATGCGCCCAGCGCCGGCACTTGCGGGTTGGATCAAATGACGGTGACGATGCGGGAAGGGCGCGGGAGGATTGGGTGTGCAGAGACATGTCAGATGAGTCTTGGACTGGAAGAGCACGGAAGATAGAACCTCACGCACCGCCGCCGCAAACGCAACCACACCAACTCAACCTGCAATTGCAAGCGCATGTCCGTGGGGGACCGTAAAAAATGATTTTCCCAATGGCCTCAATCTACTGGCGGCGGGCCTCATCATCTTACGTTCCCGTCTATTCCCGCGAAAGAGGGGCCGCCAACACGCAGGTGGAGGGAGGGGCGTTTTACGTTTCACAGGTATCCGTACCTCTGTCACTCTGTCACTCTGTGCGAAGCATGGCCATGCTGCACCAGGGAAACGAGAGAGTGAGAGGGGCCCGGTGCCGCACCGGAGGAGGGGCCTGCCGAAACTCGGTGAAGTGGGCAATAGGCCGACTCCTGGGCATCCTGTTACAAACCTCAACTGTCTTTCGACGCGGACGGGGAGTATGGAGTACACCGCTGAGGGGCTTCGGCAACCGGCAGCACCGGTCGTTGACGATACTTTTACGCTACCTTACCCTTACCACTCGTCCAAGTAAGAAAAAAAGGTAAGATGGGATCGTCGTGGCGCGGTCCATGGCGCCATGGCCACATCATCAGCCGGACACTTCGGGCCATGCCACCAGCCAGCCCAGCTAGACAAGATGACGACCGGACGAAGCTGCTAAGACGAAGGCCCAAAAACAACACGGGCTGATTATTCCAGTCTGACGAAACCCGATCCTTCGACAAAGCTTGTGTCGACGTCTGGTTTGCCCAATAAGCGCCTTGACAGCACGACAGCACAGCCAAAAAGGGGTCGATGGCGCTCTAGAATCCGGAATATTGGGGTTGGCAGTTTGGCAGTGCACACCGAATGCGTCATGTCATCTCAACGCATCCCGTTGGGCGACTGACTGGCTGGCGTTTTTGATTTGTTGTTATCTCGTCACTCGGCCCCCCAAGCAGAACAACTTCACATGCTCACAGCCACAATTTTCCTACCTATTCTTGGCCCCCTCCTTGGCTTGCACTCTGATGACCCCGCAAAGCCACACATCATTATCAACGCCAAGTCAACGACGAGAGGAGGGGTTTTGTTGGCGCCGTAGCTGAACATGCACGCCCGCAACGAGCCATCTTACGCGAACATTACCCAAGAAGAAGCCGCCGCCCGTCAGCAGCAATCGGGCGATAGCCACATGCTGTTAGATAAACCGTCTCCGATGCAACGACTCGACGCAACGACCCCCTCGTCCTTTGATGCGAGGCTCAGCTTTCCCCACAAAGTCGAAGCCGCAGGTGCCGGGCGGAGCGCACTCCGGGAACTAAAGTTGCCAAGCGGCTGACGGCGTCGTCAGGTTGAGAGGACCGCGACCGCTCACGACAAAAGCTGACTAGAGGCCCTACGTGTCAACATGATTTCACGAATACGGCGATCATTTACCTAGGTCGTCTCCTTGGGCAGCTATTTACCTGTTGAGTTGATTAAGCTTTAGGTCAGCCTTGAATTAAACCCGACTAGCCAAGATCCACCAGCGGTCGCGTCACTCTATGGGAACCCAAGTAAATATTGACGAAATGGAGTTAGCTTCGACCAGGCAACGGAGGCTGATGATCGCCAGCCCAACAGTCAGCGCCCAACTACCGACGAACCCCGGAACAGCGACTGATGAGGCTTCTGACGATCTGGCATTGTGGGGATGACAAGGCGTGAGTTCAATGAACCCCTCAATTGAAAGACATTGTTCCACCCAAATGCTCGAGTTGCTGCCTTGTTTCCGCCTTGCTCCAGACAGGCTCCCTGGTTAGGCCCAGGTAAGTGCACCCTTGACGATATCCTTTAAACTCTCCGGCTCGACCCCAAGCAAATCATTATCCACCCCGTCCAAGACAGACCTCCCGGCTCCATCCTGGTAAAGCTGGGCGACAAGAAACGCGACATACGCCCCCTTGTAGTCGCCATCCTGTAGCTTGATCCGCCCCTGTCGCCTGGCCTCGTCCGTGCTGACCGTCGTGGTCTTCCATTTCGTGTTGGTCTGCCTCTCCAGCTCGGCAAGGACCTCTCTCTGGGAAGTAGTCAGGGCAGCGATGCTAACGTGTCGGTTCTGCGTTTCCTCGGGGTGTTGGAAGACTGCCGCGATGGGCTTTCCGATCTTGGCGATGCTCATCGCAGTGAAGGGTTCATTGCCTGAGTCGTAGATGGTAGCCGAGTGCTGTTGGAGATCGAAACCAAAGTCTGGGAACAGCGCCAGTGACTTATCAACACGTTAGTGACTATATCATCATGAAGCATTTTGCTATCCGGTAAGGCAAGGACAACAGGGACAGCATAGACGACAGAGACGATAATAATCACGCTGTGCTCACCCTGTCGAGCAAGGGACCGTTGAAGAACGATGTCCAGGTAAAGCTGCTGTTCTTCTCTGCCTTCTCCTTCAATAGGTCCAGAGCCTGCGCTTTCTTCCCCAAAATGGCGCGGTACTCAGGAACATCACTGGGGCCTTTCGGAACACCAAAGTCACTGGGGATGAACCTCTTGACTCCAGCCTTCTCAGCGGCATGTATGACATCGACCTGTCTGTCCAAGACAGCGTGGCTGAGGACGCAGAGCACGGCGTCCTGTCCTGACAAGACCTGCTGCAGTGATTCAGAAGTGAAGTCGGTGACGGCAACTTTCACCTGAGGTGAGAAATGCTTTCTTTCGCTAGAGTGCGTGATGATAGTCACCACAAAGTCTGCGGCCAGAAGGGCGGGGACGGCATGGCTTCCGATGCTTCCGCTGGCCTAGATGATGGTATGTTGTTTTCAATGTAAACTCACAGGCAGCACGATTGAAGGTTTGGATGGTGACTTACCCCGACAACTGCAATATTCTTGATTAAGCTCATTTCTTCGGCACCTTGACCTAAAATTGGAATGAGTGAGTAGTGATCGTCAAATTAGAAAGTAACATTCTGTCTTTCAAATCTTTTTGTGTGCGTGATAATTGTTTCATCGCCAGACTTTGTACTTTACTGATTGAAGGAGCTAACGTTATCATAACCCGTGTTCTCATCAATAATTCACAGTCCAATTAATAATTCATTTTCGGATTTCTCAGCAAGTTGATTTAAGGTTTTGTGAGAGGTCCTCTGTCTGCGGTGAAAGTCAAGTCCGGAGATAATACTGACACAGGGCGTTGCCGCAGGGTTCTTGCGGGTCTCATGTTATTGGTGCCAGTTTCAATCTCTCCATCCTTGAAAGTGGTTGACTGTCCACTTTCATATTTTGAACCATAAGGACCAATCTGCAGTCGATGAAAGGAGGTTACCCAGTCGCATGCCATGGCGGGGCTTTGCACATTTCTGGGGGCTATAATCCTCTGGTTTAAACGACATGGCGGAATTGCCGTTCCTTCGTTGACTTAAAACTTTGCAAGTTCGATTTCTGCCCAGGCGCTACTAGGTATCCAATCCTTCGAAACACCTTGCTTCGAGTGTACACCTTCGTGTATCAAACTCCGGAATATCCTTTGTCGCACGAATCCACGCGGCCGGGGCATACATCCCGAAGCTCGAGACTTCGCGGTTGTAGGAGTTGTAGGCACCAGGCCGATTCATGTGCCGACTCCACCGGTTGTCGAAAGTGACGTTACGTTCGTTTTCCCTTAAAATCTTGTAAGAAACCAGCGAGACAATTCTAGAGCCACGTTTTGCCAAGTCCCTCCAGCTGTAATTGAAAACGGTAGAGCAATAGCCGCATTTGACAGAACGCCCTCGCTTTGCTCTGGTCATACTTTCATTTTTCCAAACATCGTCATACTTGTGATCCATGGGTCCCCGCATGGTTACGCTGTTTGATGGTGGAGAAGGCGGTGTTCCCATTAAGATATGCGGGAATATCTCGCGCCACTTGACGTGGGGACAGATGTAACAAAGGCTCGGCTCCTTTTCGACTATATCGAAAAGGTATGGTACTGCATGTCTGGCGTTTTCCTTCAACTTCGATGGTAGCAATGTGACAACAGTTCGAAGTAATAGTTCTCCGTCGGCTATGATGCAGTTTGCAAATAGCATAGCTTTGGCTTCGTGGCCGGCGCACGTAAAAACAGTCCTGGAAGATAGGTCTGCCGGACTGTATATATTCAGACCATTGCGATATGAATTCATGACAGCCTTTACCATGTTCCAGTGTATTTTGGGCGGTAAAAGAGGAGATGAGTATCCCCTGCGTATGAATCGGCCCGGAAGCTTTGGCATTTCCCAGCAGGGTCGGGTACGCCGACCACTTTCATCCAAAGACTTAGGTAGCTCCGAGGATTCTGGTGGATGAAAGACGTAGCACTTGTGGCAAAGAATGTCTCTCATGCTGGGAGTTTCCCGCTCTAATTGACAGAGAAAATGGAACTTTGCCCATACACTGATACTCGAATAGAAATCGATGAGACATTGCCGCCCAATTTTGAAGAGCATCATTCTACTCGTCAGAGCCAACATCGCACGATCCTGAGAATGCAGATCTTTAGTTATCAATAAGATGAGCTCGACCGGAATGACTTCGATCGTGGCGTACCCAGAGACGAAGTAGCCGTTGATTACTCTGGGGCTCTTAACGAGGTCAGGTTTTGAGCGAACGTTGCGAGAGCGTCGGAAGACATTTCGCAAACGCCCTTTCTTCGCCCGAACTGTTGGCGCTGTGTAGCCTTCGGGGACTGGTTCTATTACCCTAGCGGGTGGGTTGTGTGGTTGGGTCTCTTCAGGTGCAGGAGACTTTGAAGATCGAAGTACTAGGCGCCGGATCCCTTGGGAAATGACGTTAGGCATCGTGAGAGGCACCAGAGCAGCGAAACGTGGTTTTCAAAAAGATGTTTGGGATGAAGAATAAGCAAGATTTGTGAAAGACTGATGTTTGCGGCCTGGCTGGTGCCTCATCTCTAGTATTTTATCTAGATTGTGGATCATGTTTTTAAGCTGTAAAACTTTGGTTAACCGTTATGGGCTTCCCGAGAAATCAAGGTTGCTGGCTAAAAAGCTTACTTTGTTGTCAAGTTCTATTTATTCTGTTCTTCATCTTAATCTATCGCCTCATGTCGTTGTCCTCTGTCATCATTGTCGGCGCCATCATCACCCGGCATTGCCGTTTCGTACTTTTTCTTGCCATTAGTACCAGAGGTTCAGGTCAAAATTTCAGGAGAGGCCTAGGTGCAGTGTCAAGGATGATAAAACATAGGAATACGAAAGAGCAAGGCTCTCGAAAAATATCTTGGCGGAATGTTGCGGCTTACTTTCGATGTGTGGGATTGCTAGGGTGCAATAACCAGCAGCAAGAACTTCACAACCCTGAGTTCACAGCTGCGATGTTGTCAAAACCAACTCAACAACACTAGAAATTATTTGCGGGTTTACATACGTAGAATTAGAAGCATCAAGGTATATGGTGCATATTAAGTGTCACTGGCCTTCCTTGGCCGTAAATATACGGAAAGGTCCACAAGAAAGAAATTTTTTGTTGCATTCATTGTCTCTACAATCGCCACCAACAGAAACACGTCCGGGCTGACTTCAGTTCCTCCACTATGTTACCCACGATGCCGTTCGGTCTATGCCGCAAAACCCGACAACTGGCCCCGTTGTACTCCGACTTGCCTTCGCCACTCTGTCATTTAGGTGCGGCCGGATTACTCACCGCTCAAAAGTCGCGTGATGATCGGGGTGAGCATGGCGAGCCTTGCATCTCTGCAGGGCCCAGGATGTTTGGCCTCAATCTCACTGCATGACAGTGGATACAACCATTGAAAAGTCACGATTAGGCAGCGGCCAAGAAATTTTACAGCTGTTGGTGACTCAAACCTCATAGTTTAATACGTTTATTGAAACATTGAATGAAGCCTCCAATTCTGATCGACGAACTATCAGGTCGTATCGTCCTACAATACGCAAAAGAACAACATCGAATGATGGAGATTGACTCGACAAATGCACTTCCTGGTGCATTCGCACCACCCTCATATATTCGTCACAGTAGCGACAGGTCGCCGACCTTTCCAGTAGAGATCTTTGAGGCCATTCTCGCGGACGAAAGCCTCACCCAGCCTGATTTCAAGGCACTCCGGCAAACGTGTCGACTTTTTGCCTTTCTGGTAACCGATCGACTATTTGAACGCATTGGCATCTCCAGAACATGGAGAGATCGAAAGTCCTTCCTGAGCATTGCCGCAACGCCCCACCTTGCCAAAGCTGTTCGCACAGTCGTATGGTACGAGCTGCCTGGCAACGAGTCCAATTTGCGCCTTTTCTATGGTCCGGGGAGGCACCCGGAGTTCTCGGACGGTCCAGAGCCTCCTAAATGTCGCCTCAAGAACTATCGCAAAGGCAAATACAGTCGGAAAAAGTTCACGTGGCCGAACCTATCCCGAAAGGAAAACGCATGGCGCAATAAAATGTTTGCCGAAGCGGCATCGCTGTTCTGGTGGAAGTTGGATGTTGCGTTCCAACCTTGTCGGTTGTACAGTTACAGCTCGGTGGCGGCGAACGAGAAAATCGCGGCCGACTTCTTTCCCGTCTTCTGCGATTCCTTGCGCGCTATGTCGGGCTTATCAACTTTTGTTTCGGAGCCTATGCATCCCGACCGACCGCTCCAGGATTCAGTCGACGGCTACCCCTTTGTCGCTCAACTCTTCCAGAGCCACGATGTGTCAAATCTCGATAACAACTTCTCCGGGATCCGTCGTTTCCTTCAGCAAGCTATAGTTTCTTCTCGGCAGTGGTCAGGCGGGCCGTTCATCGATGAACTTCACATGGTTCATATCGACCACCACCTCTGGTCGTATGACACGGATGGTTTCGATCTTCTCAAACGCCTGCATTTCTGCCGTCTTAACCGGGACCCGGACGGTTTGTGTATATCCGATCTACGCGATATTCTCGGTGCTTCACGGAACTTGTCAAGCCTACGGCTCTGCTTCGATATTGTCCGGCAAGAGATCCCCCCCTTCCCTTCTCAACGTGTACCCAGCCCCGAGGGTCTGAAGTATGTGACTCTGGACAGGACAAACCGGTGCCTTTTTGCTTCCCTGTCGCGCATGCCCCGGCTGGAATCGCTGTATCTGGACGGAGTACCTTTCTCTTTAAATGGGTTGGCCTCTTTTCTCGAAAAGCATGCAAAAACGTTGCGGCACCTTCACTTAAACATGATTCCCGGATACCGCTTGCCGCCAGGATTCATAAGCAACATTCCAAATTTGAACTTGGAAACTTTCGGGCTGGAACATGGCGGAGGGTGTCGCATTCACCGGACTGAACCTAGGGTAGAAAGCATCTCGAGCAAGGAGGCCCAAACATACGACGACGACGAGTCCCTTCATAGCGATGGGTCCTACGAACCAGGAAATGATGATATGGATGAGCTGGAGTCTATCACAGAAGACGACATCACGGCAGGCCAGCCTGTGGTGCCCTGGGAAGATGACGAGCGACCGATGTATGCTCGCGAACACATGTCGCACCTCCGGCACCTGGAACGGTTCAGGGCGGGCGAGGTTGAAGGACCCGCAATGTGGCATTTTAAAAAGCGGAATGGTGAGGAGGCGTGGGGAGAAGACCCTTTGGAATTCTGGCCAGATTGGGAAGGGAGTGAGGCAGGTGACGTGCGTGAGCCGGTTTCTACTGATCGCAAAGCGTCTGCAATTATGCCGAGAAAGAAGAAACCTCTCACAAGAAGCGTCTTTTCCAAGTGGGACGAGGCTGGAATAGACGGTCGGATTGTGAGGATCGACAAGTACTGGAAGAAAGCTGTGGCCGACAAAGACATTAACATACAACCGACAGGTTCCCATCAGCCCCGGTACATAGGTCCCCATCACCTTCGGTATATACCACGGTGGTAATGAGGTTAGAACTGCTATCGAGATAGCGGTTATAGCAGGCGTAAACCTTTATACTATGTTTTAATTAATAGCTCCTATTTATTTCCAAGTCCCTTTCTTTTAATGAGGCGTATACTTCGTTATAACCTGTTTCTGCTTTGCTTTCCTGAAGACATTGTTGACGTAGAAAGTGTAGAAATACAGCGCTTGAGCTTTAGTTTAGAGGACAAGGTACTTCCTATGAAGGACTAAGCCTAAAAGACTAACTTATAGGAGGCACTGGTACGTTTAGTTTGAAGACCGGAAGGTTTTCAGCATATGCTGCTTTTGCCTCTTTCAAAGAACGACAGAACATAAGGTACCACGGAGGCAGCCTCAATATATTCAGCTTGGAGAATCACCACTACATATTAACCAATCCATGTGTGCCGCGATCTAATCGTGGATCATGCTCATACCCTCATCTCATGCTCTGGGAAGTTTGAAGCCGCCCCAATTCTGCCTGGTGAAAACATCCAAAGGATCATAAGCCGCTCTCACATTCCTCATTCTCTCAATGTTCCCCGCTGGGAATCCAAGAAACGGGTTCTGAAACTCCGCTGCATCACCCATGTATATGAATTCCGACGCAAGGCCCTTCGCCACGTTATCCGCATGCATATCGTCGAGAACTCCACGGGCAAAGTTCGTGACGCGTAGGTCACTTTCCTCCTTGTCCCAAGCAGTGGATGTTTGCCAGACTGTGTCACATGAGATTAGCGCGATCCTGCCAAATAGACTTTCTCCTGACTCACTGATCAAAGCCTCGTCATCATTCAAGCCCCAAGCATTCCCAATGCCGTTGTTTTTGGCTACGCTCATAGCGCTTGGCGCCATCGTGTTCAGGACAAGAGTGGGGATGAGACCCTCAACGTCACTGATGTCCTCAACAGCCGCTTTCCAGACCTCGTAAATACGGTAGAGCTGGTCTGCGTCGGCCTTCATAGTCTTATGACCGAATTGAATTCTGTGACCGATAGATTAGCGAAGAGCAGTTGCGGAGCCCCGAATGTTGGATCGAAGACGTGTGTCGATGAAGGATGATGAAAGATGAGGACATACCGGAACATCTGGAATGGACTGTCTAACTGAGCATGCCAGTCTAGCGGCCGTTGAACCACATTCTGGGTCAAGACGGAAGGAAGTTCCGAAAACTTCTGGAAGCTCGATGGTGGCAACTCGGTGCCTTCCTGTACCCCTCGGAGAACAGCCGAGATACTCTTGGTGGTGATGTTATACGTGATGGTAATGATCGAACCTGCGCCGATTTCGGGGTTCTGGTGCTTTGCCAGGTCAACCGTAGCGTCGATGAACTCTCGGATCACCGACTCGTTGAAAACCTGAAGAGTGGTGCTAATCTCTGGAATCGGCAAGGTCTTGAAGACGAATCTTGTCACGACTCCAAAGTTGTTTGCGCCCCCCTTCAATGCCCAGAACAGGTCTGTGTTGGAAGTTACGTTCGCAACTACCATGGTCCCATTGCCAAGGACAACGTCGTAACTGACAACGTTGTCCATGGCGAAGCCATACTTGTTAGTCAGATAATGGAAGCCCCCGATGAGTGAAAGCCCAGACACTCCGATCGTCTTCATGCGGCCCCCGATGCTGTAAAGATCGTACGGCGCAAGGGCTTCGTAAACGTCTACCCAGCGGTTTCCCGGGCCAACGCTGACAGTCGCGTTGTCAGGGCTTATCTCAATATCAGTCAAGCCGTTGAGTGCAAGTAGAACGCCGCCGTCAATGTCGTTGGATCCTGGGAACTGAATAAAAAGCTTCATCAGCACCTGAAAAGCATGCGAAGAGGAGTAACAATTACTAACATTCATGTGGCCTCCCGCGCGGATGGCAAACTGCGCGCCACAAGACGCGAGGATGGACACTCCTGAGGCGACCTGATCTGCGTCCGTCGGCATGAAGATGCATCTTGGCTCAAGGACTGCACGGATGTCGTAGAAGTCTTCGGCTTGGGTGGTGTAGTGGGTCGAGTTGATATCCAGGAGAAGGTCGCCAAACTGCGCTGATAGCTTGTTGCAAGCACAATCTGCCCCGATACTCAAGCTTGGAAGCGATTCAAAGTACTTGAGAGAATGGTTGCCGGAGCTGAGAAGAGAGGTAGCCGTGGCCGCTCCTGACAGACAGGCAAGAAGCAAGTTGGAATGCATGATTGATGGAGGGAGATACTTTGTCAAAGAGAGTGTAACAACTGACAATGATGGGGAATGAGGATTAAATTCTGAGAAATATGATCGGATAGACATGGCCTTAAATAATTTTGTTGATGGGAGCTGCATGAGCCGATTACTTCCATTCTACAAGCTAATCACATAGTCATCGCGGATCGTCCAGATACGTGTGTTCAACAGCTTCGACAACATCGACCCATCACAAGCTAGTGAAGTGGATGTAAGACAGGGCATGAGAGGCCGAACCACTGAAGATTGTGACAACCAATTTCTTCCGGGTCGGCATGATCATTTGGGGCTGAGGGTATGTCAGCGCAGGTACTCGACTCCTTCTCGTGCAAGATCAACTCCACTACAGCCTTTTCCCGTTTTCCATCACGAGCATCAGGCGAATACATCGAGAGGCCGAGTCGATGTTGTACTCCTTGGATTAAATCTGGAAGTGACTGACATTGACATGCCTTTAGATCCGTATTCTACGCCCGACAAGGATCCCCTCGACTTTTACACCGGCCCGAATGGGGCAGTGACAGAAATACGTGTATACAGGGGTCTGCGGGCTACGCCGAAATTTCGAGACCCTGCATTTCCCCTAAGCTAGAGTGACTTCCTTTCCTACGGCTCTTTACTCCGGTTTTCTCTCGTTGTCTTTCGTCCTTATCCTTGTTGTTATTGCCGTTAGTGCACTGTTGTCGTCCGTCGTCGTCGTCTGTCACCGTCTGCCATCATCGTCGTCCTTCGCCCCCTCTGTTGTTATCTTTGTTTCACTACTTTTATCCCTAGTCCCTGCGATTCTCGATCGAAATGCAATTCGAACTTGATAGAAGTACATAAGAAATGTAGTCCTGGAGACATAGCCAAATTAGGTCGTCTTGAACCTTTACCACATTGGGAACGGTAGACAAGCCCGTGCAGATACGTGTATTTGGGCCGCCAATGTGGAGACTGGACATCTACTGTAGATGATCGGTATTTTGCCAGCTCTGGGACGTCCACTTTAGCACTGGACGTATCTTCGACATCGCCGACGGGCCAAGAACAGCCCCTGTGGAGGCGGCCACCGAGTCGTGCAACTCTGATTTACCGATGCACCCAATCTATATTTGAATAGGAGATCCCATTGCCGTCTCGAGGACCCGTAGTATTACCCTTGAAAGTCTTTAAAAGCGCTGTTCGCCAAAGAGCGTTTTACATTCAACTCGCTTTCGATCACTGCTTCGAGAACCACAGGCAACCGACATGTATCGAAATACTTTACTTACTCTCCTATACTCCGGCCTTGCCTCTGCGGCAGCTTCCCCTGGTAAGTCAATGGAAGAATTAGCACCGTAAAGGCCATGTGAATTGATGCTGACAGCGACACAGTTGACTGGGACACCGCTGTTGGGAAGGCAAACGCCCTTCTGGCAGAGCTGACCCTCGACGAGAAGACCGCAGTCGTCACCGGCGCGAACCCGCTGACGGGTCTTGGATGCATCGGCAGCATTGGTGCAATCCCACGACTCAACTTCTCTGGCATCTGTTACTCAGATGGCTCGTCTGGGGTGAACCGCGCCGACCTTACCAGCGTCTTTCCAGCTAGCCTGACGGCCGCTGCAACCTGGGATGCGGACCTATTGTACCGACGTGCGGTTGCCATTGGCGAGGAGTTTCGGGCAAAGGGCATGCACGCTTGCTTGGGGTAAGTCTTGCCATTGAATAGTATTCGGACTCCTCAATGCTAACAATGAGATTCAAGCCCCGTTGCCGGACCCCTTGGACGCCATCCGCTTGGCGGTCGTGTATGGGAAGGCTTTTCACCTGACCCCTATCTGACTGGCATTGCCATGGACCGCTCCATTCGAGGCCTTCAAAGCACGGGCGTGCAGGCTATCACGAAGCACTTCATCGGAAACGAGCAAGAGACCCAAAGAACGAACGTGACTCTCCCGGATGGATCCAACATCGACGCTGTGTCTACTAATATGGACGATCGCACTCTGCATGAACTGTACCTTTGGCCTTTCATGGATGCTGTTAACGCAAAGCCATCCGCTGTTATGTGCAGCTACAATCGGTTCAACCAGACATATACCTGCGAGCACTCGAAGCTCTTGACTGGTATCCTGCGAGACGAACTAGGGTTTCAGGGCTACACCGTGTCTGACTGGTATGCCACGCATTCGACTGCTGCCTCTATCAACGCTGGTCTGGACTTGGAGATGCCGGGCACATCCGTTCCCGGGCAGGGTGTTTCTTGGTTCGGAGACCATGTCAAGGCGGCCGTTGAGGATGGCAGTGTGTCAACGGGTCGTGTCGACGAGATGGTCCGCCGCATCCTGACCCAGTACTACCTTCTGGGCCAAGATGACACCAGCTTCCCGAGCCTGGATCCCTCGACGCTCTCCGTCATCGCAGCTCAGTATCAACAGAGCCTGGGAGACCTCGTCACCAACCCGCCTGCCAGAGACGTTCGTGGTGACCACGCCAAGCTTATCCGAGAGATCGGAGCCGCGGGTGCTGTCCTACTGAAGAACGTCAACAACACACTGCCTCTCACTGCTCCTATGAACATTGGAGTTTTCGGCAACGATGCTGGCGATCTGACTGACGGTCTCATCTATCAAGACCCGCCTGCGACGAACGTCGGATTCGAGTACGGGACCCTGGACATCGGCGGAGGGTCTAGCAGCGTTCGCCATACGTACTTGGTCACTCCACTGGACGCCATCAAGGAGCGTGCCAAGGACATTGGTGCCCGGGTGCAGTACATCCTCAATAATGAGCGTCTTGCTGCCGGGGACTTCCACAGTATCTACCCCGTACCTGAGGTATGTATCGTCTTTCTTAAGACATTCGCCGCAGAGGGATTTGATCGCGTCTCCTTCGAGGCAGATTGGAACTCCACGGCAGTTGTCACGCAAGTTGCGAACATGTGCAACAACACCGTCGTGGTTACTCATTCCGTTGGCATCAACACTATGCCATGGGCTAGTCACCCCAATGTTCGCGCTATCATTGCTGCCCACCTGCCCGGAGAGCAGACCGGCAACTCCATTGCCGACGTCCTGTGGGGCGACGTCAATCCGTCCGGTAGACTACCGTACACCATACCGGTGACGGAAGCGGACTATGACATTCCCATCACGAACCTCACCAGTGATGAGGTGACTTCCCCAGTTGCCTGGCAATCCAACTTCACGGAGGGTCTGATGATTGACTACCGACATTTCGATGCGATGGGCATCGACCCTTTGTATGAGTTCGGGTTCGGTCTCAGTTACACAACGTTTGAACTCGCATCAGACCTTTCAGTCAAGGCATTGACAGATAACATGACATCTCTAGCGCGCGCAAGCAACGGCTCGTCGATACCCCTGAGCGAACTGTTCACCCCGGTTGCCAACGCAACGATTCAAGTGTCGAACACTGGCGACCGCAGCGGTGCAACCGTTGTACAGCTCTACATGTCGATGCCCGCCGATTCGGCCCCCTCTGGGACGCCTGTGAGGGTCCTTCGGGGGTTCTCGAAGATTGAGCTCGTTGCCGGCGAAACCCAGGGAGTGGCTTTTGAGTTGAACCGCCGAGACTTCAGCTTTTGGGATACTACTGCTCAGACCTGGCGCGTTCCTGCGGGAAAATTCCGCCTTGAGGTTGGTTTCAGCTCTAGAAACCTCCCCAAATCGGCTGAAGTGACAATCCTGTGAGGGCACATCTTTAGCTGCCGGGACGATATCTGGATCCACCAAGGACAGCGGCAAGGATGACGAGGAGGATGGACCACGACGAGGAGGGACGATGACAAGGACAGTAGGAATCACAAAGCGGCATACTACTGCCTAGTTAGTTAGCAACTCTGTTCAAAGTAATTCGTGCACGGCACCTTGCTGCGCAATTTCGCATCACCCTATGAACCTATCAACTTGCCTTCAATTGTGAGATCCAGCTTCGAATCGTTGTTTGACCCCTGAGAGCCCCGGCGCGAATCCGCGCAGCCTTGGGATCTCGATGAGTCGATGCATGTTGGCAATGACGCAGAGGAAGGCCCAATAGTTTGGTAACGCTAACGGGGTGTAAGAGGGTTCCAAAGGGCTGGACCCTCGACTGTTCCACGCCATGGATTCCTCGCCGTCAAATATGCCCAATTATCTCTTGGCACACCGAGACACAGAATGCTTCTATTGACACAAGTCAAGTAGCGCCAGTTGATGGTGTGAGAGACTGTTGACAGGGATGGATGGACCTGCATCAGGGGGTCTCCGATCTGTTGGTCTGATCCAACGATCTCACCCCCCTTTCCGGCGCTTCACCCCACTGTTAGCGTCATCCAGTCCACTGTCTCGGTGAGCGGCCGTGAACCCCACCTTCACCTTGATTTCTACCCCGCACCGCCGAAGGTGAAGCGGTTTAAAAAATTTCCAACGTCGGCCGCCCGTTCACTCACACCAAGTCTCACTCAACTGCTGCTAAAGAAGCTAAGCTCTTAAGGGCTGCGTCATCCAGAAAGTCCCTCATTCACATTCCTTCACAAGGCCCAGAACCCCGGATCCAGGGCTGCCCCGAGACTAGAGGGAGCGCCACGATGGACGAGCTAACGGTGTGGGCGAAATCCCACGGGGCCGCCCTCCACCCATCAGTCGAAATCTACAATGATCCAGCGACGGGAAACTCATTCCGCGCTTCCCCAGCAAGTGCCGGTGTCAAACCCGGCGACACGGTCGTCACCTGCCCCCTGGGTCTCACGCTATCTTATCTCAACGCCACCACCACCTCGAATCCAGGCTTCCACCACCAAGACACACCTCCCTTCCCACCTTCATTCCTCGCCAGCGTCCCTCCACATGTCATTGGTCGCTTCTTCCTCATCAACCAGTACCTTCTTGGCAAGGATTCGTTCTGGTACCCTTACATCAGGACCCTGCCACAACCAGAACACCTCCAGTCATGGGCACTGCCCCCGCTCTGGCCATCCGACGACATTGAGCTGCTGGAAGACACCAACATCCATGTTGCCATCACCGAAATCAAGGCACGCCTGAAGTCGGAATACAAACAAGCCATCGCTGCCTTCGGCGAAGACCCCGTCCGTAAAGATTACACACGCCTCCTCTACAACTGGGCCTACTGCATCTTCACCAGTCGGAGTTTCCGCCCATCACTGGTGATCCCCGCTAGTCGACAGCACACCCTCTCCCTCCCAGAAGGCTGCGCCATCGACGACTTCTCTCTCCTCCTCCCTCTCTTCGACGTCGGAAACCACTCGACGTTGGCCAAGATCTCCTGGGACCACCCGGAAGATGCCGTCGACACCTGCGCGCTGCGAACGCTAGACGCCTACGGCCCCGGCGACCAGGTGTACAACAATTACGGCACCAACAAGACGAACGCCGAACTGATGCTGGCCTACGGCTTTCGGATACCCGAATCAGAGGGTCTGCATAACGACTACGTTCACGTCCAGAAGCGAGGCGCCGCACCCTCGGCGGAGGTCGGTGCTGGGTCGGCGACGAAGCCCAGGGACTATCTCATCTCCCTTCGGCCGGTGGCGCACCCCAGTTCTGTGGCTGCGCGGTTCGTGCAGCTAGTACCTGACGTCGACGCTGAGAAGATCCTGCCCGCGTTTAGGCATGTGCAGGACACCATGATCTGGGACCTCATCCTGGCGCAGACGACGGAGGAGCACCGGGAAGAGCTGCTGCCGGTGCCGGATGGCGTCGACGGCCCTGCGGTGAATCAGGAGCGACTAAGAATGGTTCTGACGGGTCGGGTTCCGGAGGATTCGACGCCGCTGCTGGAGCAGACTGTGGCCATTATTCAGAACAAGATCTTCCAGGAGCTGGAACGATTGGATCAATCCGAGTTTGAGCTGGAGGAATCTCAGGCGACGAGGAATCAGCTCATGGCGTGTGAATACCGGAGGCAGTGCAGGAAGGTTCTCATGAACGTACTCGAGTCTATGGGGATGACCGAAGAGTCAGCGTGAAGTTGTCGCCAGGGCTTCGACTGAGGGTCAGAGACTTATACAATATCCCTAAGGGCAAAACGCTCTCGTATAATATCGATACCGTGAGCATGGACTCAGACTGAACATGAGCAAACGGCTCATACGCTTCGGTAACATGACTCCAAAAGGCATGACTTGAATGAATCACGTCATGCATTCGTGAACATACTCATATATCTACGTTGTCGAATTTCATTAGGAACCCTTCTACTGGTGATTATTGAACACCAAACCATTCGGGGAGCTTGCGCTATTGATGGGAGCTCTGGGCAGCTACGAGACAGACCGAGCGACATATAGCTTGCGTGACACTCGGCAGAAGATGATACAGAATGAGATTTCATCGAGTTTTCCTATTTTCGAACAGATTCAAAGAGAAGGATGGGCACCGATCTCACCTGAAGCCGTGAATTTGAGGCCAGTAGAGACATGTAAGCGGCCTGAACGGCTGCCCTGGTTGATTCGGAGCCGCCGTCATCTTCGGATCCGACACAGGCTCGATAAACAAATCAAACCGTTTCAAACTCAAATTCAAGAGGAAAAGCATACACAAAACGGCGTTTAATTAAATCGGAAATCCAGGCCGTCCGCTCAAGCTCCCGCTCACCCGGCGGTGCCAACCAATGTGGATCCCCCGCGTTTCCCCTTTGGGGTCGGGGATGCCCTCCCTCCGCGCACCCGCATAAACACCACGCTACCCAACCCACTCCGCCATCTCGCCAACAACCCACAACCCAGCTTCCCCTCGTTCCTCTGGCAGGTTCGTCTCATTACCAACCGATCCACGGACCCGGGTTCTGCGGTCTAATCAGGGCACGACAGGCTCCGCTTCCGTGCTGCCCCTGATCTTTTCCGCCAATGGACCGGCACCAACGGCGAGGCGGGGGTGACAGTGACAGCTGACGATCCCGGTTTGGGAATGGCTCCGGAGACGCGGTGCCGGCGATGGACGGTTGGTGAGATGAGGCGATGGGAACATATAAAGCCGGTGGGATGAACGCTGAAAATTGTTTTTAATCTGGCCTTTGATCGCCAAGCCAGGAGTCTTCCCCCTCTCTCGTCTTCAGATTTCCTCAAGATGGCTCGTCTCGCGGCTTCGATTCTTCTTGCGGCCGGTCTTGCTGGCGCTGCCAACGCGCAGGCTGCTGTGTGGGGGCAGTGTGGGGGGACGGGATGGACGGGGGCGACGAGCTGTGCTGCGGGGGCTTATTGCTCTTCGCAGAACCCTTGGTACTGTGAGTTGATTCTCTTCACGGAATCCAAAATTCGATACTCATGAAGTCAGTCCAATGTGTCCCGGGCACCGCAGCCGCGGCTACCTCAACCGCCGTCAGCGTCCCGGCGTCGACCACGGCACGAACGACGACGACGACGACCGTCCGGACCTCCTCATCAACCGCCGCGACGGCTACGGCCACTAGCTCGCCCTCCGGAACGAAGTACTTCATCACCTTGTAAGCCCCCCTCACCCTGTATCTAATGAACAGTGACCAACGCCTCATTCAGCGGGGACTCCTACTCCCAGACAGGCTTCAACATCAACTCCACGAAGCCCAACCAGCAGAACCCCCTCGGCAACCCCGACCTCCCGGGCTGGACCGCCTCGGGCGGCCTCGACTGGGTCGGCTTTATGGTGACGCAGTTCAACGCTAGCCTGGTCTACAGCTACAACCTCGCCTACGGCGGCGCCACCACCGACGCAACGCTCATCGCGCCATACGCGAGCACCGTGCTGAGCTTCATCGACCAGGTCACCGAGTTCTCCCGCAGCCTGGCGTCGAAGCCGAGCTGGGCGCCCTGGACGGCGGATAACACTCTCGCCGGGGTCTGGATGGGTGTGAATGATGTTGGGAACGCCTTCTGGCTGAGCAACCGGGAGACGCTGCTCGTCCAGGTCCTGGGCAAGTACTTTGACCAGTTGCAGATCTTGTACAACGCCGGAGTAAGGAAGTTTGTGCTGCTGGGCGTACCTCGTAAGTGTTCCACTATCCGATGCTCTTCATGACATACCCCTGACACATGACAGCCACGCAAAAGACGCCTCTGATGCTCGCCAACGGCGCCGACTCGAATGCGCAGCTTGCGGCGGCGATCAAGCAGTACAACGACCTGATCAACAGCAACCTCGCCGCGTTCAAGGCCAAGAACTCGGGCGTGACATCTTGGGTCGTCGATACCACTGCATCTTTCGACAAGGCCATCAACAACCCGACTGCGTACGGCGCCCCTGACGCTACTTGCTACAATGCCGACGGTGTCAGTTGTCTGTGGTTCAATGACTACCACCCCGGCGTGGCCATTCAGAAGCTGGTGGCACAGGCTGTTGCTCAGGCTGTTGGTGCACCGTTCTTCAAAGGTAAGTTCACCTCCAGGGCGGAATAACGAAGTGGCTGACGACGTGTAGTATAAGCAGTGCAAGGGAAAGGCGAGCTAAGTGTTTTGACATCTTGAGATTTCAAGTGAGAGGGTCTCGCGATAGAGAATGCTTGCCCAGCAGACGAATAAAATTTGAAATGAATTTCTACAAGTTGTGCTGCTATGATGCCATGCCTCCCGCCCCGCATGCGAATTTTCCATCTTTAACATCTTCGCCATCATATTACGTCCTTCTACCTTGTGAAAATCCATCATAGCAACTTCCCTCAGGCGTCCTTGGCAACATCATCGCTCACAAACACAATCCGATCCCCGCCAACGCGCGCCTTCCCCCATGCCGTCTCAACATCCTTGAACGCCTCCACCGCAACACCCTTCCTCTCCAACTTGGCCGCAATCTGAACCATCCCCCCAAGCTCCTTCGCATACTCCTGCATAGTCCAGCTGCCAGGCCCTGCACCCCTCAACGCAACCCTCTTCCCCCTCAAGATCGCCCCGGGCAGCATCATCGTCTCATCCCGCGAGACAGAGCCAATGTGGATGTACTGCACCTCCCTCTCCGACTTGGGCAGCGCCTTCAACAGCCCCGCGGCCGCGTCGCCGTACACATAGTCCAAAACGACGTCAACCTCGCCCAGCCTGGACCAATCCGTCTCAGGCTTCAGCACGATCCTGTCGTCGAGCGGCATCTCCGCCAGCGCGGCCTCGTTTCTCGCGATCCCAATCACCCTGCCCGCGCCCTTTGACCTCACAACATCCACGGCGACACGTCCGCTGGCGCTCGTCGCTCCGAGGATGGCGACGGTGAAGCCCGGCTTTTGAGGCGCCGCGCGCGCGGAGAGGGCCATCCAGCTGCTCATGATCGGGTTCATGAACGCCGCGGCCGTGACCGGGTCCGCGTTGTCAGGCAGCTTGGCGACGAAGTGTCGCTCAATGTTGACAAATTCTGAGAAGGAGCCGGATTGCAGGGAGGCGAAGTAGTACCGCTGGCCGGTTGTCGGGTCTTCGCCGACGCCGTCGACGCCGGGGAGGTGAGGGAGGGTGGTGGAGGTGTAGTGCTTCCCGGAGGCGCGGGAGAGGACAAGACGGTGGATGCCGGATGCGAGGACGCGGAGGCGGATCTGGGATTGTGACGGCGCTGGGAGGTCTGGGACTGTGGTGTAGGTTGGGGGAGAGCCCCAGGCGTTGACGATGGCGGCGTGCATCTTTGGTGCTTGGACTGAGTGGTGGTAGTGGTGCGGTGTGAAGATGTTGTGTGAGTGGGAGATGAAGAGGGACAGGAGATGAGAGAGTCTGGTGTTCATTGTAGCTGAAACGTTTGGCATTCTTGAGATGGCTCTTATATACAAACACGCACACCTAGTACACATGGGACCGTTTTCATAGACCGCCTGCACTACCAGGTACGCGATGAGTAAGTGGTCTCACTGGAATGCAGCAGAGAGGCACATTGTGGCTGCGAGACGCTGAGTGTGCGTGCATACGAATACATAACGTGCCTTACGTGGAGTGGAAGCCCGCGCGGTCGGCGTTGTTCCAAACCGCCGGAGAGCCGCGCGCGGGGCCAAAGACGGAATGGTGCTCGCGCTCGCGGCGGCGACGTAGGCGATTGGCGGTCGAACCAAGCTTTCCGATTACATGCTGACTATTTCCCACTTTGGGCAAGTTTGCTCACCACGCATCCAATGCTGACATTTGCCGTGTTGGGCATGTTTCGCAGAGGCACATGCTGACAACTCCATGTGGCGTCGCAACTGGTTTGTTCTTCGCGGTAGGGCTGACGGGCGCGCGCGCGCGACAAAAGCAGCTAGGCGCGAGCGGGACCTTGAAATCGCCGTCGGCGGTTTGGGATTTCGACGTTGAGGACTCTTTTTCGTTGAGTCAATCGTGGAGTCGGGTCCAGTCGGTCGGAAGTCGGCACGAAGAGCATGACGTGTTTCTCTCCGCCGTCCACAGTCCGCGGAGCATTCGTGGAAGTTGTCATTAATACCCTCCGTAATATCTATCCAAATCATCGTAACTCAGCCCGTAGTCGCCCTGCATGCCGCCTTCCATAAAATGCTCGAATCAGTCGTGGCCTTCCGCGTCGTTGTCCGTATCCTCGTCCACCATCTCGGGTATCAGCTGCTCGTACTTGTAATCAAAGAACTCTCTATCCAATCCCTTACGGAGGTGATCCGACACGCGAGAAATGGATGGCTGCTCAGCAGAGCGGGTAATGGCGGCCTTGATCGCTTCGCCTAGCAAAACATCGTTGTCCTGACTGGAGAGATACGTGCACACGTGCCGGTTGGGCTCCGCAAGCAGTCCCTTTTCTGCCATTTCCTCCCGCAAGAAAGCGACAAAGTTCTGGACTTCCCAATCCAACTTGTAATAGTTGATGGCAAACTCGTTCTGCGTGATCGACTCGACGGTCTGGTCCAGGATCTCCAAAATCTCAACGTGGCGCATGTTGCCGACACGCTGAATGCGTCGCAGCATGTCCTGCGTCTTGTCCTGCGCCTTCTCTTCACCGGTCGCTTCATCCGATTGCGTGAACTCTTGCGGGATGCCGAAAGGGCTGACTTTGGAGTCAACGGGCAAGCCGAGGTGATGGCGAACGATGTCGGCGATGTAATCCATGTCTTCACGCTCGCCCTTGTTGACCTCGGCGTAGCGCTCGTGGAATGTAATAACGCGGTCAATCTTTTTGATGAGGTCTCCCCAGAGACGGAATCGTTTGCTGTTAGACATGACCGAGTGCTTGACGAGCACATCGGCAGCTTTGAGATCGGCCGCCGCGGGGACGTCCAAACCCAACAGATCGGTCCCATGGAGAGCCAGGAACTTGTCAAATTCTGGCCAGGCAGGTAGACCAGGATAGTCTCGCTTGGCGACGGTGTACAACATACCGCTCCATAGGGGCTCAGATGTTCGGGTCAGAAGACGGATGCTCAATACCGTGCTCTGTAGTTTGGTCCTGAAATCGAGCAGCGCAGGCCAAACAGGTTCGTTACGGAACAACTCCCACGGCAGCAGAGGCTCATGGATGCCACTCCTTTTTGCCCTGCGTGTTTTGTCGTTCAAGGCGAAGTCCTTAAATATATAACGGTCCATGATTTGCCTATCGCGTTTCACTTCGTTTTTCCAATCCGATGTTGACACAGCGTCACACGTATAGAGAGAAGTTTTCATGTACTCAGTGACAGCCATGCCCGTCTTTTGGAGCTCTATCAATGCATCTTCCACATTGTCGTCGAGGATATTGCGGATGTCGAGATAAAGCTGCAGGGAGAAGATGAAGTAAGATGGATAGAACCCCGACTCAAGAGTCGTCTCGAAACTGAGCTCCATCTCCGGCTGTCCGGGTATGACAGGGGGCTGCTGCAGGCTTTTCTTCAGCGCCTTCACCTCCTGGATCTCCGGGAAAAGGCTCAGGATGCACAAGCCATTGAAGATCGCAAAGTCGGCCGAGGTGATGGGGCCATACTTTGGTTGTACAAGAGATGAAGGGGGAATCACCGGAATATTTCCTAGAGGCATGTTCTCCAGGAAGTTTTTGACGCACACGTATGTGGAGTATGCCAGCCAGTCAGCCTCCTCGCGCCAGACCTTTTCGTGCTGCTCATCTTTTGACTCTGGCTGGTCGTTATAGTCCACATGATCGATCCCATATTCATAGAAGAGTAACTCCATCATCGCTTCATACGAGAGATACGCATCGTCGAGGATGTCGCACAGCTCGATTTCCATATTGCGAAAGAGCTCGGTGGCTGCGTTGGTGATGACAGCCAAAGTATTGAGCGAGACGGACTTGTCGTAGAAGTAATCGGCCCAGCGCTCGGCGATATAGTTGCGAATGTCGTTGAAATCCACGAAGAAACAATAAATGATCATGTAGAAGTCGAAATACTCCTCATCGTCGTCAAAGTCTCTGTCCACCGAGAAGTGGTCGAGCCAGCTGCTGTCCCCGGCCTTGTTGGACTTCTTCGCATTGCCCTTTTTCTTGGAGGCCTTCTTGCCCTTCCTGCCGCCTTTGCCTTTCTTGGAGGCCTTCTTCGCTACCTTGCGGCCCGAGTTGCGACTTGGAGCCTTCGCTTGTGGCTCTTCATCTTCTTCCTCAGATTCGGACTCGGACCCGGATTGCTCGGGATCCCTCTTCATCTCCTGGGATGCCTTCGGGTTTGGTGTCTTTACAGGCTTGTTTGGCTTCTGGAATTGGAGGAGGTTGAACATGTTGTCCAACAGGTCCATGTCTAGACGTTCGCCGGCCCGCTGAGGCTCCTCCTTGTGCTTGGGTCGCGCCCCCGAGACGGCCGACTCGAGCACTTTGAGTACCTTCTCCAGCACCTTGATAATATGCTCATGCTGCTGATTGCTGGCCTTCAACTTTCCAGTCTTATCCTCCTCGGCTTTCTTGGAGTGGAACCGGGCGCTCTTTTTCCTCAGTGCGACCACATCGCGCAAGATCAGGATCGGATCCCACGGAATTTCCTCAGGCTTGCTGTTGTTGGCGATCGTCTCCGCCATGTGTTCCAGCTCGCTCCAGTGCACCTTGTCAGAGGCCGAGTCCAGCTTCGGCTTCCTCGTGCCTGTGGACGAGCCATTGCCTTCGCCTGCATCCGGTGGTGTCGGGCTCGGCGTGAATTTGCTGGCGGTCTGCTTAAGCCAGTCGGTCACCCGCGCCTGGCCGAGCTTGTAGCGCTGCCAGGTGCTGAGGGACTGGAACTTTCCGTCCATTGTCTCTTCTGGTAAACGATTCTTTGCTCCTGGGTCCTCTGGTGAACTTGATGAATGGAACAGACGACGGGAAATATGACGACGAGCGGGGATAGTTTGACCACGTCGCATTCCATGGTGGGGCGTGGCAAGGAGAAGGCGCGAATCGAACGCGTCGTCGCGCTGTGGTCCACTTAAGAAGCCTACTTCCATTTAATTGACCCCTCACCGAAGCCACCGCCGGTGAGTGTCGGTCAGCCTCGAATGTGGCACATCTCAACCATCACTATTTCTTCGTTTCTAATGATCGCATCATGATTTACGTTGTTTTTCAAGGGCACTGATTATATGGAGAATTTTGACTTTGACTTGACTTGATTGTGACTAACTACTGCTGCTTTGCTTGCGTTCTGACTACTGCATCTTGCGTCTCTCGCAACATCTCCCTTGCCTCGACTTCGACTTTCTCATCGCTCCTTCATTTCAGCGTTCTTCACTTCCATGAATGACTGTAACTCCATCAAGAGTCGTAAGAGTCAGAAGTGTAGGCATCGCTAGAGTGTCTGCCGCAGTTGTTGCAGTACCCGCGCGACACTGTGCCGGCGGCGAGGTTGTCGGTGCCTCCGCAGCTTCCCGTCTCGCGGCGCTTGCTGCACGTTCTTCTCGAGGTAATGCGAGTGTGGTGGATTCGGCCACACTTCATGCACTTGTACTTGACGTTTCTTCTGTAGCACATGACGGGCAACGTTGATCGGTGGTTGTGTTGTTTGGGGTTTGGGCAACGTGTGCGTGATGCTAAGATGGTTGTTTGAGTGTGCTAGATTGCAATTTGTATGCGATAATGTGTTTGTTCTTCTGTACTGTTCTGTGGAGGGAAAGCGAAAGCCATCTACCGGGAAGATCTTGACATATTTATACAGGAGTTCTTCCTGGATCGTAACACAAGATCTTCCCGAGTCTGCAGTGATTTAGACGTAAGATTAGTGAGTTCATCACGATATTTGTCGCATCGATTGAGCACCTGTGAGCGCTGATTCATGGTCAGCCCGTCAAATATGGCTAGCTCGTTCGGGATGTTTGCGATCATGATCACAACCGCGAGTTGCCCTGGCTTATTCAGACGACATTCGAGCACGTACGCTAGGAATCCAACCACTCAGGCTGCCTCTACCTTAATTGTCATGGTTGCAGGTCTCGGTAATCTTTTTCACATTTTGGGCTTCTCCCAGACAAAAGCCTTCTATGGGTAGCATAGCTCAATTGCGTTGAGGTCCACTAGAAATCATTTTTAGAGATGTTGATATCCATTTTGTCTACTTGAACTACCATCTAAAGGCCTCGCAAGCGCCCACACCGGTTTACATTTACTCATCAGAGCTTGGCAGTCGCACGGGATTCGTAAGTGGCTCTTTCCTTCCCACTCAGCTCTCGTCTTGCTGGTCCTCCACGGCTGCCATCCCCCAAGAACGCGTCTTTCTGGTTCTGATACTCCTTTCGGAAACGCCATTTGTGAGCCAACGACTGTGGTAGCTCTCCTCTAACGGCCTTTGCGAGGTACTCGCCCAAGACAGGCAAGAATTTGAAGGCACTGCGATCAAGATGGTGAGATACTGTTCCAAGTTCCATCAGGAAGACGATGACTTACTGGCCACATCCTGCCCCACCAATGAAGAGATTCTTGTAGTCGGGATGATCATCCATGATGAAATCCCCTGTTGGCGTATCCGTGTACCAGCACATAGCGACTTTGCTGAATGGTCGATCCGCTAGCTCGGGAAGCATCTCTCGAAGTCCTGTTCGCAGTCTATCCTCACCATCTGCCGGGGCGAAGTTTGGCCGCTCCTTTGACACCAGTGGTGGAGATGACACGTTCGGGGTTAACTTTCGGTCCTCGTCCCCAGGTTTACGGGTGTATCCCCAACCATGGACCGCCATCTTGAACGTCTTGGTGTCCTCGTGCGGGGGGAAGTTGAACCATCCAGTCGAGTAATTCGTGTAAATCGGGAGATCTCGGTACTTGACCATTTCCTCATCCGTCAATGGAAGATAAGCCAAGACTTGGGCCGTGGAAAGAGTCGAGTTGTACATAGGTACAAGTCCAGAGCCCCAAGCGCCTGCAGTCAAGATGAAACGATCGCCTTTGACTGACGACTGGGGTCCAGCAAGTGTACGGACGGCGGTGATGGTGTTGTTAGCATCGGTCTCGAATCCCACCACTGTGCCTGCCGGACCGCAAATGAAAGAGATCCCGAGCTCGAGACACTCATCACGAAGTTGAGTAATGGCCTTGCTTGCATCTGCCCAGCCGGCTTGGTTGTGATGATATGCTGAAAAGTTGGGTCCTGCAAGAGCACCCGTCAGAGTCGGATAGATGCTTCTGGTAGTCTCGGCATCCTTGAGAGTTGACCATGGCAACTGATGCTTCGTCAACTGAGCAGTAGTCTTGTCCATCCATGTCTCATCTCCAGGCTTTGGAGAGCCTGCCAAGATGTAGTTGGTTTGATAGAAGATCCCCTTGTACTTGGGGTCATCACGCCACCTGAGGTAAGCTTCGCGCGCAATGCGGTGATAGTCTTCGTCTGCGTAGTCGAATCTGACCACGCGGGAAATGTCAGTGCTGGAGCCATCCGGGACCTTGGCTAGTCAGTAGAACTCATCAATGAAGAATCTGAACTCTTACCGGCGGCATTCTTCGATCAAGCACCTTGATGTTTTTGCACCCGTCCAAGGCTAGTTGGCGGGCGATTGATAAGCCAAATAGCCCCGCGCCGATGACGACAATTTGAGCGCTTTTCTCCATGTTTTGGTGTGGTCGCCTGAAACTCTTTGTGAGAAAATCTTTATCTACCTCATGCGTATTTTCAAATCAAGCAGCCCAACCAAGATACGCTGGTCATGGCTTAAAGTAGGCAAACTCCTTCGGTCTCAATTGGGTATGATGCCGAAGTCCCACAGTCGTCGGGCCCTGCGAGCCGATTCCGGGGCCGGTTCCCCGCACCGAGGGCTCTCAGTGATGGCGGACATCCGTTCACGTGACCGGAAAGTGCTGCGCAAGAACGCCTTCAATCTCGCGGAAAGGGACAGTTACACAAGTTGACTTGACAGAACCCAACCGATAGAAAGCCGCATAAAAGAGTTTGCTGTCAAAGTCCGGAGATTCCACAATTACATCTCCTTCCAGGTTGAGCTTCAATGACAACGGCCTCTGAGGAACCTGTTCTCCGTACGACGACCGTCAAGTTCAACTCCAGTTTTGGGTGCTTCAATTTCCAAGCCCGGCAATCAAGTGTCTGGTAAAAGGCGAATTACAAGCATTCAAGTTAGTTGAGACTGTTAACTTGTCACCTCCAAAGTCACTAATCAGACGACAGATTCTAAGATTTTGCCGAAGCATGTTGGCTGTCAACTGAGCATTCAGAGAACTGAGTGATTATTGAAGCCAAATCTGAATGTTAATTCAATTTAGAGCTGAACAGTCCAGAAAACCCGCAACCTCTGTACGCAAAGTATGTTGTTTTGGGGCTTACAGTGGGCACGGAGGTCTTCCGTCTCCAGTCCGCCACTGATCCACTACGCTTAGGTTCAGGGCCATTCGCAACCGTACCCACTGCTGCGGGGCGCGATTCAGAGGAATCCGGGGTAATGATGGCAGTTTGACTGGCAACGCCAATTTCCATCATCAAATCCATCACTTGACCGGCTTTATAGGCAATCTCGAACGTGTATCAACTTGGATCTTGGCTCAATTAAGGCTCAGAATACGCAGAAAGAAACGAGACGGGGATTGAGACCGACGAAGAATGGATCAGTCAAGACCACCTGCACTGTGCAGAGGAGGCTTCGAGTTTTTGCTGTACTTACCTACCTACTGAATGAAGTTGGTGTTGCTAATCAGACATCTCCAACCATCTTTATCCCAGTTTTCCAGGAGACATTATTTCTTTTCAGAGAACACCACGGAATTTAGAGTTGTCTGATGTCATGATAGGTACACATGCCGCAAGACCGCCAACAAGCGGTTTCCCGCTGGCTGCCGCCCAACCCGCACGCGTTCGGCTCGCTAACTGAAGACTTCCCCGCAGCACCAGCTTACTGCCTCATTATCATTACTTCGCTCCGCAGTCCAGCATCGTAACATCTAGTGAAATTCGATACTGAAAAACGACAAATTGAATCTTCGCAGCAGCTGAATCGAAGAAAATGTCTACACCTGAAGATCTTGTGCAACTCGATGACTTCCAGAACATCTTCTCGCTGAAAGGGAAGGTTGCAGTCATCTCTGGCGGGTCGCGCGGATTAGGTCTTCACACAGCAAGCGGGTAGGCTCAAGATTACTAGATTCCATCTGCCACTGGTAATGGCCATAGCTAATTTGCTTCGCAGCTTTCTCCAGGCAGGATGCTCCCGCGTTTACATAGTCGCCCGCAGCGAGGGCCCCTTGAATGATGCCGCGAAAGCCCTCAATGCACTCCCTAACAAAGGCCCCGACGCCCGGGCAATCGCGATCGTTGCGGATATATCAAGTCAAGCAGGATGCACACAGATGGCCGCTGAAATTGGCAAAACCACGGATCATGTCGACATTTTGGTTGCCAACGCCGGTGCAACTTTTATTGGCCACATGGACGATTACAAGGAAGATGACTTCGACCGCGTCATGAAAATGAATGTCAGCAGCATCTTTTTCTCAGCTCAAAAGTAAGTTCATCCAAAATTTGTCGTTCTATGGGGATAATGACAACTTTCCTAGGTTATCTCCGTTACTTCAGGCCGGGGGCACAGTCCAGGACCTATCTCGGATTATCATGGTGTCTTCAGTGGCGGGCGTCGTCGTTGGGGACATGGGTGAGCACGGAAGTAAGTGATATCAATCGAAAAGTCTTTTCAATGCTAGTACTAAAGTCTGAACAGCATACGCATACGCCGCTTCCAAGGCGGCCGTCATTCATCTCATGAAAAATCTTGCCGTGGAACTTGGGCCGAAACATATCACGGTGAACGTAGTTGCACCTGGGATGGTTCCAAGCCAAATGAGTGCGCCGCTGATGAATCGACATGGGGGTATTGAAAGCGTCTCAAAGCAGGTGCCGGACCAGAAGCTGGGCAGTCCCGAAGACGTCGCTGGTGTAATGGTCTTCCTCTCTTCAAGGGCAAGCAAGCACATCAATGGGGCAACTATCGTATTAGATGGCGGAAGCTATTTGGTCCGAGGTTGTGCATAGTCTCACATTTGACATCATCCGCCTAAGGGTACACGTAGAATTGTTGCATATACACCACAATACGACAGTCATAGACTCAAAATACTTGTCCATATCTTCCTGGTAGTCACACCCGCAACGGTTTGCAGGTTTTGGTCATGTCCTAAGACAGGGCTGTGAAGATTTCCTCCGTCAGCGATCGAGTCGCTTCGACAACTCCGCAGGATCCTTTGCATTCATGCACCGTTAATGTGGTCCACTGCTATGTGGCGGATGAGCGGGCTCTGGGCGGGAAACCGCTCTCAGCGCAGTCCCGCTCACCCGCCGCCCAATGCAATTCGAGCCGGATCAGGTAAGACATCACCTGGGCTGAACCCGAGACCGACCGAGATCAAGGATGGCCCTTGAAGCATTATCAACCCCACGGGGAAATCGCCCGAGGTTTCCATATGCGTGGCTGTGGAGTTTACCCCAGGTTTTCCAGGCCTTGGAACTAGTACGGGACGAAGTTAGCTAGAGTCGTCATGGTCATTTGGAAAGAGACACAAAACCAATCATACATAAACTCTTGAATATGTATCATATCATTGACCATGTTGACTGCGTGATGCTTACTCTGCTCTTGAGACTCACAATTTTGTACCCTACACGTTACTCAATTTGTCCAACTCCAACATGGGGGGCGGCGCAGTAGCTTGCGGTGCTTCGCGATCCGAGTTGAATTACAAATCAGTTCGAAATAATGCCAACAGCAAGTGGTGGCTAGACGCAAGTAAGACGATCCGTCTTCCTAAGGTGACACACAGATGCTGATCTTTCAGGGCTGCGGAAGAACGTGTTCCACTGTGTCGGTCTCTGCGGCACGCTATTCTTCAATGGCTGTAAGAAAGACGCTCAAATCTCAGGAGCTTGCATGTCACAAAAGCACAGTCTAACTAACGATATCCCAAAGATGACGGAAGTCTATTCAATGGCCTTCAGACGATTGACGCGTGGCAAAACTTCTTCGGCCATCCCAAAGGCAATTTGCTAGGTCTCATGAACTCAGCTGCACTGTTTCCTGGGTTGATATCTCCGTACTTCGCCGAGTTGATTGCGAATCGATTTGGAAGACGATGGGCCGTTTGGATTGGTGTTCTGATCAATGTGAGTTTGATAACCTGGCATTACTTGCCATACTAACGCGTTCATCGATGCAGATCGCTGGCGCTGTAGTAAACTCTGCGGCCATCAACCTTGGGATGTATATCGCTGGTCGTGTCTTGATGGGTGTTGGGATCTCTATGGGGCTGACGATTGCACCGACTCTCCTACAAGAGATTGCGCATCCTCGCTATCGAGCCCAGATAGGCAGCATGTGTATGTGACAGGCTATATGTTGGGAAACAAAAGACCGAATAAGTCACTGACGTATCTCAGATACCTGCATTTACTATATTGCTGCTGTTATCTCAGCCGGTGTTTGTCTCGGTACCAGACATATCGAAGGAAACGCGGCATGGAGAATACCTTGCTACTTGCAGCTTGTTGGACCAGGCGTGACTCTAGCCATGACCTTCACTATGCCTGAGTCCCCGAGAGTAAGTACTTGTAATTTCATTTCCTTCATCAGAAGCCAAATATTAATGTTTGTGCTAGTGGCTCGTCAGACATGGCGCTTCCGATGAAGCTCTACAAATCCTCGGGAAATACCACGCAAATGGCGACATCAATGACCCCCTCGTTCGACTCGAATACGAAGAGATAATGGAAAACCTACGTGCTGATGAAGTCAACTCTGAGACGAAGTACACCGACTATTTCCTCCCAAACAACCGACCTAGACTCTTTTTGCTCGTCGTGATTGCAATCGGAACGAACTGGGTTGGAAATGGCATCATATCGTACTATTTGTCACCTATCCTAAGCACGATTGGCATTCGGTCCACTGAACAACAAGCGGGGCTGAACTTGGGATTGCAAATCTGGAACCGTAAGCTAATTTCCCCTTTGCCAATAATGATGTCATTCAAGACTCCATGCGCAAGACAAGAATTTGAAATGCTTACTGGCACCCCAATCAGTCATACTTTCCACTTCCGCAGCACTTTCTGTGGACCGCGTCGGGCGAAGGCCTCTCTGGCTCACCTCAACCATCGGCATGTTCTTTTCTTTCATTGTTGTCATGGGTCTTTCCGGAGCCTACGATACCCAAGGGCAGCAAAAGGCCGTGGGTCTTGCCGTAGTCCCGTTCTTGTTCGTTTTCTTCGGCTTTTATGATCTCGCGTGGACCCCACTATCGAACATGTACTCGGTCGAAATCCTGCCATACAACCTGCGAACCAAAGGACAGGCAATCTACAACATCGTTCAAGGATCCGCAAATGCCGTCAACCAGTGGGTCAATCCGATTATCCTCGAAGCGATTCACTGGAGATATTACGCGGTTTATATCGGAATCCTCGCCTTTTACTGTGTCATTATTTACTTCAAATTTCCCGAGACGAAGGGACTCACCATTGAGGAAATCGCGATCATCTTTGATGGGGATAGAGCCAAAGGTATCAGCCGTGCCGCGCGTGTTGTCCGAGATGAGCCTCATGTTGTCGGCGATGGCCATTCGATTCGGTCTGAGCATGCGGATGACATCTCCATCAAACAAAATGGCATGGCGGGCAAGACCAATGGTAACGTCACTGCATCTGAGCGAGCATGATGGCTGCCATGAAGCCTTTGATAAGATTAGGTCTTATTAGCCGGCAGATTTATAATAGTCTTGGTTGATGGATTGGACACAAGTAAATTCATCCGCAAGAGGGATAGAAAATCGCAACTGAGAGATATATCCATATTCGCATAGAGATTCCAATCCATTTGTGTTGAATTCTACTCGAATATCGTGATTTTGGTATAAAAACTTCAATCTGTGTTCGTCAATCTGGTATTACAATGCATTGTGATCCTCTTATAGCTCTGGCCCTGATGTACGTTTCTTTTACAGCCATCGGGGAAGGTTTTGTGATGTGCGATGAATTCGCGGGCTAGGAAAGCCGTTCCCATCCCAAATGATCAAGGTTTCCCAATCTTTGCAACACTGTTTCGCGAGGTAGACGTAGTCGTCGGGATCAAGTGACCAACCTGGACTTACTTTCTACTGCAGTCATCGCTTGGAGACATTCGACAGGGAGGACGGCAACCGGTGCTTGCGGTAAGTGACATAAGGTAGGTATCGAATGAGTGGCTCTCCAGCGGATTGATGACGTGTTGCCGCACCACTAACAAACCCGATGAATGAAGCAGGAAGTCAGCGGGACGTCACTTGCCGCCTGCCGCCTTCGTATCTGCGAGTCGCGGAATAGCGATGCCGGCTTGACCAGTGCTTCGGATGCCGCATAGCTGCGCTCGAATGCAGGAGCGTTGATGTAGGTTAGATGAGCGTACCGCTGGCCGCACATGAACAATTGGATTAGCGAAAGCAATATCCTGGAAACGATATCTGTGTGATCAGGTTTATCAGGGTAACTCTCGAACGTGGACATTGATATTTCAGGGTCTTAACCCGCACAGATGCTCAAGCCAGGCGGAATATCCAATTTTCAATCTCATCATCGTGTTTCAAAACCTGAACCATCATTATGAGTCTGCCAACCGTCGCTGAGCTCGCAAAGCTCATTGATCATTCCGTCATTGACCCTTTCCACACCGAGAATGATCTGAGAGAGGGAGTCGCCCTGGCCAAGAAATACAAAACGGGGCAGTTTGTGACGCAGCCTTTCCGCGTTAAGCAAGCTCGAGAGCTCTTGAAGGGCACAGATATCAAGCTCCAGACCTTTGTGGGTCTTCCTCATGGAAGCGATCACACCGCTGTCAAAGTCCTCCAGGCCTCCCTAGCTCTTGAGGATGGGGCACAGGAAATTGACATGGTCATCAACATCTCTGCATTACTTTCCGGGGATGTCAAGTATGTGGAAGAAGAGATCAAGGCGGTCGTTGAAACAGCAAAAGTGAGCACCTATCCATTAGTCACTCGTTAGCTAAGGTAGCTTGCATTGACTAACACAACCTCGCCATGTAGCGGTATGATGTGGTTGTCAAGGCCATCATCGAGGTTTTCTTCTTAAATGACGAGCAAATCAAAACGGCGGGATTGGCAGCCGAGCGAGCTGGTGTTGGGTTTGTCAAGACCTCGACCGGAACCAAGCCCGATAGAGTGCCCGACGTAGAGCGTGCGGTGAAGATCCTGAGATCTGTGCTCAAGCCCACGACGGTGATCAAGGCATCTGGTGGATGTTACACCACTGATGCTATCGTGACCTACTACAGGGCTGGCGCGAGAAGATTCGGTGCATTTGAGACAGCAAAGATACTTGAGGGCTATGAGAAGTTGCTGCTCCGGGATGCGACAGGGCTGGACTAAGACGCCACTGTAGATGATATATAGTTTGTCTAGTCCTGAAGAATTATTGTGCTTAATTCTATCGCATTTTATGGGTTTCTCATGTTATGCCTCTATTCACAGGAATAGCCGACAGAAATGAGGCTCTTTGTCTGGATGGTACTTTGGGCATTTCGAAATATCCAGAACACCTGATTTTCCCTCGTGTCTCATTAACATGAAGTCATAATTCGACAGATGATAATGGGAAGGATGTACGCGGTAAAGACAGTAAGTTCAATGGAACTTCTTACCAGGCCAAGCTGTACTTATCCCTCAGTCCATATTCTCTCTATCGTACTTGATGATTCTAACCTTTTAGGCTAGCAATCTCGCTCTCGATGGCAACCTTAGCCTTCACATCCGCGTCTCCAAAAGCCTTGAAAACATCCTTCAACTTCTTCACAACGGCTGAATCCGCCTCAATTGCCTTCGACAGCGCTTCGCCATCATTCGCTAGCCAGTCCGTCTCAGTGCTGGCGAACTTGCCGTCCCAAGTGGGCCCAGTCAAGGGGTCAATCTTCATATGGCCCTGGAGCCTGTCTCTTGTCTTGAAGTCCTTGTAGTACGGAGCCTGCCTCTTGGGGGGAGGGTCTTTCAGGAAGGGGTATCTTGATAGTGTAGTATCGTCGAGGGTCGCATCCTGAAGTTCCTCGAGATGATGGGCAAGGATTGTGATGTGCTGGCAACCCAACTCAGCCGTGGCAATAATCTCGCCAATGTTCGCATTGCTGTAAATAGTGAGATGGTGTTCCTCAGGGATAGCAAGGCGTCATCTATCAACACTTACCTCGCAATAACGATGAGAGGCTGGTCTTTTCCCGTTGTTTGGTACATCTTGGCGTAAGTCTCCAAAATGTGGACTAAACGAGGAGCCATCGGATGCTTCCAAAAAACCATTAGCATGCGGTAAGAGCAGCATGCGGGGTAACGCTCACCGTCATCGCGGGGTCATCTCCTTTATGCATCAAAGAGTCATATTCGTAAGCGGCTACCTCTGCAATGTGTCAGTCTGTGGAGAGTTGATAGAATTGCTATCCTCACCATTGAGATACGGGCTCACGAAAAGACATCCTGCCTGGCTTGCTGCAATGGCCTGCGGGAGGCTAAACATCGAAGTTCCCAAAGTTTTGATCCCCTCCTCGGTCAGAATCTTGGCAGCAGCCAAGCCTGGACCCGTCGATGCGATCTTGATCGCGTATTGATCACGTGTGATGCCGTGGTCTCTGAAGGCCCGGTCATATGCGTGGCATTGATCCAGGACCTGCTGCTTGTCGTGAACATGGCTAGGTGATACTTGCACAAGAACTCGTCCAGTGATGTTTTTTCGGTTGTCTGCGCAGAACTGGACGGACTGAACGCCGAGTCAGCAATGCTCGCCGGCTTTCTTCACTTGCGGACCGATGAAGCTTACTACGCGGTTGAACACTTCTTCCCATCCTTCGGATCCATATTTCTTGACATTTTCCAAAAAGATGTCTCGGTATTCTGGCTGGAGCATGGTGTTGCAGCAAATCACCTGGTTCGATGTTTCTAATTTTGGTCAGCGCAAAGCGGACTTTCTTGACATCCCAACGCTTTCGGAAAACTAACGGTTATGAGGTTTGAATGGCATTTTGGTAGACACCTTCGGATCGATGGCATCTACGTCCACGTTGCAAACTCTCTCGAGAGCTTCGAGCAAGCTCGTGCGTTTCTCGGTGGCCATGTCGGGAGCTGTTCACTACTTTGCTGCTTGGGCTAATACAATAACGATTTTGGGACCAAATCAACAATGTAGTGCCCAAGTTCGCTTCTAAAACATGGAAAAGCTGAATGAATATGAATCCATCGTCATCTTCACATAGACCGACCTCCAAGTAGTTGACATCGTGGTCCAATTCGCCGAAGTTTCGCCGCGGAAGTAATCCCGCTTCGTCCGCTTGCTCCGCCAGTCGCTCAATTGAGTGCGGGTGCGGAGGCTCCCCACATCAACTTACATCAAAATCTATTGCCGCATGATTCTCGATGAAGGGAAGATAGCCCGAGGCTGCGTTTCCGTATAAGGACAACGGGGCTTGGTGGGTGGCTCGACGAGATAGTGGAAGGTGTGTTTAGTCAACAATCAGAACCGAGCTTGAAAGACCCTCAGAACCTGTCACGCAATGTCTACCGTGATTCCCACAAACACGAGAACGGCTGGTCTCAATGATGGAAATCAGATTCCGGTGATTGGCCTGGGGACGTACCTCTCTAAGCCAAATGAGGTTCGGGATGCTGTTCTAGCTGGGTAAGCATTTTGATTGCCCTTGGATGCGAGCTAGAGTTACTGAAACGGGAATCAAGATGGAGATGTGGCATGCGGCACTTTGATTGCGCTCAGTTTTATCAGGTAGGACACCACAAGTTCAATTTAATCGTTTATGTGTCTTTTGTTGATAAGGGTTTCAGAATGAAAAGGAGATCGGCTCGGCCCTCGAGACTCTGAGGAAGGAGGAGCCGACCTTCAAAAGGGAAGACCTCTTTATCACTAGCAAGGCTTGGAACTCGTCAGTACAACCAAAAAACGATTATGAAGCGAACCTTTCACACTGACAGTCTTGGAGACATCATCGACCCGAAAATCTGAAGAAGGCCCTCAACCAGACTTTGAAAGACTTAGGCACTGAATACTTGGATCTTTACTTGGTATGATGAATAGACAGGCCAAATATCGTAGCGACAGGTGCTGATTGAACAGATTCACTGGCCAGTCAACTTCGCTGCGGTCGATGATGCCCAGTTCGATACTGGAGTAGAGCTTGAACCATCTGAAGGAGGCGTCATGCTGCTTGACAAGGAGCTGAGCTTGACTACTACATGGGAAGCTATGATCGAGGTTCAAAAGGCCGGCAAAGTGAAGAGGTGTGTTCATCTAGATCAAGACGTGACTAATACACATGATACTGACATTTCCCAAGCATTGGCGTTAGCAACTTCAGTCCGGCGCACATTCAGAAGCTGATTGACGAGACTGGTGTAGCTCCAAGTGTCAACCAAGGTAGGGTATACCGAAGCTTTGTGCTCAGTTTATCCGTGAAGAATGATCATTGCTAATGTAGAGCTCGTTCCTCTCAACTAGTTGAGGCTCACCCTCTTCTGATCCAACAGGAATTGCTCGATTACTGTACGTCGAAGGCAATCCATATCACCGCTTACATGCCGTTTGGCGGCGATGCCACTCGAGGAGGGGCAAGAGTCCTCGGAAACCCTGTAGTGGATGAGATTGCTCGTAAAGTCGGCAAAGATGCTGGCCAGGTGCTGGGCTCATGGGGAATCAAGGCAAGTACTTTGTTGTTTTAAAGGACGTATTTCTAACACGGGATCAGCGAGGGTTTTCTGTACTACCAAAATCTGTGAAGCCATCTAGGATTGAATCCAACTTTCAGGTCTTCGACCTAGATGACGACAGGTAACGTGGATTCAGAGTCTTTCAAGTATGGGATTAGGCTAATAATTGGTGTTCTTTGTGTCTACAGCTATGGAGTTCTCACTGAACTTGGCCGCAAAAACCCCGCCCGCTTTGGAGGTCTCCCCTTCACTTTCAACCCGGCTTGGAAGGTCAATGTGTTTGACACCCCTGAAGAACGCGAGGCAGGCCTTCACGAACCATTCTGAGTGCATGACTCAATACCAGTCTAGATGTGAACGGGATATCTGAGCAAATTTGGACTCCGAAGTATCTAGTTAGAACTAACCAAGATTTACAAGTTGACTCATCAAGCCTTGTCAGATTGTGCCCTCTGTCCCGGGTCGTGAGACAGTCCTTGTCCGTAGTGGGAGTCCCGGGAGTAACAGCCATAGCAGGAAGCAGACCGCTAGGACCGAGAGTATAATGGGCTGTAGCACAGCCACTCCTTTGGCTTGAGCAATAGCTCCCACCATGAATGGGATGACCGAGGCACCAGAGGCTCCGATAGCTGCGCAGATTCCTATGGCGGACACCCGCATCTTCTGTGGCAGGAGACGGGACAGGCAGACGATGACTGCAGGGAACACGGGGCCAAGGAAGAATCCTGGCAAGAGACATTAGAAAAGTAATTGAGTCTTGTCAAGAGAAGGATCATACCTAGAAATGCAACAATAATCGCTGAAGAGATGAAGTTGGGAATGAGCCAGTATAAAAGCTGCATGATGATGGCGCAAATCAAGTACACGGTTACAGCATGCTTCTCAGACTTGAAGACACGCCCGGTGACAAAGCCAAGGATGATCCGGCCGACAGTGATTCCTGCCCAGAAACCACTGGCGGTAAGTCCTGATGCAAAGGCTGAGCCACCGCGCACATCGATCATGAAAGTCACGAGCCAGCCGCCGAGAGCGACTTCGGACCCGACGTATGCCAGAAGGAAGGCGCTGCAAACTAGCACGACCCTGTTCTTGAGGCAGTTCCAGGTGTTGCTAGTTTTGAAGCTTTGGGCAGCCTTTAACACTCTTGACGGATGGTTTCGCCTCAGGGGCGGCCGGCCCGCATTCTCGCCTAGAGGCATCGCCTGCAGGGGGACTTCGACTGTTTCTTGCTGCCCCCGAGACTCGCCAATCTCCTCACGGTATGCCTTTCCGTTCTGAGGATAGAAGAGGGAAAGGGTAATAATAAACTCCGAGGCAGCCATCGCCACCAAGATATAGTATACCTGGTACCAATGCCAGCCTTGGGAAAACAGTGCACTTGCGGTGACTGGAGTGATGGTCGCACCTATCCCGTAAAAGCCATGTAATAGTCCCAGAAGCTCATTTGAGTTATTGAAGCCTCCGACAAACGAGTTCCAAGCAGCGGTTTTAGCGCCCGATCCCAGACCGACGAGGATGTAGACGACAATAAGAACCGGAAATGGTGGGTGGAAACAGCCGACGAGGTAGGCTGCAACATGACAACTCCCTGCCATGATGATGACTCCGCGCTTACCGTAGCGTAAATGGACGGCGTGGTTCGATACAGTGCTCATAATGAATCCCAGTACAGGCGATAGGAAGATGAGTGATACTTGAAGGTAAGTGATGCCGTAGTACTCCTCAATCTGTTACCCGAGGTCAGATCGAGCAATCATGAAGGCATCGAAGAGATGATGTGTCAACGTTGCTTGACGAACCTGTGGGATAAGAACCTGAGATCGCCGCCATGGATGTCAGTAGTGGAGAGAGCCTTGCAATTGAAGGATCGTGTCGCACTAACACCGTAAGAACTGTCATTGCTGCCCAAAAGCAGGAAACACCAGAAAATCGCGCCTAGTTTGGCAATGTTAATGCGCGGGAAATCCCATCTTTCGTGCGTAGCTTGCTGGTGTGCATCGTCGGACTCGGGTTCGGGGTTGGCAGGCTGGACTGCACGAGATCTTTGGCGTCGAAAAGGCCTGTTGTTTATGAGAAAGGAGGAGATCGGAGAGATGAGCTTCAAGGGAGACATGGTGAGGATGAGCAGTGCACACTAAGATGAGTTGACCGAGTCAACACCAGAAGCACAGTTAAGTGCCAAAAGCTACGACCCGGGGAGCGCAGCTCTTATTTATCATTGGCAATTTCATAGGTTGTCTTCCATTTGATAAGGGTTTCTTGAGAGGGCCCACTCATTGGCTTGCCCCTCTGGAGGCTCCTATGGCTGGAGGAAGCCATTTTGAATCAAGCATCCGATACGTACTGTTACGTTGCACAGTGTTCGGTTTCTTACTCGAACAGCATGATGTAGGCCGCGCACCGGCGCTGAAAATCATCGGGCTCAGTGGGTTTGCTGCTATTTCCGCTACAATGCCTGGAAATATGGGGCTGATCTGTGTGACGCCGACGCGGAGAGGATGCGGGGAAGTTGAGCTTCCAGTTGTTTACCCCAGATTCGTGCTCTTCTTATGTTCACCAGAGAGCATCTCAACCCCCCAACACGCGCAGATCAATTAGCAAAAGCATAATCACATCGGAATACCGCTTTGAAATGACATATTGAGACTCAAGCTCTTCCCAAGCTCAACATCAGCCGCCGCACAAGCGCCACATCGGAATGATCATGACGAGTCAAGGGCGCACACGGCCGAACTACCCACGGCGGCGGGCACCTGTTGCCTGTCACTTTTGTCGATATCGGTAAGTTCAGACCTCTGTTCAGCTTCCAATCTGGTCTGGTCACTGACGTATCCTGCATAGGAAACGGAAATGCGATTCACAGCGCCCCGCGTGCGGTCTATGTGTTGTGTCTGGCGTTGACTGCGAGTACCCAGAGCCCTCAGAAGATACGAGGTACAGGCCATGTCCCTAGGCTATTCACATCCATTCTGCTGAACACCCTCCCACTGACGATGTGTCTTCTGGTTTGCTTCTAGGCAAAACACAACGCAAACCTCGGCAAATTTGCCTGTAGATGCCCTCTTGCGCCGTCTGGATCAGCTCGAGAATATGCTGAAACAGCAAAATGGGCAGCGGCAAGAGTCTCAACCGACACAAGAAAGTGACGAACAAGCGGCGTCGGAGCGCCCAACACCAGGCTCTGCTCACCAAGACGAAGGATCTCCCAGTTCACACGGCTCGCCACCACAGCAGACATCTCCAACTGATGATCTCACGGGCCATTCTACTGATAGCCCAACTCCTATCACTGAATCGACTTTACCGACAACCGTCACAGATGGTGTAACCATCGCGGCATCAGAGACAGACCAAGGCAACCAACAAGAGGCCCCAGCGGAGATGATGAGCGACGTTTACGACGATTCCATGCTGGACAACATCCAAGGCTTCGTGTCATACCTGTCATCCCATGGCCCGGCCATGACAGCGTCGCATCCCATCGAAAAGACTTGGGTCTCAGCTGAGCCACCATACCCAGTGATCGGCCATGGCCAGCGCTGCATCACCTGCGGCAGATCCGACAGCCGCTTATTAGATGATGCGCCTATCACCATCCCAATAGGCCACCACACATCCACCGGAAGCATGTTCGCCCTTGAACCCGTTCGTCGCCTCATTGGTGACTATCCAAGGGATTTCTTCTATCAGGTCGAGACATGCCGAACCAGCATCCCAGAGCTCAGCTCTCGACATGATTTGTCTCTCCTACTAGCCTCTGTTGACTTCATTGGCGGTGCCACAGATGGTCTCGTTTCTAGCTACTTCACTAATATCAATTCGACGTTCCCAATACTAGACAAGACGTCTTTCACGGATCTCTTTCATCGCACTGTGAGAGGTGACCAGTGCGAAGACGTCGATGCAGCTGTCTGTCTGGTCGTCTTAGCCCTCGGGAAGCTGACCAGCACCGACTACGAGGATGTCAACTCCACGAACCACTCATACGGCCTTGAATACTTCATCCCCGCGTATCAGATACTGACAACGCAATGGGTGACGTCCTTCGGCACCGATCTTTCACTGCCGACAGGTCTGGTCCTCTCTGCTATCTACATGTCTTGCCTCGCTCGACCATTGCTTGCTTGGAAACTCGTGTATATGGCGTCAAGTAAGCTGCAGATGATGGTGCCAAGTCGGAACCAGGGCAGCGTTGCCTTCTCAAACGCAGAGAATGAGACCGTCGGTCGCCTCTTCTGGGCATGCTTCCTACTGGAGTGGTAAGTCACAACCTGCGCATACCGGGCCCTGCTAATGAGCATCATCAGTGACAACTTAGCTGAACTACACGTACCACCAAGCGGTATTGAAATCGACATCGACCGCATGCAATACCCACGGTTAAGTAGCCCCGACGAAAGAGACGGGCTCGTCTTCCTTGCTCTATGCTCGGTCCGGGGCCTTCTAAATCGCATCCACAATGCAGTCTACGCATCAGGTAGCCAGGCTCCTCTTCAACCAGCAAGCACGCCAAGCTATACTGAGAACGACAACTCGACTGGATCGCCGTCTTTATCAACAATCTGCTCACTTGAGAGGGTATTGAATGAGCTTACACGCCAGCTTGAAGTGTGGTATCATTCATTACCTGACAGCATCAAGCCCGATCTGAGTCACAACGTGCCCACTGATGCACACGAGGCTTCCCTGCGGCTTCGATACTGGTCAGCCAGACACATCATCTCGCGTCCATGTCTTGTATACATTCTTTCCGTCAGCACAGCTGACGAGGTCCCCACCTACGTCTACAAATACGCCGAGACGTGCATTCAGAGCTGTCGCAACTACATCGAAACCGCTCTACATGTTTTGACCAAACGCACCCCATACGTGTGGGCTATATGCCAAGCGTAAGCTCTGCTCTGCTGTTGCTCATCGCAGAATGCCACGCTGACTAGAGTGACTCCATCTAGGTGCTTAGCAACGTCTTTCGTGCTAGCTACGTCATCGGACTCACCAATACTGAAGCACCTGGTCCCTGACATTGAAGGGATTGTCTCTCGACTCATAGTTGGCATGCAGCGTTGGGCGTCACCGGAGTCCAGCATAGAGTCAATCATTTGCATCCTACAGTCCATCCATCAAAAGCAACGACTAGCAAAGCTCAAACGACGGCACCCATCTACGTCTCTAGGTTGAAGGATCTTGCTTTGCGTTGAAAGACAGTGTTCTACTATAGGCTACGAGGGACATATGGTCTAAGTAGAGAATCTCAGTCCTCCGTTGGCGCAAACGACGCTTCCAGTGCACCAAGACGAGTCCTGGCCACAAATCATACCAACAACAGCAGCAACCTCAGTCCAGTAAGCCGGACGTCTTCCAGCCATCTTTTCATTGGCCAGCTTCACCAACTCCGGTCGATCAACTCCGTCACGGACAGCCGTTAAAGGAGCGGCTAGCTGGAACGGCTCCAATTGCTTCCAGAACTCCTCTCCCGCCGCCCAGTACATGTCGCCCTCGACGGGACCGGGGTTCACAGCGTTGACAGTAGCCCGCTCCACGAGTTCTCTCGCCCATGTCCTCGTCATAGCCTCCAGCGCAGCCTTTGTTCCGCCGTATAGGGTGTGCGTCTTGAAGCCCATACTCGAAGCGACGGAAGAGATGTTGACGATGCGGCCCGAGCGGTCGTGTGGCAGGTACGGCAAGATGGCCTGCGTGACCATGATAGGGGCCAAGACATTGACGGCGTAAATGCGGTGAAACTCGTCAGCCGGAACCTCGCCCAGGGCATAGTCACCTCCGACGCCAGCGTTGTTGATGAGGATGTCGATGACGAGAGTGCCATCGGCTCGGGCGAAGTTGGCCTTGGCCGTCTCGACGATTCGCTTGCCTGCTTCCTCGGGTTGGATGAGGTCTGTCTGGAGAGGGACAATCTTGACGCCATGCTTCGAGGAGAGCGAGGCGGTCAGTTCCTGAGCGGCCTCGGTGGAGGAGTCCGACGTGTACACGCCCAGGATATTGGCACCTTTGCCTGCAAGATGCTGTGTAATGGCAGACCCGATGCCTGAACATGTTAGCGGAAAGCTTTCTCGGCGTGAAGAGTCTGATTCACCTCGGAAGGCACCGGTGACAACGGCGATTTTGCCTTCAAGAGGTCGAGCTGTGTTAGACGCCATCTATGCCTTGGGAATGTGTACCGAAGTTCTTCTTCTCCGAAAGATCTGGATCTGAAACAACAGGAATGTCGAATGAGAGATACTGGAGGTGATTTTTGATGTAAAGCAAGCACAAATGAGTATGTTGATATCACCTCGGATGTGTTTTCTACTTTTCTACTAGTCGGTCCATCTTGTAGCGAGTCGCGACCACGCCGTTGCTTTAGCATGTATCCAGGGCCTAACGATTGTCCCTGGCTCATACGGTCCAACATCCGCTTGCTCCGATAGCGTCTCAAGACGAAAGAGCTGGTGGAACAACGCAAATCAGTCAGTTACGATGCTGGCGGACCATGGCGGAAGAGCGGGAAGAGCACCGCCTTGTATGTGGGGGAGGGGGATCTGCAGGGACCTTTGCGTCACGCCGCATGTACTACACATAGCGATGTAATAGCAACTTTGATCATCTCTTTCGCTGCTAAAATTTGCATTCTCATGAGTATTCTTGCGCTTGTTCTACGAAATCAGCCCTCAGCATCGAAGATAATTATCCTTGAGGAGGAAACACGGCGCACATCATGAGCAACACGGCAGACCCCTCGTTCCGTGAGGTGAAGGCCCGGCAGGGCGGTCCTACGACTCGGGCTGCAGACTTGTTCCGTCTTGATGGTCGCACTATTATCAGTAAGTGGCACATCGAATCTACGAGGTTCCTAAACTGGCGAACGTGTAAAAAGCAATGGAAGTTGAAACTGACGTGACCAACCATACAGTAACTGGCGGCGCGGGCTATTTGGGTGTCGAGGTTGCCCAAGCGGTATTAGAGGCCGGAGGGAACCCTGTGTGCCTCGACATTGTGACCAGCCCTCCCAGCGAACCTTGGAGTGAGTTGAACATTCCTGGATAGTATTCGTTATCAAATCCCCGGAAGAGCATTTTCTGGGTTTAATAAGTGGCAGACAAAGCTGACTTCCGACGTTCCTAGACCAGTTGGTAAAGCTCGCCTCTAAATTTGGCTTGCAATTATCGTACTATCACCTGGACGTGACCAACGAGAACAGCATCACAACTGTATTCAAACAGCTCGCACCGACACTCAAATATCCCATACGAGGCCTGGTAGCCTGCGCCGGCGTCTCCGATAATGATCCCGCGCACGAGTTCTCTATCGAGCGATTCCGGCGTTTAATGGAGATCAATGTCACGGGCACTTTCGCAGTCGCACAAGCTGTGGCTCTGGAGATGAAGAAGGCCAACGTGGACGGCAGCATGGTTTTGGTCGCAAGCATGAGCGGCACAAACGTCAATAAGGGAGTCGACACGGCCGCGTACAACTCTTCCAAGTCTGCAATCTTGCAACTGGCGCGGTCGCTGGCGGCCGAATGGGGCTCGCGGAAGGGCATGCCTCTCATCAGGGTCAACAGCCTGTCGCCGGGTTACATCAGAACCCCCGCCACTGCCGAGGCGCTGCAGAAGCCGGGCATGGAAAACCAGTGGACCGGAGACAACATGCTGTACCGCCTGAGCTCCGTGGACGAGTTTCGAGGCCCCGTGCTGTTCCTCCTGGGAGATGCGAGCAGCTTCATGACGGCGGCAGACCTCCGGGTGGACGGCGGGCACTGCGCATGGTAGATGTAGGGGAATAAGGGATAGAGAAGAAAAGATGACTAGATTTAACATGGAGTAATTGCCTTCCGAAAATCAATTTGTCATATACTACCTTCTCAATCTCGCAATGCGGAGCCGCCTAAGATTTGGCAATCTGATGTCGGTTTCAGTAATTCTAGTGAAATGTAGCGCCGCCGCTGATTTTTTTTTTTGTTGTCTCGTGTTTCTTTCTCGATTGAAAGAAAAACTTCAATTTTTACATATCTAGACCAAGATGAGATTCTCCTGGCAGGGAAGCCTATTCTCTCTAATGTCCTTCGCATTGAGCTCATCGGTTCCAGTCGCCCGCTCCCAAGCCTCCTTCTCATCCTTAACTATGCCCGCCTGAAGGTGCCTAATAGCAAGCCGCTGATGGGACACCTCGGCGGGCGTGTCGACATACCAAAGCTCCGTCATCAACGCAGCTGCATTGCTCCATGGGGCTCTGTTCAACGCACAGTAGTTTCCTTCCACCAAAACGATTCGAACGTCTTTGGGAATGGCAATGTCGTCGGCAACAGGGTCTTTGGTCGCATGGTCAAATGAAGGTGCTTTCGCTTCTACCGGAGGCTCGGCGACAAGCTGGCGCACCAAGGCCAGGAAGCCTTCGGCATCAAATGTAAATGCGGCTCCACGGCGATGGGTAGCGAAGACCGGATCTGGCATCGAGGCGAGATGGGCGCGGCAACAGTGAAATCCGTCCATCGTGAGATCTACAGCTGTAGGTGCACCATCGGGGCTCGGACGGAGCTCGTTGATGCGGGCGGCGACCAACCGAGCCAGTGTGGTCTTTCCGGAGCCAGGCACGCCTGAAATCCCAACGACGATTCTTCGTGAGACATGCTGTGAATCCAGGGCAGCTTGTGGCATGTGTTAGCGGTGGTTCAACGTCTTGCTGCTGTATCTAGTCCGGGCACGGCAGAAGCACCTACAGATAAGTTTGTTTGCAAGCCGGTCTACCTCCATCTTGATATTTGGCCCAAGACTCGTCATATCCTGCAAGTTGAATTCAAATAGAGATCTGTTTCAATTTAAGATACCAAACTCGGTTCTTAGATGCAACTGTGTAGCAGTCAATCGCTCAAGATTACCATCTTGATGGATTGAACGGCTTTATGCTTGCTTCACAGCAAGCGGGTGGCGGAGGATGGCGGGATTAGCGCAAGCTTTGGCCTAAACTCGGCTCTAACACTGTGACCACCAAACCACACACAGGGCACGAGGAAAGGTGTCAGGAACGCATAGATTTCAACGATTGACTGCAGCTATCCTAGATACCAGAGAGGAATTCTATTTTCTCTTGTCGTTGCCTGTGGTGACATGACTGATATGGCTTCAACCCAGCTAACTTCAACATCAAATCGTTCACCTCGGGCTTCTCTAGCGGCTCGTCCCTGTTGCGTGGATCAACCGTACCATCAGGAAGATGCGCAAGCTGGGGCCGAAGCCAAATGTTGTCATGCGCCCAATGGGTCGTTGCGCCATAGACGTTGAACACGCGGGCTTTCTCTTCAAGAGCTTCCTTCTTGGCAAGTTTGGCGGGAGAGTAGGATGCGTAGATCACGGTTCGGATGGTCTTGCTGTTCGTCGTAGGCTCAGCTCCCCAGTGCACCGTTCGAGAGTCCCACAAGATTAGGTCGCCAGGCTCGGCCTTGACTTTGCACGCCTTGAGCCCTTTACTTTCAAACCACTTCATCTCCTCCTCGCTAAAGCGGCGCCAATCAATCTCAGGCCAAGAAGATCGATCGGCTTGAGTGTCGAAAAACTCGGCGTTATAAGCATTCGAGCCCGGCAGCACCATGAGCGAACCATCCTCATCGCCAACATGGCTCAGGTTGATGATGCCCTGAATGCAGTGCAGCCCGCGTTTAAAGGGTGACTGGTCGACATGGGGCCATGGGGCCCGGGGCGGCTTGTCCTTACGCCCCGGAAGAGTGATGTTGAGCGAGTCGAAAGAAACAAGTAGCTCGTTCGTGTTCCAGACTTTAGAAAAGGCATCCACGACTCCAGGTTCCATGCGAGCATCCCACATGAACTTCTCATGAACAACGCAATAGTTATCAAAGGTGTTGAGCTTGCTCTGAACAGGCATGTTCTCGGCCAGCCAGGTGCTGGGGTCGTCTAAGTCCAGCGGCAGGCCGAACGAAGTAAGCCACTTCAGGGCCCTTTGCTGGTACTTAACCGCACGTTCGCGGGGAATAGCGCCCTTCACCACCGCATATCCCTTGGTGCGCAGATCATCTCGCCAGTCGCCGTAGGAGGCGTCGAGTCTGTAAATCAATGTCAATAACATTCCAGCAAACACTGAGTGAGTAGACACTTACTGTAGAAGAGGGGTCGCAGTGGTGGTCTGAGTCGCCATGGTTCGTGAGCAGGCGCTGAAGCGAATACAGTTGGTAGCAGTTGAAAAAGTTGGCTCAGCGGGTTTGGTGGTGCAATTGAATCTGCTTGAGGGCTTTGAGAGGCCTGGAGCCGAAGCAACGTTCGCTTTTTATGCGTTGAATGCTTGCCACCTGGGTGAACAGTTGTCTCCTCAACCTCATAGTGTCACTGGACTTGTTCACAAGCTCTGGTAGCAATGCCGCTATTCACGGCATTCACAGCCACTGAAATCCTATGGAACCGACCTGAAATAGAGTAGTACCTTCTGTAATCCTACCGGCCACACAATGCAATGTCCATGTCGTCACTTGATTCCAAGCAATGGGATCCTTGGGTTTGGATATCATACTATTGGGGAGTAGCGCTGCAGCGGAAGCCGACGCCATTGGAAGGTCCTCGTCTGCATCCGCATGGCTCTACCGTGCAGTTGACAAAGAGTTGCTACTGTATCGTCTATCACGCCCACCTTGCGATCACGGCGGGATGCGGACGAAAAGTGCCTCGCTCCCGCTACCCGCTCATCCGCCTTCCCGCCGGCCCACATCTCTGTGGATACCCAGCGCTAGCGCAATGATGTGCCGGCGAAGGAGGCGGGTGTTGGCTTCGGTCTAACACGTTACACGAGTTTGCGGGAAAGCGCCCGCTGACTGCATCGAAATGGCGGAAACGGAAATGCTGTCCCTTGGACTTCAGAAGGGCAGCGGGATGCTAAAGTGGACTGGGCACGGTGGATCGGAAGCTAGTCCCTTACATGTAGAGCACTACCACGGCATCATATTGTTGTGAATAACCTCAACTTGACCTAGGGACGAATTCACGATTTCCTTGAAACCTTTTTCGAACATACTCCTAGAAACATTGTATTTGCTTGAAATTACAAGATGGCTTTGACGACCGAAGACACGAGAATCCCCACCGAGAACCATGCCTGCGTTATGCTGGGGATCGACAAACTTGGTTTGGAGGGCCGGCCTATGCCTCCTCCGCCAGGAGAGTACGAGTGAGTGCTAGAAAGCTGAGGGAATCAAATGATTTGTAAAATCACTTCAGAAACTAAACTTCTGACTTAGGGTTATTGTAGCACCAAAGAAGACGGGCATCTGGTAAGAGTGATTCCTTCCGTGGTATTGAGGGTGCAAACACTCACAATTATGGATCGACCAGTGGCTCGGATATGCACTTGTTTTTGGAAGGTCGCGTAGGTTTATTGCGAAGAGGGAACTTAGATGGCGGCGATCGTTTGCTTACTTGAAGTTGTTGATTCCAGGCAGGGGAGTCTTCGTTCTGTGACCCGTTGATTCTTGGTCATGAAGCCGCTGGTGTTGTTGCCCAAGGTGAGCACAGCCAAGAACGTTGATGTAAGGTTCCAATTTTGGAGGTCAAGTGCTGATGACTAGTACCAGTCGGATTGAAGGTCACGTCCCTGCAAATCGGTGATCGAGTGGCGCTCGAAGTAAGCTTCACGAGTCCCTGGATCTGATAGCAACACTTACTGACTTTGATGACAGCCTGGATTTTGCTGTCGCAGGTGCGAATTCTGCAAAGGCGGTGAATGTAAGAAGAACCTTCGATTTCACTACGTCGAAAGTTCCCAACTAACTGAATTGAAGACGGGCAATGCGGGGACTTCAAGTTTGCCGCGGCCGATGGTTTTGACGGAACATTGCAAGGCTTTTTCACTATCCCTGCCGATTTGTAAGTTTCTATCCAAAAGATGTCTACCTCTTGCTCACACAGATACCAGCTGCTACCGCCTGCCAGAGGTATGTGATCAACCAAAGTCAGCAAGGCATTTGAGCTAACAAGAAGCGGGCAAGTCTATGTCATTTGAGGAGGGTGCCTTGGTGAGAGGATATCCCTTCCGGTACTAAATGAATGGATCTGACCAATAGGCAGATCGAACCTCTCGCTGTCGCCGTTATGGCTGTGAGCAGCGTAGCGAAGATGAAGCACAATGCCAATGTAGCAGTTTTCGGAGCTGGCCCCGTGGGTCTTCTGTGAGTTTATATCTGCTCCAATCTCCAAAACCCCATCTGATACAGGTTAGAACCATGGCAGTCGCGAAAGCTCTTGGAGCTAGACGAATTTTGGCAGTTGATGTCAACGAACAGAGACTCGACTTCGCTAAAGGCTACTGCGCAACCGATATTCACGCCGCCATCCCTAAGAACTCTGGTGAAGACAACATGTCTTACTCCAAGCGACACGTGAGCCGTGGAAACTTGGCGATATGCCCAGTACACAACTGACTTTGCCCAGGCACTTGAGATCATGAAGAAGTTTGGAGTTGGTGAACGTGGAGAGGGCATTGATCTGGTTGTAGAATGCTCAGGCGCCGAAGTCTGTGTCCAGACAGGAATCTGGCTTGCCAAGCGACGTGGCATATTCGTTCAAGTCGGCGCTGGTCCAGCAAACAACCTCATTCCCATGTCTATCCTCGTGAACAAGGAGATCACGGTCAAGGGAAGTTTAAGGGTGAGTGGCATCCACGAACTCTTCTCGGTGGACGGATGCTAAGTGTTTAAAGTATGGGCCTGGGTGCTACCAGCTAGCTATCGATCTCGTGCAGCAAGGGCGAATCAACTTGAAGCCTCTCCTGACACATCGGTCAGACATCCAGGCTCCTGCAAATGACTTCCATAAGCTAATATTATTATCATAGTTTCCCTTTCAAAGATGCCGTGAAGGCGTTCAAGGCAATGCAAAATGGGAAGGGGGATGATGGCAAAGTGACAATCAAAGTCATCAGTGAGTATTCCTGCGTACTATCTCCCCTGTTTTTAATCAACTGACACTCATGCAGTCGACGGGCCTTTGGCCTGAATGCATTCGCGAACCTGACTGTTGGGGGTGTTGATTGATAGGATGGGGATTTGCGGATGTATTAGACATTTATGTTGAGGTTGCAGACCTATCATGCAGCACTATCCGTTTAGAATAAGACTCCATAAACTAGGTAGTTACTGCATGTGCCTCATACATAACCTTCAGGAATACTGTAGTTGTCGCCTGTTAAAATTGGAACTGAAAGTCATTGTGTATCTAGCCTTTCATCGAGGGGATAGACAACATGATTATAAATACTACTGAAAGAGATACCAAATGGAATGCCATTGTCATATACATCTCGTTTGAATGCATGGTTCCGATGTGCTGCGTAGTTTATGCTGGGAGGTTGGAGTGAACTCAAAAGATGGCACCAGTCGGGACTCGGAACGCGGGCTTTTAGAAATGTCAGTCAAGATGTACCCCCTTTCTGTTTTCCCTTCTAACTTTTCTTCTTCGCAATTTGCCGCCTGGAGGCGCACCTTGCAGTCAAGATGTACGTCACAGGATCACCCGCAGTCATATGCAAGACCACGACATCATGCCATTACAAGATGCAAGATGTGACGAACGATGTTTATTAGAGGTCTACGCGACTAACGACCGGCCTTCTACATGATGACTTCGCTCTTCAACCAATGGACGCCTATGATTACCATCAAACAAAACTGGCGGTCGATCTTCTGTATAGACGTTAGATACTGATTAGCGTGATAATTAAGACGGGTACTCACGGCTGATAAGGCTCTTCCAGAAACTTGATCTCCTCTTCACTCAGCTCGATCTCAAGTGCAGTAAGAGTCTCTTCGAATCGCTCAATCTTCGAGATACCCACAATGGGAGCAGCCACAGCGTCCTTATGAAGAACCCAGGCTTGGGGAAGAGTATCAGTTTCGGAATTCAATTGGAAAGGCTGGCGCAAGACGACATACCAAGACCGATCTGAGCCATGTTGTATCCCCGCTTCTCAGCCAGCTGTTCAACCCTTCGATTGACTTCTTTCTCCCACTCTGCCCCAAGCAAGCCTTCATCGTGATAGGCATCTGAAGTCTGAGAACAAATGTGAGTGATTAGCGTTTGCTAGGCCGGAAGCTCATCAGAAGAATAGGCTAATCTTACCGAGCGGACAGTCTCATAGGCGCGCGAGAGAGGTCGCGCCAAGTCTGCCAAAGTTCACCCTGAGTTAGTACATGACTTGAAGCTTCTTTTTTGAGCCTCCGGTAGGGAGATTGTACTCACGGCCTCTTGCCAGAGGACTCCATGGGGTTGAGCCAACGCCCAGGTACTTCAGCAATGGCATCATCTCCCTTTCTTCCTCTCGATACAGAAGATTGTAGAGATTTTGGCAATTCACAAATGGCGTGAGGTTATTGTTCAGAGCGTAATCTATCGTCAGGGTTGAGTCAGAGTCTGCTTTTAGGGACTTATCGTGAACGTGAACGTACTCTGCATCGCATGGAACTGCCAAGCCCAACAGCTACTGATACCAATGTAGCGCACGTAGCCTGCTTTGACCACATCATGTAAGGCTGTCATGGTCTCTTCAATCTGCGGAACACCGCCAGTAAGTACGGAAGATACATAATCACAACAAAGGCGTTTCCTACCGGTGTTTCATAGTCAAATCGATGAAGCTGCAATGCCTTCATTAGCTGAGCGATGACCCTTATCCACGGCAAGCTTACCTGCAGGACATCGATGTAATCTGTGTCCAGCCTCTTTAGTGCCAGCTTCACGTTATCAAAGATGTGCTGAAGCCATGTGTTGTTAGAAAAGCTTATGCGGATCAAATGCATTCGGATCATACCTTTCGGTTGTTTCCAGAAGTCATGGTTAAGCCTGCTGGTCCTTGCTTCTCGGAGTCTCCAACTGGGTGGAAAGACTAAGAGGGATTCTGTCAGTTGTAATGCCAGGAAATTGGACTCGTAGAGCCTTCTTACCTTGTTCATCACAACGACCGACTCACGTGGAACGGTTTTGAGGAACTTCCCAAGAATTTCCTCGCTAATACCGTTGCAGTAGAAGTTGGACGTATCGAATGTATTGAAGCCCAGTTCCCAAGCTCTCTGTTGAAAGTCAGATACAAGGATCTTGGACCTAAGATAAAGTAAATGTTCACCTTCAGATGCTGAAGCGCCTCCTCCTCCTCGATGCGCCACGCAACGTCTTTCTTGGTACCGTAGGTTGCCATGCCGAGGATGAGACGCGATACCTGGATGCAGACATCAGCCAATCAGAACACAGAGAGGAATTATGAGACATGTAGGTACCTTCAGTCCACTCTTTCCCAATCGCACGTATGGCATCTTCGGGGCCGGCTTGGAGTGTCCGAACTCCGTCGGCACCGTCCGGCCTTGATATCCGCTGTTGATCATGATTGAGGTTGTGGCAAAGTGCTGATTTCGAGGGTCTGGTAACTAAGTAAGTCTTCAATGTTGGTTAAGACTTCACCGGGGTACGAAACTGCGCTCTTCCGTATCTCCATGATCGTGAGCTTGTCTCTTATAGCGAAGTAAATCATCTCCGCCATGAACCACCCAAGTCTTCACAACACCGCGACAGACTTCCCCACACTTCTCTGCCGACGAGACTACGGGCGCTTCTCGCTTCTCATGACGACTACTGACAGCCAAGCATCGAACTTCCAGCTCATGATCGCTGACATCATTGTGAGCCGTCTCAAAACAGTGGTTGGTTGGTTTGCGGGAGAGCGGACTAGGATACTTGGTTTCATGCGGAAGCGTTTCCGCTCGGCCGCCTTCGAACCCAATGCAGTCTTCTGCATACCACTCGTTGTAAAATCTCCGCTTTAGAATGCTTGGAACAGAAGTCTCACAATTGAAGCACCAGCTTATTCTTAGTTTCTCACAGCATCGAGCAGGCCTTCAAAGCCCAAGATGGTTCAATGTTCTTCAATGGATAATGTTTTCCTATTCGGAATAGTATTTCCAAACTAGCATCATTCAAGATTGATGTTGATCTAAATCGATGTTTTCCATGACGCAGCGGCGGGTAGGCGGGAACGCGGAGATGCGGATGGACCATGTCGCCCATCAACAACACATGGATTCTGGCAGTGTGATAACATCAAGCAAATTCAGAGAGCATTCTGAGCACAGTCAGCTGCCAACTTCTATGTGTTGACTATCACCAAAGCCAAGGATGATTGTGTGTATTGGATTTAGCAATGGCAGTCTTCAATAGCTAAGGATAGTGGTTCCTGTCCTTTCGTCCGATGCACCCCAGGTTTTCCCCAGACCCACCAACGCGTTACCCCGGATTTGTGTGGTGTACTCCTCTGACTTAAATTTTCGGGGAAGCATTGAGAACGTAGTTAGCTGTAGAGGAATCTTAGTGGGAAGAATACATACAAATGCTGCCCACTGCCGTGACGCTAGGAATGGGTTGAACTGTTCATCTGCTGAATCATTGAATAATCAAACGCTGCAAGATTCTCTTTTTGATCCCCCTTTGAACCATTCTCCATCCTAATGGCTGGCCTAGAGTCCCAAGTACGAAACTATCGGTCCATACCGAACAACACGAATTCTTTCTGGTTCTTGGATCCATGTAAGCTAGGAATGCCGTCCTTGTCTCCAATTTTCGTTTGTTCAGCAGCTGATTGGATTTATCAGGTCTCCGTATCAACATGGTTCACTGTTTGGGGTGTTGTTTTACGTTATTCTTCAATGGCTGTGAGTACTTTCCCCACACCGAAAACTCCTAGCTTCCATTGTGTCTAATGAAGCTGGTATGGCAGATGATGGAAGCTTATTGAACGGGCTCCAAAGCATCGATCGGTGGCACGAATACTTCGATAACCCCAGTGCTACCACATTGGGTTTAATGAACTCTGCTGGATTTCTTCCAGGCATTGTGGCGGGCTTTTGTGGTGACAGACTAGCTCAAACCTTTGGCAAGCGGTTGACCCTCTGGATCGGGACCTGTATTGCTGTAAGGCTTCGGTCACACATATCAACGTCGTCACTCCAGCTAATTCGGGCTTATACTAGATGGTTGGCATCATTCTCATGTCTGTATCTACCACCACCGGCATGTTCTGTGGAGGGCGGACTATTCTTGGATTCGGAACCCCTCTAGCCGTCACTGTGTCGCCCTCGCATCTTCAGGAAATTTCCCATCCTAGATATCGTGCTCAAGTGAGCTCATTCTGTAGGCTCTGTCATCTCTCGGTCTCTTTCGAATCTACCACTAACTTTACCCTCCGTCTGTTAGTCACATGCACGTACTACATTGCTGCTGTTTTATCGGCTGGGGTATGTCTGGGCTGTATGAATATTCCATCAGACATGTCCTGGCGCATCCCATGCTGGACACAACTCGTAGGTCCGATATTGACTTTGGTCCTGACTAGCACGATGCCAGAGTCGCCGAGAGTGGGTTGCCTCCCCTGATCAGATGCTTGGGGACGTTACTGACCCTTCTCCTAGTGGTTGGTGAAGAAAGGTAGGCTGGCACATGCCCGCGCAATTCTCACAAAGTATCATGCGAATGGGAAGGAGGACGACGAATTGGTGGAATATGAGTTCCGAGAGATTGTGGATGCATTGAGGTTGGAAGATCTCAACAAGCAGACAACGTATCTCGACTTCTTCAGGACCCCGGGAAACCGTCATCGACTGATGATCCTGATCGTCGTCGGTGCAAGTCTCAACTGGGTTGGAAATGGGATCATCTCCTACTACTTAAGTCCCATTCTCAATGGGATTGGTGTCACTGACACTCGTTCTCAACTTCTTATCCTCGTCGGCCTCAACATTTGGAACCGTTAGTGCTGCAGTCCTACCTCATAGGTACACAGAGAGCTTGAAGCTGACTTTGGAGAAAAAGTGATTTGGTCTACTTCTGCTGCTATCAACATCGACAAGATTGGCCGCCGACCTCTTTGGCTCACGGCCACGAGCGGTCAGCTAATTACCATGGCCGTCACCATGGGGCTATTGGCTGGGTACACAGAGTATGGGATTAAAGCCGCAGGAACAGCCGTCATACCCTTCTTATTCCTCTTTTATGCGTCTTACGACATCGCTTACACACCGATGTCATATGGGTAAGCCTATACGCCGGTACTTCCACATGGACCTCCATTAACACATCTCTAGTTACCCAACTGAGATCCTGACGTACAGTCTTCGAACCAAAGGGCTGGCCATTTACATCGTGGTCGTTGCTGTAGCTGTATCGTTGAATACGTGGATCAACCCCATTGCACTCGATGCATTGGGTTGGAAATAGTGAGTCGTGTGCCCAGCGAAAACGTCTATGCAAAATCTGACATCGTTCTCCCTAGCTACGCAGTATATATCATTATCAATGCTGTTCTTCTCGCCATTCAATACTTCAAATTTCCAGAGACTAAGGACCGTACTATTGAAGAGATAGCAACAATATTTGACGGTCCACAAGCTACCGCAGGCATGTACGCTGGAGTTGAGAGTATGGAAAAGGACGTTCGGAGTGTGAGGGAGGATATTCCGGCCAAGAGCATGTAACATAGCATGGGCTTCACAGAATCGCAATGGATACCGTGCATAATTGGTGGGAACAAGTGCTAAACAGGGCGCGCTCCCTTCGCGCCCATGGCGCCCTTCATTGACGGACACCGGGACGACGCTGCATTGGGTGTGGGCCAACGTGCATCATCCCCGCTCCTCCAGGCGTCTGACGTGAAATTGGTCAGCCAAGACGCCAAGGGTCGTCAACGCAGGCAGGCTGCTGTGGCTTTCAAATGACGTGAAATAGGTAAGACTGATGCAGCGTAATAGACTATCGTAATTGACATGAAGGGCGCGCAATTGCTTATCTGAATGGGTTGATCGTTATGGAAGGGAGTCGCCGACACGTTAACGCAAAGAAAACCTCCGGGAGCTTCGTCTGTAATGGTTCCCATCCCAAGGACACACCTCAATAGTGTCACCACAGTATCGCCAAAACCCAAGTAGTAAGGCCAATCGAAATCGAAATGGCCACCACTGACAAAGTATCTCCTGGCTCGGATTCAGCCTTGACAACTTCCCGAGCGCAACTGGATGCTTCCAAGTTGGCATTTCAACTATCTGCGTCGCAGGATACGGCCAATATGCCCCTTTCTCATTGCACTGATCACATGTTGATTTGCAATTGGAACGAGGCCACCGGATGGAGCGCCCCAGAGATTCGGGCGTATGGTGCGTTATCCCTCCCGCCGAGCGCCAACATTCTCCAGTATGCCACAGGATGCTTCGAGGGCATCAAAGCCTATCGCGGTTACGACGGCAAATTACGCCTGTTTCGAGTGAGACTCAACTGCGAACGGATGCTCAAGTCTTCTGCTCGCGTGGGTCTGCCTCATTTTGATCCTTCGGCCCTGGAGCAGCTTATTCATAGCTTTGTTGCCTTTGAAGCTGAACATTGGCTGCCCAAAGATCGGGTTGGCGAGACGCTGTACCTTCGGCCGACCCATATCGGGACTTCACCAGGCCTTGGTCTCCAGAAACCCCGTCAATCCTCGCTCTACCTCATTGCGACACTCACTCCAGGATTTTCTACCAATGGTGGTATGAAGCTCGTAACTTCTCCTGCTGACACCTTTCGGGCATGGCCCGGGGGCTTTGGAAACGCCAAGTTGGGTGCGAACTACGGGCCTACCTTGGCTGCCCATGCAGACGCAGTCGCGAGTGGCTTTGACCAGGTCCTTTGGCTGTTCGGTAGCGAGCAGTACGCTACTGAAGCCGGTGCAAGCAACTTTTTTGTCATTTGGAAAACTAGACAAGGCGACCTTGAGCTGGTAACGGCCGGGTTAGAAAGCAAGACCATCTTGGAAGGAATCACAAGAAGAAGCATCATAGAGCTGGTGCAATGCCGTCGAGGCGATACCCAGAACTGGGTAGTTGATGGTACGACTTTGGAACCGCTTACGGTGGTGGAGAGGGACTTCTCGATGAACGAAATTCGTGAGGCCATTGCAGATGGCCGTTTGTTGGAAGCTTTTGCATCAGGCACTGCGGTATGACCCTCGCATGCGTTCAGCGTTTCAGCAAGATACTAACATATTCAGTACTTCGTTGCACCTATCCGGAGTATTCGCCATCGCGACGAAGATCTTGTTGTTCCTTGCGACAACGGCGGCTCTGGATACTATGCAGCACTAATCAAGGGCTGGCTCAGCGACATCGTCTATGGCACCTGCAAATTTTCAGACTGGACCAAAGTTGTGGAGGGCGCTCATCCGCTGCGATAGATCTCGTGGGATCATTGCAGGTAGATAACGCTCGACGAGTCGAAGAATTATTAATCATTCGCTACGTTATCGTCTTAGCATCAATGCCTGTCATAGTTCTTGCTTTCATCATGTAGCCTGGCTAAAGTACATCCGACTGACTCCTCCGGTCCTCCCAAGCAATAGGTAAGTCAATCGAGGGGGTGAAATCAATCGCTCAAATGTTATGTACACGAAACGCAGCTTCAGTCAATCAGCTTGCAGCATCTGCCAACAGCACGTTCTTGACCCATGTCTTCATTGCCTGAATGCATTCCCCATCTTGCTTCTCTTCGCCCTCCAAGAGAATGAAGTCATGCGCCATTTTGTCCTGGAGGTCGAAGTACAGCTCCAGATCTGGATTGCTTTTTCGCACTTCCTCCACAAATGATATGCACTGATCTCGGAATACCTCATGGTACCCAACCGAGAGGTACATTTTGTTCGTAATCGTGCTTAGTCTGTCCATCCATGGCTGTACTGTGTCCAGGGGAAACGCGTGGCTGAAGCTGCCCTTTGGCTGCTCCGCCCAGCCCGATCCGAGAACATCGCTCATAACAAGGTTCACAAAAGGAGCTGAAAGCATGTCAACTGACCCGTTTTCCGCGAAGGACATGTCATTTGTGCGTTTGGTAAGCCAAGGCGAGACAAGAAACACCCCAGCGAGCGGCTTGGCCAGCTTGATCGGAATAGCTTCAGGGTGAGGCCGCACCATGTGACACAACAGCTGTCCCGTCAGGTTACCCCCAGCAGAATCTCCACCGATAATGATATTCTCTGGCGAGATTCCGGATGAAAGTAAGTGTCCCAGGGCAGCTGCTGCCTGGCATAGCTGAACGGGATATTGTGCGCCGGGAGACAGTGAGTACTCTAGAACGGCGACCGCGACCTCGACCTCTGCCTCGATGCCGGCCATGATGTTTGCTCTCCACATCCACTCCATATATCCATTGAGTAGAGGGGTAGTGTAACCGCCACCATGGAAGAACAGCACCACCTTCTTTGCCTTTGTGCGGTCCCCGACCCAAAGGATCGAAGAATTACTGCCATCAATGGGTTCTATATCATACTTCAGTCGCTCGTTCGCCTTTTGGTGCCCGTTGCTTTCCGTTCGATAGAGGTTGTCGGTGATCCATGTTGCGTAAACTTGCTTCGTTGGGTGGCACAGGTACTGGATGTCGCGGGCGTCGAATATGTCTTGGAGTGCCTTGGCCACTGCGCACATAACGTACGGTTTGAGAGGGAGCTTTCGAGCATACGCAAGGGTTACTCCACGCAAGACGTATGCTGAGACCAGAAAGGGGGCTGAAGGGGGCATTAGCACCACGATATCTCACTAACGACACAGAAGCAGTATACCTCGGCACAATCGAAGTGCCAGACGTAGTCGATCGGTTCCAGAGAATGGAGTCGCCATTTCAACAAGATGAGGGTTGTCTCAATAGGAAAAAGCTTTACAAGAAAACTTCCATCGGCGGCATCTTTATTCTTTTATTTATTTTCAATATTTCGAATACTATGGCAAATCCAGGGACAGTTTACCATCATAATGAGCATGCTGGTAAGTGGGTATAGGTGGTGACCCGTTCGGAACCCGCGGAAAGCGGTAGAGTGTCTGTGATGTGATGAACGAGCAGTGCAAAAACTTTGAGGTTCATTTGTTGCGTTCACGAGCATCAACCGGACCGCACGACTTTCGAATGCCCAAGAATCACATTATGTGGCCATTTTTCGATGCAGCATTTCACTGCATCTCTGCACGTAGAAGTGTCATCGGAGATAGTTCGATGCATGCAATAATAGTTTGGGTGATTCCTGGTTTTGCTGTGAAACCAACCATGATCAGGGTAGGATGCTTGCTGACCAATTTCAAGCAGTCGGCTCTCTCCACTCTCTGTCACCCCTTTAGCCCCTCTTCATGTCGCAGCCCCTGATATCATGGGCCGAAATATGATTTTTTGGTTGAGCCGGTGGGAGAGAGTCCAAAGCGTACGTAGTTTGCAAGGGACTTTGTCAATAAAACGGACGCCAAGAGGCGTCTTCACGTCGAAGAAATGTGGGGGCGGTAAAAACCCACAGCTAAGTGATGCTGACCAATTTGGTGTCGTGAACACGATGAGCCGTGCCGCGTTACAAGACAGCTCATCCCCATCCACTTGTAATACAACAATGACTCGCAGCTCATAAATAGTGCTCATGCTGAGGGACGAAGTCCAACCATTCACCTCAACGGTTTAATGTCCAGATGTCGTCAATCAAAATACTGCAATTTACTAAACAACGCCTCCACCTTGCGAGTGATGATAGTTGACATTTAGATCCATATACCATAGTCATGGCGTAGCCGACGACCAAAAAGATTGCAAGGCCTACTTTGGCGACGTCGTTTCATCACTGAATCCACCAGCTCAGACTCTGCTTGTTCCCTTGAATTCGGGACGAACCTCGATTTCTTCGACCAAGTCCTTAAAGATTTCGTCTCCACTGGATGCCAGCTTTCGAAACTCAACCTCGTTCTCAGAGACCCATTCCTCAAACTTGCCGGGCTGCAAAAATCATTTGTTAGACTGCGGTCATAGATGCATGAAGTATTGGCTGCTCGGAAACGAACCATGGGCAAGAAGAAGCCTCTCTCGAATGCCGAGTCGTACGAGCCCATGATAAAGACATCCTTCAATGCCTTCTCTTGTGTGCTGGCCTGAATGTCTTTGGTGGACTCATTCCAAAAGGAGACCAGCTTGTTAGTTATGCCGGCATACTGTTCCTCGGTCCTGCCGGTTCCGCTGCGCAGCGTGATCAGGAGCTTGTTCGCCTTGAGCTGTCTCCCACCAACCCAAAAGTCCTCGGGGTTGGAAGCTCGTATGTCAATGAAGCGGCAATTGACGATGAATCTGGGAGCTTTGAACGTTGTTGCGTGCCAATCAGTGATGAGGCGCGCCAGTCTCGACTTATCGGCCCCGGTAAGATGGAGAATATGATGGAACTCGTAGGTAGGCATTTCGATTGCAAGTGAGTAGAATTGTCCAAGAACTGATGTGAGAAAGTACTGTGAGATGCAAACCGGCCATCAAAGGAAATTTGTACTTTCAACCGTTGGTCATGTCGGGACTCATAGGGGCTTCTCCCTTTCCGCTCGAGATCCGGCTCATCATCCTCGGGTCTCGGTGGTCGGAGCTCGAAACCTAGTAAGGTAACTTGAAATTGGTAATCATGCCCACCACCTGCAGAGGTGTGTGTGGGCATGAGTGGCACACCACGCCCTACGATGACACGGCCACAGAAAGTCAATTTGTCATCTTGTAAGTCAGGGGTACCAATACCTCCCTCATGCTTGCTTCACAGCGCTTATGACGGAAGACGGGATTTTCAAAACTTGATATATACCCAATTCTCTCACGCAGTTCAGGAAACTGTCAACTATCTAAATGGTTATCATAATCTGTCACATTGCACGCCGCCTCCTTCCATCTCATTACCGTGTCATTCTCTCGTCACTATGAGTTCCCAAGGTACCTTCCGTCGCGACGGTGTTGTGTTCACACCCAAGGCCCCCGCGCCTTTGCCTGTTTTTTCTCAAGCTCTCAAAGTCAACAACGTGGTGTATATCTCCGGGAATGTGGGCATTGACCCCGCCACAGGAAAGATGGCAAATGGAGTCGCTGCCCAGACAGTAAGCCTCTGTCACTACATCCAGCGATGGGCTCACTGATTCTTATTCTTTGTCACTTGCTTCCAGACACAAATTTTGAAGAACCTCGAGGCCATCCTCGAGGAGGCTGGATCAGGCCTGGGCAAGGTTTTCAAGGTGAACGTCTTCGTCACGGATATGGGCAAGTTCGCCGAGATGAATGATGCGTACTTGGGAGTGTTTGAGGAGCCCCAGCCGGTTAGTCTGGTCACGATGAAAGCCTTGACGTGTGACTGACAAGAAATGCAAAGGTCCGAACCTGCGTACAGGTTTCCGCGTTGCCATTCTCAGCAGAAGTGGAGATGGAGTGTCAGGCACTGCTGTGAACAGGCTACCTTAGCTAATCAGGATGGGGGTTAATTAGATGTTAAGAATGGGCACTTTGCGCCTTGGTTTAGTTACCTTGGCGTCTCACCCGTCTTTCTGTAGCAGAATCTTTACTTCTGGCCTTGATTCTGAAGAAGTGCATACCCGCGGCAGTGCTATCAAATGAGATTTACATTCGTGACATGGATGATGAACCATTGCCTTTCCTTCAGGGTGTACCCAGTTCTGCTAGGACGGCTTTCTATTCCGGGACACCTGGCAAAGCGACGAGAGCGATCCTGCCGGCCGAAGCAGAGTTTTCTGGACTCGCACATGAAATGACATCCATTGCTTGGTTGCCGAAATTTGTAATCATCCTTAGCTCGCGCCCTTCGATCCACAAGGATGACCAATTTGGCGTGCTGCTTCATGTTTTGGCCCAAGGTTTCTTTCTACTATCATCCTTTTCTTGTCATTGGTCAGCTTGCGACATCTTGACTCGGAGGCATCGACGATCTTGTACTCGGTACATAACGATTTGAACCGATTCTTCTTTCAACTGGACCTTCTCTCATTTTCTCACCACCACGCCTTCATGGTTCCATCCCAATTCACCATGGATAATCTTGCTCGGACACCATTCGGCAAGGAGATGCGGAACAAACACTTTTTGTTCGGGCAAGAGCATATCAATCTCAATCAAGGTAACTATGCTGCGGCCCAGTGCTTTCTGGTCGCATGCTGATCGCTCATGAGGTGCCTACGGATCTCATCCACGTCATGTGAGAGATGCGCTGCGTCACTGGCAGGATGCCGCCGAGTCCCAGCCTGACAGGTTCATTCGCTACACATTCCCCCAGAAGCTGGATGAGATTCGCCGCCAGGTTGCTGCATTTATCAATGCCGACATCGAAGGGACCGTACTCGTACCCAATGCAACCACAGGCCTGAACACCGTCCTCCGCAACTTACGTTTCCAACCTGGAGACGAGATCGCCTGCTTCAGAGGAGTCTATGGGGCCATTGGCAAAACCGTCGATTATCTGACGGAGACGACGCCGGTCACAAGCTTTGAAATCGACTTTGACCCCGCTACGGACGCCGAGGAAATGCTTCTCGAACGCTTCACCAGGAGCATCACAGAACGTGGCGACAAGGTCAAAGTAGCAATCTTCGATACTGTCATGAGCATGCCCGGTGTCAGGATGCCATTTGAGCAGCTGACAAAGATTTGCCGCCGACATGGTGTTTTCAGTGTCATTGATGGTGCACACGGTATTGGCTTCATTGACTTGAACATACGGGAACTAGATCCCGACTTTCTGGTTACAAACTGCCACAAGTGGGTGTGCCATGGCCTGGCAATTATACGATCTGACACCGTCCCAGATGGCTTCTCGTTCCCAGAGCATGCGCCGTATTTTACGTTGCGACCCGAAATCAGCACTTGATGCGATCATCATTGCCAACTTCGCATGGCTTCGTGCCCCTGCCACAGAGCCAAGGGGTCAACAAGCATTTCAACCCGAACAGATCCACGGCCCAGAACGCGTTTGTTGCCCAGTTCGAATACACAGGAACGATCGACACTGCTCCAATTATGTGCATTCCAGCAGCTCTAGAATTTCGAATGAAGGTCTGCGGAGGAGAAAAGGCCATGAGGGAATACTGCGTCGGTCTTGCTCATGAGGGTGGACAAGCCGTTGCCGATATACTTGGCACCGATACCTTACCAGTGCTTACCGGGAAAGGTGTCGGTTTTGCTAACATTCGCCTACCTCTTACGATTCGAAATGGTGCTTCTTCCGTTGAGGGCCTGCCGATAGAAGACCGTGATGCCGTCATCAACTTCATGTTTCGGAAGTTCACGGAGGACTACCACACTTTTATCAACATTTTGTACTTCTCGGGCGCACTGTGGGCCAGGCTGTCGGCGACCATTTACCTGGAATTGGATGATTTCAAGTATGGCGGCAAGGTTTTGAAGCAGCTCTGTCAACGCATAGAAAGCGGTGAATACCTGAACTGATAATATTGAGAAAAGACGGAATCATGCATCTTGCTGCTGCAAAGACAGCAACACAAAAGCAAAAGCGCCTGTACCAACCCGTGAGTTCAATTCATGTGGGCAGCTAGATGGCACTGGCTCGATCCTCTTCTCCCTCGGGGAAAGGCCCGGGTACGCTGTGAAAATCGAATTGGACTAGTGCGGGAGCCGACTCCGTAGTTTCAGGCCTGACTCTGTAAAGTTACTTGTGTTCGTTCAGAGGGCTGAAAATGTACAGCAATTTCGTCCACTTCGGCTATTACAATGTTCCGCGAGTTCAATCGATGAGAATTAAGTAATGACGTGGCCTTGCCGTACTACTCCGCGATGCGGTTGACCATCTGGTTTCAAACATTCTAGCTCCACAGGTAGAGTCGCGGTGCCTTGCCCCTGAGCCACGCAGGGTTTTGCTGCGCTGGCGTTAATTGAAAGGTAAAGGAAGCTAGCTGTTCGGATGACTCAGGAGAAGAAACCCCTCCTCGGCGCCTCGCGCTGATGCTTTCGTTGAGGATGAACATGGAACCTTTCGACGCTGCTTAGAAATCGACAACTCGTGAAATTTTCGCCTTTTTGTCCCCACTGCAGAAGTCTGAAGAAGACCAATTTCAGTCGTATTTATCTGTTTGCTACGTCTTTCATCTTTCGATGTTTCACGTTCGTAGCACAGTTTTTTGTTACTCGAAAAATCCAGTTCCTGCCACGAAACAATGTCTTGTTTCCATTTCCGAGACGACTACAGTGACGGAGGACACCCCGAGATCCTCGCGGCACTTACACGTGGGAGTTCCTCAGTTCAGACCGCATACGGCGAAGATGAACACACTTCCAACGCCCGGAATCTCATCAGAGAGAAGATGAAGGCGCCTGCAGCTGCGGTTCATTTCGTTGCCAGTGGAACACTCGCCAATATTGTTGCCATCGCAAGCTGTCTTCGCCCTCACGAGGCCGTCATTGCACCAAGCTCAGGGCACATTGTTGTCCGCGAAACTGGTGCCATTGAAGCATTGGGCCATAAAATCATCACAGTGCCTCCAGTCAACGGCAAGTTGACGGTTGCCGGGATTCAAAAAGCACTGGCAGAGAACGCCCATTTTCCTCACATGGCCAAGCCGCGTCTGGTGTACCTGTCCAACGCCACCGAAGTCGGCACCATTTACACCAGAACTGAATTGGGCTCCATCTCTGAAGTTTGCAGACAGCACCGGCTCATCTTGTATGTTGATGGCGCACGCCTCGGCATGGCTCTCTCTGCGGAGGACAATGATCTCAGCCTTGAGGAGATTGGTCAATTGGCAGACATCTTTTGGATCGGCGGCACCAAGGTTGGCGCGCTTTTTGGGGAGGCAATCGTGATCAGCAATCCCGCGTTCCAGGACGACATCAGCTTTCACATCAAACAGCGAGTAGCCCTCTTATCTAAAGGCCGGGCACTTGGGATCCAATTCGAGACGCTGTTTGAATCTGATCTCTTCTACAAGCTTGCATCGAACGCAAACATCATGGCGAAAGCCTTATCGGAAGGAATACAACAAGCCGGATACACCTTAGCACAGCCAACGAAGACCAACCAAGTATTTGCTATCTTTCCCGACAGCCTCATCGCGGAACTCGAAAAGACATCGTCTTTTTATGTCTGGGAAAAGCTGGATGGTGGCAATTCCGTCATACGTTTGGTAACGTCATGGGCGACGAAGTCTACAGACATCGCCGGCTTCATCACTTTAATCTGAATTCGAGGTCGCTTAGACATTGAAAATACAAAGAGAACACAAGTACCCATAGAGACTGTGTACGCTTTCACATAGCCATAGCTCCCTGTTTTTCGTGTGTTGTAATTTACCGACGTCGTGAAGACGCAATGGCATGAGCTAACCTTTGCAGCTGTACTTACCCCGAGCCGCAGAGAGCATCTTGATTCTCGGCCTGAAATTGTACAGGCGGCTCCCACACTAGTCTATGTCCACTTTATGTCAACTGCTCCCTTCGTGAGGAGATCTTGAAAAGCGACCAAGATTGCTAAGCAGCTCTTGGCATTTGTGTAGCATCGTAGTTGGTATTTGTCCTGCGCTGCATCATGCGCCCCTTTTTCGGAAGACGCCTTAGACGAGCTTGCTGAGTCTGACATCTGCTTGAGAATTTCTCACTCCGCCTCCATTGGGTATGACTCAGGGGTCACATTTACTTGAACACCTCCCCTCTTAGCATACTTGGAATCTGCAAATGGCAACGGCCACCCGCCTTCCTCCTCTGAGGTGGCAAGCCACAGTCGCTGTAACCATCGCTTCTTAGTAACATCGTTGTCGTCCTTATATGCCGATCTCGCATGCAGGTTGTGCGTGTTCGTAACGAACTGCACATCGCCCTGCTGCAGAGTCATCTCCAGCGACAACCGATGACACATGTCTTCCATCACCTTGATCGTCTCTTGCTGAGCGTCATTGTACTTTGGCAGCAATCCTGACTCCCAAAACCTCTGCAGTGCTCCCACATAGTACGAGTCCCACTTCATGCTCAGCTTGCCCTCGTAGTAGTAATATCCCGGCGTACGCATCCACTCCTTCTCGCCTTTGCTCGTCTCGCCTTTTCGGTCGTAGAACCAGTGGGGCAAACACAATTGTCGCAGAACGTCTGGTCGCTCCTTTCGTAGGATGTTGTAGATGTTGTGAGTGGAAACAACTTGCGATTGACCGCCCTCCATGGCCTGGTGCAAGCAGAGTAGTCCGACGATGTCACTCTCATTGGAATAGTATGTCTGAGCCTTCTGAGTTCGATAAATTCTCCCTTCACAGTTGATCTCTTTCCCCTCTGCTAGGTCTTTGATGTGCCCCAGCATGTGGCCTTGATGGTTCTGGCTCAGGCGTAGGCTTCGAACTATCTATAGATACCTATATAGGTATATATCTATATATTCTATAGGTTATAGAGGGGTACTTAAGTAAGTACTAAGTAGATATAGGTAATAAATAAGATTTTAATATTTAAGTATTAAGTATATAAGTATAATAGAGATTATAATTTAAGTTCTAAATGAAGATCTATTTAATAAATATAATATATTAAAATAAGTTTAGAGAAGAGTTAAAATTTAAATTAAAATATCTAAACTATATAAGAGATAAATTAAATTATTCTATTATATTATTAATTTCTAATATAAGAAACTTATTATAATCTATTTCTTTATTTATAGTTTTTTAGTTATTTAATTACTCTTTTATTCTTTAACTTAATAATAGAGAGGAATATCTATAAATTTATAAACTTTATTATAATATATTTAAATTTAAAAATAATATCTAAGAAACTTAGTTTAGTTTATTTATAAAACTTAAAACTTAATTATTAGTTTTAATAAGTTTTATATCTAATAATTTTAGTTATACTAAGTCTTAAATATCTTAAGTATTATTATTATTATTTAAGATATTAATAATATTTTAAATAAATTTAATAATAGATTTATAAGAAATAGTATAAAAACTTTTAATATTAAAAACTTTATATTAAAATATTTAATAAATTAATATAGTATAATTTTTATTAAAATTCTTAAATATATTATTTTCTAAAATAAAAAGCTTTAGATTAAAAAATAAAAACTATTTTTATTACTTATTATAAATAGTAAAAAAGAGTTAATAAAAGATTATTTTAGGTTTTATATTAAAGTATAAATAGTAATAAATATATTTTCTAAAATTAAATATTTATTTAAAAGGGATAGAACTTAGGAAAATATAAAAATAGTTATGAACTATTCTATAGAAACTATAATATTTTAGATCTTTTTCTAGATTTCTCTAGAAACCTTAAATTAATTACTTAGTATAATAATTTAATATTAATTTAGTAATATTTTTATCAAAAAAGGAATTATAATATTTATACTTTTTAAGGAAATTATAAATAATATTATATCTATTTAAAAGAGATATTTATTTTTAGTTTTAAAAAGTATATAAGCTAAGTAATTAAAATAATATTATAATAAGATTATTATAATAAGGTTTTTATAAGGATTATTATAATAAAGTTATTATAAAAATAGAAGAAATATTATAATATACCTATTTTTTAAGATTTTAGAGTATTAAAGCTATTAAACTATAAATAGATCTATAAATCTTATCCAAAATAGATTTTAAGTTTTCTAAGCTATTTTTATAGTAATCTTTAATATAAATCCTAATAAATTCTTTTTAAGTAGTATTGACTAATAAGCTAGAATACGTTTTATAAATATTATAAAATCTTAGATTATTATTTATTATATCTTATATAAATAAAAGAGATAAAAATAGTAAAGATATATAAAGAAATTAAGTTTTTTCTTATAATAACTGTTAATATATAACGTCTTATTATAATAATAATAATAATATAATAATATTCTACTTACTTAAATATTCTATATAAAATAAACGAATAGACTTTTATATATATAACCTTATATAAAGGTGTTTAGTTTATTATAAGCTATAACTTTATAAATACTTATATAATCCTTAATATTATATAATTCTACTTATATAATTAAAAGCTTTATAGCTTATATTTTAGGTTATCTTTTCCCTCCTTTTTCCCTATTTTAGGATATAACCTACTAACTATATTAACTAGAATTATTATAATATATACCTTCTCTATTAATTATCTATATAAATAAATACTTATAAATACTTAAAATTATTATATTTTATTATAATATATCTCTATCTATAACCTTATACTATATAGGTATATATATTATACTTCTGAATATTTTTATACTTATACTAATAGGTTATAAGCTTAGTTTAGAGATAACTTTAGTTCCTTTTACTTCTTTACTTATACTCTTCCTCCCTCTTAAGCTTTATCTATATATAAAGGCTATATATACTAAAAAATACCGTTTTGCCGCCTACCCGCCTGCTCTCTTCTGCCAGGGCCGGGGATAAGTTAAGCCAAGCATTAATAACCAGTCGCAATACGAGATTTTATTTGTTTGCTTTATTAAGATCAGGTATAGGTTAAAGTGCTGCTGTTAGGTTTAAAGTATCGTGATATACTGTACAGAGTGAACTGCAATACCTGCTTATACAGGTTAAGCACTCCATAAAACATACTAAAAAATACTCTTTTAAATAATTTTCTATTTATACTATTTTTATAGAATTAGATATATTAGCACAGATATAAGAGTATTCATAGGCGTAGTATATACGCCTATATAGTATAGGGTTATAGATAGAGATATATTATAATAAAATATAATAATTTTAAGCATTTATAAGCATTTATTTGTATAGATAATTAATAGAGAAGGTATATATTATAATAATTCTAGTTAATATAGTTAGTAGGTTGTATCCTAAAATAGAGAAAAAGGAGGGGAAAGATAACCTAAAACATAAGCTATAAAGCTCTTAATTATATAAGTAGGATTACATAATATTAAGGATTATATAAGCATTTATAAAGTTATAGCTTATAATAAACTAAACACTTTTATATAAGGTTATATATATAAAAGTGTATTTATTTATTTTATATAGAATATTTAAATAAGTAAAATATACGCCTATATAGTATAGAGTTATAGATAGAGATATATTATAATAAAATATAATAATTTTGAACATTTATAGGTATTTATTTATATAGATAATTAATAGAGAAGGTATATATTATAATAATTCTGGTTAATATAATTAGCAGGTTATATCCTAAAATAGGGAAAAAGGAGGGGAAAGATAACCTAAAACATAAGCTATAAAGCTCTTAATTATATAAGTAGAATTATATAATATTAAGAATTATATAAGTATTTATAAAGTTATAGCTTATAATAAATTAAACACTTTTCTATAAAGTTATATATATAAAAGTCTATTTATTTATTTTATATAGAATATTTAAGTAAGTAGAATATTATTATATTATTATTATTATTATAATAAGACGTTATATATTAACATCCCCCCTTACAGTATATATAGTTAATTAAAAAGTATATAGTTTACTCACTTAATATATATATATATTATAAGTATAAAAACTTAAAAACCTAATAAGAAAAATAAGAAAAGTATTCCTATAGTATATAATATACTTATAACTAGTTAAAAACTTTTATAAAATAACTTTATAAATAAAAATATTAAGAGAAAAACTAATATATTATTTTAGTAATAATATTATTATTATTATTATTATTATTATTATTATTATTATTATTATTATTATTATTATTATTATTTTTATTATTATTACTATAAATAATACTTAATAATATAAAAAATATAACTTTACCTAAAAGCTTAGTTAAAATACTAACAATATTAGATTTAGTATTAATATAAAATAATATTATCTTTTTATCTATTAAAAAGTCTCCAGTAAAATAATATCTTATATTAATATACTTAGATTTCTTATAAAATTTAGGATTTCTAGCAAGTTTTCTAGCTATAATATTATCTATAAATATTTTTAATTTATTTATTAATTTAAATCTTAGTTTTTTAAGATTAAAATTATAAGTATTATATAAATAAATAGCTTCTTTAATAGATTTAGTTAAAGCTATATATTAAGCTTTATAAGTAGATAAAACTACTATTTTTTATTTTATAAAGCTATAAAATATAATATTATATAAACCTTAATAAAATATATAAACTAAAATAGATTTCCTATTATCTAAGTCTCTAGCTTAATTAGAGTTTAAATAACTTATTAAATCCTAAATTATATTATTATTATAGTTATAATAAATTCTTTTATTAAGATATTTATTTAAATAACTTTATAGATAATTTAAAGTAGAAAAATACTCTTTAGATAAATTTATAGTATATTTAGATAAAATATTAATTATAAGAGCTATATTAAATCTAGTTTTTAAAGCTAGATATAGTAAAGCTTTAATTTACTATTAAAATTATAATATTTCTTTTTTAGTTATATAATTTTTATTTATATATATTTTTATATTATCTCTTATAGGTATTATTAATAGGTTTATATTAGTTTTATTATATTTATTTACTATTTTATTTATATATTTTATTTAATATATAAAAATAGACTTATTTTACTTATTTATATTAAATTTATAACTTAAAAATATATTAAGCTCCCCTAATAATTAAATTTTAATATATTACTTTAAATTATTATATATATAATTACTAGTAATAGTATTATTAGCTACTAGTAATATATTATCTATATAGTAATATATTATAGCTTTATAGTTATTTTCATTTAATATATATATAGCTTTATTATAAAGTGAAATAATAAATCCTAATTTTAATAATATTTCTTTTAAATAGTTATATTATAGTTTAGAACTTTATTTTAAACTATATAAAGCTTTAATAAGTTTATAATAATATTTATTATTTTTAGATTTATAATTATAATTAGAATTAAATTCTAATTTATTAGTAGTTTTATTATAAATAAAACTAATAGATATAGTAATATAAATATTTATATCTATATCTATATAAATAAAAGCTATAGTTATATTATATTAGAGTAAAGTCTAGCTTTTTGTTATAGTAAAAATTACTATAAATTTATAGCTTTTAGGTCTATAAATAGTAGAAAAAGTTTCTAAATAATTAATACTAATATATTAATTAAAATTTTAAACTACCTATTTTGTTTTATATTTATAGGTATTATTTATTTTATTTTTTAATTTTATAGTATATACCTATTTACTACTTAATAGATAAATATTATCTAGTATTTATATAATTTTCTAAGTATTAATATCTTCTATTTAACTTATCTCTAATTATATAGCTTAAATCTAATTATCTTTATAAAGAGAATTAAAAGTTTACTTAATATTAGAGGGCTTATCTAATATAATAACTAATAGTATATATAAAGCTTTATTATTATTAGTTATAATATAGATTTATTTTTTAATAAAGAAGAAAAAGATATTACTTTTAAAAATATAAGTTATACTATTATTCCTCCTTATATAAATAAAAATACTAATAATAATCTTTCTTTAGGTTATTTAATTAACTAATCTATTATTAAGAAATAAAGAAAAGTTAGGAGTTTTAACTAAATTAAAAAAACAGTTAATTTTTATATTAATATTATAGCTACTATATATATAATTAAAAAATATACTTTTTTAATTAACTAAAAAATAATAAAAAAACATATTAAATAGAGAGAAATAAAAAGTTTTACTTCTTTACTAAAGAGTGATTTAATTATATATCTTAATAATAATAAAATAATACTAAAAGATATTTATTATATACTTAAATTTAGTATTAATCTACTTAGTTAATTTAAATTAGATTTATTAAGTATTACTTCTATTATATAGAAATAACTTATTTTATATAATATTAAAAAAGATTATATTATTACTATAGGGATAAAATAAAATAATTTATATTTTTTCTAATTTCTTATTAATAATAATAATAACTATATATATAATATTATAACTAATAAAAATATAAATAATAATAATAATAATAGCCTCTAATTATAGCACTAATATCTTAGTTATATTTATATATAAAGTTTTTTAAAAATAAAAAATAATATAATTTTAGATATAAATATAAATAATAATAATATAAATAATAATAAATTACTACTTTATAAAGCCTGTTTTAAAGGTAAATTTATAATTAAGGTGAATAAATTATAAGTTTATAATAAGAATCTAAATTATTTAGATTATATAGCTTTAGATTTATATAAACTTATAACGCTTACTACTTGTAATAAATATAATTTATTTATTATCTTTATAGATAAATATACCTAATTTATCTAGAGAAAATTACTTAAAAATAAAACTAAAAAAACTATAAATAATACTTTTCTTAAATTTTAAATAGAAATAAATAATAATAATAATAATAAAAGAATAAAAGAAATCTCTACTAATAGAGATAAAACATTTTCTAATAAATATATTAAAACTATATATTTTAATAATAGGATTATCTATAATATAAAACCTCCTTATATATATAAACCTAATAGATTTATAAAGTATACTATATATATTATAATAAATAAAATAAGAATAATACTATATAATTTAAGTTTACTACACTACTTATAGAATAAAGCTTTTTATACTACTCTTTATATATATAATAAGACTTTATATTCCTCTATTAATTATATAATACTTTATAAACTAAAAAATAAAATAAAACTTAATATAAATAATGATAAAGTATAAAATAGCTTATACTACTATAAGAATAAAAATCCTAAAATTAAGAAATTAAATATAAAAGTATATTAAGGTTTTATAATTAATTATAAATCTAATAAGTATAAAATCTAGAATATATAACTAAAAAGAGCTTTATAGTCTTATAATATTAAAATCTTAAAGAATATTTTTATTTCTTATTATAAAAAGCTTCTTATAAATATAAATACTTATTTTAAAGATATTAATAGTAATACTATACCTAATAATAATAGATAGAGTATTACTTAATATAATTTATAAAGAGATATATCTAGTTAATCTATGTCTTATAATAATAAAAATATTACTTTAAATAGTAATAATATTATTAAACATTCTACTCTTAAAAATCTAAATAATAAAACTAATATTAATATTAATAAAAATAATAATAATATTAATAATAATAATATTAATAATAATAATATTAATACTAATAATAAAAATTATAATACTATATTCTATAATAATAGTTATAATACTAATACTAATATAAGTATAATAAATAATAGTAATAAGAAAACTATTAGTATTAATAATAGAGAAATAAATACTAATACATCTAAGTTTTTTATACAAATCCCCTCTATAATAAATAAAGCTAAAAAAGACTACTAATAAGTTAATAATATAGTTAAAACTAATATTTTTAATAAAAATATACTATTATTTATCCTAGAAAACTACTCTATTTTAAAAGATTATAAGATAAATAATAATAATATTATAACTAATAATAATAAAGCTTTATATATACTATTAATTATTATATTAGATAAGCCCTCTAATATTAAGTAAACTTTCAATTCTCTTTATAAAAATAATTAGATTTAAGCTATATAATTAGAGATAAGTTAAATAGAAGATATTAATACTTAGAAAATTATATAAATACTAGATAATATTTATCTATTAAGTAGTAAATAGGTATATACTATAAAATTAAAAAATAAAATAAATAATACCTATAAATATAAAACAAAATAAATAGCTTAAAGTTTTAATTAATACATTAGTATTAATTATTTAGAAACTTTTTCTACTATTTAGAGACCTAAGAGCTATAAATTTATAGTAATTTGTACTATAAAAAAAACTAGATTTTACTCTAATATAATATAACTATAGCTTTTATTTATATAGATATAAATATAAATATTTATACTACTATATCTATTAGTTTTATTTATAATAAAACTATTAATAAATTAGAATTTAATTCTAATTATAATTATAAATCTAAAAATAATAAATATTATTATAAGCTTATTAAAGCTTTATATAGTTTAAAATAAAGTTCTAAACTATAATATAACTATTTAAAAGGAATATTATTAAAATTAGGATTTATTATTTCACTTTATAATAAAGCTATATATATATTAAATAAAAATAACTATAAAGCTATAATATATTACTATATAGATAATATATTACTAGTAGCTAATAATACTATTACTAGTAATTATATATATAATAATTTAAAGTAATATATTAAAATTTAATTATTAGGGGAGCTTAATATATTTTTAAGTTATAAATTTAATATAAATAAGTAAAATAAGTCTATTTTTATATATTAAATAAAATATATAAATAAAATAGTAAATAAATATAATAAAACTAATATAAACCTATTAATAATACCTATAAGAGATAATATAAAAATATATATAAATAAAAGTTATATAACTAAAAAAGAAATATTATAATTTTAATAGTAAATTAAAGCTTTACTATATCTAGCTTTAAAAACTAGATTTAATATAGCTCTTATAATTAATATTTTATCTAGATATACTATAAATTTATCTAAAGAGTATTTTTCTACTTTAAATTATCTATAAAGTTATTTAAATAAATATCTTAATAAAAGAATTTATTATAACTATAATAATAATATAATTTAGGATTTAATAAGTTATTTAGACTTTAATTAAGCTAGAGACTTAGATAATAGGAAATCTACTTTAGCTTATATATTTTATTAAAGCTTATATAATATTATATTTTATACTTCTATAAAATAAAAAATAGTAGCTTTATCTACTTATAAAGCTAAATATATAGCTTTAACTAAATCTATTAAAGAAGCTATTTATCTATATAATACTTATAATTTTAATCTTAAAAATCTAAGATTTAAATTAATAAATAAACTAAAAATATTTATAAATAATATTATAGCTAGAAAGCTTGCTATAAATCCTAAATTTTATAAGAAATCTAAATATATTAATATAAAATATTATTTTACTAGAAACTCTTTAATAGATAAAAAGATAATATTATTTTATATTAATACTAAATCTAATATTACTAATATTTTAACTAAGCCTTTAGGTAAAGTTATATTTTTCATATTATTAAGTATTATTTATAGTAATAATAATAAAGATAATAATAATAATAATAATAATAATAATATCATTATTACTAAAATAATATACTAGTTTTTCTCTTAATATTTTTACTTATAAGGTTATTTTATAAGAGTTTTTTAACTAATTATAAATATATTATATAATATAGGAATACTTTTTTTATTTTTCTTATTAGGTTTTTAAGTTTTTATACCTATAATATATATATATATTAAGTAAGTAAACTATATACTAGAAGGGGGCAGGGTTTTGAAATTTCTAGCATTTTAACTTCAAGGTAATAGATTATTTAGATAGTTTCTTAGGCGTTAGGCGTTATCTCAAAAGGAAATAGCTTATATAAGTAGATAGAGGTCTAGTTAGCTTTCAATAAAAAGGACTAAGTAATTAAGTAAAAAACATATTTATTTTTATAAAATTCTTATTTTTCTTAATAACTTTAGTAATTAGTTCTCTAAGGGAGCTACTAAAGTCCTTCTACTTAACCTATAGTAAAAATCTACTAAAACTTACTTTTTAAAAAACTAAGTGAAAATAGGCGTTTTTAAGCTCTTTTAGTTTTAGTTAGTCTTACTTTTCATCCTTTTTCTTAATTCTTATTATACTTCTTAAGTTATTTAAAACTAAGATAGAGTAGAATATTATAAAGATAATGCTACTAAACTTCTTTTTAGTAGCTTATTTTCTCTAAAAAAGTTATATAACCTATAGGATAAAAAGGATAGAAGTTATAAATAAAGTATAATTTAGTTAAGCTTATATTTATATATTTATCTTTATATCTTTTATAATTAGCTAGAAAGTTAATATATAAATATTTAGGTGTTTTTAGGGGTGTTTCCCTTTAAAGTAGAGTACTTAGTATAATTAATAAGTTTTCTCTCTTACTTTATTAGTAATTAGTATAAGGGGGTAAGTAAGACTACTAAAGAAGAATCCCCTCTATAGTTATTTTATACTATTCTATTAAATTAAGATAGGAAAAAGCTTAGAAGAAGAAGTAATTTAAGTAATATTATATTAGAAAAAGTTTAGCTAATATATTTTAACCTCTATTTTCTTAAAGTAAAGAGGGACTATTTAGAGACTTAAAATCTAAGATTAATTAAGCTTATAAGAGTCTAAAAAACCCTAAGAAAAAGAATACTTAGTTTCATAAAAGAGAGTAAATAGAGTTTTAATAAGTCTAAATAATCCCTTTTATTAATCTACTATTTACTTATTTAAAAATTATTATATATTATATTTTTATTAGCTTTTATAATAAAAATCTAAGGATACCTAAAATAAATTAACTATCTCCCTCACTCTTCTAAAGCTAAAAATATAAAAGTAACTTAATTTATCTTACTTATCTTATAAACTTTAAAAAAGGTAAAACTAATTAATCTATTTTAAAAAACTTCCCCTTAGCTAAACTTATTAAAAGGTTTCTAATAATATATTAATTAGTAAAGGAGAAGCTAAAAAAGCTTAAAAACTTAGGATTTAAGTTATATTTATATATAGAAATATTAAGAACTAAGTTCTTTAAATTAGAAGCTATTATAAGCGTAAAAGCATAAAGAGCTAAAAAGGAAAAATATTATAACTATACTAACTTTTTAAAGGAAAAATAAGAGAAACGTTTTATAAGCCTAACTAAGAATATTTCTCTCTTCTAAAAATCATTCTACACTAATTCTATAAAAAAGAAGATATATATATTTCCTCTATTACCTCTCCTCCTTACCTACTTATATAGTAAATAAGTAGCTAGTATAAAGTATATCTCTTAAAGTGTATAGTTAATACTAGAATTTAATTAAGTTTTTTATTAAATCCTAAACTTAACCTATAAAAGAAGAGTACTATAAAGTAAAGTTATAGAAAATACTACTAATAATAGCTAATCTCTTTATAAAGAGAGAGGAAAAAGAAGTCTAAAATATAAAATAACTATACTATTAGGATAGTAGAAAAGAAGAAGGATAATAAATATAAATATACTTACTAGATAAGAGAGATAGATAAAAGTAAAAATAATAGTAAAGTCCTCTTTTTCCTTTTTTATCTCTATTCTTACTTTTTATTACTTTTTTAAACCTATATTATAAAAGTTCTTCTTTTATTCCTTTTATTAATAAATTATCTTCTTTATTTAAGTCTTATTCTATCTTTTTATAAAGTACTTCTTTAGAAAAGCCTTTTTCTATTACTTTTTTTATTAATTTAGTAATATCTACTTCAGAATAGTATTACTAGAATTTAAAGTTTTAAAAACTTTAACTTAAGCTTAAGATAAGGGTTTTAGATATAAATTAATAGATAGTAAGCTTAACCTAAGCCTTAGTAATATATTAATAAATCCTTTTATAGGTTCTTTATTTTATTAACTTTAATAAGAAAAGCTTTTTTTAATTCTTAATTCTAACTAAAGCTTAGAAGTAATTACTAAAGCTAAAATTTTTAAAGTTATAGCTTCTAAGGGTAGTACTATAGGTATAAATAAAACGCTTAAAGAGGATTTTTCTAAAGTAAGGGTAATATAAAGCTATCTAAAGCTTACTAAATCATATTAGAGAGTATTAAAGCTTTATAAGTATAAGTTCTAAGAATTTAAAATACTAAAGCTTAATATAGCTAGAGCACTATTCTTCTCTAGAAATAATATTTTAAACTTTATTAAAAGCTATAAAGCTACTACTAAGGTAGTAAGTATTACTAATACTTCTAAAGTATTAAGTATTATATTTTATATAGATACCCCTTTTTAAGCTAATAACTAAGCTTAACTTTTTAGTAAGACTTAATAATAAATAAAAGAATACTTAATCTAGTAATATAGAGCTATAGATAAAGATTATTAAAACCTTCTAGATAACTAAATTAGTTAGATTATTTCCTTAATACTAATAATTAATAATCTTAATTATAAAGCTGCTATAAAGTTCTTTTAATAGATTAATAATATTTAAACTAAAGCTATAAAATATAACCTTAATATTATAAATAGCCTCTAAATAATCTAAATAACTATATTAAGATTTAATTAGTTAGCTTTAGATAGAACTGCTTTATTAATAAGGTTAAGTATTTATAAGTTATTTAAAAAAAGAGATTTTAATAAGTTTAAAATAAACCTAATAAATTAGCTTAGCTCTAAAGCTATTTAGAAGTAAACTTTTTATATTATAGCCTCTACCTATACTTTATTTCCTCTACTTCTAAAAATCCTATAAAGAGATACTCCCCCCTCTCTATAAGTAAAAAAAAGTAAACTTAAGCCTAATTAAAGTATAAAAAGCGTTTAGAATTAATTTTTAAACTAGTAACTTTTTAATTTAATAAAAATAATAGATAACTAGAAAATATCCTCTAGAAAAGTTATTTAAGCTTTACTAGCTATAAAAGATAACTAATTATTTTCAGTTTATTTTATAAAAGTTAATAAAGAAAACCCTAAGCTATTTCCTTATAAACTATATAGTTAGTGTTAATATATAAGCTATATAGATTATAACTTTAAAAAAAGCTGTTATTTATAAAAGATAGCTAATAAGTAAAGTAATTTAATTTAATATTTTTAAAGATAGTATTTTTATAATCCTCAGAATAATAAGTTTTTTATCCCTTAGATAATTATTACTTTATTAAGATAAAAAAGTAAGCTTAACTAAGAAGCTATTATTATATATCTAAAGAATTAAGATAGCTATAAAGCTATAAAAGCTTAAGCTACTGAAATTCTTAAATAGAATATTAGTAAATCTTAGTTTATACTTATAAAAGTTTCCTAAAATTAAAATAACTTTAACTTAATTAAAATATTTTATAGATTTATAAAAAAAGAAAGTATAATATCTAATAAGGAAGTAAGTAGTTAGGCTTCTATATTTTAGGTTTTAGTAGTTAATAAAGATAAATAGGGGAAATACTTATATAACCTAATATAACCTAATAGTATAATAAAAAGAGATATACTTAATTTTATAGTTTCTAAGCTTATAATTACTTAATTAAAGATATATAGAGTTAATTCTTTCTCTTAGAAGAAGCTAAAGCTTTTAAATTTAAGAAAAATTAAAAAAAAAGCTTTAAAATCCCCTTCTAAGAAGGTCTACTTTACTATTTAGAATATTAAAGATATTCTTATTATTTTAAGAAAGCTTTAGACTATAAAAACTCACTTTAAGAAGCCTCTAATCTTACTAAAAAAAACTAAAGAAAATAAAAGAGTTTCTTATAGTTTAGAAAAGTGAAAAAGAGACTTAGATATTAAGATAGGAGAAAAGTTATTTTCTAATTAGGCTTCTACTCTTTCTAATACTTTAGAACTAGAAAAAATAGATAATCTAAAAAGAGAAGTAATAACTAATAATATAATTAAAGTTTCTCTTCTAAAACTTATTCTAAAAATATTTTACTTAAAAGATAACTTCTAGCTAACTATATTTCATAACAGCTAAAATAAAAAAACTATTAAAAATAAAGAACTAATTAATAAACTTATCTTATATAAACTTTATAGCTTAGTTAGTTTTTTAGTTAAAAAAATATATAAGATCTAGCTTAAGTATAGAGAAGAGTTTATTAGAAAAATATATATTTTTATAAATAACCTAAAAAGTATTATTTATATACTTATTCTTACTAACTTTACTAACTTTACTAAAACCTCTAAAGAAAAAGCTTAATAAATAGACTAAGTAACTAAGTATAATAATATAGTTTAAATATAAAACTATCTAAAGATCTTTATAGTTAAAGCTATTATCTCTATAACTATAAACTAGATAGTACTTATAATTATTATATTATAGCTTATTTTAAAAGTTACTATTAATAGGGAACGTTCTAATAACTACTCTCTAGTATAAGGTATTATTAATACTAATACTAAGTCTAGTTTTATTAATTATAAATATATTTTAAACTATAATATCCTTATTTCTATAACTACTTTAACTATAAAAATAATAACTAAAAGTAATTTAAAGCTATACTTTATTAAAGCTTATTATATACCTATTTAGATTAATAACTATAAGATTATAATAATTATAATAGTTATTAACTCTAAAATAGTTATTAACTCTAAAATAGTTAATTATAACCTGCTTCTTAAGCTTCCTTTTATTATTTCTATTAAGCTTACTTTTAGGTATTCTAAATACTTTATTACTACTATAATAAAAGCTAAAGAATATAAGAATAAGAAGCTTAAAAAAATTAGTATTCTAATTAATCTTATATAGTTAGATTCCTTATACTAAATTCGGTATTATTTTCTAGAATAAGAAGATTATATATAAAATATTTATAACACTTCTAAGCCTATTTATAACTATAATAAGGCTAACTAAGATGTAAATAATATATATAATAAAGTCTAAACTTATTATACTAATATTATAATAAACTATAAAAAAGAGCGCCTCTTTACTTAAGAAAAAAAAAACCTTCTTAAATAGAAAATAGAAACTTCTTAGAATAACTAGTACTATACTCTAATCTTACCTTTAGTAGCATTTAATATTCTTAATAAAATTATAAAAATAGTAATTACTCTAGTAATAAAAACTATTAAAGCTTACCTTCTTAGGAAGACTAAAAGCTAATAGTATTTTAATAATATTCTAAAAAATTAGAAGCTTTTTAACTTCTATTATAAAGATTTTAACCTAAGAAGTTAAAAACTATTTTTAGCTATTTAACTCCCTCTTTACTAGCTATATATACTTATAATTTATAAAATTTAACTATAATATTTAGCTTATACTAGAGAGGCTTTTAAAGTTTAAAATTATTTAGCTATATCTTTTACTAAGGGAGATTAAGATACTAAAATATATCCTTATAAATAGAGAGAGAGCACTTATATAGGATTTCACTAAATATAGCTATATTAATCCTTAAGTAGCTCTACTACAGAAGATTAAAACTATCTAATATATTACCTAGTAAGAGAAGGAAATTCCTATCTTAAAAGCCTTATAAAGTAAAATTATTAATATATTTAAATTATAAGTTATATAGGAAGTACTTAAAGAATCCTATAGGTTATATAAAAATACTTAGTTCTTTATTACTAAGAAAGATAGCAATATAAAGCTGATTAACTTATATATAAAGCTTAATAAAATCAGTATTAAAAATACTTTTATTCCCTCTAAAGCTAATAAATTCTCTAAAGATTTTACTAACTATAAGATTATAAGTCTTTTAAACTTATTTTCTAAATATAACTAAGTTTCCCTTAATAAAGAAAGCTAAAACCTAACTATATTTACTACTCCCCTTAAGCTATTTAAAATATATACTTTATTATAAGGAGTAATAAATTTAATTACTCAGTTTATAAAAGTTATTATAAAAATCTTTTATAACCTTATCCTAAATATTTATTAGCTTTTTCTTAATAATATCCCTATTAGAGAGCTAAAAACAGTATATAATAATAACTACTTTATTAAGCTTTTAGGGATATATTTATATATCTTTAAGTACTTTATAAACTTTAACATAGTATTTTAGAATTTTAAACTTACTAGTACTACTATTTCCTCTAAAAAGTCTTAGATTTACTAGCTTATTATTAACCTTTTTAGATATATAATAGGTAGTAAGAGATATAAATCTAACTAAAATAAGGTTATTAAGATTTTTAAATAAGAAAGATATAATAATATTATAGCTATTAAAAACTTATTTAGAATTATTAGATTCTATTATATATAGATTAAAGATTATAGTATTATTTTAAGCTTACTAATAAAGCTTCTCTAGAAAGATATACTTTTTAAATAGAGCTTTAAGTAGTAATTAGCTATAAAAACTCTTAAGCTTTATTTAGTTAGCTCTTTATTATTTTAGCTTATTAATTATAATAAAAAAGCAAATAAAATCTATTTTTTTACTAATATAAGTTCTAAAGAATAGGATACTATTTTTAGGTAATATTATTAAGGAAAAAAATATATTACTAAGTATAAGAGTAGAATCTAAATAAGTATAGCTCTTAACTATAATATAAATAAGCTAAAGCTTTAGTTAGTCTTATTTACTCTTAAAAAACTTTAAAACTATCTTTATAGAGTATAGTTTATTTTAGAGATAGATATAAAAATCCTTATAGATTAAATTAGTAATACTACTTCAGATTTACTAAATACTATCCTTATATAATAAATTACTTAGATTAAGATATTTAATTTTAATATTTAATATATACCTAGTATAAAGAATAGTGTTATAGATAGCTTTTTATAGAAACTAGCTAGAGAATCTAATATCTATAAAGTAGAATAAGAGGAAGATTTAAATAAGATAATTAATAACTTTATTTATACTATAGAGCTAAATAAGGATTTATACTTAAGGGGAAGAGATTTATTAAGCTCTAAATAGGTTTAGTCTTAAAGATTTTAGTAGATTACTAAATATCTAGCCTTTTTAAGCTAACTAAAGATAGTAGCTTAATATAATTTCAGTAAGTTTAAGTAATATATAGTAAGATATATCCTTTAAAATAGCTTCCTTTTTTAGAAAGGTATAAAAATAAATCCTATACTAAGAAGAGTAGTAAATAACAAAAATAAGTAAAAAAAACTTATTTAGTATATATATACTGAAGGAGGCTACTATAGAAGAGATACTATATATATAAAGCTTAAGGAGTAGTATACTTAGGAAAATATATACTAAATAATAAGTAACTAGATAAAAGGCTACCTCCTATATACTTAAGCTTAACTATATTAATTTAAAGATCTTTATACTTTTACTACACCCCTAAGTATTCCTTTTTAATATATCTATATAGATATCTAGAAGATTAGTAATTACTCTTTAGCTAAAGCTTATAATATATTAACTAGCTATATTAAAGCCTATTAGCTACTAAAAAATATTAACTTTAGGATAATAGCTAAGTTTATCTAAGAAGATATTATTTACTAGTATAGGATTTATAAGCTTTTTACTATTAATAGAGGCCCTAAAAATAAGAGGTTTATTAAAAAGCTTAATTAAATTTATAGAGGATAACACTTTATTATTTCAATATATAACTTAAAAGTAAATAGACTTATTAAAAAGAGTTATTAACCTCTTATCTACGCCTTAATAACCTAGTTAGACTTTAGCATTAAGAACTAAACCTTAATCCTTTATATAGCTCTTTTTGCTAATTAAATATTAGTTAGGTTCTCTACTAGCTACTCTCTTTTTTACTTTATTTATAAATATAATCTAGTTACTCTAATTAAAATAAAAAATATTACTTAATAAGTACTAAACTAATTAAAAACTATAAATATAGAGACTAAGCTTCTTTTATATATATAAACGTTTAAATAACTTAATTTTAATTACTACGTTATATTTAAATATATTATAAAGTAATATTAATAAGTAGCTAAAAATTATAATTAAAGAAATAAATATAGAATATAATATTAAGAGCTATAAGTTAGAAATATTATTCTTATATATAATATAAAGCTGTTTATTAATAAAAGCTTCTCTAATAAACTTAATACTTATTAGCTTAGCCCCTTTTATATTTAGAGGATTTCTCTTTATACTTCCTCTTATCTCCTAGAAACTTTTACTAGGTTATTTATTAAGAGAACTATTACTAGTAACTATTTAAAGAAATTTATAGTAAATAAGGATAGCTATCTAAATAATATCTCTAAAATAGAAGTCTAACTAGACTTTAATAAAGATATAGCTAAAGTTTTCTCTACTATAAATTAATTAAACTCTAATATACTTAGCTTAATAGAAATTTCTAACCTTAATAAACTCTCTATGCTAGAAAAAGTAGAAATAGATAATATTAAAGCTATGGAGTATAAATTAAATAACTTTAAAAATAAAATAAAACCCTATAAACTAAAATTAATAAGTAGTAGAAAAAGAATAAGTTAGTAGTAAATATCCCTATAAAAAACAAAGAATTTAATAACTAATATAAAGATATAGAGGAACTAAGGGATAGCTAAGTCTATATATTTATAAGTTTTTATCTATTTTAAATAAATAACCTTATATTTAATATATTTATTATTAGTTATTCTTATATTATTCTTATAGTAATATACTATTTATATTACTTCTTTTGTTTATAATATATTTATTATAAAAGAAGGGGAGATATAAAAATAATAAAAACTAATTATATATAAAAACTAAAACTACTAAAAAACTAAAAGAAATTAATACTAATTTCTAAAAAATTTAAACTAAAAATAGACTAAATACCTCTTTAAATAACTCTCTATTAAAACTACTATTATAATTATATATACTCTTTATCCTACCTCTTATACTTTACTAACTCTTTTTTTAAATAACTTACTTATCTAGAGATAACTAAAGTTAAAATAAGGTAAGATATAGCTAAGGTATTTCTAAGGATATTATACTTATATTAAACTATTAAGTTATTAAGATAATTAAGAAAAAGATTATACTTTTAGGTATAAAGCTTACCTTTAGGGAACCTCTTATTACTATTAAGAAATAAAATAACTTTACTACTATCTATTTAAAGTGTATTATTAGGAATACTTTTCTTCTTATTATCTTTCTTAATATAGCTTATTTACTTAGTTTCTTTTTAGTTATAGTTAAGCTTATATAAATAAAATAATCTCTTTTTATAGTAAATATAATTTAAATAAAACTTATTCTATTTAGTTTAATAAGAAATATATTTCTAAAATAGAGAGATAGTAGTAATAGCTTTTCTTTTAGAAGACTTCTTAAATAATATCTTTCTCTATTACTTAAAGTAGCTATTATAAAGTTAGAGGTTATAAGTACTATATATATAAATTCATAAAGCTTTAATAGCTTTAGACTTATTAAACTTCTAGTATATCTAACTAAAGAGATTAGTATAGCTATTAGTAATATATACCTCTTAAGTAAAGAATACCTAGTTAGGAAATACTTCTTTATTTTTAATTAGATCTATATATATTAAAGTAAACTTTATAAGTAAATACTAGAATTATATAGTAACTCCTTTTTTATATTTATCTAGCTTCAGCCTATCTATAAAGTTAACTTTATATTAAACTATATTAATAGGACTTAAAATAGATATCTATTTAAGAAAAAGAGAAGCTTACCTATAAGTTAGTAAAAAACTTAGTTAAAGCTAGAAAGAAATATATTATAACTAAAGTAGTTATAATAGCTTAGTACTAATAATACTTCTTATTCTTATTTTTGTAGAAGGTAGAAGTTAAAATAAGTAAGAAAGAGAAAGGTTTAAATAAGTTATTTAGAGTAGTCTTATAGAAGTTACTAAAGTTAATCTTAATATCTATATTATAATAATTAGAAAGGTAAAGTTTTTATTATAAAAAGTTAATTAAACTAGGATTTATAAAGATAGATATATTATATAAAAAAAAGAAAAGATATAGCTAAGTAGAAGAGAGGTGCCCTTTTATATCTAAAAAGATAGGTAGTTAATAATAATAAATAGCAGTTATAATAATTAAAAAGTATATTTACTATATTAATTTATTAATAAAATAAAAACTAATAACTTAAAAAACCTTTTACTACTAATCTAAAGTTAACTAAGCTAAAAAGGATATATTTATTTAAATATAAATAGTAAAAGTAATAAGGAATATATTATCTAAAAAACACTACTACTTATAAAAAAGAAACTTACTACTTTAAGTATCTTATAATTAGTCTTTAAAAGTTTACTTCACCCTAAGTAGTCTACTACTATAAATATTAGCTTTCTCTTCCTAAATATATTATTATAAGCTTAACTATATCCTCTTTAACTTAAAAAATCACTTTAGTAAGTAAGACTAACTATTATAATTAATAACTAAAATATCCCTCCTCTTTTTACTTCTCACTAACCTAACCTCACTTAAAAACCTTACTAGTATTTATAATTAAATTAATAACTATAAACTAACTTTACCTTCAGTAAACTACTTTATAAACCTAACTAACTCCTTCTATACTTAAAAAGTATAAAATTAGAAAATATATTAACTACTAACGCTAAAAATCCTCTTTACTACTATTTATAAAAAGAAGTATTTTAACCTAAATAACCTATAATAAACTACTTTATATATAATAACTTTCTTTCTATAATAACTACTTTTATATTTTATTTTAACACTTTAATCAAGCCTAACTACTACTTTACTTATTTATTTTTTCTTTTTTAACCCTCAAAATATCTTTACTAATTGTATTAGTAATCCTTCTACTATAATAACTTATTACTAAGTTATTTTATATCTTAACTCTAGCTTTAATATCTTCTCTACTTACTATAAAATATTTCCTACTTACTTAACTATATATAAACCTAACTAAGTATTACTATATTTAATAAAGCTTTTTTCTTATCTTTAATAATAACTTTACTATATTTTATTAATCTTCTCTAATCCCTCCTTCCCCTTAATCCCCTCTTTAATATAACTTCTAGAATAACTTATAAAATATTAAAAAAATTAAAACTATATATAAAGATCTTCAGACTTATATTCTATATTTATATAAAGAGTAGTTAATTAAACTTTAAATAACTAAATAGACTTAAGAACTTATAGAAAAACTTATAAAAAGCTAAAAATATCCTACTTTAGATACTAATTTAAACTAAAAGAGAGAACTTAATAAGTAATTAGAAAAGTTTTATTATCTCCTTTTTATTATTAATAATAGCTACCTTCCTAATATTCAGTTTAGTATAATAGAACTAATTAAAGTACTAATTAACCCTTATAGCTTAAGAAACACCTTTAAGCTAAGAACTCCTAGAAAACTTACTATACTTTAGTAGATATAAAGAACTTATAATATAATAAATATAAAGCTAATTAAGTAATAGGGTAAAAGTTTCTATTACTCTAATAAGACTTAATATTAAAGCTACTAAAATTAAGTTATATAGGAATAGATATTTCTAAACCTTTATAACTTATTAAGATATTTTTAGAAAAGCAAAAAGCTAGTAGTAGATTATATTAAGTTAGTATATAAACTTATAATAAGAGATATTAAAAGTAATAGATATACTAAGATCTTTATTATATAAACCTCTTAATTTAATAATAACTTAGTTTTCTTTTATAAAAAAGATAATAATTTCCTTATAAGCTAAAACTTTATTATTTTTATTAGATATTTTAAGAAAAGTAGTTAAGCTATAGCTATAGTTATTAACTAGAAAAATAGCCTCTACTTCTATTTAAATAATATCTAGAATAAGTATATATAAGCTTCTAAAGGAGAATACTTTAAAAGGATTTTTTAAGATATAATAAAAATAATTAGAAATTAATATAGAATCTATAAAGTACTAATAGAGACTTAAGATCTTATTAATCACGCTTTATTTATTATTCCTTAACTTTAACTTAAAAGAGAACTTAAGGAAACCTATAACTTATAGAAATACAGCCTCTATCCTATTAACTTTATCTACTGCGTTCTTTAAAAAGGAATTTCTAATATTAAGAAGTCTTAGTTAAAATAAGCTTTAGATAATAAAATTATTAATCTAAACTACTATAAACTATTTTATAACTACTAAGTTAAGCTTATAATTAATAAATTTAGCCTTTATAATAGTATAATTAAGGGATTTTAAGTTAAGCTTAATATATCTCTAAAAGAATTTTTAAAAGCTAAAGATACTATAATAAGAAACTTAAAGTCTTATAGAACTTAAATAATATAAAGGTAATAGGAAGAAAAACTACTTCTAGTGTAGCTTAGTTAGTCTTTAGTTATAAAAAGATTAGTATTAATTATAGAAGAAGATATAAAACTAAGCTTAAACACTTATAACCCTAATATCTATTTATAACTAAGAGATCTAATATATTTAACTTTTATTAATATTATTATATAGGAAGATTACTTTTTTAAATACTAAAAATAAGAGGTAAACTAGCTAATATATATAGAAAATATATAATAAAGGTTTTACTATATTAAGCTTAAGTAATATACTTAGAGACTTAATTTTCTTCTAAAGTAGAGGCTTAGTAAATATATTTTAGAAGAATTTCTTATCTACTAAGATAACTCTATAAAAGATATTATATAGGTAATATAAGCTTAAAACCTTTATCTACTTCTAATTATATTTAAAAGATAACTTAAACCTAGTATATAATATACTAAAGAGGTATAAGAAAAAAATATAAATAATATTTAGGTTAAATAGGAAACTACTAAGAAGTTTATAAGAAATAAACTTTTTAATAGTAAGGCTTTTAGAGTATAGAAGAATATTATATATATAAAGTAAAGCTAATTAAATCTTCCTCTTTTTACTTAAAAAAAGACTTAGGGGATATATAAAAGGGGGTAGAGTTTTAAAATTTCTAGTATTTTAACTTTAAAATAATAGATTATATAGATAGTTTCTTAAATATTAAGTATTATCTTAAAGGGAAATAGTTTATATAAGTAAATAGAGGTCTAATTAGCTTTTAATAAAGAAGACTAAATAATTAAGTAAAAAATATACTTATTTTTATAAAATTCTTATTTTTTTTAATAACTTTAGTAATTAGTTCTCTAAAGGAGCTACTAAAATCCTTCTACTTAACTTATAGCAAAAATCTACTAAGATTTACTTTTTAAAAAACTAAGTAAAAATAAGCATTTTTAAGCTTTTCTAGCTTTAGTTAGTTTTATTTTTTATCTTTTTTCTTAATTTTTATTATACTTCTTAGGTTATTTAAAACTAAAATAAAATAGAATACTATAGGGATAATACTACTAAACTTCTTCTTAGTAGCCTATTTTCTCTGAAAAAGTTATATAACCTATAAGATAAAAAGGATAGGAGTTATAGATAAAGCATAATTTAGTTAGGTTTATATTTATATATTTATCTTTATATCTTTTATAGTTAGCTAGAAAATTGATATATAAATATTTAGGTGTTTTCAGAGGTGTTTCCCCCTGAAGTAGAGCGCCTAGCACGATTAATGAGTTTTCTCTCTTACCCCGTTATAATACCTTTTAATTAACTATATATACTTTAAGAGGGGATATTAATATATAATATCTTATTATAATAATAATAATAATATAATAATATTATACTTACTTAAATATTCTATATAAAATAAATAAATAGACTTTTATATATATAACCTTATATAAAAGTGTTCAGTTTATTATAAACTATAACTTTATAAATACTTATATAATCCTTAATATTATATAATCCTACTTATATAATTAAGAGCTTTATAGCTTATATTTCAGGTTATCTTCTCTTTCTTTTTTCTCTACTTTAAGATATAACTTGCTAACTATATTAACTAGAATTATTATAATATATACCTTCTCTATTAATTATCTATACAAATATATACCTATAAATACTTAAAATTATTATATTTTATTATAATATATCTCTATTTATAACTTTATACTATATAGGTATATATACTACGCCTCTGAATACTCTTATACCTATGCTAATAGTAACTAATACTTTCTAAGTTTATTTATTATTATTTATATTACTTTTTAAAAAGATAAAACTTAGTATTTATTCTTATTAGTAATAAACTTCTTAATAGCTTCTTAATATTTTATTAAATAGTTATAATAGATTTTTATAAAAGTAATTATATAAATAATATTAATAGCTTACTTCTAGCTTAAAATATATATAATAATAAAAAAGTATATAGAAATATTAAAAATAACTTTAATTTAGTACTATTTATTATCTTTTAGCTTAAAAGGAGTATTATTACTATAGTTTTTAAACTAAATATTAATTAGAATTTAAAGTTTAAAAGTATAAACTAATATTAATATAGTTAAGTTTTAGTAAAATTTTATATTAATAATTAGATATTTAGAGTAATTTATAAGGGTTTTATTTAAACTATTTTTTAAAGTACTTAAAACTCTAAGAAATATATTAAGCTAGATTTAATCTTTAGTATAAGTTATTAAACCTAAAAGAATATAAATAATAATAAATATAAAGAATTAGAAATAAAATATCTTATTTTACTAATTATTACTCTAAGTATTAAAATATTATATTTATTAATTTAACCTTTTAATAGTAAAATCTTATTTAGATTATAATTAGTAGAGATCTTATTATCTAAATAAACTTCTTAACTTATATCTTTTAAAATAGAAATAGCTTATTATTATAGTAATATAGTAATATTAATAACTTCTTTATTATTCATATTTAATATATATTATATAAAGTTACTTATTATAAATATATAGGTAACTTTAAAATAATTATATAGTTCTTAAACTATAAAGTTAATAATATAAGTAAAGTATTAAATATAAATAATTATAAGTTATAATATAATAAATATCTTTACATAGAACTTAGCTAGAATACTTAATATAAAATTAGAAATATTATTAATAAAAATATAGTTAAATTTAGCTTTAAAATCTAGAAAGTTATTAAAAGTTTTAATAATTATATTTATAATAATCTCTATAGTATAGTTTTTTATAATATTAGGAGTACTAAAAAAAATATAATAATAGTTTTAGTTCTTATCTATAAGATAAACTATAATACTAAGTATAATATATTTCTAACTTAGTATTATCTAGATATTAATTATTAGAAATACTTTTAAACTTAGAATAATTTACTTAAAAACTTTAGCTTAAATAGCTAAAGCTTTAGTTTTAAGATTTTTAGTAATTACTATAGTAAATAGTAATATCTACTCTAAGTTTATAAAACTAGTAAAAAACTTAAAAGTTAACTTTAAAATAGAATTAAAAAATATATTACTATTAATAAGGTAATATAATAATACTTTATCTATATAGATATACTTATCTCCTTTACTAATAAGCTAGAAAGTAGAAAAAGGTTATTATAATAATTATTATAAATAACTTAAATAGGTCTTATAAATTAGAAATAAATTATTTCTTTATTATATTATATTCTAAAAGATATTAAAGTACTATATTAAGTTTTAAGATAAGTTAATTTATAAAAATAATTATTTATTAAGTTAGTTTTTAAGCTAGTAATACTAAAATAAATAAAAATAGAATTATATATATTATAAATAATATAAAGAGATCTTTTATAAATATTTACTTTTTTATAAAAATTAGCTTAAATATTTACTTATTCATAAAATTTACTAAAGATTTTAGCTACTCTTTTTAAGTATATATTAGAAAATAGGGATTCTTAGTAGCTCTTAATACTATTTTCTACTTTTTACTTATAGTAATAAGTCTTTTACTATTATTTAATAAAAGAAATATTTTTAGTAAAAAGAATAATAAAGCTATTATATATTAGCTTATATTTAGGGGGAGGTAAGACTAGAAAAGAGATCTCTTTAAAAAGGTTATCTATTATATATAATTAAGTAATATATATTACTAATATAAATATAATAATAAATATAAAGAGAAATTAAAATAAAATAAATTATTATAATAAATTATTATAAATATAATAAGTATAAAGTATTATATTATTTAATAATAGATTTAAAAAATAATTAGTTTATTTAATAGTATAACTAAGTTATAAATATTTATTATAATAATTATAGAGAATATATTTTTTAATTCTCTTATAATAAGTTTTTAAAATAATAATACTATTCTAATTACTTAAGAGTATTTTATTAATATTAGTTATATCTAGTTAGTATTTAAAAGATAGTAAGATTTCTAAAACCTCTATATATCTATAAATAGAGCTATAGTAATAATTACTTAGTCTTAATATAATAAAAAATATTATTAGTAAACCTAACCTTCTACTACTTATAATAATAAAAACTACTATAAAAACTAAGAATAATATATTACTATAACTTTAAAATAGGAATATAAAGAAGAAGCTAATAAGTAGTAATTAGAATCTCTTAAAAAAAGAAAAAATATAAAAAGTATTTTAAAAAGATATTGCTATTAGTAAAAAGTATATATATTATTATTACCTAGGTAGTAAATAGATAAAATTATATATATAAATAGAAACTAAAAGTTAATATATATAATATAAGTATTTTAAGAAATAAAAACGTAGTAGAAGATAATAGATATTATAATTTAAAAGTAGCTATTTATATAACTTATAAGAGAAATCTTATAGTCTATATATCTAGATCTATAGTTCTAGTTAGAAATAATATATACTTTATAAATAGTTATAAAATTATATCTAATTATAATATTTAAAAGTATATAATATTTATAATAAAATATATATTTACTTACTTTTATAGATATAAACCTATATACTATTTATATAAAAAGAATAATATTATAATAAAAAGATATAAACTTTATTAAGTAGTTTATAAAGTATATAAGTTTATAGGAGATATAAATATAGAATTAAATAATAAATTATTATAATAAATTATTATAATAAATTATTATAATAAATTATTATAATAAGTTATTATAATAAGTTACTATAATAAGTTATTATAAAGAATTTTATTTATAACTTTTATTTATTTATAATAAAAGTAATAAACTATAGTAATTTAAAATACTTAATATTTATTTTAAATTATAGCTAAAATATAATCTTAAATTTAAAACTTTATACTATATTTCTTAGGGAGGAATTTAAAAAATAGTAAGTAATAAAAAAGATAAAGATTAAATACTTCCTATTTAGCTAAATAAGAACTATAAATAGGAAGTATCTCTAACTAAAATAAAATTAATACTAGCTATAATCTATAAGCTTTTTAGAAAAAGCTAAGAAGCTTTATTTAGATAAATAAAATATTATTTACTTTATTTTAAATTCTAATAGAACTAAAAAGTTTAACTTAGTTTATATTATTTTTAATACTAACTACTCTAATTATATTTTAGATCTATTTATAGATAGAGATATTTTATAAGTATTAATAAGTCTATATAGAATTACTAATTATTTATCCTAATAGATTTTTAATTCTTAAATAAGTTATATTAAAAATTCTAATTTATATTAGCTTTACTTCTATAGAAGTAAATATTAATATATCTAATTATTTAGTAGATTAAAAAAAAGCTTTAGAGGTTTTATAATATAGCTTTCTTAATATTTATATTTTAGAATTATTATAAGATATAAATAAAAAGAATTTCCTTTTATATAAGAAAGTTTTAAGTAAAAAGGAGCTATAGTTCTAGTTAAGTAATACCTTCCCTCTTAAAAGTTTCTTTAGTTTTAGTAGAGAAATAATAGAAATAAACTAGCTTACTATATAAGACTTTTAGTATATTAAGCTAGTTAAGGTAGAAAATAAAAAAACTTTATATTATTTATTTTTAAATAATATATTAGGATTAGAATACTAAGAATAAAATAAGTTAAATATATTTATATTTTTATATTACTCTAATTAGAATTATTTATTATATTAGTAATAAATCTTATTTTAAATTTAGCTAGTAAAATTATATTAATAGTTATTATATTTATTATATAGCTCTTTAGGTTATAGTTAATATTATATATATAGATATTAGTATCTATAGTAATAATATTCTAAGATATTATAGATTAGTTTAAAAAGAAACCTAAAATCTTATATAAGTTAGTAAAATATAGAATATATATAGGAAATATAGTAAGTAATATAATAATAATTAGTCTTTATAAAAGATCTTTAAAGTTTATTATATACTTAAAGATATAGGGAGAAAAGTAATATTTAGTACTATAGAAATAATAGCTATAAACTTAGTAGTTATTAATAATATTAAGATAAAGATTAACTTATATATCTTTAAGTTAAATAGAAAAAGATATTACTATTTAGAAATACTAAAGCTATATTAGAATAATATAAAAATAGTTTAATAGAATAAACTTATACTTCTATATATATTTATTTAATTATAAGCTTAATATATACTTCTTTTTTAGCTTAAAATATAAAATCCTAGTTATAAGTATTTTTTATAACTTTAGTTTTAGTATATAATAGCTTTATTATTAGCTAACTTTATTTATGAATAAACTTAACTTTTATAGGCCTAGTATTTTATAAATACTTCTATACTTTCTAAGTATAAGGATTTTTAGAGTAGTTTTCTACTACTTTTTGCTTTTTACTAATACTAGATCTAACTAGCTAACTTAGAAAATAATTATTATAATTATATAAAGGATTATTATAATAACATTATATATATAAATCTTTATACTTTAATTTATTTATTATTCTTTTAGATATTCTTTATATTATAATAAGTATATAGTATTTATAAATATTTAGTTATTAGAAATTATTAATATTATAAAGAAGAAAAGCTAATAATAAAGAAGAAAGAAAGCTTTTAAATAGATTAATTTTATATAACTTTAAGGTAAATATAGATATAATAACTATAAAAGAGAAAGAAGTTATTAAAATAGGATTAAAAGAGAGAAGTAATTACTTTAAGTTATAATAATAGAATATATTCTTTAGATTTATTTTTATAAATAAAAAATTATTTTAAACCCATTTATTATTATTTTTTATATTACCTCTTTATTTTCTATTATTTATAAATATTATATTTATATTATTATATTTTTATATTTAAATTCTATTTAAATAGTAGCTTTTTTTAATTACTATTAAGATTTATATTCTAAAATATATTACTAGCTATTACTAAAAAATTATTTTAGAAGAAAGGTTAAAAAATTATTAAATATTATAATAAAAAGAATATTATATATTATAAATTTTAACTTAAAAATAAGTTTAGTTATTTTAATTACTTTAAACTTATATAATATTAATATATTTAAGTATAAATATTTTAGAAACTTAAGTAATACTAAAAGATAACTAACTTACTTCTTTCTAAAATTATATTTAAAAAGTTAATTTATAAGATTATATTAAATTTTTATAATAATTTCTAGATCTAAGTTTCTACTCTTAAAATATTCTAAAAGTTTATTGAAAATCTACTAATTATATTCTTTTAAAATATATTTCTCTTTAACTTTATTTTAATTCTTACTAAGTAATTTCTAGTAGTTGAATTTATAGCTATTTATATAAAGTAAATTATAATTAAAAATACTAATATAAAGTTTTTAAAATAGATTATTAAGATATCTATCCTAATAAAAATATTATAGTTTAGTTAAGAGGACATAGTTTTAATAAAATTACTATTTATTTTAAAGTTATTCTCTTTTATTTTAAGTATTATAGATTTTAATATATAGATTCTCTTAAAGAATTAAGCTATAATTATTATACTATTTAAATTTAAAAATATAAAGAAGTACTATTAACAAATATATTATTTAGAATAAGACTAAAAAGAAAACAACTTTAACTAAAATAGAAATTAAAATAGATTTCTAAATAGAATTAAAATTAAAGAAATATAAGAAAAGATAAAATTAACTAGAAGTATATCTATAAAGCAAATATAAATAAAAAAAGTATTAAGAAGAAATATATTACTTAAGATACTTTTAATTAAAAAAGTAGTATTTATAAAACTTTATATAAAGAAAATATTAGAGAGGATAAGTTTAGTTAGGTAGAAATATATAAAAAAAATATTAGTAAGAGATATTCTAATATTTAGAACTAAAAAGGTATTAATATAAAGGATATAAACCTAAAAAAAGGAAACTATAAAGATATTATCTTTAAAAATATAAACTTAAAAAAAGAAACCTATAAGGATATAAACTATAAGAATAGAAACTATAAGAATATAAACTATAAAAATATAAACTATAAGAATATAGACTATAAGAATATAAACTATAAAAATACAGATTATAAGAATAAAAACTATAAGAATACAGACTATAAAAATATAAATAAGTTTAAGAATATAAATTATAAGAATATAAATTATAAGAATATAAACTATAGAAATATAAACTATAGAAATATAAATAAGTTTAAGAATATAGATTATAAGAATATAAATTATAGAAATATAGATAAGTTTGAGAATATAAATTATAAAAATATAAACCTTAAAACTTAGTATAATAAAATATAAACTTTAAGAATAGAGATAATAAAATATAAACTTTAAAAATAAAAGCTTTTAAAATATATACTCTAAATATATTAACTCTCCTTAGAATAATCCCTTTATAATAATCTTATTATAATAATCTTATACCTCAGGATAGCTAGAAACCCACGCAGCCTCTGCTTCAATACCTTTATCAGTAGCTATCACTCTAATTACAGTGTAGATAGGGCCTCTAGAGGTATTCTTAAAGGCTCTACTTAGCGCTATCCTAATAATATACTACTAATTAGTAAAAGAGTACTTACTAAAATCGAGGGTTTCATTTAGTATATAGATACTAAGATCTACAGAACCTTTAATATAGGGTATACTTTACGTAGAGTTAGTATTCTTATATTCTTTATATAGTGCAGATATTATAAAGGATTTATTATAGGTTAATAAGGAAGAGGAAGAGGGATAAGTATAAAACCCTATTTATAGCAAAGCTTTTATATTTCTAGCTATAAGAACCTCTTAGGATAACCTCTTTAGTTAAAAAGTTATCTCTTATATAGTAGTATTCGTAGTACTTTACTAGAAAGTTTAGTAAAGCTATCGCTACGAGAGCTTTAGTAACCTGTTTAGCCTTAATATAATTAGCCCTACTATATACGTCGCTACGCCGTTTAACCCTACACTGCGTAGCTAACGCTGTTACTATTCAGCTAATCTATTTAGCTAGGGCGTATATAATATTTAGAGGCTTTACTTACTAGTAGGAATATATAGGGTTTCTATATTATTTTCTTTAATTAGTAGAGAGCACAGGTTAAAATACCTATATAGTGTTTCCAGAATTATACCTGCAAATAGAGTGAATTTTACCGTAGTCTTTTTACAGAGGGGCTACATCATAATTATAAACTTAATAATAATCTTATTATAATAATCTAAAAGTTAATTAACTAATTACTAAAGGGGAATAGAAGTATATAGATCTAAGTTTAGTATCCTTTTTCTATAGAAATAATAGATATTACTCTTTCTACTATAATATATTTATTCTAAATAAATTTATTATAATAATCTTATTCTTATAATCTATAAGTTATATCTCTCTATTTTATTACTTCTTAGAATCTTATTTTAATTCTTAATTATAAACTATTTTTATATTTTTATTTATTTATCTATTTAGTAAGTATTAAAAGCTAAATATATCAAGAATTATATCTAAGTTAAAGTTTTATTATTCTTTTAGATATAAATTTTAGAAAGCTAGTATTTTAAACTAAAATAGAATTAAAACTAACTAAATTTTATAATACTACTATAAAATATTAATAGCTTTTATATTATAAAAAGTAATATTATTTACTTTATTTTAAATATTAATAAACTTAAAAAGTTTAACTTAATCTATTTTATTTTTAGTATTAACTATACTAATTATATTTTAAATTTATTTTTAAACTAAGATATAAAATAGAAATTACTAGCTTTATATATAGTTTATAAATAAATATCTCTTTAAAACCTAAATATATTTTATTTTTAAATTCTATTTCTTAATAAATTTATTAAATTATTCTTAATTATTTTTATAATTATATCTACCTCCTCTATTATTATAAATAGAAAGTTTTTTTTTTAATTTTACTTTTTTACTCTTAATAGATCTTATATTTTAGAATTTTTATAAAATAATAATAAAAAATATTTCTTTTAGTATAATAAAGTTTTAAACTTAAAGAAAAATCTTTCTATTCTCTATATAGTAAGTGTCTTAAAAAATATTATATATCTTCTATAAAAAGTAATAGAAATAAAATAACTTTAGCTAAAATAAATTTAATATTACTAGCTATAAAATTTAAAATCTTTAAAAACTAATAATATTAGTTTATTAAAATAAATTAGTATAACAGAGAAAGTATTTTAAAAATTAAAGAACTTATATATTTAATAATATCTAGAATAATTTTTATCTTTTTTTAGAGAAATATATTTTCTATTTATATCTTATTTTTATTTTTATTTTTATAGTTTAGAATATTTATAAATTAAATAAGAATATCTTAGTTATTTTTATTTAGTTTATAAGTAGGAATATCTTCTTATAGAATATTTTAATTATTCTTTATAAGTTTTTCTCTCTAGAGATTATAAAATTAAGTATTTATATTTTAAAATATAATTTAAGAAGGAGTATTTAAAAATAAGAAAATAAAATAGTAAGTTATTATTAGTTTTATAAATAAACCTATTAAAACTATATATATAAAAGAGAATAAGCTTAGAATAGATACCTCTAATAATATAGAAGCTTAATTTATTATAGCTATAAATAGAAATATTAATAATAATATTATAATTAAGAGATATAAAATAAAGTAAAAGTTAAACTAAGAAAAATATTAGCTTTTATTTATTCTAAATAATACTTAGTATATTAAAGAAATCCTTTTCTTAGAATACTTATATATTTTAATATATTTATGTTTTTACTTTTTAGATAGTAGCTTTTTATTAATTTTAGCTAAAAGAATTCTAATTTAAATATCCTTTAATTATAGTATTTTTTATATATAATAGCTTTATTACTAGCTATTTCTATTTATAAATTAATTTGGCTTTTATAAGTTTAGTATCCTATAAATATTTCTAAGCTTTTTATATATAGAAGTTTTAGAAATAGTTTTTTACTACGTTTCTTTTCTCTTTAGTATTAAACCTAATTAAATAACTTAAGATATAATTATTATAATAACTTTAAAGATTATTATAATAATATTATAAGTATAAACTATAAATATATTTTAGTAATAATATTTTTAACTAACTTTATAATTAAGAAGTATAAATATTTTGTAATAGTTATTTTATTAGTAAATTATATTTTAGATTATTTAATTTTTAATTTATTTATAATAAAGAGGGAAAAAGCTATTTATTAGTAAAATAGATAAGAAATTTCTATATATTTCCTATATAAACTATAACTATATATTATATATAGCTACTACTCTTAGTAACTATTATTATAGTAATCGTTACTACTTTATACTTATTTACTAATAGTATATATAGTTTATATATTATACTTTCTTTTTAGAATTTATTCTTTCTCCTCTTTATACTCTTTTCTTTTTTTAAATATATTATAACCCTAATAACTTTTTTATATTATTATATAATATAAATTTTCTTTTTTTTTATTTTATTATTTTATATTAACTTTCTTTCTTTTTATAGTAAAATTATATTAAATATTACTATTAATAGTAGTAAAGATACTACTCTAAATATACCTATTATACCTACTAATTATACCTAAAAAAGAAATATTAAAAATCTATATCTAGGATATTTAGAATAAGAAGGTTTAGAAGTTAAAGCTTAGAAATAAGTTTAATTATTATAAACCTCTCTAATTATTATAATATTAACTTCTTTAAATATAAGTATTTTAGGAAATATATTAGTTATAGTTTATAATAAATAATTTTATCTTTAAAACTATATATACTTATTTTATTAAAGAAGTATTTATAAATATCTCTCTTAAGTTATCTATAAAAAGATTTATAGCTAATATTTTTAAAGTTATTTATACTTCTACTAAAGATCTATTAGTTACTATCTTTTAAAATATATTTCTCTTTTTAATATTTTTAATTCCTACTAATTAATTTCTAATAATAAATTATATAGTTCTCTATACTAAATATATTATAATTAATATAGCTAACTTTACTCTTATAAAATAATTATATTTTATATCTTAGAGTTTTAGGACTTCTTAATTTAATATAAGAGATAATAATATTTTTAATAATAAATTTATTATTTTCTATTTAATTTCTTTTTATTTATATTTCTTAAGTTTAATAGAAGTATATTATAACTAACTATAAGAAGGTTATAAATATTATTATAGCTCTTATTAGAAATAAAAATACTTTTAAGTTTAAAAAGAGATATTAAAATTAATAACTTAATATTAATAAAAAAATTTAAAAAAATAGTAAAAGTTTTTTAATATTATTAGTACTAATAATAATACTTCTAATAGTAAAGTTAAACTTATAAGCTTTATTTCTATTTAGTTTAGAAATAGTAATAACTTAAATACTAATTAAATTAATAATATTTTAAAATATTTCTAACTTTAAAAATATCTCTCTTATAACTCTTTATATTAATAATGTTAACATATAACGTCTTATTATAATAATAACAATAATATAATAATATTCTACTTACTTAAATATTCTATATAAAATAAACGAATAGACTTTTATATATATAACCTTATATAAAAGTGTTTAGTTTATTATAAGCTATAACTTTATAAATACTTATATAATCCTTAATATTATATAATCCTACTTATATAATTAAGAGCTTTATAGCTTATATTTTAGGTTATTTTTCCCCTCCTTTTTCCCTACTTTAGGATATAACCTACTAACTACATTAACCAGAATCATCATAATACATACCTTCTCTATTAATTATCTATATAAATAAATACCTATAAATGCTCAAAATTATCATATTTTATTATAATATATCTTTATCTATAACCCTATACTATATAGGCGTATATACTACGCCCCTGAATACTCTTATACCTGTGCTAACAAATAATATTATTAAAAGTAATTTTAATATTAAAAAAATATAATTTAAAAAGTTATATCTTAATAATTTAAGTTTAGGAAACCTTTCTAAAAAGAATAATATCCTATTTAGTTCTAATTATAAAGATATTATTCTTAAGAATAGTAATATATATAATACTATTTAAGAGAATTAAAACTAATAGAATACTAACTTTTAAGATTCTATTTTTTAAAATATTATTTTTTAAAATATTATTATAAAGTATTAAAACTAATAGAATATAAACTAATATTATACTATTTTTAAAAATAATAACTTTAAGAATACTACTCTAGAGGATTAAAACTATAATAATATTTCTAATAAGAATAATAACTTTATAAACTTTACTTTTTTTAGTAATATATTATATAATTCTATAAATAGTAATAATAATAATAAAGAGGATATTTTTAGTTAAATATTTATTTCTCTTTCTAAGAGAAAAATTAAGTTTATTTTTAAGTATTATAGTTTAAATAGAAAATATTTTAAGTAAAAGAATAATAGAAATAGAATAGTATAAATAGACTAATATAAATAGAATAGTAAAATAGTAGAAATAAAATAATTCTAATAAGAAAATTAATCTTTATATAAAAAAGAAATAACTTTATAATAGATAAATAATAAATATAAAATTTTAATATACTTTACTTAATTATTATAAATAAATTATTATAAATTACTTTTTCTTAAGTTTAATACTAAAATACTTCTTCTATTAGATTTTACTACTTATAATCTATAAATATAAATAGAATTTTTACTTATACTTATATTTATATCTACTTATATACTTAGTAAACCTATCTATTTATAGCTTAGGTCTACCTATAACCTAACTTATTTATATAGCTACCTATAGGTATCTATAGTATAGGTAATTCGAAGCCTACTTAGGCGACGTCCAATATAAGAGCCTAAGCCAAGGTATGCGATTGAGGCTTGTCTAGTCGTCCATCTTTGCACGGGAAGTCCTCGCAGCACAATGAAGCCAATTCTATTAATGAGCTCATCTCGGACGGATGCGAGAGTAGAGTCAAGCGATGCGGGAAGGATGAACGTTGACTTGTCGACTTCGGAAAGTTGCAAGTTGTTCTTCTCGATGTCATGGATGGCGTTTTCAACGTGAGTGACTTCGTCAGGGGTGAAAAGGCGTAGCTAACGCCTGGTATCAGCTTCCAGATCTTCTTTCGTCCACACAGTGCGGCCGACTATGGCATCTGGCATAGTATCGTAGGGTTCTAGAAGGTCGTACTCCGGCTCTCGCTGCCCGGAGCTCAGGCCGAGTCCATGACCCCAGTTTTGAATTGCCGTGGTCTTTGGAACTGCGGTAATCGTAGACATCTCGAACAATGGGTAGGGTTCAGCAAGTGACGAAAGGGATTGAGGATAGCAGCTGAGCACAGGGCAGATGATGATCTTCCGGCTAGTTGATATTGGCGGTCACAGAAGAGCAGAAGAGCGCTCTTGGGATCAAGTTTGTAAAGCTGATGGGAAGACATCCTTTTGTATCCGAGAGCCAAAATGGTTTTTAAACACCCTCGGAACAGCTTCAGATATCTGTCTGATACGCTGCCCATCCTCCTTGTCCATGACTTCTTCCTCATTTGGCTTCGATGTACGGGAGCTCTTCCGACACCACGAGTTCGCCTTCGTGATTCGAATGCCGTGTCTCCTTGCAGGATTCGCATTGTCCTTCCTCGGAGAAAGACCGGGGGGGCTAGTCGGAGTCGATGTGTCGAGCAATCACGTCGCTTCATCTCCTATCAATCGGTGCGATAAGGCAACGCCCGCACCATCTTCCCGAGGAAGGAGACTCCGAGGACCCACTATGGCGCGAACGCCACCCCTGGCAGCATCATTCGCAACTTCAACGAAAACTGGTCATCGGAATCTCTTACTTAGATGACGTTTTTTTTGGTGTGTTGCTTCTGTTAGTAACTTGAAATGGCTGTATTGACACCATGTGAAGCCGAGACTCAATGTAGTCGGTGTATACTTTGGAGAAAGGCGATGCCTTTGCTTGGATATGCGGTGGCTGCGGCCTGCTTCGGTGTACATAAACAGCAGCAAGCGCAGATGTCGCAAGCAAATCGTAAAAAATACAGATTTCCGAACCAAGTCTGTGTTTTTCTCACAAGCTTGTAAGACCATATCATGTCATCCAATACCATCACCATGCCAATTTTGAAGGTTCAAACATCCGAAGCGAAGGACAATGATTCTGCCCGGAAGTCTTCCCGTCCTCGGGTCTTAGACACATGCATGGACGGACTCTCAACTATCGATGGCTCAGGGGCAACTATCGGAAGAAGCGCTGCCATCGCAGGTATTCCGAAATTCACAGACCCTTATCAGGAACGTAAATGGGTCCTAGAACGGATGGCCGGAGCTTTCCGAGTGGTTGCAAGAAAGGGCTACCTCGAGGGTACTGCTGGTCATATTTCAGTCCGTGATCCTGTCGACCCTGACACATTTTGGATTAACCCGTTCGTCAACCGTCCCCTCCATCAATACCCTTTCATCTCACAGTTGCTAATAAGCCGCAAAGCCTAGCCCGCCACTTTGGTCTCATGAAGGTGAGCGACTTGGTGCAGGTGAGCATGAATGGAGAGATCGTAGGTGGCAACCATGTAAGTTTGGGAACTTATATCAATTCACTGTACTCATACTGAATCAACGAGGCATGCATCAACAACGCCGGTTTCAACATTCACTCGGCTTTACACCACGCCCGTCCCGATGTCAACGCAGCGTGCCATTTCCACAGCATTCACGGAAAAGCTTGGGCATCCTTCGGACGGCCACTCGAGATGCTCAATCAAGATGCCTGTACCTTCTACAACGACCATGCCGTCCATGACATGTTTGGGGGCATTGCTTTTGAGGCGTCGGAAGGGGAGCGGATCGCGGCGGCATTGGGACCAAACAGGTGCACGATATTGAAGAATCACGGCCTTCTAACAACGGGGAAAACTGTCGACGAGGCTGCGTTTCTCTACACTCTGATGGAAAACTCGTGCCGTGTCCAACTTCTTGTGGAAGCAGCTGCTGCTTCTGGTATTCAGAAGTCGATCTGTCCTCATGAGGAAGCGGAGTATACATACCGACTGACCACTCCCGAGGCCATGTGGCTTGAATTTCAACCCGACTATGAGTACGAGCTGGTCGTTTCAGGAGGCGACTTCTTACTTTAACCCCAGATACCACAACAGACCATGAAAGGAAAGACTTTTGACCAACACAAATGTGTCATCATCGGTGATTTATCTCTTTTCTTTCTAGTCTTCTGGTCATGTGCTTGATAAAGTTCTATACGCTACACAAGTATTGGAGTACCCTAATGCATTCTGGAAACTGCATTTAGGTCAACATTTAAAGACGTAGTTGAATGTTGAGAAAATTTCTCAGCCCGCCCCGTAAAAGAGGTACACAAGATATAAACCCAGTAAGATGCAATTGAGTAAGGCCACGTTCTCAAATGCTTTCAGTTACGACAGCCTCTATACCGCTGGTGCCTGGCCCAAGGCGTTTTGTAGTCTGGCTGTGCGACAGCACCGTGAATTGCAGGTAGCGAGACTGTGACTTATAGTGAATAGAAGAAACTTCAGTGTTTCTTCTAGTTGGAAATGAATTCACCTTGTCATTTTGCCTCTAACGATGATCCCCAGATTCATATAAAGCACTTCCATCAAACCAGCTACAAACTGAGCAAAATGAGAAGGGGCAAGCCATACTCGACGTTATAGGCCACTTGTCTTTGCCAACCGCATTTGGATCTTATACCACTTGATTGGACACCCCGATATTTATCATGCAGCTCAACTCTCTGGCCCTTGCTTTGGTCGCTGGGCTCGCCATCAACGTCCAGGGCGCCGCTATCCGCGCACTCCGCAACGAGTCCGAGCCCGTACTCATGTACAGCCGGGTAGTCGAGGCCGGAACTCTGCAGTACTGGAGCTCTACTTCCGAATCTTCTGCCAATTTCGACTGGGATGCTGCCTGGAAGAACCAAGTATCCTGGCCGCCGGTTGCTTCGCCGGCGGGATTGGAAGCCAATGGCCAATGTGGCAGTAACAACGTCGTTTGTTCCGACACAAACGGCGCCCCTACGGACCTGTGCAAGAGATTGATCCACACCCTGCTCAACAGCCCTGGCGTCATCGTCCCCAGCAATGTGAATGGTATCTCGCTGACCTCGGATCGCTCCATCTGCTGGATCGGCTGGAGGGACACGATTACCAACATGCCGCAGGTATGTACATGTAGTTTTGGACTTGTCTCCCTCTCTCGTTTGTGTGCTGCTTTATTGAAACATCCTTTGTCAAGGGCAATCTCGTCGACGCCGCTGCGGCCACTATGGGCAAATGTGGATCGGCTGTCGACGTTTCGGGTTGGGCAGAGAACGTCAATCTCAACAACATTTGCAGCCGCCAGTGTCTGTCCAATCGCTTGGGCTGCTGGTAGACTGCGATGCCTCTTGACGCTCGAGTGAAGGCAGGTATATCCAGTCCTACGAGAAACATGCAGTGGATAAATTCAAAGCTTACACAGTTCCGAATTTTCGATTTGCCTATCTGCAAGCCGAGTGGCCTGCAGCAGAGATTGTAATACACAAGCACGGACGGGCGTTTCTTCTTTTGTTTGGCCGACAACATTGAATCAATCGTAGGGACTCTAAGAGCTTCAACAGAATGAGGGCGAACGCTTGTGGTTTGTGTACTACTTAGCTAGGTAGTTAGAAATGGAAAGCCCGGTGATGATCGATACGTTGTCCTTTCCCCTGACAGAAACCTTCCGCATGGCCAAGGACAGTCCGTTGTATTTGCGGCGATTTTGAGCACAGCATACTTCGTATAGGTTCTTATGGCGAAGTAGGAAACTCAGTACGGTGATTGTCACCTTCATTTTGTAAACTGCCACTGCTTGACCTTCAACAGGTTATACAGAACCACCAGTGTTGGGGTCGCGACTCCTAGTCTTCGCGCGGTGCGAATAGGGTTGCCAAGAATTACCTCAATCTCCATTAGTCGTCCTCTAATAGCATCCACCTACATGCTAGGCTTCAAGCGTGCTTCCTTGGATGTAAAAGCGACCATATCTTCTTGAATCTCCGACGGAAGCCCGCAGCCAGCTGCTCTTGCGACTGTCACAACTTCGTCCATGGCGGGCCGAATGAGTGTCTCAATGCCTCCGGCATCCTGTACCGTCCCCGAGTCCATGCTTGTCAAAGCGCAGACTGTATTGAAAGATGCATTCCAGATAAGCTTTCTCCATCGATGCCAGCTGATGTCTTCTTGAATGTTGCACTTCGCTCCTCCAAGATTATACATGTCTGCAAATCTGACACACGAGTCTCGAGACTTTCCTTGGTTCTCAAACGGGAAGGGTGAGATTTGGAGGATATCCGGATCATTGTGGAGAAGCTCACGGCCGTTGAGCTCACATCCGATCATGGGGACGCCTGACAGAAGTGTGATTTTTGGAAAGGTGTCAACGAAAGGTTGCTCGATGTCGATGCCATTTTGGACCAAGACAATTGAGGTATGATCCATGGTAACTGCGGGAGCGATGATATCCGAGATTGAGTAGACGTCAGGCAGGTTCTTGAGAGCGACGACAACATAGTGAAAAGGGCCATGTTGGAGAGAATCGTCGACAGTGCGCTCAACTGCCCGATGGTATCAGCTTAAGACCTCATTTTGACAGATGACGTACTATTATTGGGTCTCCAAGATTCAATTTCCCCATGGTCGATGCTCTGGATTCGGAACCCTTGGCTTTTCACCAAGTCATAGTTCGACCGCAGGATGGCCGTGACCGTTGCCTGCCCCGACTTCTGTAGCGCCAAAGCGCACATCGTGCCGACCGGGCCACAGCCGACAACGAGTATCTTTACTTGCTCCATGATAAGTACGAAACCATTTGGCAAATTGATTGATGTTTCATTATTTGAGTCGATTGATTGCTCAAATAAAGGAGAGAAACACTAAATACATATTCTCAGTATCTAAGTGCGCCGCAGGCCTTTGCCGGCGGCCTGTTCTATCTTTTACCTCGCGCCTTATCTGACGCGGCAAGAGACTGCGAGAGACTAACCCAACCAGCAATACTACTTCCTCCCCACGATGCGCCGTACAGAACTCTTGAACTTTTGCCACGAACTCACACTAGGCACCTCGAGGTCCTCCTCCGCCTCCAACTCAGCCAAACCACTCTGCAAGTCGACATCTTCAGACTTGATGGCCCAAGTATCTCCGCGGTACAAGAAGCGGTGTACAAAGTAGATGACCACGAAAAGTGGAAGTCCGATGTACGCCGAAAGAAAGTCTGCTACCGACCACCTCGAAGGGAAAAACACCGTGAACCCGTTCAGCAGACAGAGAATAGCGAATACGACCAACGAGATCCATGCACCAACCGGCTGCAGCCATGAGCGAGCGGTGAGCATTTCCTTCGGCACTTGCTGGGTTTCACAAGCCTTGCGGAATCGCAGGTAGATTATTCCACAGCAAACCCAAGAGATGAAACCGCCTGTGTTAACGAGGTTCAGCAGCCAGTTGAAGACGTCTGCCGCCGACGAGTTGACGTTCATGTATGCCAAAAGCGAGAACAGAGAGCTAGCTATGACAGCGTAGATCGGAACTCCCTGCTTTGTGCACCGTCTGAAGATGGCTGGGGCGCTCCCTTCGCAGGCCATCGAGTACAGAGATCTGCTGGCAAGGTACAGGAACGAGTTTCCTGCGGACCAGGCAGCAGTCACGATAACGGCGTTGATGACACTGTCCAGACCTTTGATGCTGGCGTTCTTGATACCGACGACCCAGGGGGACGAGGCAGCACCCGAGCCGCCGTTTGTAAGAGCTGAGGCATCGGACGGGCAAATGACAGAGATGGCAATCGTGCCGCCGATGTAAAAGACAACAAGACGCCAGAAGAAGTTGCGGGCGATCTTGGGCAGGTTGCGACGGGGCGACTGGACTTCTCCAGCCGTAACGACGATCATCTCCGGGGAGAAGGTGAAGGGCAGAACGCTGCTAAGAAGCGTAGATAGCGCCGCCACGAATCTTCCTGCGTCACCGTCGACAATCATTGTCTTGGTGGCGCCGGGGTGTTGCCAGTAGCGAAAGCCCAGTCGATCATGGCTGGGCCCACCGCCCCAGAAAAGGATGAACGACAGGATCAGGAGGCCGACGATCGTGATGACTTTCAAGCTGGCGAACCAGAATTCTGTTTCGCCGTAGAACTTGACCGGTAGCAGATTGAGACCGACCACCAACAGAAGCATGATGGTGATCCAGACCGCATTGTTGACGTTCGGGTTCCAGTACTCGATAACCAGTGCGGATGCCGTAAGTTCGAAGGGGACGAAAATGGCGAATGAGTAGAAGTACAACCATCCCATCATGAAACCCAAGCTTCGAGAGACGTAACGGCTTCCATAGTAGTTCATTGTGCCGCCCGGCAGAGGCAGGTATGTTGAGATCTCGACGACGGCGGTGAGGACCATGTAGATCAGGGCGGACATGACGACGTAGCTTCCGACCAGGAATGCCGGACCGCCTCGGGCCAAGGTGCCGCCGGAGCTGACGAAGAGGCCAGTTCCGATGGATCCTCCGAGTGCGATGAACTGTGCATGTCGTGATGATAGGCCGCGCTTCGTTCCCAACTCTCTATTTTCGGCGACAATGTCCGACTCTGGGCGGGTGACTTGCGGGTCGACGCTGTGTTTCGCCTCGCTGTCACTTTCAATTTTCGGCTCCCTTTCGACCGACATCTTGGCGACCGGGGCTCTAGGAGAAAGACGCCAGTGTAGAATGGAATTAAAAACACGTATGATGATATGTTCGCCTGCAGAACATATGCATGTTACTCCGAGAATCCACCGCTACGCCGCGATGATTATATATGTCTGTACGAACCCCTTTAGCGGATTCTACACGACGTCGTTCACGATCACGTATTTGACGTTTCAGAGATAAGAAGTCGTCTTATCTGTACTACGCAATTTTAGCTTTGGATGGTGGTCATATCCTCCCGCAAGATATCGGAGTCGGTTGCTCCAAGCCGTGTGGCCGGAAAGTGGGCCGCATGTGATAAGCGTGAACATCGGACGTTGGTCGGAGATGTTCCCCGCGCTCAGTGTGTGATGCGTGCAGTAGTTTGGTGGTATTTAAAATTCAGCCGGGGGTATTGCCGTCCACATCGTTCTCACAAACATCAGCTTAATCATCTTGGTTTAATATTGTATGAAAATGAGATTCACGGACGCCCTTGTCTTGGCCGGGGCCGCGCAGACAGCCGCACTCAACGTTGGCCCAGACTATCAGTACCCAATTGAAGGTATTCCAACCCCGCTTCGGCGGACTGAGAGCCGAGTTGACTGATCATCATCAGATTTGGACAAAGATCTCCCTTTCTCACAGCCTGTTACGTTTGCCCATTTGGAATGGCAGAGATGTCTAGCTGAGTCTCATAACAAAGTGAACATACCCAACTCATCAGTCCTCATTCGCCGTCTAATCAATGTTTTCAGCCTCTGGATGTTGCGATCTTGGGGTTTCCTTACGATACGTCGACGTCATACCGCCCCGGAGCTCGCTTTGGACCCAGAGGTATCCGCGCAGGATCATCCAGAGAAAAGAAGGGTCGCAGCTACAACACCGTCTGGGGCGTTGACCCATACGAAGAGGGCCTAGAGATTATCGACTGCGGCGATGTACCCATCACCCCTTTTGATGCCCAGCATGCCTTCAAGCAGATGGAGCAGGCGTATCGTCAGATTCTCTACCACCCCACATCGGACAACAGTACGCCGCCGATATCGCATAAGCCAACTCTGTAGAGTTCTCGCTAACATGTCATCAGATCAATGGGAGCACCCAAGAATCATCAGTCTCGGTGGCGATCACTCCATCGTACTGCCCATTCTTCGTAGCCTAAGGACTGTGTACGGCCCAGTTTCTGTTATCCACCTTGATTCCCATCTTGATACGTAAGTCAATGTCAATTCTCGGAGCAGAATTCTGTGCTGATTGGATCCTAGTTGGGACCCTTACGAGGGATATACCGGTATTGTGTCTAACCAATCCGCAATTACTCATGGTACCTTCTTCTGGCACGCCAGCCGCGAAGGTTGTGTGAGGAAGGGCACCAGCGTTCATGGCGGCTTGAGGACCAAGCTCTTCGTAGGCGTCTTACTTCCATCATGTGGGCAGATTTAACTAACAGATACCAGGGACCGAAGGATTATGAGATCGACAGAGATGTCGTCGGCTTCACCATCATTGAAGCCCACGAGATCGACGATATTGGAATGAATGGTATCATCGAGAAGGTGAAAAAGGCTGTCGGTGACACTCCTGTATATCTGTCCATCGATATTGACGGTAATCCACCATCTGCCTTTGGGGTAACAGAGCAAAAGGCTAATAAATGCAGTCCTGGATCCTAGTATTGCTCCCGCAACGGGCACCCCAGAGTCGGGAGGCTGGACTACCCGTGAGCTGAAGAGGTTCTTGAAGGGGCTCAAAGGCTTGAACATGGTTGGCGCCGACGTCGTTGAAGTCAGCCCACCTTATGATACTGTTGCTGAGACGACCTCAGTCGCTGCGGCAGATCTAATCGTGGATATCTTGGCCGGCATGACCAAGAAGAAGGCCTTCAAGCCAGCACCTGAAGTCAAGGATGAGCTATGAGGAGGCAATCCTATCCAAGCTAATTACTGTCTTGCATGCGTTGGGCGGATAATCAAGTGTGCTGATGCTGCTGGCGATGCAGCTGAGACCATCGCAGATCAGCTTACGTTGGGCTACAAAGAACTATTCTAGCCGACAGGTTCCGTTATTCTCAGTGGTTAAGATATGTATGTGAGGTTTTTCTAAGTAAGAAACGGACAATGTACTTCCGGAGCAATACTGTCAGACATACGGCGTGTTTATCCGGTCGATCATTTGGGCACTTAATCTGAAGCTTACGCCCAGTATGACAAGTCAGAAAGCCGGGAGTTACATAGTCATCAACCGCGCGGGACGGATACAACCATCTGCTTTTCAACGTCGATCATTTACGATCAACATCAGAAGCAGCATGTGTATCTATATGCAAAAAAACGATGGCTCGGCCACGGCCCGGCCCGCCGCCGTATTGCCCCGGTGCGAATGTTTTTGAGCCGCGCGGGAGGGTCCCTGCTACCCCACTTCGGCGCCGCAAGGACTCCATAGCCGGACAAAATTCCAAGTTGAATCGGGAACGTGACTGAATTTACCGCGCGGCATACCCCGCTCGTCGCTGCCCACGGCAGATCACTCAGTGGCCAACAAGACCTGCCGTGCTACCGTCTCTCATCACTTTTCAGAAAGTGTGTTAGTATGGACGGCCGAATGACTCTGCTGGAAGTAATTGCCATAGCATGACTACCGCGCGCTCATCGACCAGGCTCGGGTATTGTTAACCTGCTGTATTTTTCATTGCTTCGTATGATTAAATATTTAAGTCGGCGGTTTAGATCTTCATTTTGCGAAGTTCACCTCTGCATAACAAACTTGGACAGTCTTCTTCAACTTAAACTTTTGCATCTGCATCAGCATGTCTATTGTTGCAGTTATTGGGGCCACCGGCGCTCAAGGAGGCTCGGTCGTCACCCAGCTCCTTCAAGACCCAAAGTGGAAGGTCCGAGGAATAACAAGGAACGCCAATAGTGAAAAAGCCAAAAGCCTGGCAGAGAAGGTACGCATGAAAGTCTCTCATAATGAATTCCTGTCTCATCGTGTCTTCTAGGGGGTTGAAGTCGTAACCGCCGATGTCAACGATGAGTCCAGCCTGGTCAAAGCCTTCGAAGGAGCAGCAGCAGCTTTCGTTGTAACGACTTATTGGGAGTCTGTTCCAGCCTTGGGCCGTGATGTCGCAGGCCTGGAGGAGCTCGAGCAGCTGAAGAACCTCGCTAGGGCTGCCTCGCAGTCAACCACGCTCAACCACTACGTCATGAGCAGCTTGCCTCCTGCAGACAAAGCCTCCAATGGGAGGCTTAAGGTCCCTCACCTTGACTACAAGCAACAGGCCATAGATTGGATGATCGAAAATACTCCTGAGTTGTGGTCAAAGACAACAGAGTTCTGGCTGGGTTGGTACACCTCGAACCTGGCTTTCTTGCCAACCATGAGATTCACTCCAATTGTACGTCAAGAGACAACTGCAATTCGTCTATATACTAGACATCACTGACCAGAGTACCATTCAAAGCCAATGTCCGCAGGGTATGCGTTCATCGTTCCGTCGTCCCCGTCCGGCATACTCCCCATCTCTGGCGACGCCCAAACCAACTCCGGCATCGTCGTTCACGGAATCCTCAACTCTGGGGCTAAAGCCCACGGTAAGGTTGCAGTGTGTGTCACAGATTACAAGCCCATGGCCCAGTTGGTAGACGTATTCGAAAAGGTTACTGGCAAGCCTGCGGTGTACCTTGAGATATCCGACAGCGACATGGCCAAGATCTGGGGAGACTTTGGAGCGGAGCTAGCGGCTCAGTTGAGATTCAGCGAGGAGTTCCCTGATTGGAATTCGCTCGCTCCTGGGAGAATCATTCCATTGGACGAGCTTGGTGTTGACGGCAAGTTGATAAACTTTGAGCAAGCGCTGACAGCGTTGAAGGATCAGATTGTTTGAAAGGGGAGATTGCTGGCAACGTTATCTTCTAGAAAAGCCCCTTACCTTTGCTGCTTTAAAGACACGATTCCAGTCCGTACAGATACCTAGACATCCATGAAACTAAAGTTCTCAACCCAAAGGCTCCATATTCTTGATTATTCGTAGCTTTCAATCAAATTCGATACTACTGTTTTAATTTATGCATGAATCTTGTGCACGCCTAAGAGCCTTTTATTTAGGAGCCCTCAATCATATTTTAGCCCTTAAGCCATGGAACCAAGGCGCTTTGTGCAATTCTCCTAGACCACAAGAAGTTCGACGGTAAGAAGTAGTCAGAAACTGATGTGTACGAATTACCACGACGAATCCGGCATTGACTCCGAACACTACTCGCAGATTCTGAGCCCATGGGATGAGATCATTCAAATACGATGACTGTTACTCCGACTCAGCTGACGTTGAGAGCGGTGGCTTTCTTCGGCCATCGTACACGTCGTCCACGGCTATTCGAGGCTGAAGGGCAACGTCAATGTGACCAGAGTAAGTGCCCAGAGAGGCAACTCTTTCGGCGGCACAGGGACTCAAGGGTAACTCTTTACCCCGGCAGTATAGCGACGCCCGCATGCCAGCAGTCTTTCAACAATGAGACAAGGCGTGGGTTTACTCACTGGCCAGTGCCAACCACGACGTTTGCTATTGCGCCCGCTCGCACGCCCACCTCATCAGCAGGGCCAACCGTTACATAGAAAACGTCCCTCAAATACGACCGACGCATTCCCTCGACCCGGCGTGTTGGGTCAGAAACTCCCACTGTGGAAGATACCTCGATCAGTCTGGCGTAGTGGTTGATGTCTATCGTCATACCCGGCACTCACTGCGTCGAGCTGATTCGTCGCGGTGCCACTTTTGGATGGTCTTGGCCGTCACCAACGACAGGTCGCGAGATGGTTTCGGAGGGGGTTGTATGGTGCTGCGCCGTTGAGATGCTTTTGTGTGTGGATCTTTCCTCTTCCCTTTTGGAGGTGGTTGCGTGTTTGCTAATCGTGCTATGCACCCCGGCCGGTGGGGGCCCAAAACGAGAGGAACATGATGGTCGCTGATATCTGAGGAATTCAGCAGCTCTGGGCGGTGACATCGCCATGACGGCTTGTCAGCTGCTATGTTTGAGACGGAGTAGCCCGTCCTGAATGGCAGCATTCCCTGGTTCAACTCCTTGTTTACCAGCCTCGCTACCAAAGTTGGAGACCGCTGAATGACGATGAGGCAACTTAACAACTGACCGGTGATATCTTTTACGGCTGAAATATGAAAGCCAAGGCTGCGTGAGTCTATGGTGGTCTCGGGAATAACCAGCCTTGTGGTGTTTCCTACCGATGTGGAGGGATGCGCATCCGTTCGGGATCTCGGCGTCAGTCCTGGAAGGCTCCAACAGGCTGGGGGAAGGGCTATCGGCTGTTGGGGTACTGGAAAGATATGCACAAGGCTCGGAGGATATTTTGTGGCTGGCCTTCTCGAGATATGACCACGATCGAGACAGATAGCCCAGATTGATATCTTTAGCGTTTGTATTGTTACCAAGCTTCTGTCCTGCTGTCATTCAAGCCACATGAACACCCCGCAGCGTGATGTTGATCATAAGCTGATGTCCACAAGACGCTGGACATGGCCACTTGCGAACCAAATTCTGAGATTTCCTGCCAGCCTCCGGCAACAGAAAAACAGCCTGCCGGAGAAATGCCAACAGACCGATTCGTGTTGCCTCCTCATGCCGTGTCGCATGAATCCAGAGGCCCGGAAAATGGCACATCTCGATAGGTCAACCACGATATCACCTAGATTGCTCGTCTTAACCCCTTGACATATCACACAGAGTCGGATCAATAGTGGACGGTTCGCAAGGATTCAATGTGATGAGGTGGATATTCGAACGATTGTAATTCGCTTGTTAGACCCTTTCGGTGAAGTTGGCTCGCTTTGCAGCAACGACTTTGATAAAGGAACATGGGTTTTGGCGATGGGGCCCATCGGAGGCGGGCATGAGGGCCGAACCTTCAGATCGCCAGATTGGCTTTTCTGACCGCGAAACCGCCCAGCCAAGTTCCTCTTTCCTCCGCCCAGAGCCTTACGGAGATGTCTCCTCGTTGAGAAGGTGTTGTCGCCAAGGCTGGCCACAGCTCGGGTTCCCTCGATTGGCAATTTCAGCCGTTGCCGTTCGGTTCCAGACAACGTGGGCGTGAAGAACCGTTCTTCAGAGGTGTTTGGTGCGACCGCGTCCCAAGGTGCAGACTATGCAAACCTGACAAACATGTATGCACGTGGACAGGTTTTTGTCACGTTCCACGACGCGTTATCATAAAACGCATCGAATCATAATCGAGCTGATGCGCCATAACGCGGGATGTCCCAGACTTCTGGGACCGTTCTCTGCACCTCTGTGCGTGAATGCGGATGCACAATGTAATGACATAAAATCACGCCAGATATCCTGGAGACAAGCAAGCAGGCATTGCCTTCTGAATGAAGTGGCCAATCCAACATCACCAATGCCGCTACTGCTGCAACTTGCGGTATAGAGGTGCATCATGTATCAATACATGCTCGGCGCTCGATAGGACACTCCCCTGTTCGCCTCAATGAGACGACCACTCCAATAACGTTTCCAACACTCGTTGGAAGCTCAATTGAGGGACTTGCAGTAGTGATGTCGCTCGTCACATGGGCTTCACGCCATGCACCCCAGCGGCTCAAGATCTTGGGGATGACTCCGACGCATCGATCATTGATGCCCCTGGAGATTTGGTGTTGCCTCTCCCCAATAATTCGAAACTTCGGTCAAGAAGTGGATACCACCGCCGGTCGCTTTTGGTCGGTCGGTGAGGAAAGCTCAGAGCCAACCGACGAGTCACTGGACACGTGTTGACCGGCTTTGACATGGCCAGGGCTCACTGTATTGGCGTGTCAATCCAGTGTTAGTCCAGATATCCTGCCTGTCGGCGAGGATGGGAGGAGACGGTGTTCCATTTCCTGATGATAGGATGTGTTGCGTTGCGGGGTCCGACGCGCCATTCGGACAAAGCCAAAATCCTGCCTGTAAACAGAAATGGTGCCCTTGGACTTCAACGGACTTGCAATAAAGTCAGATTCGCTCTTCACTTCCATCCAGGTGAGGCTTACTTTGACATCAGCGGCAGTCATATCAAACGCGCAAACGACGATGCCGTTTTTCGACGGTTTCCCGCCGGTAGGCCCCCTTGGTAACGGTGATATTGAACGAAGATCATGGCTCAGAGTCCATCAGCGCCCACCGGCGGCGCACTGTGGATAACGTGGCAAGCGAAAACGAAATGATGATGCTCCCAGCGGTCGAGCAAACGTGGATTTGGGCTTGCAAACCGGCCGGAAACCCCGTCTGGCTCAATCTCGAACATTGGCGCATGGACAATGCGAAAGAAACCATTGTGTCGAAGATCCAGAGGGGCCCCTTTGTTTTCATGTCCTCTGGGGTGGTTTGAAGGAGGTCAATGGTGTCAAGTCTATTGCTGGATACGCAGTATGCCACGCAACGACCGCCAGACTGCCCAAACTCTGTAGAGCCCTGTCGATGGCTCGTCACATGAGTGATGGCATCTGCGAGACTTGTGCGGCGTGGCAGGATTTCGTTGCATTCGGAGCGGCGAGGGCAGAGTGCCCCTGTAGAGGGCAGCAGGATCAGCATATTGGGCAGGGACTGGGCGGGGCTCGTTGGGGGGGTTGAGTCGCATCACCGTGTTTGTTGACCCTCCTGACAGCTGCAAGACATCGATTTAAGGCATACAAGGTGCCTATTCCGTGTTAACAGCCAGGGGCTGAGGAGGTCATGGCGGTATGGCGATGAAGGCATTTGTCAAAAGGGCCCCCGTAGCGGCCAGAGCCACGTCTGCCGCCTGCAAGGACCAGTGCGCTTGGGCGTCAACTTGTTCGAAATGAGGTGGCAACGGAGCGGCATTCGTCCCTGTGAAGAATTTCGAGTCGCAGCGGGTGGGTTTTGCATGCAATCCACCAGCCCCTGTGTTGATGAGAATGCCTGGAGGCTGGGAGGAGCACTTGCGGTGCCGGGCCGTCGTCGTGTTCTGCAGAATAGAGTTTGACACATTGCTATTCATGGGTTGCGTGCGTGTCCATTGAGCCCCTCAGTGCCGAGATGCGAAGGGGATTGACATCTCAGTAAGGATAGAGACGTGTTGCAGAGATGAGGAGGAGCGTGGAGAGATTGCGGCGAGAGGGCGAAGTATCCATGGATGCTTACTGATTGATGCGCGAGAATTGCTGCGAGTAACCTTGGTTTCCAGCTTGCCTCTTCATAGTTACATACCTCTCTTTCCTACATAGACTAGGCACCAGACTTGGTCTTCATGAAGCAGGAACTACCGCTAAATCAGGATACGCGGTTCCTGCCCCTCGAGAAGCTGACCGCCATCAAAGGAAAGAGCGCGGAATTTCTGAGGCCCCCCCCAATTTCCCTTCCACATCCATCCACGACCTCCTGGGCCGCGTCACTCCTCACCGCCCATTGCGTCTTCAAAGAACAATGCCGTTGATCAACATGCATCTATGCTCCCTTGACGACTCAGGACTCGCATCCAGCATCGTCAATGGTCCACGTACCGCGAGCTGAAATCTTTGCGAACCGCCCAGGCTGAAAAAAGTCGCCCCCCTCGCAGGCCCCTGGGGACGAGACAACAACAATTAGACTCCCCTGTCACCGCCAACGGTCGTTGATCTTCAGGCCTTGTCAGCTGTACCAAGACCACCGTGCGCCTGTAAGACGTTTAAATCCTTCCGGACGCGAATCCCTGCCATCCCTGTCGAGGGGGCCGAAGACTCGACCTTGGGCACCGCCTGTGGTCCTTGATGGAGAGCGTTGCCCGTGGGAAAGGCCGGCGTCCGTCAGACGGCAACTGGGTCGCTCAGCCGTTGTCGAAAGGGCCCTGCCGTCGCATCACGGGACCAATGCAACGATCTTCAACCGTCAGAAAGCGTCATCTGCAGCCACGACAAGGATCTCAATGCGCATCTTGCACCACATAGCGGAGCTGGGGCCATTGAGAAGACATTCGGTTTACACCCTCAGTCAGGCGATGGAGGATCGCGGGGTTGAACCAACAACGTACCGTCGTACAACAGCTTTAGTGCTTTCGCCGTTGCAGAGCCTCCGCGAAGACGACCGTATCACGTCGAGGGCCGGATACACTGGAAGCACACTGGTCCATTTCCCACCAAACGCAGCTTACCAGACAGCTTTGGCTCACCAGCGGGCGCAAAAGGATTACTTCAGTTTGTTCCAGCGAATCGCTCAAAAAGGCTTTACCCACCACTACGCTTGAAGATAACATAACTCGCTGATACCATGCTCGCGCCCTTTAGCAAGTATCAAGGACGGAACGGTGGATCAGGCATCATTGACGGTTGTCAAAACTCTTCTTGGCGCTGCTAGCCTGCTGCGTCGCCACCCCCATCATCTCCCGAGGCAGGATTCCATTTGCCAAAATTACAGGCAGTCAGACCCATCGCTGAAGACATGAGGCTCGGTGAGCTTTCATTGTGGAGAGTGCCCACAACCTGTCAGAGAGACGGGCCGTACAAGGTTGCAGAGAGCAGACCCGTTGATGAAAGGCCCTCGGAAGACATGCCGTGCGAAGCAGGTCGGCAATAGCCCTGAGACTCACAGACACCGCTGTCACGGAACGGAGACAACACACTTGGCTCCAAAAGTGTCGCATGCCAGGGAACTTCACGCCGACATGGCAACCGGTGAGGAAGGCCCCGCTGCCAAAAGGGGGTGCGATGCCGAAGCGTTGACCGACCGGCCAGACCGCCAGCACCAGCTGCCCGGTGATGGTGTGCCGCTTTGCTGAAAAGCCTGGTGATGACTGTCGCAAACTTCCCGCTACTTCGCTTGCTCTCGCCAAGGAGATGTCGGATAATTCACGCCGTAGGGCTCGCGTCTGTTGGTCACTGTGGACCTGGGGTTCGGATACATCACACAGTTGGGGAAGCTCGGCACGATGATGTGATGATGAACGGCCGAACGACCATTGTGAAAATCCCGCTAGCACTCATGCCACCAGCACCCGCGCCATTGACGAGGCCTTGTCATTGGAGCGGTCTGCAATAAGTTTGCTCACCACCGGGTTTCGCATTGGTTGCAGCAAGCTGGATGTCAAAATTCGTGGTTTCGAAGCTCCGCACCGGTCAATCAAACAGACCAGGTGAGGGGAAGCCCTGGACGTTCTCTGAGTGGCAGAGGGGAAGCTTGCTCATTGCATGCGTACGGGCTGCATCTTTTGGCCTTGATGGCGCAGCCAAAGTCAATCAGGTGATGGCGGGCTTGAGGGTGACTTCCAATGGCTGTTGAGTTTGGCGCAACCACCAAGTTCATGCCGGCACTGGCAGGCCCGAAACCAAGCAATCCGAGTTCGCGGTTTGTCATTCATGGTCCTTATCATAGTCGTCCGACGGCATGAAGCACACGACATCCCGCATTTTTGACGCGCTCCTTGCCCGCCGGCTATCTGTCTATCTTATCTCAGCCATTATCTTCAGCAATCGGGCGCCTCCAGAGAAGCTCAATTCCCCCCGGGGTTCACCCTTCGAGAAGGTGACAGGAATAATGGGAACGGCAGATAAGCAGGCAGTAGATCTGTTAGGGGATATGAGATGTGACAAATAACGGGGGGATGGGGGGGGCCGATGCGACGCTTCAATTTCTGAGAAACTGAGGCCCTTCGCTTGTGCCCATCTGTCTAAGTGGTGAGCGCGACTGTCGCGCCGGCCGAGACTCATGGGCGACAGGACCAAAGCTAGAAGCTCGTTTCCAACGGGGAGGAGCAGACTTCATGGCCGCAGCTTGCGACATTGAAGCTTTACGAGTTCTGACGAGGAAATGACGGGTTGACCACTAGCAGTTGTGGACAGGACCCCTGGTGTCTTCGTCTTACTTTGCGCTGACTGCCCGTCGTTATGTGGGAGGCGGATGCAACTGTCAGGCTCCGATGAATGGCCATAGCTTCACGCAGCCGGAAGTTAACAGGGACATGCTTTGGCAACTCGGGGGGTTTACATTGGGCGCTCCCAGTCTTACCCGGTGGAAGCCGAGCTTCAATCGACTTCAGAGGTAACCTCGAAGCCCAGGCCATCTCGCGATGCTACCTGGAAGCGTATGCCTCGAAGCCAAATTTGCCATTGTTTCTGTGCAGCCTGGTCTAAGTTTACCTGCCGATGCACTGCAAATCCGGAGCAATACCGCCACGATGCAGCGTCAATTGTCACCCCAAAGCTGCTTAGTCGCAGCCCTACAATGACGGTCAACTTTGCCCAAAGGGGGTGTGTGTGTTTCCCCCCCTTACGAGAAACGTTGGACATACAAAACGGTTTGTTCGAAATCACTCAGTTCAACAGACGACAGCATATCGTTGCGCTCATTTCTGACCAACAGATTTATCCAGCAATGGCCGGCTTGGCGACGAATCCTCTTGAACAAAGAGCGTATCCACATCTTCACCGGTCACCCAAGTTAAGCAACTGGTATGTGATCGCCCCCGGCCCCATGCCAGACCATGGTGCAGAGCGCGCTGCGGGCCACGCCGCACCTGCACCGCCGTTGAACCATTCATTCGGCTGGGCAAGATGCTGTCAGTTGTCATGGTGGCCAGCAACCGCCTCGGCTCCGGCCAGAAAGCCACACCGGTCACCTCTCATCGAAGGTGTTGATGCCCATTCCGCTGTGAAATCAAGTTCAGCGGTCGCTCGAATGCATCCGAGGCTCAACATGGCATCACACACACATATGCCCACATGCTGACCGAGGCCACCTAGCATCTGATGTGGTCGTCCTCGCACCCAGAGTCTTCCCCGACAGCCCCGGACTTTGGTCTTGTTGCGATGTCGCACAGCGCCCAAGACAACGCTTGCCAATGAGCGTTCCATTGTGCCTGACGCAGACACTCAGTTACTGCGCATGTAGTATGTACGAATGACTACCGCAGCAACGCATCGCAACCCGGAACTATCCATCATGATGTACAAGTGACGTTGGAACGATGCCCGACATTCTCGACTGCAATGTCAGCTGAGACGCACAACATCCCAATCGCCAGCAAGACATTGGATTCCCATCCCTCTGATGCCCCTACCCGAAACCAAAGAGCCTGAAAGGCAATTACCCGCCCGGAGACACATCAAAGACACGGTCTCGGGCTATCGGAATCGGCGATGGTGACTTTTTGACACCCCACGGCAAAACCCAAGTGATACAGCATCCCATCTTTCTGTTCATCCTTCTTTGACCTCCCTAGAAGACCTTACCCCGGGAGAGCAGCAGCAAGCATTTTTTTTCAGATGACCATCCCATCGTGCGCACTAAGACGCCACTAACCCCCCACCTGCAAAATCCCATCATTCCCACGTTGGGCAGGTCGTCGCACCAAGGAGATACCGCGCGCGCCGTCGCGCTATTGTGCCTCCAACTCGTGGCGTGCGCGGGACGGACCAGCTCAGGTCACCAACGTGGCTCACTAACGGGCACCAAGAATCCTTACCGGCCTCTTCGCTCCTCGGCCTCAACCGCGCAAAAAATACAAGAGCCAGAGAGGTTGTCACTGTCAACCACGGCTCATACCCCACGCCCAATTACCGTGGGTTTCAACAACCACACACCCCCCGGTGGCCCATCCCAGTCACCTTTCCCCTCTACACCAGATTGCTCACCGAGGACTTTCACCGTCCCCCTTCCTTTCTGTCGCAGATGCCCTCCGTCCCTCGAGATAATCCAGCACTCGAGAAAAAAAACGTGGGCGGCCCCGGCCCGCGTGGGATGTCCCCCTCATCCCAAGAAGCCCACGCCGTGCCTCCCACGCGAAGAACCTCTTACTCGATAACATTCTCCATTGACGAAACATCTCGGTATCAAACCAGGCCAGACTGACGGACCGGCCGTATCCGTACAACCTCGCAACAGGCGCCGCAAGTGAGATTCTCGACTAACACGCCAGCCCCCGGTGCCCAATAGGCACCAGAACGTCAGACCTCCAGAGATTCGCCCCCAAAATCTTCTTGCCAACGCCATGCACCGCCCCGTTTCCGTCCAGGAGCAAGGAGCCCAACTCGCTGCACGTCAAAAACACGATTGCACAGCACGGCATCCCAAAGCACCACGGCACCTCTTCTCTTCACCGGTCAAGAATCACCACCAAAAAAAAAAAAAAAAAAAAAAAAAAAAAAAAAAAAAAAAAAAAAAAAGTCCTCCCCACATCCCTCCTCCTGCTTGCTCTGAAGGCCTCCACACCAGAAATGGCCAAGGCACTGACAGGTTACCATCTGGCAGCACTAAACAACCCTGTGACGTGTGGTAGCGCAGGAGCTAATTAGTCCTTCCTCCTCCTCCTCCTGCCCCCCCCTCTCCTCCTTCCCTGCAACCCTCAGCAATTTAGCCCAGTTTACGAATAGTGAACTCGGTATATGGGAGCAAGGGGAGAGAGAGAGAGGCACATGGGATGCTAGCTGGCACGCACACGCACACGCACACACCACACATTCTCCCCCCTCTCATAGAATAGAAACGACCTGGACGTTGCACTTGTCATCTCAACTAGTGAGTGGAGGGGGGTTGAAATGAGAGGTGGTGGTGTGTGCGCTTCCCGATGCTTGAACCTTGGATCGCGACCCCTTCGCATAGCAAACTGTAACATGGCCTCACTCAGCAGACAAGGTTGATGAACTGGTAAACGATGGAAGAATATCGGTAATCTTGAAGGTTTTTAGTCTCTCTCTTCTCTCTTAGTATATGACGCCCTGTTCTGTATCTGCCAAGCGCATCTTGGTTTTGTGGTGTATGTACAAACGCGATTGTCCCACTGTCGCTTCCCGAACCAAACCTCCCAATTGCCTGGTTGCCGTATCTGGGGTGGAGGCAGCGGACGAAGGCCAAAGGTGAACAATTGCCATGTCGCTCCCCACGGCTACATAAACCTACCTATGCAAACACCCGAAACACATGCGCTGCTAAACACCCGCCGCCGGGGTGCATACACATAGTAAATTCCCAAACTCCTGTCGTCTTCCCCCCCAAAATTGTCACCTTGAATTCCTCCAGAACAAAGAAAACCATCGTTGGACAAAAGCCCTGCCATAGCACCGGATAAAGGCCGTTCCATCAACGCGTATGCGTGTGAGACTGGTAGTCTTCGTCGAAGAAACGCCAAGCGGAAAAGACCGCAGCCCCAGAATCCAGAGCCGACGAGACAGAAGGGCGGGCTAATGCAAAGCCACGAGAGGTGTGGTGGCTTTCGCTTCGCTTTCTCCCATCCCCTCCATCTCACCCACGGTAGTGGAGGGTGCAGCAGAGTGTGGACAGAACCGGTCCCGTCGCGCGTGTCCGTTGACCGGGGGGGCTAGGACGGCCTTAGCCCCGGGGACCAAAGTCGGCTCGGCGTAGGCGCCCGAATAAAGTTGGATAGTCTGCAACGCCGTCCCTCTTTCCCTGCGGTCCTTCCCGCCGTCTGACATCGTAGTGCTGACTGATGTTGCTTGCTGTGTTGGGTGCGTGTCTCTCTTCGTATAGCCAAGAAGCCATCTGTATCTTTCTCTGTTGTCCCTTCTCTTGCATGTAATCCGGAAGAAGAAAAAAATAAATGAAAAAAAGCCCGCTTATCCCTTTTGCAACGCCATCTGCAATGCTGTATCCATGAACACTCCTTCGAAACAAAACGCCGTAGACCGATAATGCAGGTTCGCACCTGCGGAGATACTGTTTTCTTGTTCTTTTTTTTTCTTTTGCCGAGCCGAAAGGGATCCTCCTCTTGTGGACTGGGCGAGACCACTGATGATCATCGCCCTCTCCACCCTCACATCACCCACTGTGACTGCAGACGGGCAACCATGGAGTCGTCTCTGCCCAGGACCATCTGCGTGTCGCGGAAATGCTGCTCTAGCGCGATGCAGCTCGTTGGCAGACCGGTGGGGATTCATCGTTCTGCAGCAGTTGCGCAGTAGTCGGAGGTAATGTCGGCAAAAGCACCCCGACTAGCTGTCGACCATTGTGGGTGTGACAACCATGTCTTGGGTGCGTTTCCCGCCAAAAAAACACAGGACAAAAAAAACCAATGGATTTCTCAAGACAAACCCCGCATCTTCCTCATCCCATGATGTAGGAGAGCTTGACCCGGGACGTTGGAGGAGGGAGCTGTCGGGAGATGCGAAATGTGATGAGCCGGAGGCGCTGCGTGCCGGATCTGCGCTCGCGCCTTTGCTCAGATGGACGTAATTTGACGCGGTTGACCGTGATCGACAGAAGAACAAAAAAAAAATTGTGGACTCGATTACAAGCCGATGGGCGTGTTGTTGCGCCTGATCATGTTTTCCCAGGGGATGGGCGCCGAAGGTTTGCATTCACCTGCGAGTCGAGCTGTCAGTTTCACATCCTGCATGAGAAAAGAGAGAGCGCATCTGAATGCAAGCACGCAAGGCATGCTGTGTTGTGCTGTGCTGTGCTGGTGCCTCGTTCGACCCAAATTGTGCTCCTGGTGCTGCCCACTCTGCCACCCATGCCAGTCCCATTTCCGGCTGCTTGGTTGGAGTTGGGTGGGGGCAGCCCAAAGGGCCCTTTTTGCAGCAGATGGAATGAACCCCTGCAAATCAAACGTGGGTGGGAGAGGCGCTGCCACGGCGGAGCGAGGCCCGCACCAGAGACACGCAGAGAGGGGGAGAGGGAGAGATGCGGGAAAAGCGTCATAACATACTGCAAAGTTCATCGCCCCTGCCGATACACATTAGTTACTTGCCATTCGGAGGTCGGAAGGGGGAAAAGAGTTGGCTTGGGCCTGGAGGATCTACGGAGGCATAGGGGGAAGGGGAAAAAGAAATGGTCGTGACGTACCTGTACTCGAAGTGCGTGACGCACGGTTGACAGCGCTGCTGCGTGCGGATGTAAACTATGCACCAGCGGGAAACGATATAGCGCTTGTGACTGCAGCGGAATTCTCTCTGCGGAGGGGGAGAACATGTCAGTCTCTCTTGGTGTAGGCCTCGGAGTCAGATGCATACTTGAGTGTAGTCGCACATATTTCGTTGGTGAAGTATTCGGTGAAACCGTGGACGAGGTGAGGGTAAGTCGGGCCCGGCGGTCGTGGTGGTGGTGGTGGTGGTGATGGTGTAAGTCGATGAGAGCGCGAGTGTCGACGAGAAGCCGGATTGCTGAGTAGAAGAGCGAGGCCGTAGTAGGGGTATTAACAGTTTAAAAGAAGGAAACAACAAGGTTTGATCGTATTCTTGCAGCTAGGGCGTCGTGAAGGGCTTCGTACGGAGGGAGGGTGGAAGGCAGGATGTGATTTTAAACTCCAAGGTCGATGGGATGTGGACAAGAGTGAGGTGGGAGGAGTGCGGTTCGTATATAGCGTGTGTTGAGTGCTTCGGGGACAGAGAGGCGGAGGACAAGGAGGGAATGAATTAGAGTGGGCAACGCTAAAAGGGAACCCACGCAAAAGAATGTTGCCGGGATCAGTCTTGCAAGGCTTGCCGGTCCATATATACGCAAGTACCGCTACGTCGGAGGTATGTGAGTGAGGGAAGACATAAGACGGAGGAGCCAGAGCGAAATGCCTGTGCAAAGACATCTCTGTCTGAGAGCCCGAAGGGAAGCCCAGTCGGCCCCCCCAGCGAGACTGGCGGGTGCACCAAGCATCTCGTTGGACCCAGTCCCAGGTCGTGATTGCCCATGCCGCTCTGCTGGACCCTCAGGCCTGCGAAGCCAACCTTGACAACCGACTGAGCGAGCGGATCGGGCAGGAAGAAGAGGGAGCGGGAGGGTACGAATACTGTTCGTCGTAGGGGACCGGGAGGGTGCGGTGCAACACGCCCTGGAGCCACCGGTTTTGACCTCTCAGAGCGCTGAAGCTGAACATCGCTCACTCGTTCGTTCCTCCAACCTTGGTACTCGTTTCCTTCAGGCTCAGGCCGGGCCGAGAAGAGGGGGTGTGCGTAAGGTGAGTTTGTTTGGGCTTGGGAGCAGGTAAGGTCTGGTCTTGTCTTGGGGGAGTGTGCCGTGTTGTCGCTCAGCACCCAAGTCTCCAACGTCTATGTACCGTACACCGTGCTTGCTGCGCAGCACCAGATTGCCCACGTACTTTACGGGGTAATAAGGCCAACCGAAGGCATGACATGCCCTGCTGCGAGAACCTTCGTCCGCTCTGCCTTCGCCCCCTGGTCCTCTCCGTCCAAATACGTGCTTGTCCAGTAGGTGCTCCGTCTCTAGTTGGTGGTCCGTTTTCTCACCGGTCGCTACCTTTATATCGGTCTGAGACTTCATCTGGTCTGGTCTGCACCGGTGTGCTAGCAGAGTCGCCGCCAGCTAAATGAAGCAGCCAACGGGAACATGTTTTTGCCCAACGGGCCCGTGGCTACCAGACGGCGGCACAGCCAAACAAAACAAAACAGCAGCAGTAACATCAGCAGCAGGCGCGAATCGTTTTGGCCACCACAGCCACGCCAGCAAGTTCTGCTCGACCGTCTAGGCCTTGTCGTAGGGCAGTCTGCCCAATTTTGGTCGCTGGCACTAGTTGACGCCAGGGGAAATCCTCCCTCCGGACCGTCGCAGAGCAGCAACGAGACAGGCACCCGCCGGCTCCTCCCCTAGAAGCTTGCGTCTTCTCCAACTTCTATTCGACGGACGGCTGTGACGCGCAAAATTGAGGGGGGGACGCAAAACGGGAGAGAGAGCGGGTTGCACTTGGGATGGCGGTGATCCTAGGCCTAAGGACTGGCGCCTTACCTGAAAAGGGACACTTGAGGAAACAGAGTTTCCTCACTGTGCGAAGCTAGCCCAGTTGGGAGATATCGTCGGGGAGCTCCTCGTTAGTGTGGTCCCAGCTTTCATGGTCGTCTTGATGCTCTGTTGCCTCCCTCCCTCCTGCGGCAGCTCCATCAACTCCTGTCAGTCCGTCCCTGTCCGCCTCTTACCAATTACCAATCGACAATGGGTCCCCAGACACATGACTTTCGACTTCCAGGCAGGGATTATGGAAGCAGTGAACGCACGTTCTCTGCGTGCCATCATGACCCAGACATTGCGCTGGGAGCTGCCGGGGTCCCTCGCTCAAGGGGTCTGGGCGATATTGCTGGCTGGAGCGTCCCGTTGAATGCTGGCAAACGAGACAGCCCCAAGGAGAGAGGAAACAGTCCCGTCGAGAAGCAAAAGACGGAACTGACACTGCGCGGCAGGGTGCATCAACCCTGCCGGTATCTTGACTCCCTCGACGGGTGGACGGGTGGGACACTGGATGCGCCTGAAGCCGGACAGGGATGACGACAAGAGCCGAAAGTTAAGGTACCTGCGTGTGGCTTCTGAGCGGACGGACGCGGTCCTCTGTGCTGTGCTGTGTACACAAATAGTAGCTCTTCGCAATCGCGTCAGAGAAACGTGAACGTAAGGGAGAGAGCATCACACAGCTCAGCAAGGGTAGGTGCTGGCGCAGACGACTGGTGCCGATGTGGGCTTGGCTTGATGATTGAGCGGTACTGGCTGATGGACGACCAGTGGCCACGGGCAGTCCAAACAGTTCCCCTTGCTAGTCTTTAGCGCGCCCTTTTTGGTGGTGACTCTGGCCCCGATTATGCGCCACCTGAGTCAAGCAGTATTTCCCATGTCTAATGAGACTCTGAACCTCAAGAACGAGCATCATGGTTGTAGTGATGGTTGATGATGGTCAAAAAAAGCCTAGCAACTGATAGAAGCTAGTTGCCTCACTTCTGATGCGAGTGAGGAACGCGCATCATCAAAGACGACCACTGCAGGGCCTTGGCTGGTGGTAAATGCTCCATATAATGTAACAGGAGGAGAAGGAGAAGTCGAACATGTCTGCGCCGTCTTGGACCTGCCTCGTCGTAGTCGCATGCAATTGGTCGCGCTGGCTGGGGTTGTCTTATGCATGTCTTGTGCATCGATTCTTGTATGGCCCGGTATGGCGATATTCATGCCTCGGCAGCCCAATTGCTTCTCGCGTGTCAATCTCGTCCGCACCCAAGTCAACGGACTGCAATCTGCATCGATGAGGAAACTGGAGAGAAGGTTTTGCGGACAGCTAGCCACCGCACGTGGCGATGGCCCTGCGCAACGAAGATCATCAACGAGTTTGTCAAACCGAAACGGCGGCCAGGCCACTTCACTGCCAGTTCGTGCCACTTTCTGGGCGGTCCATTGCAGATGAGCCAGCACGAGACCCTCTTCCTTTTTCCAATAGCCCTCAAGGTGCCGACGCTAACACAGCTTTTGCAGCCTTGAAACCTGGGCGTGGAAGCCACCAACGCTGATACCATCATCTCCGAAGAAGAGATAAGGTCACCGCTTCTTCTGGCTGACGACATCTTCCATGAAGGACTTTGGGCATTAATCTTGCATCGTATTTGCCGGGATCGCCATCTCGAGTCCCACGAATGAGTAACTTGTCCACTTGCTGGCACCCCCAATCTTGCTGTCGTCTTCAAGCGATGATTGACAATCTCCACCATTAGCACATAGAAACTACCACTAGTCGCAGAACTTGTCCCATTTTCGGGGGCGTTTCAAATTCGCCTTGTCTTCGCTCACCAGCTGCTCTGTGTTCTGTTTCTCCGACTGGGTCATCCCTTCACCACGTGGAACGTCATTTCGACCGGCGGCGGGATGTCATCAACCGTCAACGGCGGTCCCATTGCTTTTCAACAGTCGTCCAGCCTTCCTTCCCGTCAGCCCCGGGTTCGTGCCGCCCGGCCCCGTAGCTGCTGTGTCGCTGATGGGTGTTCGTGCCTCGTGTTCAACAGGGAGATTGCCCGTCTTTGGAGATGGGGTAGTCCTCGTCGACAGACAAGAGCCGTCTGACCCACCGCGGCTAAGACCTTTAGCCCACTAGCACTCCAACATTCTGGAGTGCCTCGACGGCAGAGGGCGTGACTTGGTTTGCGAAGTTGCATCTGCGATGTCGAGATGAAGTCTGGACTCGCTCTTGACTCAACAGGCCTGTGTCGGCATGTACCGGTCCTTTTGCAGATAGAATTCGACCATCTGTCTTGGCCCTTGTCCTATCCTGGATCAGAATCACCGTGCGTTGCCTGCCGCCGCCGGCTGCAATGGAAATCCTAACGATCACCCCGTCGCAGAGCTTCAGCCCCAATGGTTAACCTCATTATACTTTCTGTGTTATCCGGCGACGTTGCATAGAAAGTCAAGTCAAAATTTGACGTCCGTGGAGATGCTGCAAGAGTCGAAAAGGCGTTGCGAAATTCGGCACCCGCGGCTGTACGGTTGCCCTCCAAACCGCTGGAGCATTGCTATTCGTTGTTAATCCCGATGATCTTCTGGTGACTCCGCCAGTGGTACCGCGACTCCTCCAAGGCGCAGTGCGCTGGGTCCTATCAGGATCGACAATTTGTTCTTCACGTGGTGCGCAGGTGCCAGTGTGACTTCGATGCACGTTACTCGGACCAGGGTGTGAACTCTGAGCCTTGATGATGATGGCCCGTAAAGGTCATTTCTGCATGTCAGTGCTTTGATGAGAGGTTAACTCTCAAAGCTCTGCACTTGCCCGGCAGGGTTTGGACTTGACGAAGACCCGAGCGTGTTGCTTGAGATTGCCAGAATTGGCCAATGTGGCTATCACATCAGACAGGTGACGCGAATCTTCGCCCGACGTTGGTCAAGCAGGATCTGATACCACTCACTATACCGACATGTTCAACCGAAGTGTCGCAATTAGAGAGAAGCGATGTCTCTTCAACGTGACAATATGCCAGTATTCAACACTGGTTGGTCAAGTGCCATGTGTAAGGAAACCAGCATTTTCCTTATGTCCGAGCCAACCGGCGAAAAGCAAACCACTAAGCAATTCCATTCAGCGGTCGAGCAGTACCTGGAGCCCTGCCCTGGCCATTTTAAACTTTCGAGGGGACCAATATGCGGGCGTCTTGCAAATCCTCTTGACCACAAAAAGCACTCGATGAGCATCCTGCTCCACACCGGTGAAGCTGCCTCCAGGGGTGCAGTCCCGCTACCTGTTGTCACGAGTGGCTGTCGGGGACGCAAGTGGTGAGATTGAGCGCTGACGAGTCAGGTGAACCCCTGCGCTGAAGAACTTGTCATCCCGGTTGGAGCTTCTAGCTCCGTTCTAGCGTCCGTGGAGATGGTGTTGAAGAACCAGAATTCGACACCACCACCATTTCCATCACAGACGCGCGTGTGTGTATTAAAGGTCCGTCCTGTGATGAGCCCTTTTTTTTTCTTTGCCGACGGCACTAGGCAGGGCTCTGGTGATAGCAAACTGTCCATGAGACATTTACCAAACTTCTGATGGGTTTGAAACAGGCTACCTCGCGATCATCGTTGTGGAATGGCTTCATTGAAGACCATTTCCGTCGATAGCGCGAAAATCCAGCGGCCATGTCCGGGTGGGACTTGTGACAGTTAGCTTTCCACGCCTCAAGGCACGCGCAGTGGGAAAAAAGGAGCTGTGAAGGCTGTCAGTGGCTCGTCACCCAATGCGTGTTGGGCCCTGCTCTCGCGTGGATGTTTCTTCAAGTAGCGCCGTGGATCATGACCGGCCTTTCCGTTCCTACGGTGCAAGATTTTATCGACGACCGATTGTAATGAGCAGCAAGGCTTGACCTGCTTATTTGCCCATGGCAGTCCTCTCGTCTAGACGCCTCGAAGCCAGGGCTATGTGGTGATGCTGGCTACCGGGCTAACCAAGGGCAGTAAAACGTCCCAGCAGCCCGGCTCATGAGCAACGGTGGCTGGCGCCAGTGCCGTTGAATCCTAGCCAAAATGGCAGCTAGGCCAATCAACAGCTGTCCCAGCTGGCTGTCTCAGCGTCCCAACGGCATGGATCCGGAATCTGATTCGCAAAAGGACTGCGGGCTGCATTTCCGATACGGGTATTTTCTCTGGGTCTTCATTTAACAAACGGCAGGAAACCCCCTTCTTGCCCGGTCGCTGTAACGCGGATTGAATGAGCAGCGACATGCCCTCCATAATCCATTTTTGCGTCCTTCTATGGGAGCTTTGGGGGGAGCCCACGACACGAGACAGAGACGGCCTGGGACAATAATGCGGTCGATCGCGATGTGGATTTGCGTCCGATGCCCACTCGGACCCGCTACCGCCAGCTGGCTTCGGAACTTCAGATATTACCCAGTCGTTGTGAGGGCATGTGGCGCTGCGGTATGCGAAGGCGCCGACCTTCCAGGTGTCCTGGGCGATCAACTGAAGTCGTCATCGTTCTATCGGCCTGCTTGGTAGCCAAGACGTGGCCATTGATGTCGCTTCCAAAGTTCCAAAGATGGCTCGGTTCCGTTGACGGTCAACGCTCCGGACAACCCGACCACGTCCAAGGGCAGGCAGCGCACATCGGTCGGATTCCACCCGACGCGAGATAGAAGTATTGTCAAATCGACTGCAACCTATCGCAAAGGCTGTGCGGTCCTTCGCAAATGTTCAATTACCGTGTGAAAGCCACTGAGTCAGGAACCTGGCAAGAAAAGCAACGCCAGCTGTGTGATTGCTGCGTTCGTCGTTTCTTCGCGCCGACGAGCTGGTAAGCCGGGCGGTTCGTCCCACCCGCTCCCGTTTGTGTTCTGCCCGCGCGTATGTATACATACGGCCAACATAGCTGTGGGGAAGATGGATAACGCCGCCTAGCGGGAGGATTGCCCCAGCAGTGCCATTCCGCCGGTTCCTCGACAGGCCGCTGAAACCTCGTCTCCCTACCGACCTTGAAGGAGGCGGAGCCGTCCGACATGTCCCATGGTCGACTACGATGGTTGGGCATCAACTATTGCGAATATCTCCATCGGATCTTTTTGTGCCGAACTCTGGTCGTTGATTGGCTCGACGGACGATATACCCCGAGATCCAGCCAGCCCTCTTCGGCGAGCGACATGGCCTCGTCGGCGAAGGGTAAGCCACTGTCGGATTACGCTGGGTTATCAGATTTCGTTGTGACTCTGGTGGATAAATAAAGAATCGCGAAGTTGTTGGAATCGTCGGCATATGTTTTACGAACTTGTCCGTCGGTTGGAGGCGGCCCAGGGGTGCTGTACCCTGCGTTCGTTCAAAGCGGGCGGCGATGAGCTCGGCATGCAGGTATGAAGCGCAGTCATCGGCGACGGTTCCACGTCTCCTGAAGGAAACGTCCTGACCGATCGGCTGACCGGTCAATCGATCATCGTTCCTAGCGGCCATCTCCACTGCATAGTTTCCCCCGTCCGCAGGATCGACCCATGTTGCCGTTCATTTGGGTGTCGACCCCCATCTCCAGCAGCGGCATCAAGGTGCACGTCGAAGTGGTCTAGCCAGGTGCGGAGACGCCGAGTCATAGTGATTGCCTGTTGGCAAGGCTTCGGTTTCGGTGGCAGGGTGTCGAACCAAACTGCCGAGGCAGTGCCTTCCCGACTCGCGGCAGCCTTACGGCGTCGGGCCGGACGGCGAGATTCTGCTGGGCATTAATACCAGCGACTCCATCGTGAAGGCGAAAGAACGAAAGCGAGTGGCAATACTGACCTCGGGCGCCAAATGGCTGGTACACAGCTTGGGTCGTGGCCGCAAGTGTCCAAAGTGTCTGTGGAAATCTCGTCAAAAAGGGGCAGTCGGTCGGTAAGGGAGCTCGTGGCGAGGAAGATGTTGGGTCGAATTGTGTGGATGCCCTTGCATAATTGACTGGAGGCGAGGATATTGATCAGCAGACTCGGTGTGTGTCAGTTTTGTTGTCTTTGTCCAGGATGGATCGTTCTGGAAGACAGAACATGTATCGAGTGTTGTCTGTGGCCGCCTATGTTGGAGTCTGTCCGGGCCAAAATCAGCTCCTGAGGCCGTTCGAATTGACTTCTCGCCGACCACTTTCTCGTGATATCGTCGGTCTTGGCAAGCAGGTATTTACTTGTACAAAAGCGGCAGGGGTTGACTGGAAGTCTCGCCTTGGTCGAAAAGTGGCCGGTATATGACATCCCCAAGCATGTTCGCGCGCTGGTATCAACTGTGAGATGTTCTGGAGTCAAGTCGGGCTTCTGGCGCCTGCCGTCCAGATCTTGACACGGCAGTGGTTGTTCTGAAGGTTGGAAGGAAGTTGCAGCCTTGCACCTTCCTCATGAATGCATAACCCAATCCCCCTATTTAAGGAAGTCGCACGCCCCCCCAGCGACCTCGTTCCTTCCACCTTTGTCACTTTGGAATACTTCAAAATAAACTCGGAAGCAGCGTCTGAAATGATAGATACAGAAAGAAGGTGCATTCGAGATCATGGATGTCTTTATTCGGGTCAGCAATCACGCGGGTTGATTTATCGTCCGGACGGAATATTGCTTTTATGTCACTTATGCCAGTTATTCCCAGTGGTTCAACTGCAGCATCTCTTATCTCAGCATTGGATTCTCCAGACCATTTGCCGTTTGAACACACCATGGAGAATTCGTCAAGACTCCGTCAACCCATACAAGCCACCTAAATACTCGTAGCAAACGGGCTGTGGGCCAGCGCGTGCCTGATATCCTCTGCTGCGACACTCTTCTTAAACAAACTAGCCCAGCTACTCAAGATGTCGAAATGAAAGTCTTGGAATGCCTTGAGCTGAAAGAAGTCGGGAAACAAATGAGGAATGTTAGGGTACACCATCAACTTGGTCTCCACGCCCGCCTCCCTCAACGCCCTCTCATAGATGAGGCCGTCATCTCTGAGGGGATCCGCGCCGCTGACCTGTATGAAGGTCGGCGGCATTCCAACATGCGGGTTCTGGGCGTTGAACGGAGAAAAGTCCCGGGACTTGAGATCAGGCTCATAGGCGATGTTGAACATGTCCATAGCCTGCTGATTCAATCCAGGAGCCCCGGAGCATTGGTCTCTTGAGAAGAAGACGTCTTTGTATTTTAGGGGGACCACCTCGGGCTCGAGAGTCCATGGAACGCCAAGCCACAGCCCAGTGACGGGAGGACTCAGTCCGTCGTCGAGCGCCTTCTGCGTTGTGACCGCAGCCAAATTTCCCCCCGCTGAGACGCCTCCTATCACAAAGCCTTCCGCGAGGTCAACCTGAAGAGTCTCCGTATTCTTCGTTATCCACTGAATTCCGTCCCACACGTCGTTTGGTGCAGTGGGAAACTTGTGTTCCGGTGCCCGGCGGTAAGACAAGTTGATCACTGTAACGCCCAAAAGCTTCGTTGCCAGCCGGGCATAAGGGCTCAACTGGTCGCAGTCACCGAACATGAAGCCGCCGCCAAACAGCAGCACCAGAAGCGGGTGTTTCCCTTCAGTAGATGGCTTGTGGACGCGAGCTTCAGAGGAGAAGCCATCTCGCATGGTGATTTTGATGGAGTACTCAGTACTTGTGTCTGGTTGCTGTGTCGCGATTCGCTGAGCTTCCATCGCGGATCGAAGTTCGGCACTTGGGGGCGCAAGGGGTGGAAAGGGATGTGCCTTCATGTACTGATCAAATGGTCAGGATGCTGATATAGGCTATCCGTGTATCGTTGAGGGGCTTGTGTACGAACCTCTTCAAACTCGGTTCTATACAAAGGTTCAATTAGTTTCAGAGCCCAGAGAAGTTAGCTACTACGGGAACGTAAACCCACGACAGGACGCCCAACGGCGCTATCTTCTCTCTAGTATCATACTCCATCTTGAACGGGGAGGATTTCAAGTAATGAACGAAGTGAAGCGTAAATATTGCTCGCGCGATCTGTCACGAAGCCGACAAACCAAACAGGCTGGGACATGATAACACATTGGGCATTTTCAGTAAATATAGATCTTGATGCGGGGTAGTAGTTGTTAGACCTGTTCATCGCGCAATCGGTTGTCCGTCTACACCGACTCGTGAACGAGTCTCATCGGCTCCCACATGCCCCGCCATACGGGCAAACACCGAAGTCCCGACAGTTGAACTTCACGGCCTACGATGCGATAATCCCTGGAATATCAACTCCACTATCCACGAATAGCGGGCTTTCGGAAACATCAAAGTCCGTGAAAGCCACACTCCGGCATTATGCATAATTGGCACCCTTGGATTGTTGCTTTTGGGAGGTAAATGTGCCTCATCTCAGCTACATTGGAGGCTGACAGGCACATAATGGGTCACATATGATACAGTTATTGCAGAAATGATGTTGTGAGACTGAATGAGGTTGATTGCTACCTATTGCTATCCCCAAAGACCGTCACCTGCGCTTTGTAAAGCTAACAACAAAATTCTAGATCACTGCATAGAAGCCAATATTCACGTCCGATGTGTGTTGGTGCTGGTATGAACCGAACGTTGCTAAGACTATTACCGGTGTCGGCGATGTAGGCTGTCTCTTTGGTGCAAATATATACCCAGTCCATCACCTCTTTCTACTACGCAGGTGGCTGGTGTTGGCTTGATAGGTAGCCACACCAGAGAATCCCGTCCTCGTTACGAATGCGGCCGTCTGATAGGCAGAGTTAGCAGTGAGCGCAACAATCACGGATGTACAGAGCGAATAATACGTACTGAGATTGATAGTGCTCTTCGGGCTAAGAAATTGACTGCTTGACTTGCAGAGGCATTGCATGTCGTACCGATCCTCCTCCTGATCGACGATCTTGCAGTGTCCGCATTCGTCGTCGAAGTAGCCCCTAAGAATATTTGGCTGCATCAGAGAGACTGTGACTAACGGTGACAAATCCAGAAGCGAAGACTTACAGCTTTCGCCATCCCATTTGGCCATCGAAGTTGCCAATGCAGATTGTGAGATCGAGCCTGTTGGACTTGTAATTGCCATCTATGGCTCGGCATGAAGCTTCGAGGGATACAAGTTCACCATTGCCAGGGCCCCCCTTGGAACGTGTTGTTAATTTGTAGTCCTTGCAACTGCGCTTGAACCATCCGCCGGAGGGGTTGCCTGGCACGATTTCGGCAGTGGCGGAGCCAGCAGCGAAGGCCACGATGATGGCAGTGACGGCTGAAGTAAACTTCATCTTGACGTATTCGAACGAGAGTGTATTGATAATTTGAAGGATGGAAAAGCAATAGACCCTCTGAAGTTTTGAGAGGATAAGGTAGGTAGCGATCGTTGAAAGATATTTAAACTAAAGTCTGCCGTTGAATCTCAAAAAGAAGTAGCAGCTAGCCATATGAAGTGCAAAGAAATGGCAAGAACAGTCACGACCGTACCTTCCTGGAAGACAAGCAATCAAATCGAGGTCGGAAGTTCGCTTGTCAATCAAATCGCGACCAATTGCGTACCTTAGGTTCCATCGATATTCAATTAAGTGATCATTGCAGAGGAAAAGCACAATATTCCTGGCGGGAGAAGGCGCCACTTTACAGGGCTACTTGTCAACCAAACAGTCCAAACTTCGCAACAGGTAGTGTGTGGCCTGGTTTACGGTCCGAGTTTGCGAATATCTTTGTCTTAAGCTAAATTCTAGGCATTCATGCGTTTCTTGTACGACACCCATTTCATTATGGCTTTGCTGACAACATGCAGTTTGTGTACTCATGTAGTACCGGCTCTCTAGGATTTCCTCGGGTCTCATTTAGAGCTTGTTTGTTTCGTGTTACACAGAGGTTCACTGGTTTGCCCGGGGTCATTGCCACCTCTAGCACTTGATTAGCTGCATGGAATTTGATGACAAGAGGTCCGAGACGCAGAGTGGGAAACAGGCTCCTGGCTCGAATCGAGTTCCTGTTGACTTAGATCCAATCATAGTGTCACCATTAGACTGCACCTTTTGGAGGATATGTTCATGGGGTGAAAGTGGTTTTTAAATGCTTATTTCAATGCATTCTCATTTGCAAAGCTCAAAGAAGCGGAAAAGCGATTACGGTCAACGAGCAGGTGCCAAGAGTAAGTTGCTCGGCGATATATCTAGTTTCAGCCACTCGGATCCGTTGCGTTGTCACCGTGCCACATTACTTCGTCCTCCGCCGGTGCGTGCTGAAGAGACCAATCAATTTGGACCGGCATCAAAAGCATCGGCCTCAAAGACTTTGCAAGATATTGAAAAAATTTGGCCATGATCTATTTTCTGTCCTGGATGCGTCGTGGTGAGCACCGTCTATGGTCGTTTCATGTACCAGTAAACTCCCATTCCAACTCCCGCTACTACTGCTAGTCTCTCAACCAGCTTACGCAACAACATTCGTTCGCCTGCTCGATGTCCTTGCCTCTCAAAGAAATCTGCTCCTGAGTTCGTCCACGGATATGGCGTCTCGGGCACCGGCACGTCGAGAAACTTGCACAGCGGAACCCAGCCATCCTTCGGGCCTGAGAATACAAGCATTCTTTCTGGTGCCTCGCGCGTGATAGCTTCGATGCGGGCGTGATGCTCGTCGTACGGTTTCCGTCCCGACTCTGCCTCGGCCCAGCCTCCGTAAGCCGTGTCCATGATGAGGCGGAGAAACGGCCACCATGCGGCGCGAAATGGGTCCAGAGGATGAAGGAGGCGAAAGACAAGGGACCGGCGCAGCTTGAAGACGGTCTTTTCCATTGACGCGCGCCATGGCTCGTAGTCGCGTTTTGATACGATAATACGGGCTTCTGGGTAGGCAGCTGCGAGGTCTTCGGCAAAGAGAAGGGCGTGAGGGCATTTCACGACGTCGTAATCCCCGAGCAACTTGTCAAACTCCTCACGGCCGTAAGGTTTGCAGCGGCCATGATACTTGGCTTCGATGGCTTCGGTCCAGAGCGGAATGGTCTCCTTCCAATTCGGCCACATGGCCTGGAATGAAAAGACTCTGTAGCCGAGTTCTTCAAGGGCACTGTTGAGGGCTGTTATTGAAGTCAGTATAACATCCAAAGATCATTAGAGTTGAAAGTCAAAATCAGCGGGTGGGTTGGGATGAACTTCGCCAAATGGATCACTCACATTCTGTTGCAGTCCGTGGGAGACCAAGAAGGAGCAGCCGCATTGGGCGCGTCCTCGTCTTTTGGACAGAATCAATGAGGCGCGTATTCTGTGGCATCGCTGCGTCTGTTGAAGCCAACTTTTCTGTTGAAATTGATGAGCTGAGTCGAATCGTGGCCCTTTGGCCTTTATTTCATCCACTACCCTGTCATTCGTCGTCCACTTTCCTTGCTGAAGCCCACCGGCGAGTGCCGAATAGTGCGGACAAGCTTTCCAGTACAACGGGGGCATGACCTAGCATTATTCTCACACATATAGCTGACTCGTATTCGTCCCGCGGCAGCATGGAAAGTTTAAAACGTCGGAACCTGGAGCTGAACTCAATTTGATGCTGATCCATCGGCTCGGGTGCGGGCGTGCCTCCAGTAGAAGAGTCTACACCCCCTCTATTCTGAAAGAGGCATCGAGGAGAAAGGCTTGTTGCCACCTTCCTGGAATAGGGTCTAGATCTACGAAACCATTACGATGTCAGTGGAAAGTTATCAAGAGAGAAACAGCCGCATTCTTTTGGACCTCATGGAAACCCACGTGTTTGGTGTTATTACGCATAATCTCAGACTATTTCTTGTCTAACCATCTGCTATGAATCTCCATGAAACCATTCCAAAGCCTTTAACATCACAGCTCCCAAATCCTCACGTGTACTGGGGATCATGATGTCAAAATGATCTCCCTCGACAATGCTTTGCCGCAAACCCGGTCCTGTCAGTAGTCGCCACTTTTCACTCAAGTTGGCTGTTGTATCTGCGGATCTTGGTTCCTTTAACCAGAGATCTTGACCAGATCTGTTCATTCTTCTCATGATGCCGTCTTCCATCTCATGTCTTTTCTGCAAGATCTTTGCCGGGAAAAGGTCGAAATTCCCGCACGAGGACCATACAAGCTGCACTGGTACCGTGTTGCCGTTCGCATCCACGCACAAAGTCGGGAGACTATAGGCGCTATTCATGAGTATGAGATGCAGCATGTGTTTTCTTTGCCACTCTGGCATGTCATTTGTTCGGCCTCTGGACCATTTGAAGAAATCTGTTGCCTCAAGATGATCCAATGAGATCACGTTGGGGCTGGAAGATAGCTCTGATGCGAGTTCCGCGTATGACTCGATGAGAAGCAGTCCCGCAACCGTTTCTCCCTGTTGTACGAGTTGCCTCACACACTCGTACGCAAGGCGGCCACCCACTGACCATCCACCGAGCAAATAAGGCCCTGAGGGTTGGAAACGCCGAATTGCTTCGACGAAAATAGAGCAATACTGGTCCATAGATATGCCAGGAAAGCTGCTCATCCCATAATACGGAGACTCGAGACCATAGATCCTAGTGTTGGTCTGGACAAACAGGTGCGATGGAAGGCCTGCGTACACAGAACTGCTACCAGAGGCATCTGGTAGCAAAAATAGGGAGCGTGTGCAGAGATTTGAGCCCTGTAACAGCACAATCCTGCTTGAAAGCTCAGTGCTGCTGGTGGAGGTCGGTGCGGCTAAATCCTGGCGAGTTCTGTTTGTGTCCTGGCCCTCGGCGGCGAGTGCCTCGAGATGTCTTCGAGGCTCGGTTTGCGCGTCTTCGTTTGGAGACTTCAAGTTTGAACAGATTACGGAAAGCTCATATACGGTTTGCGCCTCGAGCAGAGACATCAGCGGGACTTCAATGCCAAGCTGGACTCGAATGGCATCTGCTACAGTCGGCGCCACCAACGAGTCCACACCCAGGTCTGCCAATGAAGTTTCGTCCTCGATTTCTGCGGGGTCGGCATAAGTTTCTTTCGCAATAATTGAAATGAGCTTGTGTAGCTGGTCATTCTCGGGTTCCGCCACGTTTTGTCTGGAGCCCCTGCTGGACCCGATTAGAGACAAACTTCTGTCCAAGGCTGCTGTTGCCGAGGGTGCAGCGTTCTGGACCAAATTTAACGGCCCTTCTGTTCTTTCGGTCGTGTTCATGAAGCTTCGAACCAACTTCGGCTTGGTTTCAGTCTTGCTCTTCAACCTGTGAAATCGCATACCGGCTATGTTAGCTACTGGGCGCAGATCGTGCTCCTCGTCAAATACTGTAACGCTGATAATAACGTCCCCTGATTTGTCCGGCTCTCCGTGCACATAGCAAGTGTAGACGTTATTATCTACTGGATTCTCCCAAAAGCGGATGCTTGCGCACTCGGTCAAAACATACGCTGTTTCAGGAGCAGCGCTGACGTTCATGTTCACAGTAAAGCCAGCAGCTTGCATGGCACCATCCAGCCACACAGGGTCCAACATAAATGGCTGCTGGCCCGACCCCCTCCCCGTTGTCATCAGCCTTGCCGAAGCTTCGTAGCCAACCGGCGAAAGTACGATAGTCTGCAGGACATGATACTCTGTAGCGTAATGCATAACGGGTGTCCACATCTTGTAGATCATCGCCCGTGTCAGGTGGTTGATGTCCTTGCTATCTCGCAGTCGTACCATGCGAGATACAGCCCGGAGAAGAGATGTGGTTGTCGAACCGCCACTAAAGTTGCGGAGGCTTTCCGTAGTCCGTACATAGCAACTTGCATGGTGTACTCCACGTTCGCCTGAGAAGGTCACGGCCAATTCTGGAACTCCTCTGACCTTCTCCACACGAGTGTGAAGAATCTGAACTTGGTTGACACTCACGTCATCGTGTATGGTGACAGCTGCCTTCAGACATAAGGACCTCAATTCAATAGCGCCAAGGCTGACGCCTTCGCCCATGAGCTGTTTTACGGCGGTAAAAGCCATGTCAATCAGCACGCCCGCAGGACAGATGCCCTTGTTTCGTATCACATGGCCAAGTATGAGGCTCCTGAAAGGTTCTTCTTGAAGGTTCGTCTTGTGAACCACTCTGAGGAAGTCATCTTCGTCATCCTCGTCTGTAGTAGGGGTGTTGATGGCGGTTGGTGATGACGATCGTGAAGTTGACATTGGTGATGACGAGGCAGGTCGCCTTTGACGAAGAGGAATCCAGAAGTCTTTGAGGTCGAATGCGTAAAATGGCAACTCCAGCAATCTTCCGAAATGTTTCATTGAACTGTGATAGACACTCCAGTTGATGTCAATCCCCGCATTGTACATCTTTGCCAAGCCGAAGGTGACGCCGTCAATACACCCATGAGCATCAGTACCCGCAGCATCAAGTACTTCTGCCAGAAATCTTCCAGAAGCATTAGTGTTGGCAGCAGTCATGTCTCTGCATATTCGCGTCGGTGAGATAGTCAGAAAAATGGTCTTTTGGCCTGGGTTCAAGTCGATTGCAGATTGGATGGCTTTGGCGAAAAGGACTGGCTGGCGAGTGTGCTTTGCCAAATGTTCTGGCCAGGATGGGCAGGAGTCCATGCGCGATCCAGTCATGGTCGACACCAGGTTGATTTGTGGTTGATCTTTGAAGGAGACCTGCTTGGCGCTGCGTCGCAATCTCTCCAGAATACTGTTCATTTGACTTGTGTGGAATGCGTATGATGTTCCCACCAGAACACTCTTGATATTCTGTGTCTGAAGACGGTTCTTCAGCTCCAGGACGTCATCGACAGATCCGCCAATAACCGTCTGTGAAGGCGAGTTCTTGCACGAAATTTCCACGGGACAGTCCTTCATGAAAGGAACAAGGCCTTCCTCCTCGGCAAAGACAGCAAGCATGCGTCTCATATCGGCGTTACAAAACTCTTGCACCAAACCAGCACGAATGCCTACGAGCCAGATCGTATCTGAAGCAGAAAGAATGCCAGCCAGGTAAAGCGCAGCGTATTCTCCGAGGCTATGGCCAAGTACAACTGAGGGCTGGACACCCCAAGCCTGCCACATTCTGCAGAGAGCAAGCTCAAACACGACGAGCGAAACCTGCTCCAACACTGTATTTGACGAGGCCTTTTCTGGTTCGGAGGTAGTAAGGTGATCGAGCACGCCGGAAAAGCCCAGTGACTCGCATAGTTGGGTGTAATCGCATAGGGCTTTCTTGAAGATGTCGTTGTGGCTGAACAATTGCTGGGCAGCACCGGCAACCTTTCCACCCTGCCCCGAAAACACAAAAACAACGTTTGGTGACTGCGGTGACCGAGATGACTGAGCCGATGATTGGTGATTTGCTGCAGTGCTATCTCTGAGCTGCCCAGCAAGATCGATGGCGTCTTTAGCAATGTATGCAGACCGGTACGGATAATGACTCCGCCTCTCGCACGTAGTATGAGAGAGATCATTGATGGATATAGAAGGCCTCTCCTCCAGAAACTTGAGTAGCCTCAACCTATTGGCCTGGAGAGCAGAAGGAGTCCTGCCCGAAACTGTCACGACTCGGGGATACAGTTCGATTTCTTCGTCTTGTTGTTGGTTGAGGTGCTTGTCAGCCTGGCTTGTATGCTTTGTGAAGCTTTCGACCAACATGCTGGTGTTTCCACCGGCTGCCCCAAAACAGTTGACCACTATGGTCGCGCGGGCTTGAAGATGATTCCCCGGTTCATCTTCCGGTATCAAACCTTCCTGTCTCAAGTTGATGGAAATGTCCAGCTCATCCAGATCAGGGAAATGGTGATTAACAGTCGTTCTGACGCCAACGTGTGCAGGTATTTGTCGATGCCGAATCATCAGCAGCGCCTTGATGAGTGCTGATATGCCAGCCGCACCTTCGCTGTGTCCGATATTGGCCTTGACGCTGCCAATCCGTAGTTTTCTAGACGGGCGGTTGAATACACCACTGCGGCGGCGCTGCCGGCCGCCAAGAACAGCTGCCACCGCCTCAACTTCCGCACGATCGCCTGCTTGAGTTCCTGAGCCATGCACCTCGACATACGAAACGTCTGCAGGATACCTTAGAGATTGTTGCAGAACTTCACGCAGCAAGGCCTTTTGGGCTTCTGCAGAAGGTCGCGTGATGGGGCTGGTGTCAGTTGAGTGATTTGTCACGATACCCCTGAGTACACCGTGTATAATGTCACCGTCCCTGCGAGCATCGCTCAAGCGCTTGAGAACTACAACAGCGACTGCTTCAGCCCGAGTGTAGCCGTCAGCCGCGGCATCGAAAGTCTTGCAGGCTGTGTCTGAGGTACCCAGGAAGCCACCGCAACCAAGGCCTGCGTACATGCCTGCATCTGCAGCACCTGAGATGATACTATCACCGCCAGCAATTGCCATCTCGCATTTGCCTCCTCGGAGAGACTGAACGGCAAGATCGAGAGCCATGGCGCTGGAAGAGCATGCGGTATCCACTGACAGTGATGGACCGTCCCATCCGAAGAAATGGTTCAGACGCCCCGGACCGAATGCACGCATGCCTCCAGTCACGTAATAGGGGTCATCCTGTGTCATGTTGTGTTCACGCCAGTCGTCCGTAGCTTGCCCGACAAACGTACCAACGTGCCTTGTGTGAATGGATGGGTTGTATCCAGACATATCCAAAGCCTCCTGGGTCGTGAGTAGTAGAAGGCGCTGCGACGGGTCTGTCTGCAGAGCAGCTCTACCAGACATATTGAAGAATTGCCTGTCGAAGTGGCCTGCTCTATCAATGAAACACCCAGTTGGCATTGCCGAAGTGTATGCTGCAGATACTCTTTCCCGTGGCATCTTGAGTTCTAGTCAGCATGTTGGGTGACAAAGTCTTCGTGGCTTATACATACCTGACTTGATGTGTCACGGCCCTCGCAAAGAACTTGCCACAACTCGTCGACATTCTCAGCCCCAGGAAACCTGCCGGAGTAACCCGTGATAGCTATCAGATTGTCCTCATCGTCATCCTGGTATCCTTCCTGGTCATCTCGACGAGTGTCTCTCGCTCCGTTACTTCGGCCTTCGATCTTGTGTTGTAGACGGTCGAGGCAAAGTCCAGGGATCGTTTGGACTTGACAACCATTGGCGGTGAGACAACGGTGAAATGTATTCCACTGAGCTGTTGGTCCAAAGGTGTAAAACTTTGGAATAGAAGTAGCTGGTTTCATTAAATCTGCCAACTTTCCGAGGACCTTTGATGGACGCGATGGATGCTGCAGGATGTCACAGATTGCCTGTCGCAATAGATCACGCAGTGAGCCGCCTTGCAATACCCCGCCGGTGTGCGATGACAGAACTTTCACTCCAGGTAAAGGTGGCGCATCCAGAAGAGATGAGGATCCCAGGATATCGTCATAGCTACAATGTGGTGATGGCGTGATTAGCCACCGCTCGACATAAGTCTGTTCGAACTTGAGAGGTGTGTTCTTACGGCGGTTCTCTAAGATGGGCCGCATGATACGCAGCGAAGATTGGCAGGTCTTTCTTTGGCGTGTGACTGAAGGCACTTGACCGGAGAAGATTCAACATTGAAGGTGGCCCAGAAACGACTGACCATTCTTCCAGCTCATAGCTCAGATATGCGCGCTTGTGAGCAGGTGCCTCCTGGATGAAAACGTTATCAGTATATCCCACCGTAATGATTGTTGACACAATGAAGGTATTGGTAACGCTGGGTACGAATGGAAACATAGGAAAGGTGAAAGTGTCTTACTGCATAATCTTTGCAATCCTTAAGGGCATCCACGCAGCCCTGTCTTGATAGCTGAACTGCAACAGCCCATGACAAGCCTGGGCGGTCCTCGATTTCTCGTGATCGTTGAGTGGCAAACTCTGTCAAACGCCTCACGATATTCAGTGTCTCTGAAGTAAGTTGAGCGAGGTGTCTCTCATCTGTGGCCGATGCAACAGTGCATGCCAGGATGAGTCCAACGCATTCACCAACGAACACCCTTTGCTGGTTGTGATGAAGAATGTTCGGGTCCACCTGACATTTCCTGCAAGTTGGGAAGAGACCCGTCTGTCAGTTATTATGAACCAATTGGGAATGTCTTCATCCGTCTGATATTTGGTAACAACTCACAATATCACGGACCCAAGCTGCGAGATGCAGGGAACAAGAGCAGATGCTATGGGATCTGTCTGGGAACCTAGATCAGATGCAGCCGTTTCCGCCCAATCAAGAACATGGTTTGGCTTGTCCGTAGTATCATTCAGCCTCAGCTTTGAGTAGGCATACAGACAAGCTGACGATGGTGTGGCTCGTTTACGCAGATACCTCAGCGACTCGATGTACGTGCTCGGCGCCAGGGATTGGTCACCAAAGAAAAGAACCGACGATGAGGTTGAGCACATAGCTAAGTGAGCGCAGCCGAAATGAGCTGGACTGCATCAACTATGATAAAGATGAGTAACTTGCAGCGAGTTGTGGTAGGGAGTGCTCCAGGTGACTCCCAAATTCCAACTGTCTGCGTGTTTGACGAGTGCATTCACTTTCTATGAACAAGCTACCAAGACAGAAGACAGCACTTGGAAGTCTATCTGATTGTATCCCACCGGGAGGGTGTCCCTATAATTGCAGCCTCCCCGAGACGTGTTCATCTGTCACGATGACTGGGCGGAAAATCGGGGCTGATGGTTCATCCTACTTCTTCCCCCTTGTAAGCCGCTCACGGTCGGCCAGGCATCATAGTCACTTTTTCACGAGTTCCTCGTTTTCGTATGGTCTCTCGTCAAGGGCAAAACTCAAAAGCTGGTCTTTGCGAGTACGCGCGCACAGCATTGTCTCGTCAAAATGACTCGTCACAGCGGTCAGTGAACTTTAATTTGCGAGCTGGCCGATCGGAGTTGTCGGACACGGCGATTTTCACGACCACATCCGAGGGCAATCGGCATCGCGTAAAACACCGCCAGTTTCTTACACTTGCAAGGAAGACGGCGCAAAGTAGAACTCTCTGGAAGAACCAAGGGACAGACTCCACTCAGGAACTTGGCATAACCAAGTACGGGGGGAGACAATGGGATGATTCGCGTATTAGTGTGAATTTGGAGAGTCCTTTTAAAAAGGATGGGCATATGTCAGCCGTCCTCAACGGCCCATGACTTTCTCTGCCCAATCTTTCATCACATAATCTGCAAAAATGGTATTCAACACCAAGACTGAGTATTCGGAGGTGCACCAGAGCGAAGAGGGTTCGGACGGTGAAGGTAGCCCCAGGATGCCACCACCATCCAATAGACTTACTCACTCTGGGTACCGCATGCTCATGGTATCTACTTTCTTGTGCTGCATTGTTTCTGTGGCGGTAGGCTTCTTTTTAGGCACGTACGGCTTCTCTTTGGCTGCTCGGCAGACAGCATGCGTTCCGGAGCCAAAGAAGGCTGATCCGGCCACCGGGCTTGGCATGGCGACAATTGACGAGGCACCTTTCATCACCGATGGTATGTTCGTATTTTATGACTGGATATAGCTTAAAATTGACACCAAATTTGTAGTGCCATTGGTCCGTAAGAAGTTTGAACATGACTCTTCCTACAACTTCACAGCTCCCGGTGCCAACCAGAAATGGCTTGATCTCATCTCATGTGAGTCTCACTGCACAGCAGTCATCTCTTTTGATTTTCACCCCCGAGAGCCCAAGTTTATCTCCCTAACGATGACTGACCAAAAACCCCAAAGTTGGCAAACCATTTGTTGCGCTGAACGATCCATCCAAGTACGGACTGCCCGACTATTTCCATAAAGATGCACTGCAACCTGAAGGCCTACAGCCTGTAGCTTGGAACGTCTTCCACCAGCTTCATTGTTTGGTATGACATCTTGACTGACAAATTCTTGCCGCCGAGCGGGACATTCGCTGACAAGTCGGTGACCAGGTATGCATTCGCACAACGTACATGAAGCTGGCCTTGGACTTGGACGGCGGCTACGATGTCTGTACGCGCCAGCACATTGAACACTGCTTGGAGAGTCTCCGTCAGGTAAAGCATGATTGATGTGATCGAGGTGTGCTTGCGCGCAATGCTAACTAGGGGGTCACAGGCCACGATGTGCGCAGGAAATATGAACATGGAGCGATTTGAATTCATCCACTATCCTGGCCACGATGACTTCGTACCTAAGCTGGTCGGCCAGCACGAGATGCACACGTGCCGTGACTGGGAAGCAATCAAGGGCGTCATCAAAAGAGTGAGGGCTGAGAACATTCCTGTCGACAAGTACGGCAAGCGTATTTCGCAACCTTGAATTCGTTGTACGCAGCGTTATGTTTTGGCATTAATCATAGCTTGATCAAAACCGCTCCTCAAAACCAGGGATCATAGAGATAGGCTGCGATTTGAAACTTGAATTCCTAGCTAGCCGAGGGAGGGAGACCGGAAACCCCTGTATTACACAACTATTGAGATACGGTTTTTGTTGGATCCCAATATCTAGGAAATGGCAAGGGATGCACTCGGGACATCTAGTTACCACGACGCTTTTGCGACATTCCTATCTGCAATCTAAACCCATTTCTTGATGGCCTAAACCTTTGGGAGATGTAGTACTGTGCTCAATAAACCTTGTTTCTCGAGCGATGCTTTCTCCGTGTACTAAGATTTACGTTGACCCTTACTCGTGGGCTGTCAGTTGAAGTTTGCCCAAGACGGGATGAAATTTGACGCCGCCGGAGTTTGTCACAGATCCTTGCACAATTCAGGAACTTGCCTGTTCCAGCTGACTTGAGGCTTGCCTCACAATGGGGAAATTGACTAAGGTTTGGACCGGCGACGGTTCGGCCGGTGGGATGGGACGCGCTCCACCGAAACCGAAATCTACGGTGAACATCGTCATAGTCTGGGAAAGTCTCTTAGATTACCGGCACATTCGGCAGAAACATCCATTTCGAGTCAGACCCGAGACCAACAGGCCCCGGCTTGGCTGCTGCGCCCCGCGCTCCGACCTTCTGGCTCCGCGATATCCTCGCGTTCCCACCGGAGTTCGGGCTGATGGGGCCCTGACAGACGACACCAGTGAGCTCCATTGAGCTAAGACCGACGCATTCTGGTACCACTTCAAACAGTATGATGGGTTGTCTTTTTCATTGCTCGTGTTGAATAGTACCCATCAACATTCCTCAGCATATTTGCCATTTGCGACACAAGGCACGTCTCAATTTCAAGATGTGGTCCCGGGCGAGATGGGTGTTCAGCATGTTGCTCTTTTCTTGGGCGCCGCCGACACCTGATACCATCAAAAAACATGATGAAGATGAAGCTGGTTATACCAACACCGAAGAAGAATATCAGAAGGAGGATGGTAGTAGTTTCAAGGGCATGCTTTCTGATTGGCAGAAGGCAGAGCCCCTGGGACTACGGCTTTCAAAATGTTGGTATGAAAGTTCAGGTTCTTCAGGACAGGCTCAAGCGAGAGGCCGTCGACTTGCTCTCAGCCTTCTTCGATGTCTTCAAGGCGGCCTGGTTCTAGGGGGTTTGATTGAGCTTGCAGCCATGTTGACGGCCGCAATCCCGCCAATCATTCTACGCTGGCTTCTCGTGGCTTTGGCTGACTCAACAACGAATCCCGATCCCGCAACGTCGAGTAGTACGCAAGACATCCACAAACCACACGTTATACGCATTTCGCACAGCTATACTTTGGTTGCTACTATGGCAGCCACGCAAATGGCCGCCGGTATACTCATCAACGCCTCAAGATACAGGCTGGAAGGTGTTGGAGCCCAAGCTAAGGCTGCTCTCACGTACATGATCATGAACAAGGCCTTCTTAGCACCGCCATCTTCATCGGCCATAAATGTTCCTCGAACCCCAAATAATCGCAATGAGGGTGCACAAGAACACACATGGAACTCCGGTACCGTCTTTAACCTCGCATCGGTGGAAGCCTCCCGTATAGAAGACTGTATCAGCGGCATTAACGCCATTTGGACTGTGCCAGCTAGCTTTCTTCTCGCAATCCCCATGCTGGCCACCAATGTGGACACATCATCACTAGGCGGCATGTTCATCTTGCTCCTGGGTCTACCTCTTTTCACTCGCGTGTCCCTCCGAATTTGGAATGAACAGAAGGCCCTCAGTGGGTTCTGTCGACATCGTGCTGCCTGCACTTTACAGGTTATCCAAGGCATTCGAGGCATCAAGCTTGCAGGATGGTCATCTCAAACAATGGTTTTGAACAAGTTGTGCGGGATGAGAGTTGTTGAGTTGGTAACGGCAAGCCGCTTGTGGCACAACCGAGCCCTGCTAGAAGCAGGGTGTGCTTTGTTGCCAACTTTAGCCTCGATGGCAAGTCTCATTCTGTATGACACTCTCCATGAGGGTGTGCCAGATCCAGCGAAAGCTTTCTCATCCTTTGCTCTCTTCTTGGCCCTCAAGCCGCACGTCAACCGGGCGGCGCAGGCAGCAGTCCAGTTGCAAGATCTCCTGGTCGGATGCCGCGCGATCGAGATGTGGTTGGACACGGACGAACCGCACGAAATGGGAACAACGTCTGCAGAGTGGGCGGTTGATGTTGCCCAAAACACTGTTCTCAGTTGGCCAGCCAGATCGTCGACTGATGACTTCCACCTCTCTTTCAACACCCAGCTTCAGATTATGAATGGTGAGCTGATAGCTGTTTGCGGCCACCCTGGGTCTGGCAAGTCATCTCTGATGCACGCCATTGCAAGTCAGATGTGTCTCAACACGGGTAGCTTTGAGCTGGGTATCGGCTCAAAAGCGGCTTTGGCTAGCCAGACGCCATGGATTAGACAAGGCACGATTCGGAGCAACATCACTTTTGACCAGAAGTTCGACGAGACCAGGTATTGGAAGGTGATCAGTGCTTGTGCTCTCATGGCTGATCTTGAACGCATGCCCGGACGAGATCTCACCGTTGTTGGAGCGGGTGGCCAAGGTCTCTCAAGTGGACAGGCACAACGCGTGAATATCGCCCGAGCGATTTACTCAAATGCGGATATTGTCCTCGTTGATGATTGCCTTCGAAATCTAGACCCTTCGACTAGCAAGGCAGTTTTTGAAGATGGTCTCTGTGGCCTGGCAAAAGATCGGACACGATTTGTCGCGACGAATCAGGCTTCGGTGGCCAGCCAATGTGACCGGATTCTGTGGCTCGAAGAGGGAAAGTTTACCTGGCTCACCTCTTCGAGCAAGCTTGAAGACTACTTTCCATCACTCATGGAAGAAGAGTCGTTGGAAAACTCCTCGACACAACAACCGCAAACTCAGTCTTCTCCCCCGCTGGCTGCAACGAAGGCCTCAACTCCAGATCCCAGGAGCACGTCGGGATCATTGCCATCTCATGAAGACGCAAAACGACGTGACTCCTTTCAATTCTATCTAGGACTCAGCGGTGGGCCAAAGGCAGCGGTCATAGCAGGTGGTATTATCTTCTTATGGCAAGTCACTGCTGCAGCTGTGGTTTTATGGCTTTCTTTATGGACATCTGACCGCTTCGGTCTGTCTGGCTTTGCGTCAGTGACGATATTTGCTATTTTGGGCTTTGGCGAGGCGCTACTGGCGTATGTCCTGTGCCTCAATATTACCACAAAGATGCTACATGCAAGCCATAGCTTGTGGGAACGATCGGTGAGGCGGGTCGTTGCTGCGCCCATGAGTTTCTTCCAAGACTCTCTACTCGGTAGCATCATGGACCGTCTCTCCAAAGACGTAGATACAACGGACAGGGAGCTGATAGAGGCGACCCGAAACGCTACACTTCATCTCGCACGATTACTTGGTGGCGTTGCCTTAATGCTCGCAATGGAATTCAAGGTATGTCCTGCGGCAACCACTACGTGAGGAACGGATGCTTACAGGTCTTTCCCCAGCTTTTACTTGTCGTCCTGCCTGGTCTATCTGCAGTCGTTGCCATGATGCACAGATATGCTCCACGCCTCAAGACTGTCCGCTGCCGAGAAGCCGAACTACGTGCGCGTGTGAATGCTGCATTCAGTGAGAGCGTAGACGGCTCCAGCTCTATTTCGGTCTACAAGGTCGAATCTTCGGCCCGGTCACTTTTGGTCCAGCGGCTAAATGGGTGGAGCAACGTACGACTCCTGGCCGCTGCAAACTTACGCTGGCTTGAAGTCAGACTTGACGGTATTGTGGCTACTACTATTGGCCTGACTGGTGCTCTTGTTGTCGCTTCGTCCGCTTCACTATCACCATCTACTGTTGGTCTCATCATGAGTCAGGCCTTAGTTCTACCGGCGTCATTGAGACAAGGCATGAGATTTTCTACTAGTGCCTTTCAGTCTATGGTCGCAGTGGAACGTCTGTCGTCTTATGCTACCAGTATGCCTCGCGAGGGGGAGGCAGGACGTACTTCAAGGTATCGCACTGCATATGACGCGTCGTGGCCAGCCTCTGGAGAATTAGCTTTTCAGAATGTGAGTGTTTCGCATCCTCAGCAACTCGGCAAAGAAGCTCCGACAGCGTTGCAAGATTTGTCTTTCAGCATACCGAGCGGCATGCATGTTGCGGTCGTAGGCCCGACTGGGGCAGGAAAATCGACACTCGTTTCTCTCCTGCTGCGCCTGCTTGACCCGTCGACTGGCACCATCAGCTTGGACAGCATCTCCATGGTTGACGTGCCACTTCATACACTACGCTCCCACATCGCAGCAGTCCCCCATGACGCTGTACTGCTTCCCAATAGCACCATTCGCGAGATGGTTGATCCTAATCACAGCCACTCTCTATCTACGATATCGCGACTACTGTCGGATTTGGATGTGGTGGCAGGTCTACAGAATGAGCCGCCTCTGGAGCTTGACATGATAGCTGGTGGACAATTGCCTCAAGGAACAGGGAGGGCCCAGCTGTTGGCTTTGGCGGCTGTGTTGCTTAATAAACCGCGAGTATGTGTACTCGACGAGACACTTGGGAGTTTAAATGTCCAGGCAGATGTCAATGTCACCAAGATGACGAGGGACGTGTTGAAGGGCCACACTGTGGTAGCGGTTACACATCGCATGAGGGTGGCGATGTTATTTGACCGAGTGCTTGTGCTCGACGATGGTGGAGTACAGGCATACGGCACGCATTCGGATGTATGGAACAGCAGTCGGTTTTTCAGAGAGGCTTGCAGTCGTGATGGTATCTCAGCTGAAGCAGTTCATCACGCTAAAGCGTAGCATAGCTTATGCAAGATTTCGGTTGCTTGAAAGGAAACATTTCATTCCAAGAGTCGCAGGTGGTGGAGGTGGACGATCAGGCGTCTAAGATTTCAACCCCGGGTCAGACCTGGAGGACATTGTGAGACTCCGAGTGAGTGGCCTGTCGCAACGAAATGCTTGAGGATAACGCTACACCATCATGACTTGTCCAGATCACCTGAAGTGAGTTCTGTAGTACTTTAACAACTCTGAATCCGTAGTTTGCTTTCCGATTAAGCCACTCGTCACCACGGTCTCGCGAGCTGGGAACATTACATCTAGGTCCTAAAATCCGCATCGGCTAAGGTATTGTACAACGAGCACCTCTATCAAATATTTTCTTAAAGCTTCCAGATACTTAACATCGTAACCAATGAGCGCTTCTATAGAACCGAGCAATCGCGCTCCTACCATGAGTTACAAGTAGTCGCGTTCGGCATAACAGCTGGCCTTGTCCAGGTGGTCGAGAATCTGCTTGAGTGCCGCCTTTTAGAATCCGGATTCTGACAAAGGAAAGTCCAAATATAGCTTGGTATCGAAGATTTCAGAACATTCACACCAAAATTGTTTGTTGATCTGCTGATATGGTATGTGAAGCAACTCTTGGTGATGTGCCACAGTTACACAACAGGAGACGGCTGAACCTCCTCAGTGTTTCCAGCGCGAGACAAAGTATAGTCCGGATTTATGATCTCGTTCAGCATAGCCGTATGTATCGAGACTTACGCCATCTGTTAAAACTCCGCAGAAGCAGACTGTTGTTGTGCCTGGACGTGCTTAAGGTCCCTCATCGTACGATTGCGCCACCCGCGGCAGAGTACCGCAAACAATGCCTTGACAGAGATACATGTCATGATAGACGTGAAATCCCCTTACTCATTAGCTTTTATGTTTCCATTCAGTCAATGTTCCAAATTCGTGACAACAAGTGAGACCCTTTTCATAAATTCAGCTGCCAAACCCCACCATAGCGAACTTGACAAGGCACAAATGGCATTGACTGAGTGAAACTCCTCAGGATTCGTTGACTTGGGGAGGGAGGTAGACTCTCGAGTAATGATAAACACTCAACCAGGTTATAACTTATAGCCTATAATATGCCCCTGCTGCAGAGTAGAGACTGTTTGAGAGGTCGCACAAGGACAGCCAAAAAAAAGACGGCCAATGCCTTGACAAGATGGGTGGCACTCGGATTGGGTTTATCGAAACCGGATGTAAGCCTCTGTCGGAGCTATACACTATGAGTTTAATGACAAGACGAATGGCGGTGAGAAATCCCATCAGGAGTGGAGGGACCTACCATTTCACTTACTGATCGGGTCAACTTCTCTTGTGCTGGCAGTGGCGTTGGTATTCGATATTGGGTAGACTGCTTAGAACCTATTATGTTTCTCAGGCTTCGGCACGTCATTGTAGCAATCACTCTGAATTAACTCAAGCATGTAAATGAAATGTCACATTTCTTACGGCCATGGCGGACGACAGTCTCTCAGTCAGTCTCCGGGAACACTATGCACAGCGACCATGCTTACAAGCTCTGACTTGAGGTATTTGAAAAGCAGTGGCGAAGCTAGCTGGCTCTGGTTTTCCAGAAGAAGGCGCTCTGGTTCTCAATGGTGATAGTATCACTTCTACAGGCAATTTCTGCCTCATCACGATATCTGATAGCCTCGTTGCATCATTGAATTCCCAATAAGAGTCGGAAAACCCGAAAACCTGTTGACATGTGCGTCCCCATCTCTAAATTCAAACAATTGCGAGTGTCCCCGTCCAAATTACTCATCTACACCTGAACCGAGCATTTCCATTGGTTCAAAGGCGGGCACTGCAGCGACATGGCTCCGGCTTCGGTACGATATACCTCAGAGCTTTCCATGCGCCTAATTACCTGTCACTCGAAGGCCGACTAGGCTAATCTTTACAAAGTTTCTACATGTATTGATGGGGTCATTTGATCTAGAGCGAGTGCTGTTTCAGCCACTCATACAAGAAGAGCACGTACTCAGAGAACTCTTGCTTGGTACCCAGATGTCGCCGGTAGCCCTTTTTTCATTTGATGCGATGTTCAAGTTGGGTATGACATCGATCTACTTCAAGAAGGTACGTGCGTTATCCGAAGCATGGGAATACGAATGGCAGAGTGGGCAAAAGCAAAGCGCATGAGGGCGATGGCGGTAGTTCGGACCTCTGAAAGTCCGTCCATTGGGCGACCACCTCTTTCCCGGAATCCGCAACAGTATTTAGCAAAACAGTCGAGTTTTGCTTCGGTATATCTGATAAAACGACACAATGCCAGCTGCCTCTAATCAGAAAAAGAAAGGAGAAAGAAAAGGGCTGTTATTCCCCTACGTTGAGAATATTTCGGTGGCAGCCGGAGAGCCGAGGAGCCAGAAACCCGCAATCTCAACTGCTGCACGTCTCGATCCAATTCCATGGAAATCTTCCTTGGCCCGCACCATCTTCCGTGGGGTTGCAGGGCCTGTCTCAGGGGCGGGACCTCTGATTTCCTAAGTAGGTAGGGCTGTAGTCGTGGTTAAACAATTAGTGGAGAAACATATCTCAACCAGACGAACGACTGGTAGATAAGATTAGCTCGGCGGTAGTTTGACTCGGATTTAAGACAAACAAATGAGAGCTTTTTGCGTCGATCGTTAAGCTTGGCATCATGCAACTGCCCGTTGATCTGGTGCTACGATTCATGGCTGGATGTAACGGATCCGCAGCCCGGTATTAGCACATATTGCCAAGAAGGAGTAACGACGAGATTTTGGCAGTCTCCACTAGCGATAGGGGGGATGTAAAGAACTGTAGCCCGTCAGCTAAGCATGGACACGGTAGGGAAGCCTGTGCATGATGGACGAAATCCACGAGCACGATAAATTCGTCTGATGTTGATGGCGAACTTGATCGGTTTTTGACAGGTCAAGCTTCCAAGTTCCAGCATCGCTATGCCCGATCCACAACCCATGACCAACCCTTGTGTCCTCACCAGATCCCACCGGGGCCTTGTGCAACGTGAGGCAATTTCCCGAGCTTCTAGTTCGGCTTTCCAGTGTGTCGCGACCCAAGAAATGGAGTGGCTAATATATCATGCCGGTCTGCCCGTAGGGCCAGTGGAGTCGTCCTCCCCATTTACTTGTGGCTGAGACAAGGCATTTGCTTGGCACCAGCGGACCAGCATATAAAGAACATGACGCATCGCTGTGATCAACCTTTCAAGCTCTACAGCTCGTACCGCTTCCCAGGATGGCATCGTTCAACATGGCTGCCGGCGTGATTGCCATTCTTCTCACAGGGGCCGTTGCCCAGGCCGTTCCGGACGTCGCACCAACGTTGCCGCAGCAGGCTCAGATCATCGACCAATTGAGCCAGAATGTGTTGGAAGAGGTCTTGCCTCCTTACGAGGCCAACGCATCGACGGTTTGTGCGTCCACGGCTTTAGAGAAGCTACGACTAATAGCAACCACAGGAGTTCTTGTGGCGTGGTGTCAATTCCTCATCGCTCAAGGAAAGACCATTTCACATTTACAGCTCGGAGTTCTACGAGGTGATCGGCAATGATCCGTCACTCACCCTCATTACGACCTCGGCATCCGATCCCATCTTTCACGAGGCGGTCACTTGGTATGCATCACCTAAGTCGAGTGTCTCAAACCCTGTACTGACGAAAGAAGGAACCCAACAACTGATGAAATGTTCTTCGTCCAAAATGCCGGAGATCCGGATGCAGGCACCGGCTTGAACAAGTCTTCTATCATCCAGAAGATCTCTCTTCTGGATGCCGAAGAACTAAGGAACGGGACTTTCGGTGCCACAGAAGTGCCAGTGCATACAGTACCATCGACCCCACAAGTGATCAACCCGAATGGTAGGTCTCCCACGTGAAAGGGCCGAAGTTGAATTTGTGCTGAGATTAAGAAGGCGGCACCAACTACAAGGGTAACCTGGTCTTCGCTGGCTCAGGCCAGGGAGACCGTCTTGCATCTGCGCTCTACCTGATGAATCCTGTCGAACCATACAACACTACAGGTGAGTGATATCCAGAGCTGACACAGCATTTATTGAAGGGTTGAGCCTAACGTCCTGTGTGCAGTCCTGGTCAACAACTTCTTTGGTAGAGCTTTCAACTCACTGAATGACGTCGCTGTCAATCCCCGTAATTTGAACGTTTACTTCACCGACACCCTTTACGGATACCTCCAGAATTTCCGGCCCGCGCCCGGTTTGCGGAATCAAGTTTATAGACTCGATCCTTCCACAGGTTCACTGTCAGTGGTGGCCGATGGGTTTACTTTGCCAAATGGTTAGCCTTCATGCCCCTGCACTCATTGTTTTGTTATTACTGACTATTACTGACTTGGGTCTAATGCAGGGATCACGTTTTCTCCCAACGGCGAATACGCCTACGTCACTGACACCGGCATGGCTCATGCGTTCTTTGGCGAGAATCTGACAGATCCTTCGACAATGTGAGTTATGATTGACACTCATCGGATAGCTGTGAAGCAAGAATGGCGCTGACTTTTGTAAGCTATCGGTACAATGTACAAGAGGACGGCACCTGGGAGAACCGCAAGACGTTCGCCTACGTTAGTCCCGGAATCCCGGACGGTAAGTACATCTCAGAACATGACTCGTGTGCGATTGTTTCTGACTTTGACTGTGTGCAGGAATTCACTGCGATACAAAGGGCAATGTGTATGCTGGCTGCGGAGATGGTATCCATGTGTGGAATCCATCTGGAAAATTGATTGGGAAGATCTACTTTGGTACTGGCGTCTCCAACTTTCAATTCGCTGGAGATGGCCGAATGGTAATCATGGGACGGACAAAGTTGTTCTACGCAACTCTTGGTGCTTCGGGAGCCCCCATCTCGTAAATAAAAAGATGCTAGGTGTTGACTGGAATAATGATAAAAACTTATGGACAACATACGTCAGACAGCTCAAGTCAAGCCAATCCGCAAGTTGTGTGTCATTGACTGGTAATAGCACTCGGTCGCTTTCTCACCTCCAGTTTCGAGCTTCGAGTCGTACTGAGTTTGTGACAGGGTGGCGTAGCCTCCGAGACTATATGCAGCCCATCAAGCAGGACCATAATCCTCTTCTTCGTCCTCTTCCACCAGCTTCGTTCGGAACTCGACCAAGGCGTCATAGCACTCCTGCCGTCGGAAACTAGCCAGTTTCGGCCACCCATGAGCCCGGTAGATGTTGCGAGCGTCCTATAACCATTCGCAATGCGGTCAGTCTGACATGCCACCAGATCACACCCAAGATACTGAAACTAACAAGAAAGACACATACCTCAATGCCAGGGTCTGCCAACTCATCTTCCTCTTCCTCCTCTTCTCGAATCGCACCCCAAATTTCGGGATAATACTCTGCGTCCTCCGTGTCAGGACGAGGCGAAGGCACCAAGTCAAGGGAATACAGGCTGTCAACGAGCGCATCGAAGAACGGTCCGGCAGCTCGCGGCGGCGTCCATAGCCAGGGCTGGTTGTCAGGAGCATCGTGGACCTGCTTATTGCCAGCGTCGTAGACGATGACGGTGCCAGCGTTGGTGTCGATGATCCACCACTCACCGCTATGGCTGCCCTCGCCGCCGCCGCCCGCGATGGGAACCAGACCGTCAGGCATCTTCTCGGGGAAAGGGAAGAGACCGTGGGCGCATAGGCGCTCGGGCGTGGCCTTGTCCGCGGTGAGGTTCTCGTTCAACTCGGGGTTGTCCTCAAGGTAACGCTGCGGTTCGCTGCGACCTATAACAGGCCAGCGGTTATCTTCGTGGGTCTCGTCGACATCAAGATAGGGCAGGTGTCGTAACAGGTCAATCACGCGGTCGTTGAAGCCCAGGAGTCGCGTCTTGTCGGCCGGCATGAAGGTATCATCACCCCAGCGCCCGCCTGGCGGGTGCTGTATGAGCGATGCAGGAAAGAAGGCCATCTGGGCTAGCGTTTCGTAGTACTTCGTCAAGCCGGCAACAATTATGTCTCTGCCATAGCCAGCGGGGTATGTCACAGGATCTCTTCTCTCTCGTGGTGGCGGTCGGGATTCGTGCCGGGAGGCTTCTGCCTTTCGCTTTCTCGACTCGCGTTCTTGTCGATCTTTCAAAAGAGCTTCCAGGTCTTTCCGGCACTTCTCACGGTCAAAGGCTGGTCCGGTTCCACGGCCATGCTGCCATCCCGCCAGCATGTAGGTCTGGTACATGGAGGAGGCAAGCTCTCGGCGATCAGGGGTGGAGAAGTCAGGCTCGATGCTGTCGACCAGGCCGGGAATGGGGTAGTAGTCCTTGCCGAGCATCGTGGTAACCTCTGCGAAAAAGTCGCTCGGGCTGTAAGATGGTGCCTTTTTCCACTCGGTATCGAACTCCTCTGCTAACGCCTCGCCGCGTGGTGGTCCCGCGTACTTGATAATGCGACCATTGTTACAGTCCACAAGCCACCATTGCGGACCGTAAAGCGTGTATTCACCGGCAGGGTACGTTAAGCTGATCATATCTGGGGGAAGGTGAACTAGCTCAAACAAGCCCTCCAAGCGTTCCTCCAGCAGCGAGCTGCGGTCCCGCAAGTATCGCATGGCCTTAGTCTTGGGGAAGATGGGCCATTGCCCCGTATGAGGGCCTGTATCGACGGGCCGCACGTAGGGAAGGTGGCGTAGAAGGTCCACGGCAGTATCAGACCGGCCTAGTGTAGTTCTTAGGCCATCCACGTCCAGCTCAGAGTCGCTCCATCCCTCGGGCGGGGGGTGTTGTATATTGTCAGGCGATAGGTAAGGCGTAGTGGCTAACTTGGTGTAAAACTGCGTGAGACCTTGGGCCACGTCGCGATGGAAAGATAGGCCCTCCATTGGGAGAGTTGAGATGTAATATCAAAGATCCTGGAGGCCCGTAACTTGTAAAATCGGGTCCTAAGATCCAACTGTTAAACTGTAGTGCACAACAGAAAACGTGGCGGGCTGGAGCAAACCGCTAACAAATTTTGATGCTAGCTATCTGCAGCCGGCCGGCAATCACTTTATGCTCTGAAAAGGACAGAAGGTGAAGACGAGAGGTTATGGGAGGGGCCATCGGGGCTTTATATGGAAGAAGCTAGCATGGCATGGCTTGGCTTGCATCCCTCTTGCATCCATGGATACAGCACCCCTGGCAGTATGCACATTGGTACCAACAGCGGGCGGCGCGGCCGAATCGGTCATCTACTTAATTGGGTAAATACATGTGTGTATTGCTGTGACTATGGTGCATGGTGCTGGACGAAACGAATAAACGGCTGCGCTTCTCACTCTTTCTAATTTTGAGCATCCCGATATATCTGGCCACTCTGCCCCCCGCCAAACATACGTTGCAGCTCAAACAAAACCTCTTTTTTACTCGCCTTCTGCCGTTTCCAACTAGATGAGTCGACTAAATACTTATTATTATGTTTCTTGGTCACGTCTCCGCCGCCTTCTTCGGGCTTTCGTCTCTTTTCCATGCCTTCAACCTATGGCCTTTGGTTGACGCTGAAGGACTATCTGATGTTCTTCAAATTCCCACTGGCTGTCTTACTGCCTTGTAAGTCGAATCCTAGAAAACTGAGCAACTCAGTTGAGAACATATCACTAACTTTGAACAAGAAACGCCACCGTGACATGCCAGCATGACTTCGTTTCAGCGCACCGTCATCGTAGACGGTTTCTGGTGGACTCAAGAAGATGTCAGCACACTCTGCACTTCTTCATGTCTGACCTCTGCGCAGGATTGGAAGAACAATGTTGAAGAAATTTGCATCGGCGGGTTTATAGTCCAGGGTGACGTCCGACTTTCTCGCTGACACTGACCATTCGGATGATCTCGTGAACGAGTTTCAAGATATCCGAGATATATGCCAGACGATGTGGGAGAGCTGGCTACGACGGTCTCTGCTCAGTACCCGTCGGCGACAAATAAGCTACGGCTACAGCCACCGCAACCGCTGTGCCAAACCCGAACCACGACTGCGAGCTAGGTCACTGGGTTGAAATATTCACTACGCGTGAATCAACGCTCGCTGACACTGACTCAGAGAAGTGCAATGAGCTAGCTGAGCGGCATGGCATCGCTACCGGCGACTTGATGGTGACTACGCGTAGTTCCTCCTGCACTATGGAGCCAGAAGGTCCATTGCATGATGAGGACTCGGATGAAGGCTGGTTCTGCGGATCACTCGCGTGTCAGCTTCTTCGGGTGAATGAAGGGGATACTTGGCGAGTGAACAAAACGGCTGAGTCTGTCACGCTACTGACATTCGCCAAACCTAGTGATTCCATTGCAGCGGCAGTTTCGAATGATACAAATCCCATCACTGCCGTACGGCTCGCTACCTGGAACCCAAACGTCCTTGGGGCATGTGACTTCCTGGTCCCAAACCAGTATGTCTGCATTACTCGTCGCAGTGGCTCCTGGGTAGGTCCTCCGGAGTCGGAAATTCCCGACAATGGCGAAGGGCCGATTCGTGGTGGATCGGGAAGCACTCCCTGTCTCTCCATTCTGGAAAACCTAGCTTCGCCGCCCGCGAATGTGCAAGAAGGTATCGCGCCGGGCTGCAACCGCTACGTCCAGGCCAACAGCACGATTGCCTCATGCAGGAAGATTGCCAATGACGGCGGCATCTCGCAAGCACGCCTGTTCGAGCTCAACTCCGTTCTCGGCGAGTCGGGCGAGCGCTGCGATACGCAAGTGTGGCTTGGCTACTACTATTGAGTTCGCACCGCCGGCGAAGGCCCGACCATAACGGCCCCACCGCCGACGACGTCGGTGCCCACCTCGGAGCCGACGGCCGTCCCCACGCCGTCGCCCATCCACGAAGGCACAACTCCGAACTGCAACAAATGGGCTGAAGCTCAAGACGGCGATTACTGCTGGAAGATGGCCAACGACGCCGGCATCGAGCTCAGCTCCTTCTACGAGTGGAATACGGTGCTGGCCAATGGCGAAAGCTGCGACATGATCTGGCCCGGGTACTTCTACTGCATCGGAGTGAAATCAGATCCGCCAACTACTACCACACAGGCGCCCCCCCACGAGTACTACGGCGACAGCGCCGAAACCTTCGCAGACTCAGGCGGGGATTCCGGCAAGCTGCAATAAGTTCGCTCAGGCCTTATCTGGCGCTTCGTGCTGGCAGTTGGCCACCGATAGCGGCATTACGTTGGAGCAGTTTTTCAGCTGGAATCCTGTTGTTGGGTCGGAGGGTGAGAACTGTGGGACCCAGATCTGGCCTGAATATTGTTACTGTGTCGGAGTCAGCGGGTGACGTATACTGTGTGGAAGCTATCGTTGTTCTTGGTCCTCGTGGTTTAAATCAGTTCAGGACATGAAACTTGAATTGCGTTATGATATTCTTCAGCCTTCGCCGCCTAAACTTCCTTTCTCAGATCACCGTGAAGAAGGCCGTCGGTCTCTCTGACTTCCATCGGTCGAAATCAGGACCCCATCGACGTGTTCCAGACCAAATCTCAAGGAATTGAGGTTTCGAATAAAGGTCTTCAAAAAGCATAAGTCCGACTCGAGACCAACTTCCACTGCCTTGGGACTCCAAAACCATGACTATTTCAGTCCCAACCAGGCCACCCCAATAAATACATTTCCGGCTAAGCCCCTCCTCTAGGCTTGCCATAAACCTAAGTGGATCCCACGGCCCAGCTGACAGACACAGTTTCGCAGTCAACTTGCCGACCTTCAGACTCGGGGGTGTTGATGACTCATCGTACGAAAAGAGAGAGGGAGGGACTAGGGGTGCGTGAAATTGGAGATATGAGGGACTTGGATCAAGACCATCTCCGAGGTGGATGGCTTGTGCGTAGCTGGATGCCACTGGTTCGAGAATGACACCATCTTGAGTCTTGATTGATACAGACGTAACTCCGTGATGGTATAAAGGAAGACTCCGTGGCGAATGACCAGATTCAAACATCACCTTACCGGTCCAACCAGCCCACGACCAAGTTGGAAACTTCTCCCTCCGCCGTGGTTCTGGAATCTCTGTATCATTTTCGGACCGGCTGCTGTGGTACCACATAAGCCCGTTCAGGAAAGACTTGCGTACGTTTTCTTCATCGCTCGGTATGAACGGAATCCCATAAATCTGGTTGATTCTGCTTTTAGAGTCTTCGAAATCCCGAACGATACCCGAAAACGCGTTCAAAGTGTCGGATTCGTAGGTTAACTCTCTTGCCGTATACTGTTGAATCATCACCGTAAAGCGATAAAAGTTCGAGATCAGCGATATAGCGGTTTGGTCGAAAAGACCGTATGCTTGGTCCGTGCTGTTTCGATCGAATATCCCAGATCGCAAGATATCCCTGAACTTCGATCCATTTTTTACGTGTAACTTGTCCAGTGACGTAGAAAGGCTTTCGTGACAATTCATTGCTTTGCACTCAAAATAGACTTGATCGTCCGTGAAAACGATGCGACGACGGCTGAGAACAGCTTCTTGGAGTGTCCATCCTCTTGCAGACCATGTCGATGACTGAATGACTAGCTGAGGGCTCCTCAACGTTGGTATGAACATGATGCCGTTGACGGTAACTGATGGATGTGATTGCCGTGATCTTTGACCTATTCCAGGGAGGCCATACGTCGAGTCAGACCCAGCAGCGGCGACAATTGTCACCTCTGCATTATAATAAATGGAGTCCATCTGGCTTATTTGGCCATGCTTCGCCACCTTATCCTCCTGGTTGATGCAGTACTTATCGATCCAGAGGTAATCGAACCCCATTTGCTTCGTGACTTTCATAGCATCAGTAACCACTCCGGGAAGATCTCCGGGCAGCGGTACAGATTCCGGTGAATCTTGAGCAACGGTAATGTGGGAGCTGCTTTCTGTCGCCGGTTTCCCCCATACGTAGCTCAGAGCTACATACCTCGCTTCTTGCTGATCGAGTTCAACGGCCGATGAACGGCAGTTGATGAGCCGGAGTCCATTGGTCTTTCGTTTGGTCCTTGAACACAACCTTTTGTGATGCTTTTCGCAGTGCGCGAGCCACTTCTTGCCCAGGGATATGTCAAACTTTGGGCTAACAATTCTTGGCGCAAAGACATCGGGCTGAGGTGAGCCACGTCGACGAAATATAAGAAAGCCTTGCCTCTCGCCCCGCTGGGCCATGGCTTTCCTATTTGACGAACGGCGGAATACAGCCCCTGATGGCACAATAGCCAAGTAGCGAGAGTCGTCCGCTTCCAGAAGGCGCTGTCTTTCACCGGAATTGCCGGACGGGTCCACCGATGTGTTATCTCGGGCAACGTCAAAAGCGCGCAGCTCATCGCAGTCCTCTGCGTTTTCTGGCTTCTCCTCCAGCTGTTGAATGCTTATTCGAGAATCGCAGAGCAAACGACATAAGCCACAACCTAGGTCTGATGGCTGCCGATAATATGTCCCAACATTGGCAATTTTGACATCGAGTCGCGGCCAGTAGTCCCTCTCATCGATCTTGGTGACACCGCCGTCGAACCCTTTCTCCAGGGGGAGTTTCAAGCACGTATCACAAAGTCCGCTTGTAGAATCAGGACTTGCGGGATGCTCGCGGATTGGAATCTCAAGCGTTGATCGTCTGCGCTTCGTGCCGGTTGTGGAGCTGGTAGCCATCTTTTGTGTTGGGTAATGCTTGTAAGAATGAGGACAAGTCAACAAATTCAGTCGCCGACTAATGCTGCTAGAGATAATAGAGGGTGGTTTTGGTGCTAGGTCTGAGTTGTTGAAGTATGGCAGGCGGAGATCATCGCAAGTTCTCTCGTTGAAACGGAGATCAATAAGGCTTTTCTATTTTCTTCTTTTCAACTTGCGGCTTTCGAAGCCATACGTGTTGGAGCGCGATTGGCCAGGCCCATACCCGCACTGGGCCGCCTCACAGTCAGCCCAGCAATCAGCCTGTGAAGTTACGTTGATACATGTTATCTACTCCTCCAATGACAGACGGTGATCTTCCTGCCAAGTGACGGTCACATGTATGGTAAGCCTGCATGTAGGCGCATGAACACGCCTTGGAACCGGTGTGAGACTGCCGACAAGCGAATGGAAATCCGGGCGCGACTGTTCTTTTGAGTTAAAATTTGACGCCGAATGATGGGAAAATCCTAAGGAGACATTTTGTCACAGTGACATAGTTATAAAACGCTACATAGCTCAATGCAATTTCATGTTTCGGTCAAACTATGGTTGAGCTACCGTCAAGTCCCCAGAAAGTGGCATAGATGAGGTTGAAGGATAAAAAATCAACCTGGATCAAGGAGAAGCGGGGAAAATGGTAATCCAGCACGGAAAGTAATAGCAAAAATGATTGGGAAAATGGAGAAAGCGGCAACGACGCTAATAATAAAGCTGATAAGGACGACAAGGACCGTCATTGCACAATAAGCCCTTTAGTAGGTACGGTTACTTAGATTTATCTTGGTGCTCTTCGAACATTGCAAATATTCAGCAGTGGCCATGAACCTCCTCCTTAATTCAACGTTTTTGCATTTACACATACGTACAGCGCCAATTTCTTCTGTGCTACTATTGCGGTATCAGTCCAGTACAAATAACTTCCTTTGTGGATTTGCCGCGTTCCATGCCTCTTCCCGTATCCTTGCTATAGAAACTCGACTGGCGACGCCTTTCTCTCCGCCATTGCGAGATATCTGCATTACAATCTTCTCGGAGCGTCTGATTGGAGGCAATTCGGTTTTCATGCGATTATCTTTAGACGACGAAGCCTCCGCTGGGTCGTTCTCGAGCACTTCACAAGTTGCGAGAAGCACAAATTCGAAACGACCCTCTCCAGCCTGACAAATGGGATCATCGTCATCTCTTGGACTGCAAAGTTCGGTCTGTCCGCATCTAGCACCTCGATCCCCTCCTTCACTGGTGGCGTAAATATGGAAATCGAAGAATCCATGATCGGTGTAGAAGACGTGGTCTGACCTTACTGGTCCAACTGTGGTGAAGAAAGCAGCTTCAGACCAGAAGGCGAGTAATTGATTGTCGGGTGTTCTACGAAGTCGGGTCTCAGTCAAATCGGGATACTCTGAGATAATAGAATCGAGAGTGACAATCTGAGGATTGTCTTGTCCTCCAGCGAGTGCGATTGGCGGAACTGGCATCTCAGTGCTGTCACTCGTTATCCTTGAAACTCTGGCCACTCTAAGAGGTGTGTTCCGCACAACAAAACAGACTATCTCTTCAATCATTCTGCATCGTATCAGTGTCATATTAGTTGAGGCTGGTCATAAATCTGAAGACGCCCAAATGGCGGAGAGCTCACCCAGTATCCCGGTACTGATCACTGAAATTCATCTGAATGCTGCCTGTCCATCCCAGCCATGACCAACTTGGGAAAGGTACTTGACAGTCCAGAGTAGTTGTGGGTAGCGTGCCGAGACCTCTTCTTCGCTTGAGGTGTGCACGAAACATAATTGACGTGAAACCCGACGCGGGTTGTCGATGCCAACAAATGCCAATTTCGAAGCGTGACACCGGAAGTGCCCAAAGGAACCTTTCTCCAGTCATGCGGCTAAATTCGGCAAGAATGCCAGAAAATGCGCTGTAAGCATCGCCAACGACACCGAAGTTGCGAGATGCAAAGTCCGTCATCAGTATCCCGAGATCGTCCCATGACGAACCATTATCAGACTCCTTCGAACCACATCCGAGAAACTCTGATGCAAAACCGAAGTCGTACAGCCTTGGTTTGGTCAACTGCGTTTCGGCACACAAGCCTTCGGCCCATTGGGCACCTCCGCAACTCCAAAAGACTTCCGTGTCCGTGAAGACCAAGGAACGCCTAGACATGGCCCTCTCCTGCAATGTCCAGCCCCTAGTGCTCCATTCCGTTCCACTGAAGTATGTGTGTTGCCACAATTGACGGATGGTTGGTGCAGTAATGATATGGATTCCAGGTGACTCGGCTGTTGCGTCTTGGACTTTGAATATGCGTTGTTTGATGTCACGTGGCTCGCGCAATCCTGGAAGTCCAGCATTGGCATCTTTTCCGGAAGCCGCGATCAGAGTTAATTCCGCATACCTGTAGACTTGACCCATGAACGCGAGATGATGGGACTTGTCCGTCATGTCGTCCTGTACGATGCAAAGTGCATCGACCCAGATATATCTCATTCCGAGCATGTCTGTGAGAATGATTGCATCCTCGATGGTTCTTGAAACGATTCCGTTCAATGCGCCAGGTGTTTGCAAAGCATCTTTGTTGTTCCGGTTAAGGGTTGTTTGTTGAGCCCCCTTCCCCCAAACATAACTCAGTGCGACGTATTGCAGAGCTTCAAGGTTCGCATCAGAGAACCGGACTACGGCTCTCGTCTTTACGTCTATCAGACGAAATTTGCGGATATTGCTTGGCCTTAACTTGATTAGACGTTGTGTTCTTATATAGACGTGTGTTACTTGCCGGTTTGTAGGTGTGATGCAGCACGATGCCTTATGACTAGACAAACATTCTCTCTTCCACGAGATCATGGTTTCGATATTAAGCAGTAGCGGAACCTTCCGATGACCGAAAACATACGAATCGTCTGATACACCTTCATCGCCAAAGAGGGTTTTGGGACATTGCGGGCTATAAATCTGAGCCCATTGCCCAGCATATACCTGCCGTGTTACGTCAGTGGGCCCTATGTTCCTTTTCACATCCGTAAATCTGAAGTCCAAGGTTCTTAGTAGAAAGCCCTTTGTTGCTCCTGTATTCGTCCCGTGACCTTCTAGCGCTGCGGGATCGAGATGTTGCGAATATTGGACATCGCAGATTCCCTCGCTCATTGGAAAGACCTCACAAAAGAAATTCGAGTCAACGCGCTTGCCAGCCCGTTCAAGAGTATCCAATAAGTAAGATATGACTTCACAGAAGGTGCAGGTCCCAGCCGTTTGACGAATCCTCTCCACGGTGTCTAGATCCCATGTCGCGTCTAAATCGGCGAGAGGTGGAAGATGGGGTATTGTCGTGTTGCCGTGCTCATCGGACGAGCGCCGGATTTGGCCTGCGGTCGGAAGCCGAAGAACTTCAAAATTGATAGCTGAGCAATAAGAACATAGCTGCACCTTCGTTTCGGCTTCTGTTGTAGCCATGATTTGGGATGTTGACCATCGTCAACTCAATGAGCCAAGTTATGACCAGAAAAATATCTCGGTTCGTCGTGTGTAAGGGGATTAGGAAAAGAGCTTGCCTTTTGTAGTCAGAACGACGAGCAGAACTGCGAATAGGCAAGTCACAGCCTTGCGGCGACTCAAGATTTAGGCAGCAACACAATCGCTGCTTTGTACGCCTGATTCTGACCTGCTGCATGATGCCACGCGGCGCGCTGCATTTACTACGTCCAACGGCGAAGTTTGGTTGGTTGGTTCTTTTTGGATGGGCGCTGAGAAGCGGCGGATATGGAAGAAGGCATCCACAATGTCTGCAAGATGAGGCGAACCGTTCGCCTCATGAGTGGGCATGTCTTCTTGAGCAGGAATTGATCTATGATGGGCTGTTCCTGCAACTGATTGAAGAGGCACTGCTTTTGGAACGGGCTCACTGCTAAGAATCTACTGAACGACGCATGGTTGGCACGTAAGTGACGTCCTCGGTAGCCCGTAGTGAAGAAAAGGCGCCCGGCTGTCCGCAACTTACAAGACGAGGCGAACCACGCACAGCAGCGTTGTCTGGGTACAAACCTTAGCGCCTATGAATAGAGGCATCTTGCTGGCCAAACCAGCGGTTCGAATTCCACATAGCCTAGACTAGGAGGTTCCAGTCGCGCCTCCCAGTCTCAAAGACTTTCCTCGCCACCCGGCCCTCGATTACGTTGCTATATTCACTTATTTGAGTCGGGCAGGGCCGAGAATGTTTTCAATACTAGCGGATAAAAATCCCTTTTCCGTAATTTGGAGCACTGGTATCTCTATGTATGACGGATCTGTCATCGACGTAATCACACTCAAACCTGCGAACACGAACCAAGCATCGGCCTCAGTCGTCATAGTAATCATGCAACTCCTCCTCATACTCCTCCCTCGCCTCACGCAACGACTCGCGATCGCTACTGCTGCAGCTCGAACCACGCGCACTAGCCAGCTCCTCCTCGTACTCCCTCCTGGCCTCCCGCAAGGACTCCCGGTCGCTCTCGTCGCGCTCGTACTCGCGGTAGCCGTGCTCGGATCCAGAGTTGCTGCCTCGTTCGTATCGCTCTTGGTGACGTTCCTCATCCGAGTCGGAATCTGCAAACTTGTAAATAGTTTGTCCTGGCAGGACAGGAGGGAACACATACCCAGAGCGTTGGCAATCAGGGCTCCTCCTATGGCGCCAACAGCAAGGCCACCAGCCACGCCGAGCAGCATGTTACTACTACTGCTCTTCTTCTTCTTTTTCTCCTCGCTGCCCTGCTCGTACTGCTGGCCGTACGGGTGACCGTACGCCTGCTGTTGAGGCTGACCGTACGGCGAAGCTTGCGGCTGTCCACACGGCGATCCGCCACCGTAAGGGGATCCTGAAGGCTGACCAAACGGCGACGCATGAGGCTGTCCGTAGGGAGATCCCTGAGGTTGTCCATAAGGCGATCCCTGGGGCTGGCCGTATCCCGGCTGACCGTACGACCGGTTCGGATCATGATACTGCGGCTGCTGATGAGGCTGGCTCTGCTCGTAATTATGTCCCGCGTAGTACCCCGCAGCAGCACCCGCGACCGCGCCCGCCGCGGCAGCACCAGTAGCGTACTCCGCCGGCGAGTGCCCGCCATATCCCGGCTGAGGCGAGTGTCCACCGTACCCCGGACGCGGCGAGTGGCCTCCTCCCCCCGCATACCGATCCTCGTACCTCGGCTCCGGAGGCGGCGGCGACACGACGGGCGAGGGCGGCGCAGGCGGCTCCCACTGCGTCGAGTTGTTCGGGCTGACATAGTACCACCGCCCGCTCCGCTCATCGAACCTCTTGGCCCAGCCCTCCGGCAGACGCGGCGAGGGCGGGCGTTCATAGCCATGCTCGGGCGGCGGGGGGCGGTACGGGCTCGCGCTCTCCCCGTACGGCCGGTGGTCGGGATGCGGGGACTCTGAGGGGTAGGGGCTCTGCTGGTCGCCGTAGCGGTGCTCCGGGCGTGGCGACTCCGAGGGGTAAGGGGCCTGGGCGCCGTAGGTTCCGGCTGCAGCGGCAGAGAACGCGCCCGCGCCGTAGGAGGCGGCGACGGAGCGCTCTGGGTCGGAGGTGCCGAAGGCGTCGGGGTGCTCGCGCTTGTACTCGTCGGCGCCGTTCTGCGGACCGCCGGCGTAGCCTGAGGGGGGCTGGCCGTCGTAGCCGCCGGGGTGGGAGCCGTGGTCGCTGTAGCCAAAGTCCTTTGATCCTGGGGACGGGTCAGAAGGAGCCTGCGGAGCTGATGTGAAGAGGCTCACCGTATTCGTGCTGGATCTCGGGATCGTCGGGGATGGTGAAGCCGCCTAGCTGGGAAGCCAGCTTCGCGACGTCAAAGTTTCCGAATAGCGACATTTTTCCTTCTGTGGTGTGTTGCTGTGCGGTAGTGACTGTCGAGAAGTTGGGGAAAGCACCAGGTGAAAGAAAAACCGTAGATGCCGTCGCGCGACGGTGGTGAGGTGCAGTGGTCGTGACCTGGGTGCGTCGCGGGGTCAAGTGACGATGCGATGCGATGGCGGGGTGTGACTTTTTTGAGGTTGGTTGGGCCACGAGGGGCTCCCAAAAAAAAAATCAGATGCGAGCACAAAAAGTACACAGCAGAGAGAGGCCACCCACAGCACCACTGACCGGCGGACCCTCCCGTGGTCGAGTGGAAGAGTTAGTGCCTGCGTGACGGAGGATTCGTAATGCGGTTGCTTGGTGCTGCAGGTTGCTGCACGTCAGATTGGCTCTGTTTGGTTTTGTTTGGCGACGACGGGATGCACCTCCACGTGTTTCTCGGCACCTCGGAAGCGTGGCAGCTGGGCGTTGTTTTGTTGTTTCTCCGCCATCACTACCCAATTTTACTGCATAATGGTAGAAAATCAACAGCGACATTCGCATGGCAGGGACCCCCACGTTCTGCTGCCATCGTCTGAAGTCCGCCGCGGGACGACCCGCACATCTGATAGGGCTGAATCAAGATGGTCTTCTTTTGCATTCCTGACTGCCTTCTAAGATATTCCTGGTATATGTTTATCTCTTTACCCCTTTGTATGTATGTAAGTATTCCCCAAGACAGGGGCCAGAGACGGCCTGTTTTTGATGCCTCTGTACGACCATACTTGATGCAACGAAAACCTCTCTTGTAGCTTAGAATATTGCGTACAATAAAAGTAGAAATCCTGGAATTAATAGAAAGAATAAAGGCAGATATTACAGCAGAGGAAATGTAGGCACCATAGCAAAGGGAGTCAAAGATCCAGGCAAACATCCCGGGAACTCAGCCATGCCTCAAAACAGAAGGCTTGATTTAACATCCATACGGGACTCATAGACGCCAGCAAATGCTATTCAAATCCCAAGTCTAACCACCCCCAAAACGCCCATTCTTCTACCGAGACCCATTTATCTAACCAAATACAATCCTACAATCCGTAAACCGCCCTCACTCATCATGCTCCAACACCGCCGTCCTCACCCCCGCCCGCAACCTCACACCCTCCTCCTTCTCCTCCAGCGCATCCAGCCCCTCAATCAGATCCGCCACCTCAGGCGGCGGCCGCGTCTCGAACACGGCCTGTATATCCCCGTGCGGACTCAGCCCCGAGAACCTCCACCACCGCCTCCTCCCCGTCGCTCCCGCCATCCCCCTCCTTGCCCGCCGCGAGAACAGCCGCCGCTCCCACAGACTGATCAGCAGCAGCGTCGGCAGGTTCACCACCCGGATCAGCGCCACGTTGACTCTGTGAAACGTCTCCGCCTCCACGAAGAACCGCACCGGCGCCAGCACCACCAGCGCGAACACGTTAAACGGCGGCGGGTACATGAACAGCGCGTCCGACCGCACCCCCTCGAACGTCAGCACCGCCCGCCGGAACTGCACCTCCGCCTCCTCGCCCTTCACAATCTTGGAAAACGTGTTGGTCAGCATCGCCACCAGGATCGTCAGGAACAGCGTGTTGCCCAGGAACGCGAACCCGATCATGAGCGCCGGGCCCAGTAGCACGTGGAACTGCACGCTCTCCTCGATCCCCGTGCCGTCGAGCCCGAACCAGATCCAGAGCATCCACTTCCCGATCGTGAACCACGACGGCGTCTCATTGAGGTTGTCGTTCGAGTCGATCAGCCACTGCAGCGCGAGCAGGAACCCCATGAAGCACCAGCACGCGAGCAGCGAGACCAGCAAAAAGTCCGCCATCATCGCGTGCAGCGAGATGAGCACGATGTTGTCCGGCGCGATGTTGAACGCCACGCGCGTGAGCAGGATCGGCGCCGCGAGCGGGAGGACGTGCGGGCCGTGGCCGTCCGGGAAGCTCCCCGCCGCGACGTCGTACACGCGCGCGAGGATGTACACGCCGTAGATGCAAGAGAAGGTCACGTCGAGCCAGGACCAGAGGTTCTGCGCGTGCACCGCCCATCCGTGCTCCACGATGGCAGCAACCTCGTCGAGCACCCACCCGGCCGCATAGATGCAGAACAGAAACTCGTACACCTCGTTGCTGCTGCGGCGGTACAGCATCGCCATGAAATACAGCACCATCAGTAGCAGAAACTGCCCCAGCTCAATGAGGTTGCGCGCGCGCGGCACGATGAGGCGGTAGTGGTTGAGTATCGGCGCCTTGCGCGGGTCGTACAGCGAGATGGGCCGGTACTCGAAGTGGTCGGGCAGGATGTCCACGAAACTCAGCGGGGTGTAGACGACGCGGCCCTCGTACACGGCGGTGACGACGCGCTGGCAGCCCGCGGAGGCGATGAAGCCCTTGCTCTCGGAGAGGATGGCGAGCTCGAGCGCCGTGAGCTTGCGCTCGTGGCCGCCGGGGCGCGCCTGCACGGCCCACTGCCGCCGGCTGCGGCCCTCGAATTCGACCGCCGAGGGGGCGCCCTCGAAGGGGTCGAAGCCGCCGACGAGCATGCGCGAGAGGGCGAGCAGGCCCTGGGCGCCCGGGTTGTCTTCGTGGAAGCGGCGGAAGAGGCGCGTGGCGACGAGTTCGGCGAGGGCGGCGCGGGCTTTGGCGAGGGGTTGGTGGATCGTTGAGGCGTGCTGGCGAAGGAAGTAGAGGCGGTTTGCGAGGAGGCAGTAGACTGTGTGCCGTGTGTCAGTGGCTGCGGGTGTGGGAGGTGTGAGGTTGTAGGCGTACCTATCGTGACGTCCTTTGGGTTGTATAGTCTGTCCACGAGCGGCCGGACAATGCGCACATTCAGCCGCGGGTCGCTGAGCTGGTCGACGGTATACGGGTCGTCTACACTCGCGACAATGAGGCGGCGGACTCTGGCCTCGGTCAGCACATGCTCTGCACCTCACGCATCCACGGGAAGCATTTACCGATGCATCGACACGTATACAGGCAACGCCTCCCCCTCCTCGACGGCCCCCGTCACCTCGTCGTCACCAAGACACGCCTCCGTCTCGGAGCCGCCCGCGGCCGCGGGCTCTTCATCCTCGTCGTCCTCCCCAAACCGCGGGCTCTGCATGGGCTCGTGGCCCGTCCACAGCTTCTCCTCCTCCATCTGCGCCAGCTCCTGCTCCGACCGTCTCATTGTACGTCTGCGTCGCAAGTACATTCACGTCTTCACGGTCACATGTGGGAGGTCTTTTCTCTTCCTGGGGGGCCGCTCTCTTAGGGACGCACTAAAATGTAGATGGGAGAAGAAGGGAGGGTTTTGTAAGTTTACGATAGCCTCGCAGGGTTGCTCACATAAAAAGGGACGTGGAAAATGGCAACAGGTATCCTTTTAGTCATGGTAATCTTGGCGTGCTTCATTTGCTGCGATGCCCGGCACGGGGGAAGAACCCATTAGGTAACGGGTAAACGGGCGACTGTAGCACGGTACGCAAATGACTTACCCCTGAGAATGGGCGTTTGCAGGGCGGCGACATATCGAATTGTTCTCTATGCGAATGCAGACCTGCGATGATAAGGCCGGGTATGAATGAATGCTTAGCTGGGATGTTTGTGGTATGTCATTCGATTGGAGCCAAATCGGTAGGAGAAGTTGGCCTACGCAGACACTTGTCCAGTTATTCGAGTGACAAAAAATCGGAGAAATAGCATAGATTGGAAATGTGAACAGAAAATTCGAGAATCGCACAAATTGCGATGCTCGGAATTCGGCAGTCGACATCGTATTTGATCTCGGTTCCTAGTCCCCGGAATGAAGCTGAAAGACCGGGATTGGTCGGCCAAGCCTCACCACAGGGGCAGCACCAGTCGTACCCTGGATAAACTCTAATCCGATCCCACCGCGGGGTCTATCGATACGCCGCACCCAAGCTCCCGGCCATCACCACCCGCCGGCCACGCAACGTCATCCAGGCAACCAGCACCTTCAAAAACAAACACTCAGCACCCCCACCACCACCAACACCACCAACTCTGAACTTCCCTCCCGTCCGGTGTGCTTGCACCCCCTCACTTCACAATGAACCGCCTCTTCGGCGCCGCCCCAAAAGGGCCCAAACCAACCCTCAACTCCGCCATCACAAACATCGACGACCGCATCTCCTCAATCGACGTCAAACTCTCCGCCCTGACCGCCGAGCTGCAAACCTACCAGTCCAAACTCTCCAAAATGCGCGACGGCCCAGGCAAGAACGCAATCAAGCAAAAGGCCCTCAAGGTCCTCCAGCGCCGCAAAATGTACGAGGGCCAGCGCGACCAGCTGCAGTCCCAGGTCTGGAACATGGAGCAGGCCCAGACGATGCAGGACAACCTCAAGAACACAATGGCCACCGTCGACGCCCTCAAGACGACCAACAAGGAGCTCAAGAAGCAGTACGGCAAGGTCGACATTGACAAGATCGAGCAGCTGCAGGACGAGATGGCCGACCTGATGGACATTGGGAACGATATCCAGGAGAGCCTGGCGCGGAGCTACGACGTGCCCGAGGACGTGGACGAGGCGGAGCTGGATGCTGAGTTGGAGGCGCTGGGTATGGAGGCGGAGCTCGAGCCGGAGATGGGCACCGTGCCCAGTTTCTTGCAGGATGAGCTGCCCGACTTTGTGGACGAGGAGCCGGCCAAGGAGGGTGCCAAGGTCAAGGAGGCTGCGGGTTAGGAGTGATGATTGCTTGCACGGGATACACGGCGTTGAGGGCGTTGGGTCAGTTTGCGAGCACGTATCGTCCATTACTCTTTGAATTTATACATCTACCGTCCAAACGCCACTATGCCATGATAAACCTGTCAACCTCCCCTCCTGATACAATTATGCTATGTCTGTGACTGCTGTCCAACATCTAATCTACTGATCCAAAGAGGCAGAGGCGCGCCACTTCGCGCAACTCCTCGTCGCCATTCGTAAAGTCCCACCCAACAATGACAGTTGTCTGACTACAACAAATGATTCTGTGGGCGTCATACTGCAGCTTGAACACCCGCGCCGGCCCGTTGTCGGCGTTGGCAATGTGCGGGTGGTGAGCCGCCGCGCCTCCGGCAGCGTCCGGCACCGGGTTTTGAGCCCCTTGCACTGGCACGGGCGTTGCCTGCGTTTGCACGGGGGCGCCGGGTTGCGTGGGCTGCGCATTGGCCGGGGGCTGTGACGATGAGCGAGCCTGGCCCTGGGTCTGGTTCTGGCCCTGAATGAGCAGATGCCCTTGCACCGCCGGTGACGGTGTCTGCGTTGTGCCGGGCGTGGCCGATCGTTGAGGGATGTTGTTGGGCGCTGAAGTAGTGCGCATCGACTCCAGATTGGCAGTTGTCGTGTGGGCAATGTAGTGCCGTCTCGCAGGCCTTTCAGCGTCAACAGCAGGAGCTTCAGCTGGCCGGAACGGAGGCGCGGAAAAGTCAATCCGGGACAAACCAAACCCGCCAGGCGAACTGTCGTCTAGCTCAAGCGAAGGGAGCGTGGCCGGAGCAAGCGGCTGAGCTTCACGGGTGGCAGCCGCAGTTGCAGCGGCACGAGCACGAGCTTGTGTAAACTGCACGTCCAACGACGCAGCCTGCAGAACTTGCCTTAGCTCGGCCCTCGTGCGCGGGTTAGGTTCTCTGGCAATGGTTGCCTGGATGTGAGAAGTGTAGGCGAGAAGCGCAGGGTACTCCATCAGGGCACTTCGCAAGCGCTGAGTCCCTTGAGGCACCGTGATATCAATCATGTGCATGAAAGATTGAGCGGACTCGGGGGTGATAGACGCAATGGCGGGCTGATCGATGGATGTTCTGGCTTGAGCCAACACCTTTGCCTCAGAGGCCGCTCGCCAGGCGAACTGCGCCGCCGCCGCACCCTCCTCTTGCCGCAAATGGTGAACGGCCTTCCAAACTCCCTCCTTGTCGCGGCGCCAGATGATGATAGTCTGATCGTATGAGCCGGACACGATGCGGGCATACTTGCCGCCACCACCTCCAGGGGGAATGTTGGCGCCGTACGCTGTGATATCCTCCGGTTTGCTGCTGCCGGCGTTCCTAGGCCTGCTGCGGCGACTGCTACTGCCCTGTTCGCCGTACGGACTGACTTCGCCCTTCTGGACCGCCTCGAAGTAGTTCTGATCGACCCTCTTCGCCTCCAGCTTGTCCTCCTCGGCGCTGTACGGGAGGTCACCGAACCCAGCCTGGACGGTTCGGACGAGGTTAGAGTGAGCGCGCAGGCTGGCTACCTCGAGACCAGTGAACCTATCAAACACCTTGACCTCGTTGTCGCTGCTGCCACTAACAATTCTTCGGCCATCGTACTGCACGCACGCAATGCCCTTGCTATGGCCAACGACGGTTCGGATGCAAACCTGCTTCGCCCAGTCCCATACTTTGATGTTGCGGTCCCCGCTGGCGGACACGATCTCATTGTCGCAAATCTGAACCGCGTTGACAGCCGCACCGTGGCCGTCCAAGACACCGATCATTGTGTAAGGGGGCTTGACCGGCAGATCGTCCATTGGATTGGAGTATCCGTAGTCTCGCACATGGGTTGGGACGGTGTAGATGATGTCAGCATCCCCATACCCGGGGTCGCCGTACTTGAGCGGCCTACGGTTAAAAATCTTGATCGACTTATCCTTTGAGCAAGTCACCAAGATGCGCTTGTCAAACTTGACGTTAAGCACAGATTCCGTGTGCGCGTGTGACAAACGCTGGATCATTTGCCCCGTCGAAAATCGCCAGAGAATGACATCGGAGTCACTGCTGCCGGATACAATCAAGTCCTCGTCTTTATCCGCGTCGAACTGCAAGCACAAAACGGAGCCGTTGTGGCCCTCGAGCGGTTTCCTCAACAGCTTGTAGTTGATCAAGCTCCAAATGCGGATTGTGCGATCTCGACTTCCACTGACGAGGTACTCCTTGTCATACTGCAAAGTATAGATGCACTCCGTGTGGCCATCTTGGGGACGGTCAGGACGAGGAAGTTGGAAATTGGAATACTTGCCGAGCTCCCAGTTCCTCTCGAGACGCCGACGCATCGTGTAAAGGTACCTCCAGTTAAGACGGTACTTGGAGCTTGAGACGTCCCAGGACCACAGCTTTGACTCTGGAACACCGGGAGGACGCCCGTCGGGACCGTTCATCTGGACCATGGACGGCAGTGAATCTTCCCCAACAAGCGTGCTCTGGTGGAGCGGGGATGATATGCCCTTGCCCTTGGAGTCAATCCTATCCGCACTACGGCTCTTGGACCCTGAGGAGCGGTCCATGTCGACATCTACAGGTGTGGGCGTGGCGGAGTTTCTGCCAAAGCCGGTGAAGGATGACGCGGGGCTACCGAAGATGCTATTGCCGGTCACGGACTCCTCCGTCTTTAGGGGCCGGTCGACGTCTGTCATTTCCAAATCATTGTCTTCGGAGATGGCCCGCTTCTTATACGTGTGGCCGTCCTCGGATGATCGAACCCTGTGGAGGGAGTAGGTCTTGTGCCGCTCGTTGAGACTTTCCTCGTGTCTTTGGATCGCCTCGTAGTCGGCCTTCCAGCCCTCAAGGTGGTACAGCTGCTCCCACAGCTTCCTGTCGAGGGCCAGGTCATGCCATGCGCGGCACGAGCCGGCGACGCGGATCAGGGCAACTGGGTCGAGGTAGCCTAGAATCTTAAGACAGACTTCCGGTGGCAGGTACTGGATGAAGTCGATGTAGAGGCGGGGGTGCATTCGCTTGACGAGCTCGACGACGCCGGAGGTGGGCATGTTGTTGATGATTGTCATGGCGAGTTCTGCAGGACCACACAATCAGCTCAAATGCATCAGAGAACGCTGAGCGCGCGCTACTCACCCATCTTCTCATCGTTGGTCAAGCCGGGGACGCGCCTCTGGAGGATGGCCGTCAGTTCTTCGTGGGCAGGCGTCCTACCGCTGGTGCCAGAGCTCGAGGCATCCTGGGCGCCGCTGAAGCTTGGGTTGAGAGGGTCTTCTGAGTACCCCTCGTCGGGCTGAGAAGTGAAGACGGCCATTGTGGGCGGCGGGCGTCGTCGGGGTGGTGAGATGCAGCGCGGGCTGTGGTCGCTACAACTCTAGTGTCGGGACGTGTCGTCGCGGGCCATGCGGGCTGGCGGAGGAAGGCTGAAGGGCTCGTGCTCGGCGGCGGAAGCTGTGCGGAACGACGGGGGATCAGACTGGGTTTTTGGCTTGCAGCGGCAGCGACGGTGGCTGACGGACGGGGGAAGCAGCCGCACCGAGCGAGTTCAAAGTAAGTAGGCAGAGCCTCAGGCAGGGCGATAGGCACTGGCAAGGCGACACTGGTCGTTAGGTTGCGAATTGATGCCAGGGTCAGCGGTGCGAGTGACGTAAATGGGGCGGATGATGCTTGGTGCGGTGGTGATGTCGACCGCGATGCAATGGCACAGTACCGTCTATCGTTGCATCCAAAACTAAAAAGCAGGGAAACGATGCTGGATGGGTTGGGTTGTCGGTTGATGGACGGGTCGATAAGTTGGATGGAAAGGGTGAAAGGAACCAAAAGGAGGAGATGAGATGGGACGAAATGGGATGTCAGGTTTGCTCGTTGTTGGTCGGTTGGTTGGAATATTTGCCTTGCCTGCCTCCTCCAAGCTGCAGTCAGTGGGTGAGAGCGGGAGCGTGAGGTGTGGCTGGAGGAGGGTCTCTGGCTGGGGAGGGGGAGGGGGGGCTTGGTCTTGGGAGTTGGGGCTTTGGAGGCGCTGGTTGGTATCCCGTACCTCTAGCAGTGGGCGGCTTTTGAGGTCGCAGCAGCAGTTGCAGCCTGGAGCCTGTTTCTGGCTGCCTGCCAAACGGAAATGGAACCTGCAAGCTGCACGACTGTGGCGTCGCGGATTGGCCGGCTTGGGGGACGGGATGACAAGAAAAGGCAGCCCGCCGCTGCACATGGAAGGATGCACAGCGACACAGATTGACAGAACGACTTCCACCACCAGTTCAACAAGCTGTCCCGTCGCTGTCAACGGCAATGAGCGGCAAGAGGGGCACCAGAGCAGAGAAAACAAGGCAGAGGCAAGCCCCCCCTCCAGGGTCCAGCGTCCCTGAACACTCCTCCACAGCAGTCGTCCGTGGCGTTGAACCCTGAGCCGATTTTCAATCGTGCGGAGTCCCGTTGTCGCTGCGCTGCGCGGGCGGCCACTAGGAACGGAGGCGACGGGGCCGGGAGGCGAATCGGCGGCAATGTCGGTGGTGGTGGTGGTGGTCCTCGTCGTTGTTCGGCACCATCACCTTGAGCGGTAGGGTAACAACCCACTGACGCCTTGGGCAGGAAAACTCACGATAGTTTCTGCCAGCCTACATATCGTCCCCCATACCTGCGATTCTCCTCTGATCGTCGACGGTATCGACAACACCATCAGCGAACAGCATCATCTTGTTTTAGGTCGCTGCATGTCATCACATCAGAGTGGCGGGTTGCAGCTCCAGAGACCACCGCGGGAAGACCATGGCCATGACCTCACCTAAGTGGAGTCTGCCGGTGGATCGCCCGCTTCACATTGCGCATGATCAAAGGCGGAATTGGACAGCGGTCAGCCAGGCGGCAGCCCCAGCGAAGCCATTTCACAGTGTGGAAGCAAAACCATCTCCTTGTGCTTCACACGCTCTCCCAACTCTTCATATTTACTAGTGTCTCTATAATGCAGCAGCACCTTATTTACGCCTCAAGATAGCCTTTCCCCTCGCAGCTGTTGCCGTCTCTAAAAGACCCAAACTCAATCTCTACCATTCCAGCCTTGCAGAAGAGACATCCCAAGCACAGAGCATCGGGTCAAAATGCGATTCCCAGAGTCACCGATGATCCTTACCCAATTGCCATGTCTCTCATCGTTAGCCTGCCTCTGCTAAGCCTCTCGGTCCTCCGACACTAGTTCATCACATATCGACAACGGCCTTCTGAGACCTCTCCCAAAGCTTCTTTCCTTCCAAATCGTCACCATTCTTGAATCCAATTACAAACCTTTACCTGTCCGGGCCCCTTCCGCAAACCATGGACGGCCGCGCAGAGTCAGCAACGTTGCCCCTTCATATCAGTGATATGCTGCGGCTGACATCAACGGCTGCAAGCCTTGCACACGGCGCCTATGAAGCATATTTAGACACCAAAAGTGCAGATGCCAGATGCCATGATCTGCATCTAACCCCTCAGCCGCATCGATCAACGCGGAACATTCAGTCCTGTTTGCTGCAAATCTTGTCCAAGGTTACCTTGCCCTCTCGAAAAAAACCTTCTAGCCACCTGTCAATGACACGCGCAGATCAGCGTGCGGCAACATATGCCCTGATCAACAGTTTCCCCTCATCCTTCGTGAGCGTAAACATGACCAGCTTGCCAGGATCCGCTGCTTGGCCGGATGACAGTGCTGAAGTGCATCTGCAAATACCGTTGGCTCCAAAACAATAGACGTTCGCTTCTCCAAGGCTGTCCTCTTTTCGCCATCGCCGAGTCGGACAATGGAGCAGCAAAAGCAAGCAGTAAATGTCGGGGCTTTCCACCAGCAACATGTCGACTCGTTCGGCCGCCGCACCGACCGCTCTCTTACCCCTCCTCCGATGGTCGCCCGCTCCGGGTACCCACATTCTTGCGTCTTTTCTCTGTCCCCCCTCTTGAACACGAGGAACCCATCGTTACTCAAACCCGTCGTTGCACCGCAAGTCCAGATGTTGCGCAGAGCAACCGTACGGTACGACTCGCTCCACGAGACGACCGAGGCGCGCGATTTAACTCGGCGTATGGTCAAGTGCAGGTTCCGTCGCAATGAGTTAGCACAAAATGTTATCCGCAGAGCAGTGTCAAGCCCAAACTGAGTTCTTGGGTGTTCGCATTTCCATGCCTCGCCCGGGACTCCCTCGCTCCCCAGCTGCGCAGAATCTGCTTGATGGCATCATGGGTCTTGGCAAACCGTCGTGCCCACCACCCTCCATGCTATCCGCCACAGCAACTCAGGATTCGGGCCGTTGCGCAGCAATAGCAGCAACTGCGGCCAAGAAACTTTGATCGCATTCGCAAGACTCAATCTTCACCTCACGTGCGGAGCACTCGCCATCATTGGTGACATCTCTCGGTCGGGCGGGCTGCCGCTTCGGAAGGGATTTCAGAGAGACAGCGGACCACCCTAAAAGGATTTTCCGGGGTGCTTCGGCTCTTGGTCAGATCCACTGCGACTCCCACCAACGAGGGTTAAGCCGATGTGGTGCATGCGCGGGAGATTTGTCCCGATAGACTATGCCGAGTTGGTGACTGGCTCGAGAGCCTCAGCCCAATAGCCAATAGCGATATCTTGGCCAGACCTCTAGACGCCGCCGCCTGGTCATTTGAACTGCTGCTTCCTTCTGAAGCTCTCCTCCCATTTTGTCGACTGGATACTATTGGGTCTCAATGCCTGATCAAACGGTTGTTGCAGACCAAGACGAGGTGAGGGGCAGACGTCGCGGCAACTTGCAATGCAGGCTTCGGCGGCTTCTGCGTCGCCGAAAGGCATGATCGAACGAGCCCACGTACCGGTGAGCCGGTCACAAGCACAGTCCATTTCCCCGTTCCCTCAAGCGGGCGCTGAGTCTCAACCATGCCGCCTCAGTAGAGCTCCGGCGTCCATGATCAGCCACCGTCGACGCCTCTATCCCACCCTCCTGCAGAAAACCGCCCATCCGGGCAGCATCCCGGACAGCCCAGGCCGAGAGTGAGACGCACCGTTGAAGCCTCAAAGGCCCCTCACGTCCGGGGCTGAGGTGAATGTGGTGACACAGGCTCGCACTTTGCTTTTCAGAGCCACGCGAAGGGGAAACAGAAGGCGCGAGCGTTGGGTCTAGTGTCAATAGCCACCCACAGCCAAGGGGGAAAGTAACCTGAGGGTCGCAGATGGAGCTGCACGGCATCGCAAACAAGGCACGGCGTTGCAAAGCAGCGGCGGTTGCAGCAGTCGTTCCTTGGAGAGCCCTTCATTCGGAGTGGGTTCCGCAGCCGCCCTACGATACGGCCTGGCCCTTGTTGCAGAGAAGGGCTGGTTGGGGTGGTATGGGTGGTATGGTGTCGATTCGTTCCTGATCCCAAAATAATTGTCATGTGAGGCTCCAACCGTTTCTCTCGTCGTGGTGGAGCGGCCTTCTTCCAAAACCTCACAGAGTGCATGAACTTGGTGTTTCAACTGTCTTGACGTGTTTTGGTTAGCCGCGTTGGAGGGTCTGGCCGGGCTGAACCCGCGGTTCTCGTAAAGATGGACTGCTGCTGCTGCCCCTCAGTGCTGAAGACATCATCCGGTAGACGATTTAGGTTTTTTGATGGGTCGTGCTGGGCGAATGACGATATCTGCCCACGGGCGACGGAAAGGCCGTGTGTCGAGCAGACTGACAGCGACTCTGCAGAAGCCGCACGAAAGGAAGGCTTCAACAGACCCTGAAGGAACAAGAAAGCAGAGTCAGAAAAGGCCAGGATGGGCTGTTTTGTTGGAAAGCTGGCAGGGTAGCTCCGTGCATTGAGGCATCGAAACAACAGACGGATGGGAGACGCTCATGCGCCTGTCTGAGAGCCCGCGGGCGGTAGGGTAGGTAGTCAAGCTCGCAGCTGTCGGTCGGGCGGCTTTAGTTGAGTGCTGACGGGCAGCGCACAGCACAGGGATTTCATCGGAAGCATTGGCCCTGGTTGTCGCTACTTTACCTGGGCAAGCGGCAGAGCAACAGCCGGCGTTGGTTGCTAGAAGGGACGGGAGGGAGAGCGATGTGATCTAAACCGGGGAAGAGACGGCGAGATGATGGGGGAGGCCCGAAGACTGCAGACACGACACGACGAGAGGGCTGTGCTGGACGGCGTACGCATTATGGCGCGCTGCTAGTTTCGAGCATGAGGTGGCCGAACCCGACAGCACCATGGTAGTTGCGCAGTGGAGGGCAACGTCCGACGACGTTGCGACTGGCTGGGCTTGAAGCAATTGCCCTGGCTGGTGAACGCAAAGTAAACGGTGTTGCTGTAGATGAGGCCGCAAGAGAGGACGATGGAGGAGACTCGTGATGGTAACATTCGTCCTGTGGTGTCGGTGCTTTCCCTCGGGTGTCTTATCGCACCTGTCTTGCTTGCCTTATCGGGAAAGGGGGCACCGGTCGGAGCAAGAGACAGACTGGAAGGCACCTTCCTTCTGGTGGGAGAAGGCAGGCGGGCTGGTACGAGGTACTTTACGTATCAGGTACCACCTACCTTACCTTAGGTAGTGCACCTCACGTACCTGGGCAGTGGTAACGCCGTGTCTTATCAAGCTATCACCTCATCAACACACTCCATCTTGTAATACAGTCGTTTTGTGTCTCCGGTCGACTCGACGAGAGCTTTTGCAGTCAACTGTGGTCTGAGAGATGCTAGAAGAAAGTGGGCAGTCGGCTCATTGCCCTTCGCAACGTCGACGACGGCTAAATCCAAAATTTGCAGCGGGGGATCCAGGCGAGAAGGTTTACTGCATAGTGCGGCCTACTCCGGTACGATAGTGAATCAGAGGTTGACGATTACCAACGGCCCGCGATTGCGGCAGGTAAGCAAGTCAGGTATTGGTACAGGAGACATTGGATGTGGTGTGCCAAGTACTGCAGCGGCAATGGAGCCTGGTCAATCAACCTGGGACCAACGGCGGCCAACTTAGATCCGAGGAGGAACTGCGGGCAGCGGCTGTCGTTGGCGTCTTGCGTGGTCTTCATTTACGTGGGATGACACAGGAATACATACTGGCAGCAATATCACGGCTGCTATGCCGGGAGATGCCCGCTGGCCGTATCCTCGTCATTCAGGGCATGATGATGGCTCACGTCAAAAGAAAGCAGAACAGCACGCGGGTGGAATACCGTTTTGAGATATGAATCGCACGAGAATATTCTCGCGATGTTTCCCATTGCTTGTGTCTGTCCCTGGTTCTCTCTCTCTGGCTCAGACTCTTGCTCTGCATCTGCAGACCGAGCCAGAGCCAGGCTGGATGGATGCCCCTCACCACCCTCACCACCACCCCTATTTTTACCTGTGTTATCTCCCGTTCCATTGACCTTCTCGAACAATGCAGTGCACGACGTGTCGCCCTCCCTGTTCTTTTGCTGCCCTTCTTCAACCCGGCTAGAATTGTTCTCCCTCGCAGCTGCAGGACCGGGGTCGAGGGTTTGGTGTGTCTGGCTGCCCACCACTACGTAGAACGTTGCTCCCTCTCACACCATCAGGTGTCGAACGTCGGAGCCTCTCTCTGGCCAGTGAACTGTGCCAATGATGCAGGCCCAACCGGTGTGTGTGTTCATAGATGGGTATGGATATGCTCTTAGTTATGGTGTTGAAGCAACTCTGAATGGGTATTCGTAGAGCGAGTACCCAGGTAAGGTAAGGATGCCACGCGGGCACCTTTCCAATCAATGGGAGACGTGAATGTGTCCACTGCGACGGGAGGCCAGTCTCGATCAAGACTAGTGCGATAACCCGCTAATTTGAAACGCCCAAAACCTCCATCGGAATCAATGCGCGCAGCCTGAGGCCCTGAGAGGCCTTGCTCTTCCCTGCCCGAGAGGTACAGCGTACCTACCTACCTACCTGCCTGCTGCGTTTGTACATGGCATGCTGCTGCACCTGGGGAGCGTCACTGCCAGGAAGGAACATCCGGTGCTTGCTCCTTCAGCAGGCAGTTATTCACCACCTTAGCCAGTCTGTCTACTGCGTAGTCGGGTCGGGTCGGTCTTCACATTCACGCCAGATGTACCCGGTACTCCCAGGACTCTCCCCTCCCCCCCCATCTCCCTACCAGATTTCCTCCTCTCGCAACAGACCAAAGACCGGCACCGCGTCCAACGAGAAACTGCATGCTGAATTAGAATCAGACTTGGCTGGCCTGACCTGACCTGACCTGACCTTCTTCACTTGGGTTGCCTTTCCAGTCCACCATGGGCTAGGGGACGCCGGAGACACACACACACACACACACACACACACACACCCACACACCCACACACCCAAACGCACATGCACACAGCCTGCCTACCTTGCCTTAAGGTACAGCACGATACCCTCCTCGACTAACCCGTCCCTCAACTGTCAAGGCCTCCCCTTCCTTGCCTTACCTCGCCTTACCCTGACCCTCCTCCTGCTCGTCCTCTTCTTCCACCTCCCAAGAAGAACCTCGTCCCGTTTGCGCACCCAATCCAGGTCCCAGTCCCAGCCCCAATCCCGGGACGCTTCCCCTCAGGTCACAGTTTGGGTCGAATCAAGACTCGCTCATGCACGCCGTCTGCACCTCTCTGCGTCCTGCAACAACAATACCATCCCCCAAACTGAGCGACATCACCGACTCAAACTGGTCTGCAAACTTGCAACCAAACTCGCCCGTTTGAACAGATACCTATCTCGCCCCAAACTCGCCTGAGGATCCAGCAGATACAGCGCTAGGGAAAGGGAAAAGAGGACAGGCACTAGGACTCCAACAGGGGTAACAGAGGTATTCGTTTCGCCCCGGTAGCCCGCATCGCTCCGCACCGCTCCGCAACTTCGACTCGTCGACTCGAAATCAGACCCGCCCGACTTGCCCAACCTCTCCCTCCTCCTCCTCCACCGACACTCGGCGCCGGCAGTTCTGTCACACTCGCACTCACTCTCGACACGATTGCACTCTTCCTTCGAATCTGTTGTCCATTTGCAGATCGCAGCAGAGGGGCTTCCGACACCCGAACAAAAGCGCCCCCCAACGCCGACCGCCCAACAACAAAGGCCCTTGTTCTCGTTTTCCGCCTGACCAGAAAGAACGGCGCCCCTTTTGCGACGACTCCCGACTCCTGCGAACCGACCGTGACCGCTAGATCGTCTCTCGCCCCAACCACCGACACTTCCAAACCCCGGAGCCTTCCCGACTTGACCGACGCTGAGAAAACCCCTTGCGCTGGATGACGTGAACCTTGTTCCTACCTGTGGACAAGAAGGCGCTTCATCAATTTTCCACCGCCTCGACCCCCCCGATTCCCTCTCACGATACCCAACCGACTGCAGCCTCTCCCGACCGCCCTCGCCCACAAATCGTCCTCTCGCTTCCTCTCCCCTCCTACAACCGGATGGGTTAGGACGTCATGGCTCATGCTCCTCTCCTCAGAAACAACACCGCTCCCGTATTCCAGAACCAGAACGGAATTGGTGGTCTACCCAATACCATGAGTAATGCGCCCCGCGCCAGCCAGCTTTCCGGCTCGACAGCGTTCACATCGGCCGGTTCAATCAACTCGTTTGCGAGCACCTCGACCATAACCCCCGTGCAGAATGGCGGCCCTGTTATCGCGACGGCGAACATCATCAACCAAAAGGCCGATGCTTCCCGATCCCTTTACCAGATTTGCATGTCGTTGAAGCAACGTTTAGCACAAGTCCCAGGCTTCGACCCCTATCTGGAAGAGTTGGACCCAACCGACCCCGTCGAGTCACTGTGGAGCCTTTTCCGCACCGGCTACCCGTTCTTGGATATCTACAATGCCCTGCAGCCTGAAAAGCCCCTCGAAATCGACGGTCCAAACGCTACCGCATCGGAGAGCAAGAAGTCCAAGATCGCCATTTTCAAGTTTATCCAGGCATGTCTCAAAGAGCTCGGCATCCCGTCCGCCGAATGCTTCGTCATCAGCGACGTCCTCGGAAACGACACGACTGGATTTGTCAAGGTACGTGCAAGTCGGCTCTTCGCAGCCGCGCCTCGAGATCACTTCCACTTCGACGACAGAATTGAAATCTAACCGTATCGCAGACGACTCAAGTGGTCAACCTCGTTCTCGATCTCGCCGAACAAAGAGGACTATTGCTCCAGTTGCAGCCCTACCCCGAAGATGACATGCCCAAGGAGCCCGGCTCCAAGCTGAGCTACAGAGACCACATTATTAAGGAACTGGTCGACACGGAGCGCAAGTATGTGCAGGACTTGGAGAACCTTTACGATTTGAAGAGCAGCTTGGAGACGAAGGGTATCATTACTGGCGACACGATCCATCAGATTTTCCTCAACATCAACGCCATTCTCGACTTCCAGCGTAGATTCCTCATTCGAGTGGAAACGACAAACTCCATGCCGCAAGCTGTTCAGCAATGGGGTGCTCCCTTCGTCACGTATGAGGAGTCCTTTGACATTTACCGACCGTTCATCGCCAACCAACGAAAGGCTGCGCAGGTCGCCGGGCAGGTGTTTGACCAAATTAAGGCGTCTGGGCACCCGGTTGCAGCCGATTTCAACACGCTAGATGGCTTCTTGCTGAAGCCTATGCAGCGCCTGGTGAAGTACCCTCTTCTGCTGAAGGACTTATTGAAGAAGAGTGAAGACGAGTCGATCAAGGCCGACTTGGCGGGAGGTATTGAAGCCGCCGAAAGAGTGCTCTCTAGGGCCAACGAAGAGGTTAATCGCGATCTTCTGGACGAAGCCCTCGATGATCTCCGAAACCGCGTGGATGACTGGAAGAACCACCGCGTAGAACAGTTCGGTAGGTTGCTGATGCACGGCGTTTACACAGTCGTCACCGGAAAGAGCGAGCAAGAGAAAGACGTAAGTTTGTTTTGCACTTCCCCTCAACGTTTTGGGATAGTGTACTAACTGACATAGTACGAGATTTATCTCTTCGAGTGCATCTTGCTCTGCTGTAAGGAAATCTCGGCCAACAAGAGCAAGGACAAGAAGGACAAGACGCGGTCGGTTGGACCCAAGATCAGAAACAAGAACGCAAGGTTGCAACTGAAGGGTCGGATTTTCATGACGAATGTTACCGACGTCGTCTCTCTATCTAAGCCTGGATCGTACAGCGTTCAGATTTGGTGGAAGGGCGACCCCGGTGTGGAGAACTTCATGATCAAGTACACAAACGAGGAACAGATGAAGAAATGGGCCAATGCCCTCGAGTTGCAGCGGAAGGACAATGCACCGAAGGCATCGACGAGCCCTGATTCTGCCGCACCCGATTTCGCCTGGACTCGCGAACATGGCGGCAAGCTCGAGAACCCGTACCTCAACCAGCAAGACGATGACGACGATGAGGAACTGTGGCCACCTGCGTCCGCACCTGCTCAGTTCCCGATGCCAACACAGTCTACCGGAGGCACCATGCTCCCTAGAAACGCGTCTAGCACCAGCCTTCGGCAACGTTCTGCTACAGGCGAGAGCCTTGCCGGCATGGTGAGGGCGCCGCCACCCCGGTTCCCGCTCCCGCAACCTCCCGCGCCCTTGAATGTGCAAACACAGATGCCTCCCCCGGGTGCATCATCCCCGGGAGCCCGTGGCGGCGACTCGTACTTTTCACCCGTGGCCGAATCGCCAGTGTCATCGCGTACCAGTACCGCGAGTGGCATGTTCCCTAACCCTAACTATCAGTTTCCGAAGTCCCTAACGCCCCAGCCTGGGTGGGAAGATCCAAACCAGAGATACACGGCGCCGGCTATGCCTCGCGCGCCGTCCAGGGATGGTGCTCCCCAGAGAAACCCGCGTGGACCTTCTCTGCCTGCCATGGCATCTAACAGCCAGAGCGCCGCCCAACAGCAGCGCAGCAGGTCATACAGCACACCCGATATCAACGGCCCAGGTGGCATTCGCCGCACACAAGGAGGCACGCCCGTTCCTACGGTGCCCAGTATCCCAGCACACCTGCATCCTGCTCATGACAACAACATTCCCCGATCTCAAACCGGCTCGCCCCGAATGAACGATCTCTCCATGCGCGCAAACACGCAGAGCCCTGGTGCGCAGCGAGAGCGCCAGTACGGCCACCAGCAGTCTGGAAGTTACGGCGGCAGCATGTCACAGTTCCCCGCACAGCCGATTTACCCCCGCCAGGGAACACCCAACTCTATTGCGCATGACCGGCAGCTCAGCATCGACGCTGCTGCATCAATGAATGCCGTGCTGTCTCCTCCACTTGGCACCGGTGTTAGCGCAACTCAGTCAAACCCGCTTGCCAGCCCGGACCTCCCGATTCCTACTCAACTCAAGGTCAAGGTGAACTTTGTCGACAGCGGAAACTACGTTACCCTGGTCGTTGCCTTCAACATTACCTATCAGTCACTGATCGACCGAATTGACGCCAAGTTGGCACGGTTCACGAACAGCAGCATCAGCAAAGGAATGCTTAAACTGCGTTACCAGGACGAGGACGGTGATTTCGTCACCATCGCTAGTGACGATGATATCCAGATCGCCTTCATCGAATGGCGTGAAGGCGGGGTTGGCGAGATCGAACTCTTCTGCGTTGGAGACACGGCCTAAACGCCCCATTTCTATGTCGAAGTAGGTCTTTTGGGAGAGTAGGACTTTCCCAGGCGCATCATACCATATACCCATCGGGGGGCATTTCTTTGCATACAAGGCGTCCGGAGCAGATTGTTTCACCTTATTTTTATACCTCTCAGCATCGCATCATCATCATCGGAGCAGGTGGCTGCCAGTCTACAAGGCGGGTTTGTAGCGGTAATCATTCTGCACCCAGGAAGCATTCGGACCTGCGAGATTTAGACGGCACCATCATCATGATCACTTTTTTCCCTCCCCGCCTCACGACACACAATTACCATTTCAGGCGTGGAGTCGCGCTTCACCCGGACTCTTTCTTGGAAATATTTACGACTGTTTCCCGATCCGCAGCTCTGGGCGGACTTTGCATATGCCCGTCGGGCCAACGAGACACCAGACTGAGGGAGATTGGCAAACGAATCCAGGCACTCTTTCTACCTTTTTTTTTTCTTTTTCACTTCTTACGTTGGTTGTTTACTCTTGGAATGACTGACCCTCTTTCGATCGTTACGACTTTGATGATGACGGAGAATTTTGATTCGGGTGTTGAATGGTTGATGGCTGGTGGACAGCACCGGCCGGGAGTGAGATGCTTGGCCTTGTCGTTCGCTACAGTTTGGGAATGGCTCTTGACTGGCGCTAGCTTAAGGTTATTGAAGAATGGACAGGCGTTGCTGATCCTTCAAGTTGACTCTGGTCCTACGATATGCACTGTGCTTGTGATGGCGTCGTGAAATGGGTCCGTCTTCGCGCAAAGACGCATTGAGATTAGTAGTGACCCTACTGTGCAACATGTGTCAAACTTGTCAAAGAAATCTCTGTGTTGCCTACATTTCACTTTGCATCGGCAAGGCACAAATAAGGCTGATTTGTGAAAATTGTTGGTCATAAAGCTCTCCATATTTTGGTGGAATGCGGCAAACTATCTTGCCATATATGATACATAGTGTACAACAGCCATGCTCTGAAACGCCTCTTCCGGTGTATGAAAATGTCAATTCGTGCTTCATCCCACGGCCGCTCGCCAACCTGCCCCATAGGCAACAGTAGGCCTAATCTTGCGGAAGTGATGGCTGACACCATGTTCGTCTTACTCATCCGCGCACCATCACCACCAGGTCCCATCATGCTAGCCGCCGCCTCCTCATCCGTGTCTTCAACTGCCGCTGATTTACAGGTTATCTTTCGTCGGCTTGACGTCCTTGGAGTGGGGGATGACGCGGTCCTTCATGCGGCCGAGGTGGTAGTTGATCGGGGGGGAGGGCTTCTTGGATTCCTTGGGCTTGTCCATGCAGGTGCGGAGGGTGTTCTCGAGGACGGCGCAGCCTTGGGTGTTGTAGCCGGCGGAGGCCCAACAGGCTGTAGATAGATGCGTTAGCTGGGGTTCTAATGGAATATTGGGTGGTAGTTCTGGCGGTCTACTGCAGGTTGGTCCAGTGCACCGGATCGCAGCGCAATCCTCAAACCCCGGCAGCGGTCAAAAGAAGCAACATCAGGACAGGTTGGGGGACTTGACTCACCAAGGACGGAGGTCATGACGGCGATACACGGGTTCTCGACCTTCTTGTTGGGTTGCTTGACACGGAGGACACTGACGGGCGGCAGGCGCATCGGCTTTTGCGGCATGATGGGCGGTTGTGCTCAACTCTGAGTCTTTGTCGCTGATTCAACAATGTGTCGTGTCAATTTAGCCGTCGGAAGCTTCCTACGTATCGTATTGTATCGTATTGTCGTCGTCGTCGTCGTTCCGGGAGCTCTCAACGCCGCCCCTCCAAGCCCCGTCCATCACGAAAATCTCCCAGCGCCACTCCAGTCTTTTTTCGCCAATCACGTGTCTCCAGCCTTGCTTCATGCCACGGGAAATTCATGATTGGCCAGAGACGCGGTGTGGGGCAGTCGAGCCAGGCGCACGGATCACCGCTGCAGCCACGCAGCAGAAAAAAAAGGCGGTGGAGGGGCTTTTGAGAAATTCATTTTAGCGCAGGCGGTCGGGAGCTGCCGATTGGCTGGATGCACTGGAATGTAAACAAAAGAAGAACCAAGAACAATAGGAGGGGAGGGGAGGGGGAAAAGAGGCGTTGCTAGGAACAGAATGAGCCGCACTTTTAGGAGGGACCCTAGGTCAATTATTTCCCGTCTGTTATGCCCTCCAATACAAAGAGTGACTTGGTCCCGGTTTCGTCTTCAGCAAGCCGGCAGGTACCTTGAACCCTTTGTTGAAGCATTTCTCGAAACTGTACATACAAGCGCTGGCAGACGATACTTGTCTTTGCAATTGTATGCTGAACTTGAACTTGAGTCTCTGAGACGGCTTTCCTAGTCTTTGGTTCTTCTCGGTTATTCAAAGTCGAAGCGCGTCACGCCTACGTTTTCTGTTTGGTCGCGTCGGGTCTGCCTCGCTAAAAGTATTGTTTACTTTCGAGTTGCGGCCCCCCGGGAGCCCGTGTCCCTTTTCTCTGCGCTACCTACCCCAACCGCGCGCAACCTCTTCCCGGTTCCCAACCAGCAGACAACCCACAGTCGCATTGCGTTGGACAGAGCTCTCCAATTAGCTCGACAAACCACCACACAACTTGTTCCTCCATTACCTCATTTCGAATATCACGAACACTGAGCTTCATACCACTGGCCAAACTTCACCAAGCCAATGTCTTGTCGCATACGATGAATTTCTCTGGCCTCTCTCTCTCGGCGCGTCGTGCTGACGCGCCGTCGAATTCCCCTTCGCGCTCCAAGTTCGCCTCCAGCGAGAACCCTAAGGCGGCTCTCGCCGGTTTCGCTGACTTGGAGGTCACGCCTAACCCCAATGGCGCAATGACCGCCGACCTCGACTCCCTGAACCTCGGGTTCACCACGCCAACGAAGCGTGGCGCGCCCTCTCCCAGGTCAAAGTCGACTACCAAGAAGGCACCAAAGTTCGCAGCCATGTCCCTCGGTGACAGCGAACTCTCCAAAAGCACACCTACGACGCCCAAAAGCGCGAAGACGACGTCGCCCAAAAAGCGCGTCAACTTGTCTGGCGGATTTTCCGTCATGTCTCTCGCCCGGGACAGGGCCTCGCCCAAGAAGACCCCGTCACCCAGAAAACTGCAGCTCGAGGACGCAAGCTTCATGTCAGTTAATGGCTCGACACCAAAGTCTGCGTGCGACCTGTCGCCAAGCAAGCTAAGCCCGACCAAGTCGTGTTTCCGTACCAGCAAGACACCCTCACCGAAGAAGGTCTCCTTTGCCGACGAGCACTCTTTCCAATTCGTTACCGCGTCGACTCCCAAGCTGTCCCGCGACCCGTCACCTCAGTCCTCGCCCTCGATGGTAGAGACTTCACAATTCTCGGTCATGTCGACCACATCCCCTGCCGCGTCGCAGGCATCACAGGAACCGTCGCCCGCGTCGATTGCAAGCAGACTTGACGAGGAGGAGTATGACGACGAGCAGACGGTTTCGCTGGTGGAAACCCCCTCTAGGGCGCCAATTTTCAAGCTGCAAGTGGAGGACGCAAGATCTACCGTGGACAGTCCTGCGAAGGCTTCCGAGATAAGCGCATTCACGCCCTCCAAGGCCTCTGACGCTGGCAGCATTTTCCAGTCGCCCTCAAAGATCGATATCTCAATGCACGACGTTACCTGGATGTCCGATTACGCGCCCACGACTGGTTTCCAGACGTATACCTTCGCGACCGTTGATCTCACCGACGCTGCTCGCGCCTTGAGGTATGCTCATCTCGATGTTGTTTGTGCTGGCCTCGCTAACCCTTTTCCGCAGTGGACCCTTCCAGCCCGAGTTGTTCGAGAAGACCGACTACACCACCACTCTCTCCCGACCCTGGTCATTCCCCTCGTCGCGACTCCAGCAGAAGCAGGCTCGTGCCGTCAACAGAAAGAAGCGCCAGCGCCGCACGAAGCAGGAGGCCAAGATGTTGATGGTAGAGAAGTCGATTCTCGAGCAAGTCGCTGAGTCTCTCACCCTGGACGAACTCGACGCTGCGCCTGAATTCCGGGTGATTGCGCAGATTGGGAAGAAGTCGTACGTAATCGGCTCTCGCAAGAGACAGAGAACCGAGGAATACCTAGACCAAGCCGACGCCTCTTGGTATGACATCGAGGAAGGTCTTGGTCTGGGGCTCATCATCGACGCTCAGCGTAAGTTTCACCGGCGACTTGTGAAGACGGCTTCATCTAACAAGCATGTAGGCATGGTTCGCAACCAGCTCTTCCACCTCCCAATGGGCCCAACTGTCGGTGAAATTCGCAAACAGTACCTCGCGGATATGAAGAGGCACGGCGAGCCCATGCTGCCCGTATTTGGGAAGCGTAGCTACAAGGGGACGCCTAAGCGTGCGTACAGTAATGATCTACTCACGCATATGGTGATCCAGCAGCTCCTCGAGTTCCCCCAGCCCGAGCTCTCCTACGAATTCGTCCTCGAGCATCTCATCGCGGAATCAGATAAGGCCCAAGGCAGACGAACACGACGATCGCGCAACGTTCGACAGCTTATTGCCGTATATGGCGAACCCGAAGTCTCGATTATTGAGGAGGATGAGGAGCCTCAAAGCCCGACACCGAAGTTGCCTCACTTCCCTTCGACGGCTACGCACCATTCCAGCGCAAGTCGTAAGCTGAGGCTGGTTCAAGGCGCCGACAACCTGCGCGCGAGAATCGAAAGCCTTGCCTCCATTCCTGAGCCTCCTTCTCCCTCTTCCGCTCCTGCCGAGCCGCTCTCTTCGCCGATTGGTCCCGGTTTTACTTTCCAGTGCCCCTCATTCATGTCTTCTCCTAGCGCTTCTAAGACCAGAGACAAGGACGAGGCCGAATTTGTCGAGCATGTCGCGGACGAAGAGCAGCCCGAGGAGGCAGCAGAGCCCGAAGTCGCCGCAAGCCCCGCAGTCGCAAGCCCGGTCGTTGTGTTTAAGGATCGCACGCCCGCCAAGACGGCCTTCAAGAACAAACGCCGCTCTCTTCCAGCCTTCGCTATCGAACCCCTCTCCTTCTCCTCACCCGCCCGCCGCGCATCTCTCCAATTTGTCGCCGGTTCCGACCAGCGCTCGTCGGTGCAGGATCTTCCCCAAGAACCAGCATCCGAGTCGCAGGTGGTTGCTCCCACTTCGGTGGTTGAGCTCAGTGAGTCGCAGGTGCAGAATCCCATTACGGTTGATTTAGCATCTTCTCGCTCGGAGCCTGAGGCTTCACCCGCGCCGGCTGTTGAGGAGTCGCCCAAGGCCGGAAGCTCGTCCCCCGCTTCGGTTGTGGTTGACGTGAGAGAGAACATGGACATCTTCGGATCGTCGCAGGAGAGGACTGGTTCGCCCATTCACGCTTTGGCTTCGCTTGCCCGTGTATTTGAGGAGAATAAGGAAGCGAAGGACGCCAAGGTTTTCGTTGAGAGGTTGGATGGACGTCTGATTGTTCGGTTTAAGGTGCCGGATGAGCATGCTGCCTTGTTCACGGAGGAAGTTGCCGCTGTGGCTAGGTCTTCTCCCGTTGCCGCCGAGTCGCCCATCGAGCCGAACGAGTCTGCCGCACCAATCTCCCTCAACGTCCTGCCGGCTTCACCCTCGCCAGTTCCCATCATCTCCGTCCAGCAGAATACCCCCGAGAAGAACGTTGAAGAACATAAGGACTTTGACGAGGAGGAGGAGGATGACGATATTTCGCAAGTTCCCGCCGAGGTCACAGAGACTCTTGTCGTCGAGGCAGAGGTCGAGGACGACTCTGAGTTGGCGTTGCTTAGGAGCTTCGTCTCTCGTCATGCTGCCTCGCGCGCTGCCCGTGCCGCTGAAGCCACCAGCGCCCCCGCCCCCGCCCCCGCTGCCACCGCTGTATCTCCCATGCCGAGCGCCCCGATTCTGCTGTCCGCCGCCACCCCCGAGCGCCGTCCCCAGGGTATTTGGGCCGACACGCCCTCGTTCTCCGTCGAACGCCCGCGCAACCTCGCCTCACCCGCCCCCTCCTCGACCCGTCAGCCTCTTGGCGTGCTCGACGCTAACAGCCCGAGCCCCAAGAAGGTCAAGCGAAAGGCTGACGATGTCGAGGAGCGGGCGCCCTCGCCCGAGAAGCCTTCCAAGAAGCCGCGCAAGGCAAAGTTCGACAAGAATACCCCTGGCAAGCCCGAGAAGGACGAAGGCAAGGACGACAAGGAGGTAGTGAATGATGCCCCTGCCCTGGAAGCCGACCCCGACGGCGCCCCTCCCGCCAACGGTCCCCTCCCCGGTGTCCGCACTCGCGCCCAGCGCGCTGCCGCCCGCGGTGAGACGCCTGTGGCGACGAGAATCCCCATGCGCCACCAGGTCGCCAAGGTCAGAAACGGCGAGAAGGACCTCGCCACCCTCACGCGCCAGAATACAAAGAACAATAAGGGAGGCGCGATACCGGCGGACGAGATGCTCGAGAAGCTTAAGAACGCTGCTCCGACCGTCGAGACCCGCGCCGCCGCCGCTGCCAAGAAGGACGGGAAGAACGTTTCGTGGGCTGAGCAGCTGGCTAGGAGCCAGAGCGAGGAACCCCCTCTGCTCTCCCCGTCGCCGGAGCTCAACCAGGAGGAGGAGAAGGAGGTGGGCAAGGCCACGAGGGTGAAGAGGGCGGCTACGCCGAAGAAGCCAGCGAAGACTACGACCACGGCAACGACGAAGGCTGCCCCTGCCTCCCCTGCCACTCCCGCTGCCGCGGCTAAGAAGCCCGCAGCGACTACGAAGCCCCCGACGGCTACGAAGATCGCCAAGGCGGCGGCGCCATCAAGGCTCCGTCAACCTGGCACCCCGGCGGCTGCCGCAGGCCCCAAGACGGAGGGGGCCAAGGTCGCCAAGCCGAAGAAGGTGACTGCGGCGGCCAAGAAGGAGGTTGTCGGGGCTGTCAATGGGACGCCCGCCAAGAGAAGCAGACGAATCGCTGAGAAGAAGTAAGGATGATGACGGACGACGGAGGACGAGAACGAGGATGAGGGAGGATGGAGGATGGAAGTGGGGTTATCAAGCATCAAGCGTGGCTTTTTTCCGCTTTCGAATGCATAGCTGTGGGAGTTTTCAGGGGTCTGGCTTTGGTTTTTGTTTTTGCTTTTGCTTGTTTGAATTTCTCGTTGGCTTCTTTGCCCGCCACTAGGCGTGGCCATCTAGTTTTTATACTTTCCGTATACCCAATGGATGACTGACGACGAGTGCACAACCTCACATTCGATGCTTTGCTCTGCTTCTCGTGAATTGACTGTCGGGGACGTTATGCCGTGGGCTGAGAAGGGGCGAGACGGTATGGCATTCACACAGCGGCGCCCTTGATCTTGTGTGCAGTCTTGGGTTTGACACGTCGGTCTAGAGAGCTTTACATCAAGTCAGCCAGCACGTTTCTTCACTTGGCGGTGTGGTTGAAGTCCATTCTCAAAGCTTCGATGTTTCCAGACATAAAAGCAGGCATGTCGCCGAACTTACTCTTTGCCCCCAGCAATCGCTGTTCCGTGTAATGCGACTGTCAGGCACGGAGATATGATTACTGCCGCGCACTCGAACTTATTGGCGGTCTCATGAGAGTGCACATGTCTCGTTTCGTACGCTTGCAGCCATGTATCACTGACTACTGAATACTCGAAGAGCCGGCGGGGAGGATGATGGACGACAGATAGGCGAGTTTGATGATCACGGGAGTGTGACAAAACTGGGATAGGCTTCTTTTGAGCAGTACTTAAATGAAAGGCACCGTCGGTATTGTGCGCGGAAGGTGGTCCCTATTTCCAATGTGATTGTTCTAGGCAAACTGCCAGTGCATGAGTATTTATGTTCCTCAGACCAGTCACACATTACCTACCGAGGAAGGGGTCAAAAGCCTTTGGTTCATTACATTACTATTTTTCTGTCAGATCTCACCCCATCTCAGAGCTTCCAAACCTGCAGGTTAAGGTACCGAGCCACCAGGGGCTGCATCTGCCTGAACCCGATCCTGCCATCCCGAATCACCGGCCCAGTCGACTTGTCATCATTAAACTCAAAGATGGGAAGGTCATTAATCCTGAACTTCACCTCCCTCTTATCCTTAATAACCTCAATCTTGTAAAACGCCCCCGCGGCATCAGGTACAGGCGGCAACGGATCAGCCCCCTGCGCAACCAAGTGAAAACCAGGCGACTTCCTCAGGTTCGCGAGGTGGAACGCCCTCTCCTCAGGCCACCGCCTCCGAAAGTACGACGCGTGCAGCGTCCTGATGTCGCTGGAGTGGTACTGCGGGTAGCTCCCATTGCGGGGCTTCAGGCTCGGATCGAAGATGCTGAGCTTGCCGTCGTCGGCGGCGGAGGCGGCGCCGAAGAAGAACATGGCCAGGCCGGGCTCGTTGCGCGGGGAGAACTCCCAGGTGATGCGGATGCCGTCGGGGAAGACCTCGGGCACCCAGTAGACGAAGTAGTCGTCCGGGCCGCCGGCACCGGCGAGCTCGACGGTGCCGTTGACGGCGGTCACGTTGAGGGGTCCTTCGGGGATCCAGGTGGCGACGTCGGCGGTGGAGTTGAGCGGGTTGGAGTAGAGGAGCTGTTCGGCTGCCATGGCGGGCAGGGCGAGGGAGAGGAGGGGGGTGAGAGGGCGCATCTTGGAATGGAGGAGGATGGATGGGGATGGGGTGGTTTTGATGGAGGTGGTAGAGGGCCCGGTAGAGGTTCGGCGGGGGGCGTGTAGTCGGATCGTCCCCGGTGCGCGGGTTGCCTTTGAAGATTGAGGATGAAAGACAATGGAGAAGGGTTACATCCCCAGATCAGGTGGATGGAGGTGCCTTTTCAATGCTTCCTCCGCTCAGTTACTGTTTTATCATTTCAAGCCCCCCCTCTTCTGTCATCTTGGCGCGCAGTCGAAAGAAGCGCGTCGGAAAACTTTCGTCTTGCGCCAACGGTATGATGCTGCACCGAGATGGACCGAGTCCGGGGTCCCCCGGCGGTGGAGTCGGGGGGAGGTTGACGGATGCATGAGCTAAACTCAGAGGGGCAGCTACTGCAACGTCTGCGATGTTGTGATTGTGATTGCGAAAGGTGTGATTAATCAAAGAAAATGTGAGTTCTCAAGAAAGGCGAGGGCTACTGGGGCTTATTGTCGACATTGTCCATCTTGATTGCTTGTCCTTTAAGCACGCGATTCGAGGCGCCGGATGAGGTACGGGCGATGAGTCTGTTCATAGGTATTCCTGCGCATCATGACCCCCGGCCGCAGTCAATCGAGGTCCGGATGGCTGGTTCAAGTTCCACCAATGAAGGGTGGGGATCGGCGTTGCATCCGGCAATGAGCCTAAATCTGACTTGGAGATGAATGGCATTCTGTTTGGCACCCTGTAAAGCTTGCCAAGATGCGAGCAACCTAGGATATGTCCTCATCAATGGGACGAACGCGACGCCGAAGCATCCGGTAAACTTCGTAAAGAGAGCGGGGCCGTCCGTTCGGCCGGAGCGGCGGGTTCCACTTGTGAATCGTCCGGAACGGAGACAGCACGGAGCAACGATCATTGTCGATTCATTGACAAACGAGATTCCATGAGAAGCGGTATCAATATTTGACGAGGCGGTGGTCAATACTGTGATCCCATCCGCCACGTTGCTATGATGCATAATATATACAAGAAACATTACCTATTAATCCCACATCACCACGTGTTGTATGAGTCGATGATGTTATCAACATCACTCTCATCGTCATCCTTATTCACCATGACCCCGACCCGGGAACCAGAGAACCTCTCCGCTGGCCACCCCTGCATCGTCCACTTCGCCTCGACCACGTCTCCTCCCATGATGAGAGTGTGCTCCAAAAGACAGCTGTCGTTCTTCATCATGGCACCGCTCAACAACCTGCTCCCCGTCCGCAACACACACCTATCCCCAATCTCGAGGCGGTTCAAGTCAAACTTGCCGCGGGTATTAATATGCGCCACAACACTGGCATCATCCACCACAACCCTGTCTCCGAGCGTAATCAGATCCGGCTCGGTGAACATCAGGCTGGGCTCCCCGTTGGCGAACAGCGCGCAGTCCTTGCCGATCTTGGCGCCCAACGCGCGGAAATACAGCACCATCCAGTGCGTGCCCGTCAGCATGCCGAGCACCCCGTGCCCGCGGTAGCAGTGCCGCCGCAGCCGCTCGATCGCGAGGAAGAGCTGCCACCGCTGGCAGTACGCGGACTTGTCCCAGTCGTAGTTGCCCGGCTGCCGGCGCCCGAGGAGGAGCCACTTGGCGGCGACGACGAGCGCGAGCGCGACGACGGCGTGTAAGGTCATGAGGACGGAGATGCCCGCGAAGGAGAGGGCGTAGAGGAGGATGACGGCGTACCAGTCGTTCTTGCTCTCGGCGTGGAAGATGTCGTAGACGCTGTTGATGAGCTGGATCGAGGAGATGGTGGGCACGTTCCAGTAGAAGGCGGTGAAGACGGCGATGAAGGTGGAGTAGAGGAAGATGGTGAAGGGCCCGAGGACGCGGTAGGGTGCCTGGTTGAGGTAGAAGGCTCTCCCGAACGGGGACGCGTCGTTTGTGTCTGGCTGGGCTGCGGGTGTTGGTTTCGGCGCGGGGGTTGGGAGGGGTTTGCGCGGCACGATGAACCTGTCGGCGGCCATGGCCTTCTCGTTGGGGAAGTACCGGCTGGCTCGCTTCTCCTGCTTGAAGCTCTCGCGGCCGGTGGTCAAGCAGACGGCATCTCCGCCCTTGGAGCCGACGAAGGTGCCGCCTTTGGCGTACAGCTTGTTCCGTCTCGTCAACGCGCCGGAGCCCATGGTGGTCCGCTCGCCGACTTCCACCCCCGGCAGGAGACAGACGCGGTCGGCGATCATGGCGCGGTCCTGGATGATGATCTTCTCTGAGCCGATGCTGTCTGAGGTTACCAAGTGAGAACGCGATCCAAAGACGACGTCGTTGCCGATGTCGAGGAGGTGGTAGTCGGTTATGACGGGGCCGGTGCCGGGCCAGTACACCCGTTTGCCGATTTTTCCGCCCATCATGCGGACCGCGACTGAGGTGGCTTCGTAGTGCGAGCCAAAGAGCCCGGTGAAGTCGTGGAGACGGGAACCTGGGAGGAGCTTCTTGATGAGATCCGTCCGCCAGGTCTCGATGTTGCCCCGGGTTTTGTTAGGGCCGCCCCTCAGCGGGCCGAACATGGCGTCCAAGAGAAGCTTCACCAGGACCGCAAAGCCAAATACGAAGAAGGGAGTAAATATGGATCGCAGGATCAAAGCGAGGTAGTGGTATCCCACGCGATGGCTGTGCGTAAACCACTCGAGGATGTCTCTCATCGGCGAGTGACTGCTGAGGGGCTGGTTGAGGACCATGCCGACGAGGCCGCTGAGCCACGGAGTTAGCGACAGGACCCAACCGATGGCTAACAGAGGCATGGTCCCGAGAAGTGTGAGCAGCCAGTGCGGCTTCGGGGCCTTTGTTGGGAGCGTGTCCCTGTTCGATTCATCCGCATCATCCAGCTCCCAGCTAGACGAGTTGGGCCCTATACAAGTGTTGGGCGGGATGACGGCCCCCGGCGCGACGATTGACGAGAAGCCGACAGACGCCTTCTCCCCGATGATGATGCGTCCAAGGTACATCGAAGTGTTGGCCTCCGGCGCGAACGGGCGGCAGATACATTTGGCGAGGACGACGCCGTCGCGGATGTCCAGGAGGTCCCACTCCCCAAACGAGACGCCAGAAAGCTTGACATCTTTTCCAATCTTTGCCCCGAGCATGCGCAGGTACAGGCACATCGTGTAGTCGGAGAAGCCAAAGATGCCCTCGCCGCAGAGGCTGACGATCTTCTGGACCAGCCACCAGCGGGTGTGGTAGAGGCCCCACATGGGATAGACACCCTCGCGGTACCGTCCGATGATTGCCCATTTGGCGATGATGCCCGCGAACGGCATGGTGAGTCTCATGATGATCTGCGCGAAGACGATGGAGGCCGTGAGGTTGAAGAGGCGTCCGGGGACGGATTCGTTGGTGGGCCAGAATTGGGTTTGCGCGAGGGCGACGAGGAAGACGGTCCACTGGAGAGCTCTGCGCATGGGGTAGAAGACGATGAGTGGAAGGAGCTGAATGGCCATCAGCCATGGGTTGGTCGAGCTTTTCGGTTCGGTGGTGACGAGGTGGTCGTCGTTCGCTTTGGCATCTTCAGCGTAGAAGGTCGAGGCGGAGATCTTGTCGATGTGCGCTGAGATCTCGGTGACCGTTCCGCTGTTGAAGATGAGACTGATTGGAATGCTGGTGTTAAGCTCTGACCGGAGTGCGGACATGAGCTTTCCGGCGCTGAGGGAGTCTCCTCCCAAGCTGAAGAAGTCGGTGTCCGTTGGGATGTCAGAGGGGCTGCAAGAGAGCACCTCGGCGAATATCTTGGTCACCTTGCCCTCGGTTGTGCTCGACAGGCCCTGAAGCTGATCGGTGAGAAGCCGATTAAGGTCTTCTTGAAGTCTCATCTCGTCGATGACTCCCTTCTCAGACTGAGGGAGCGGAAGCCTCATGGCGTGGAACTTGCTGGGAATCATGTAGTTGTGGACTTGGGTCGCCATTTCCTGCCTGACATAATCCAAGAATTCAACACTCAGGGGCTCTAACCCGGGAGTCTTGGGTGCGAGGAAGGCCTCGGCCATGCCGAGTCTCGAGTCGAAGCGAAGATAGCCCTCAAAGCTCGCTGGCGTGATGGAGCACAAGCAAGCAGCCAACTCGTCAGGATCGATGATGCATAGGCCGGAGGATATTGGTACGTCGAGGGAGGTATCTGGCGGGGGGCAGTCGGCTTCCCAATGTCTCTCAATATAAGGGGTGGAATCTGTCAGCTCTGGCAGTTTCAGCCTCTCCGCCAACTTGATTCGCAAGATCTTGTTGTTCTTCTTCGGAAGATCTTCCATGTACACAATGCAAACGGGCCATTTCGCCTGCTGCAGTGATTGCTTGAGTGCGTTCTGGATAGCCTTCAAGTCGACTCGGGGCCTATCCATGGCAGGGACGATGGCGACTCCGACAACCTCCTGGAGGACATCATGAGTCGCAGAGAACGCGAGCACCTGTGAGATGCGCCCGGAAATCGGCGTTCCGAAAGCCATTGATGCTGCCATGATGGCATTCTCAACCTCAAAGGGGGAAATCAGCTCCCCGCCGCGGTTGATGACCTCCTTGCTCCTGCCCGTGATGTATAGATACCCCTCATCATCCATGTATCCCAGGTCGCCAGTATCGAACCAGCCATCTTCGTTGAAAGGCGACTTGTCGAAAGATCCGTCCGGTTTGAGGTATCCCGAAAACACCGGCTCTCCTCGGACGCAAATCCTTCCCACTTCACCGGGCGCTGAACGTTCGTCGGAGTAGTCGAGGATGGCCAGGTCCGGCCCCGTGCTGACTCCTGATGTTCCTGAGCGGTCTAACTTGTAGTCTAGCGGAGGTGTCGAGATCGGCATGCACCTAGTGTGTTGCGTCAGTTGCGATAGCTCGACGCGAGAAGGAGCTAGACTTACTCAGTCATTCCGTAGCTCGGCAACACGACGCAGTTGAATGTGTCCCTCAGTTGGCAGGCGAGCGATGGAAGCAGACCACCCGCCGCGTTGCATGCAAGTCGAATCTTGCTCCTCTGCAGGGCCGTCGGTCGCGACTCTGCCCCCGCCAGAATTACCGAGTGCATGGACGGCGACGCGTAGTACCACGTCGGCTGGATCTCCTCGTTCACATCCCAGAAGAGACTTGGGTCAAAGGCGGGGCAGCATATCGTCGACCCTCCAGAGAAAATGGGCGCGAAAATGTTCCTCACCAAGCCGCCACTGTAGTGCCCAATTAGCTGGAGCCATTGAGGCTGGCAGTGATTTTCAGTCTCACTTACACGTGGAACAGCGGCATCATGTTGAGACAGATGTCCGCGGATGTCAGACCCCACGAGTCTACCACGAAAGAAATGCCTGCAATCATGGAGTGTGTGGTCAACGGGACGACCTTCTTCGTCCCCGATGTTCCGCTAGTGAAGAGAATTAACGCGGCCTCGTCGGCCTTGTTGGGTCTGGGGGTGTCTGAAACTGGCAGAGGGGAGCCCGTCAGCGTCTGGAGAGTGATATCGTCACCCTGATTCCACTCGGCAAAGACGACCTGGATGCCGGAGTTGGATACCCAGGCACTGTTCAAATCCAGCTTCTTGTAGTCCCCTGGCGTGGTGATGATGCACCGCGCGCCGGCCTGGAGAACATCGGCCTGGAACTGCTCCGGGCCCACCGCGGGGTTAATGGGCGCAGCGGTGTAGTACGTTGCAACGGCCATGACCGCCGCAGCCAAGAGCGGCCCGTTCGGGAGCGCGATGGCGACAATCGGGTTCCGTTTCCCATGCTCGAGGGGTAAGCGGAAGCATTCGACAAAGTTCCTGAGACCGCGGTGGGTAATGTAGTTGCTGGGGCTCGTCGACCGCAGCGCTGGCCTATCGTCCCGTCCGATGAACTGCCCGAAAGAGTGGTACGACTCCTTCACCAATCTCCTCGTCTTTTCGATGAGCCATTTCGAGTCCTCGTCGGGGTTTGTTTTGGCTCCTTCGGGAAGGCACCTGGTGAGTCTGGTATGGCAGTCGATGAGAGGCAGCGGGGGCCAGGAGCCGGGTATCTCGGTCAAGAGAGTGTACAAGAGGTAAAGAGGTCTTAGCGAGGGTTCTTTGGGTGTGGAGAGGGATCGGAGGATTTCCTCGCGGTCGAAATTCGAGGATTGTAAGGAAAGAAAACGTTCATCGGTCTTGATGAGGTCGGGGTTCACTTGGTAAAGAGCGTCAAACAGACCCCTCAGTTCGTCGTGGTTTGTGGGCGTCATCATGAAAGATCGTCGCGCTGAAAACAGCTATTTTGTGAAGGAGCCCACTGCAATTGACAGAAGACGGTCGAGAAAAACGAGTGGAAGCCTCGAAGAACCTAATCTGAGGCGGCTTGGTGAAGCTGTTGGTCTCGATAGAACCACTTCACTGGAAGCAAATGGGATGCGGGGGAAACGAATGTGGAAGCACACAGCAACCGGGTAAGGACCGTGATGATGTGCTCGGAGAGCGCACCGTTGAAGAAAAGCCCCCAAGACGAATGTGCAAGAGGAAGAAGAACAGAAATCATCAGTTTTGGAGAGACGGAAGACGCCCTCGTTGCGAGACTTACACAAAAGACAACTGCAAGGACGCCATGCATCTGCCGTCCAGACGCCGAGCCTGGAACAGCCCATAGTGCAGCCATTGGAGATCCGATAGAGGTAAGGAGGAAAAGTCTAGCGAGTGTCTCTTCTTCCCTAATGGCGAAATCTCTCCCGAAGCTTGCAGCTTCGAAAAGCAAGCTTAACATGAATAAAGCCGCGCCATGTTTGCTGCGGTTCCTGACCCTTGGGATAGACTATCGTCGACGGGAGGAAGCTTGGCTGCATCGGGTGGCTCTAGCGTCAAAGGTCTTGCGTGTTAAGGGATGGGGCTGCAGACGGGAGATGAGTGGTTTTCCTGTTGGTTGCCATGTGGCTTGGTAGCTGAGAGCGTCTGCAGAGACGAATCAGAGCATTAGATCGGTACTATCCGACGGGCTAAGAGACAAGATGGTTAGCTGAGTTGCCAAGGTAGCGTGGTTCTGGTCTCCCTGCCCCTTATCTCCCCACGCCAAGGATTTGGCATTTCTTCTCGAACGTGTGTGTATGCCATGCCATGAGGGCAAGGGATGGCATATCAAAACCAACAGAGCCGATCGATCGGTTGCGCATAATCTTGTTCTAGCCTCTGGTCACGATGCATCGTTCGAGTACGACGTGCACTTCGGACTTGAACCTGCCCTTCGACCGCCAGCGGAAGGCCGTTCCCCAGAAAAGCAAGTATCCAGGCCCACCATGGCATGATCTGTATCGATTGCGTGTGTGCTCGTCAACGATCCCTTACGTCTGTTGTTTAATTTCACGATCATGTCTGATTGCGATGTTCTATGCTCGGCGTTTGGACGGCATTTAACTGAATACATTCCCACTACATGAGGATTTGTAGATGACTGGCTGTAGCCACAACAACTTCTATTAGATGCAATCTGGTTCCCAATGACCCGGCCCTCTCGGGTAGTTTGGCGTGCCGAGATGTATTTTCAGGGCTCGTTCCGTGCAATAATCCTACGATCATATCCCCATCCCGAGATACCCATAGACGTGGTCCCGGGAATGTGGAATGTGGCATCCCACCGGCAGAGCTACCATGGTCGTCATATGTAACTGAAGAAGTCCCCTGTAAAGCTCTGCTCAACAACAGACGAACAGGCCTTCTGCGCCCCTGACATGAATCGTGTGCTGCGAGCCTACAGAGGAATCCGCTCCGGGACTGTAGCTAAACTTTATTCTAGTCTCAGACAAATTAGAAACCTATCCCACCGGTCACCGGCGGACTCGAACAGAGAGAGAATATGGGACTGTGCCTCCAAATGATTGGACAGCACGCATTTCAGCGGCTAGTTTGCGATACCGAACGGGCCGCTGCGATACCCTTCCAATACCGTCCATCATCTCGAATGAATCGTGATAGCAGCATCCCAGAAGCTTCGTCGCAACTGTCAGCAGGGTGCAGATGGCCCGAACGAATGAGAAACCAGGAGCGATGAATCTACAATTTAGACTAAGCCGATGGGATATCGCCTGGATGTCTTTATAAAACCAAGAATGATCTGCGAGTTGTTGGTTCGGACGATTCTTGGTCCCTCGTGAACAATTGCCCAGCAGGTCTATTCCGTATTCATTCTTTCAGATCGTCCGATCTATTCGCTCTTTTCCAATTCAATTCACTGTGACATATCGCAGAGACTATTTTCAAAATGTCACCCTCTTTCGTTTCCACCTTGTCCCTCCTTCTCTCTGCGGCTGGTGCCGCTAACGCTGCCAAGCAGTGTCCTATCCAATTCGAGGGCCGAGTGCCTACCAACTTCACTCCCACCGACTTCGATACGTCAGCGAGTCCCTTCAACAACGGATTTGTCTTCGGCAAGGGCCTGAAGGCCAGCGATGTCGTGACCATTCCGACTGGCCTCAACTCTCTCGTGGGTTACTACTGAAGCTTGACTATGGACAACCCCCGTTGCTAATGACCTACAAAGTTCGATGCCAACTTCAGCAAGCCCTTCGAAGTTAACATCGATGACCGTTCCATCTTTGCACCGACCGAGACTAATGTGCAAACGGGTTTCCGCCGTGCGGAGATGCTGCCCATGAGCAACAACGGCACAGACCCGTCCACCGCCGGAATCAAGACAGTTCATTGGAGTATGATGAAGGACCCGAAGAAGCCCCTCAACCTCACGCACGAATACCAAATGGTCTTCCTCGAAAGCTCCATCTTCAGCTCGAACCAGTACGCGCTCAAGTACGGAGACCTGATCGGCATCCACCCCGCCGACCCTGATGTCTTGGTTCTCTTCGGCAACTCGAACACCAAGCCCTTCCAGCCCGAGCTCTTCAGAACCAAGTTCACGGACGGGGTCTTCCACAACTTTGCGCTGACATTGGACTTTACCAAGAAGTAAGCAAAGACATTCACACTTTAGAAGCCCTTACTAACAATGTTTCGAAGCATGACCCAGATCTACTACTCCCAGGGTAGCGCACCCCTTGTTGCTCAGGGCAAGCCGGTTGAGAACGACATTTCAGGCCAGGGACAATTCCACTTTGGCGTTCTGAAGAAGTCGATCAACGGCACTGGCGACACAACCAAGTCTGGCTTCCACGAGTCTGGCATCAACGAGGGTATCATCTTTGGAGGCATCTTCGAGGAGGACAGCGCTGACGGCTGCGTATCTCTTTCGCCTTAAGTCAACGACGCATTGCAGCAATGTCTATTAGACCTAGACTTTTCTTCAGCCAGATCGTGAGAAACATAGACCCCCATAGAATAAGGCATGGCGAACACCACCTCCAGAAATAGAATATCGACGGTCAATAATTAAGGTATCTGAATGAATTATACGCTGCAATAGGAGAGAACACGACTGATTCGACACACGACTCCTGTGTCTCTTCCTTGCAATTGCAATGCCTCAAATCTTCCACTTCAACTCCTCCAGCACCTCCTTCGCAGCTCTCTGCCCCGCGAAAACGGCTCCCTCCATATAGCCATAGTGATTTGTGGATGTCTCCGTGCCAGCCCAGTGAATAGCACCGACAGGTTTCCTAACCCATTCGCCCAGCAAAGTCCACATTCCCGGTGCAGGAGTCGCCACGGGACATCCTGTAGCCCACTCATCCTCCATCATCGTATGAAAAAAGAAATCTTCAGGATCCAAGGCCTCCTGTCCAAAGGCAGAAGCAAGCCCCTCCAGGGCCACTTGCCGTCTTTGCTCCTTGCTGAAGCTGATAAACTCCCTTGCCTTGCTACCGACAACAAAGCCGGTGAGTTTGGGAGGGTATCCCGACTCCGGTGTCGCGTCGTATGTAACACTCAGAAACCCTGTCGGCTGCGTACTCTCTCCTCTCAACCCCTTTTCTCTCCAGAAGGCCGTTTTGTAAGTCGCAAAGACCTTCATGTAGGCTCCCATTGGCATATGCTGAAGCAATGTGACCTTTTCGACCGGCAGTCTCGGTTCGAAGTCGATCTTCAGGATGTGTGGGGGCGGAATCGCCGAGATGATCCTCCTGGTCTGATACTCCCCTTTCGATGTTCGCACTGTTGCACCACTCTCCGTGTAAGAAACGGACTGAACTGGCTCCTGCAATCGGACCAGATCATCGCCAAGATAACCCCTCAGCTTCTCCGCAATCAGCTGACCACCACCTTTGACAAAATGCTCCTGTGCACCTCCCTCCACTCCACACGCCGAGGTAAAGTTTACAGCCCCCTTGAAGTAGAACATGGCATGAAGCATGGAGATGCAGGATGTGTTTGCCCCAATGGTTGATTCAAATGCCATATTGCCCATGTCGAGCATTGCCTGAGTCCAGGCCTGCTTCTTCAACCACTCATGCACAGTCACTCGGTCCAGAGCCTCCGCGTTCGGCGTTTTCCACGGCTCCTCCAAGTTGACGGTGTCGCAGAGCTTCTCAAACTTTCGGACAAACATGACCATGTCGAGGACTTCCCACGGCCGCATGGGAGGAATCAGGCCGCTGTAGCTGCGCGCCTTTCCACGGTACGCCAGCACGATCTTGCCCTCGGCTGGGACCTTGAAAACGGGCACGTCGAATTCTTTGGCAAGCCCGTACATCAGCTCCTGCTTGTGCCCGAGGAACGTCGCCCCAACATCCCAGTAATCGCCATTTTCGAGATGTACAGTCTTTGCGCGTCCGCCGACGCGGTCGCGCGCTTCGAGGACAAGAACCTTCTTTCCCGAGTCCTTCAGGAGTCGTGCGGCTGCGAGGCCAGAGTATCCCGCGCCAACGACGATGCAGTCATACGTCGTGGCACCGTCCGTCGAAGGGCCGTCCATGGTGTTGAGGTCGCGGTCTTATGCCTGGTCTTGTAAAGAGGGCGGCTGAGTGCAGACGACGGGAAACGTCTGATAGAGTTCAGGTCGGGCGTTCTCGTCTTGAAAAAGGAGTCTGCGGGATGCCCTTTTGCTTGGACCTGTCAGCGGGAACGAGTCTAGTGCTGACGGGAAATTTGGAGGGAAGTCAGCCACGTCTCGGTCGGGGCCAATCACTCACGCCTCGCAATCTTAGATGGGCCAAAGCGACAGTGTCTGGCTCGCGTTGAGACTAGCGTGCAGTTGTCGGCTTGGGCGGTCCGTGGTCTCAGTGGCTGCGAGACGCCAAGGTGCGATGAGAAATACTCGTCTGACTACGCGTGCCAAGTGGATGTTGTATGTCATTGTGCTCTTCCACTTTTTCAGTACGACCGAGACAGGAGAACGAACCTGCAATAGCTTCTTGGCAAATTGCAGATATCCTTAGATGGGAGGAAACGTGCCAACGTTCATCGGATTTGACGGATGTGAAGGACATTTGCACACGAAAAAAGGCCCAGTCAGATACCGTATCTTTGCGATGCTCTCCGGTTCCAATGTGCAGTGAAAATGGGCCGAACCATCAAGTTGTAATTACTACGATTTGGTGCTGTGTGCAACACCACTCTACCGGGATAACACGACATGAGTAGTGCCAGGAATCTGAGAACCTAATTGAAGAAGATTACGTCCCGTAAAGCAGGAAGATGACCAATGTAGAGAATAGTCAAGTGATGCGGAAGACTTTGCTTTCTGTGAAATCCGAGGATAGAGCTAGTAAGGCAAATAACAACGTTTCTACACACCCGATCGACCGATTATAGCGAGGTGTTATCATATTACTCTTGGAGTTCCTACATCATGCCCAAGCTTGCGCCATGAGCCGTCCCCAACTGCCTGGCAGCCTTTGGGTCCATAGACATGTATTTCCGTCATCTCGAGCCCAATGGGGCATCCCCGATAATTAGTTTGGTTTCGCGAGGGAGACTTTTTGAAGCGCGTATCCCAGTAACACGAAATAATGCCTGTGAACATCTTAATGTGACAGAAGTGTACGTTAGTGAGTTGCGACGAGTGGTAACGAAAGCGTTGCAAGCAATCTAACACAGTCCGATGTAACCAACAAAACAAAAAGCGGAACAAACGTGTCATCAGCCGCTCGTTGGCTCGCAGAAAGAGGTCGGCCGACATCTCCTAGTCGGCATGCCGCGACTATGGTCAAGTATGCGAATCAAATTTCCATGGATGCTGAAGACCATTGCTTCATTTCTCACCACTATAGAAAGCCCATGAGATACTCCCGCGGAGCTGTGGAGTCTACACCTGATATATAAGAACAGAAGTTTTACTACACTCAGGCTTCTAGAACCTCAAAGCTATGTCATGTCTCAGGACAGTGATGAGCGAGGCAAAGAGTAACATAGCAATTTCCCAGCTACTGCTCACAATGTACACATTGCTTTGCCCTCATGTGATGCGGCTAATACCACATTCAAGGAGCTAAGCAGACAGCGTATAAACCGAGATCGCCTTTGAGCTATTCTCTACGTTGCAGATGAACTGGTAGTTGAAAGTGCTCTATATATATGATCAAGCAACGGTGAGCCTTTATCTTTCATGAAGGCTTCTTCATGCCTTTTAAGGACTTGCTCAGATTCGGAAAAAAAATATTGACGTTTTAGATTTGAGGCGGCCTATGCGAATTGTCATAATAGGGTTCAAATTTCGACCGCAACTGTTTTTACAAAGGTATCAGTCTGAATAAGCCTAAGAGACGGAGTGAGGCAGTATGAAACGCAAACAGACGTCTGCCTAACCGTCGTTCAGTCTGTCAACAGTGTCATGATCAGCTTTGACGGCGCCAAAGAGCAGATCGCAAATGGAGTTACTGCCTGTGAGATCTACTCCCCCATGAGATTGATTGAACCGATACAAACCTAATGGCAGCCGGGAACTGCGAAGCTGTCGCCGCCACAGGCAACGTAACTGACGCGAATCGGAGCTCTGCCCGTCCACAGGCCCCACTCCCGGCCCGAGGTCGGCCGCACCTGCGGCTGAAGGTGGGTATTTCGGCTCTGCATGTTGCCTGCGTCTCCGAAAGAAGGCATGGTAGCCGCCCGGGGAAGTCCACAGTTCGTGATTGCCGTTCCTGTCACGTTAGACCGTGTGCCGAAACTTTGGTCTCTGGCTGGCGGAAATCCCCTATATCTACCATGTCGGCACCGAAAACTCCCTGAAGCCATAAAACAAACGCGAAATAGGCAGATTAGGGTCGGAAAAGTTGACGAAATATTCCATCGCACAGTCTGCCCTTCAGTACCCAGCGAACCTACGGAGAATTCGCAGACACAGGTTGCTACTGGCCACGTTCATCGAGAGGATTTGGCTTAAATAAGGCAGACGCACGTACGCCCTTTCTCGACGGGCCGAGCTCAGTCACGAACGAAGCCTCTTAGCTTACATTGTTCGATGCTAGGTTGAATGGGGAATGATTTGGCATAAATACAGACTGGGTTACATTTGAGATATTACTGAGACTTTATAAGAAATCAGGCAGAACACAAAAAATACTTCCGAGTCAGAATGGCAGTGCTTTTGTTTTCTGGCTCGGTGATGTTTGCTTCCCTTTGGGCAATCCTTTTCCGAGAACAGGGAGCTTGTTGACTCCGAAACCCCCTAATCCTTGTCGCCACCCCATAGCGACACGCAACATGTCACCCACTCTATCAACCGAACTTGTATTTGACGGCCGTGACATGAGATCACCAATTTAACCAAATCAGGGCGAAGCAAGCTTGGCAGTTTTGAGCAGTTTTGTGTGATGCAGGCGAGGCCCATGTAAAGTATCATCGGGTTGCAAACCCAATTGCCGAGCTGCGTCAACTTCTCGAGAAGAGCGCTGTTCTCTCCAAAATCGCAGAGATCATTCCTACCCTGATCAAGGATTAGAAGAATAAATCGAGTCAGCTTTCTCTACGTCTATGCTTTCAAAGCCTTTCTCGCTGACCTCCTTTGCGTCTCGTCTAGACCAGGCCAGGTTTCGTAGAAGCCTAGAAAGTAGACTTTACACCCCAATCAGAGCTTTGAAATGCCCGTGAGACTGCAGGCAGGACCTGTCAAAATTAATGCGACTGTTAATATCGCCGGTCCGGTGACTTTTGTGAGAAGACTTGGACAGATGGGTCTGTCTACAGAGAGACACCATATTGAGGAACAAATGGTTGTGAAGCCTCATGTCGGTCCTGTCTTCTCACAACATATAAAGGGCGTTCCAAGTCCATCTCGAAGGAGATTTCTTCCTCCACTGGCGCATCTCCGGAATCTAACAAATTAAACCACTTCAAGTCTTTTTATCACAGTACCATTAGCAAAATGAGGTTCTCCATCATTGCCATATCCTTCTCCGTATTTCTTGGGAATGCCTTTGCACTGCACGTAAGTCTGATCAAACCACTTTGAACTTTGCTCGTCCCGTCACTTTTTTTTCTGCGGATTGCTGTCGTTCAGTCAAAAAGCATAATAGGAATGAATCGACAGTTTCCCCTTTTATGTTTTGCTTTGACGCCTTTCTAACGGAATATTATTACAAATAGAGGTGCACTTGCACGTTCCAAGGATCGTCATGCCTCGGCTTCTCTCAAGTTGAAGACAATCAAAGCTGCACCGACTTTTGCACAACAAGCTTTAAAGATGGCAAGACATGTTAAATGCGCTTCAGAAGCTTGATCCTACACACCACTGTACCTCCACTGTTCATTTTCCATCTTCTGTATGGTGAACCTAGGATCTGGCACACAGGCACAGAAGTTTGGTAGTCCTCGAGGATACGACGTAAGACTACACATGATAATAGAATGCTTGTTCAAATTAAACTGGTATCTATGGTTTACGAGGAATTCTCACCTGGAATTGTGGAAGCAATGGATGGCACTATGTATACAGGCTTCTTGCGCCATAGCTGACTAGCAAGTTATCTGGAATTGACAACGCTAGACCGGGTACCATGGTTCTCTTGTGAAGTATGCCATGCCTCCGGCTGTCTGCGGAGATCTATCTGCCCTGCGAAATGATGACTGCTTCACGAGACAAACAGTGTCAAAGCTTCTGCCAATCGAAGCGACTGCCATTAATTGGCTCATTAAGATTTTTGATAGGTCTAGCCGAGCTGTTTTGTCCATACGATGCGCTATTCGTTGCAAATCACCCAGACCTTGCTGACTTACCAGCTTTAGTACAAAGTCTACAAGCTTTCCAGAGTCGACTGGCGTGGTGGAAGTCGTCTACTACGCTAAAATATGTAGAAGAAAACGCCTCGACGACGATAAAATACGACGAATCAATGATTCCAAGCATACATGTCCTTAGTGTACGATCCTAATCTCCTGCTACATGGTTAAGAGTTTGCAAGACTGCTATCGGTAAATAGCCGTCTAAGCTTTCCCAATGGTGTCGTTCCTTGACTATGCAGGACTCGTGGACTTTTTGTTATAGTCGCTAACGAAAGACTCCTAGACTCAGTCGTTCTGATGAGTGAAGATTGCACGTCATTTTCATAGAGTCTTTCGCCTATAGTTATCACTACGGTCTCAGCTTTACAGGAAAGAGTGATGGCAAACAAATTCTTGTTTGTGGACTCTGTGAGGGTTTCTTTTACTCAGGTTGCCGGAAGTCAACAAAGTGAAACCCCCACCGTACAGCAGCTGGATACCGCGAGCTGCTGTGTTTTACATGTCTATCTTTAATTACGTCGCCATGAAACCAGGCGATGATTCCGGCTAAGCCTCGGTGATTGATGCTATGACAGTGGAGTTATTTCAGAGCCAGTTGACAGTGGAGAATCTCCAAGATGATACTTCTTTTAGCAAGGGCCTCGTGTTCAGTACAGATTTTCATAAGTATAACACAACAACTCCTCGCGAATATCCATGAGTTGTTCGACTGTGCGTGTCGTTATGTTGGAGGTGCCGACATAGACCGTATCGTTCAACGTTACGTTGCGGTCCACCTCGTTTGTCCAATCATTGGGGACGATAGGACCAGAGATGTCGCTCAGTCGTGTAGATAGATCTCTTGACTGCCATGACCACCAAAGTCGGTCCAGATTGGTATGGTGAAGATAGAAGAGAGGATCCCCGGCTTGATTACTTATTAGCACTACTTCGCATATTCATCAGCAACAAGATGTTGGACTTACGACTGGAGTAGGTGTCAGTCAATGTTCCATATAAACCACCGACGCCCGGATGTCCGGCACCATGAACGCTGATCTCGGCCTGACGGGTCACCTGCCCAAAATTAGGCAGGAGCATCAGCGCAGAAATCACGGTGGAATGCGCCGATTCGTTGAAGAATTCCGGCATGAAGTCCCGTCTAACACACCACTCGTAGTATGCTGTGCTGGCTCCCGGTCCCATATGAATCGTCATGTTCGCGAAAGGCCCGTTTGGGATGCAGCCGCCGCCTGTTCGACCATCAAACGACACAGGTACGCCATCTGCAGTGACGGGAACGCCTTCTTCGGGGTCTTCCAAGGTACCTGGAACCCACTCGCCATTCCCTCCGAAGCCGGACTCTGGATCGAATATCTCCGAGGCACCAAGGTCTTCAGCGTCAAGAGACCAGTCCCAATATGGCTGGGCGCCTTCGAAACCACATTGGCGAATGGCTTGTTCGTAGTCAGACAAAAAGAGTCGATGCCAGGGGAGAAATGTGCCCTGAGTTTGGTTAGCGGTTGCCATTACATGGCTTAGGTACTTACGGTGAAGTGCTGCTCCACGGTTTGGAGTATGTGGTCTCCCACAAAGTCCTCAAATCGGTTGGTTGCGCCAGGGAGGGTGGCTTTGGATGATGTCGGTTCTTTGTTTTGCAAACATTTCACGGCTGCGATATAACTCGAACGTTCCTCAATTGATAGTGACCGCCTATTGGTTGATATTGTCAGCAAACAAGCACTCAAAGTTAGGCTCTGCCCGAAATACCATTCTTTGCGCACGAGTGGTTCGGTGCATTGGCGCGATTCGGCTAAAGCACCAAAGAGTGCGCACAACCAAAGACATGTTGGGAATCTCATGTTGTATGGCTCTTGCTGGGGATTGAATGAATGAGATGCCTGTTGCAATTTTGAGAGCATTTCATTGAGTGGTGCGCAAACCAGAGTCTCTTATATTCTTTGGTCTGAACAACAGGCATTCAGTGAGGCTAAGATCAGGTAGCCAATGAGTCTCCGATAGTCCCGCGAACTGTCCCATCGAACTCAGCTAAGTCGCTTGTTGACTGTCAAAGGGGTCTTTTCTGCTCGACGGGAGGAAACGCTGGCGTGTCTCATTCTGCCGGGCCGTTTGCAGTCTCCGGTGGCCGACTGTGTGATATCGCGCCGACGTTCAGCGTGGCCAGAGCGTGTGATATGTCACACGCCATCAAATCCTCGGACATCTGCCTTGAATGGGGCAAGACTTCGCGGACGATATTGGAAGCAGGCTCAAGCAATCGCGATGTGTGGCTAAATCCCCAATTTTCCAATATGCGGCTACTTGGCGCTCAGGTGAGCCGCCATCGTGGTGTGGGCCAATGGACCCTGGCTTCAGTAAGCGAATTTCCATGTGGTGATGCCGGCTTTCAGCTGTTTTGCTGCACCGTCGGACCGACTTATACTAGTAATGGCGCTTACTGATCTGTAGCGGAATGAAGTGGTTCCACGATGAACACCTGGAGCATCTCAGTAGGTCTGCGGAGATGGCTTTCTGGTTGAGAGCCTTCGGAGTTGCAGAGGAGTTAAGGGAAGTCGGATCGACTAAGCTAATCGTGGTGGCCGCTGAGCACTTAGTCCCATAACTGACTTCTTGGTCAAGCCTCCTGCACTCATGGCACTATTTGCGTTGCAGAGAAACCAAGAGGCATTCATACAGCTGATGGCGGGCACAGTAACCTAATGAGGCTGTCAACAGACGACAAGACACTTTCCAGTAGACTTCCCAGTAGCAGCAGATTTTCTGCTTGCGTATGCCTCATCGATCTCGACCTCAGTGAATTTGAAAAGACAACGAGCAGCGCGACTATTCAACTCGCCAGGCTGAGGGACATATTAGCATAACTGAATGTTCTCAGTGAATACCAAAGGGACCGAGTTCTTGTCGATAATGGGGCATCTCCATCAACGGCCATCCGGACTCCGAACGCCCCTTCTACATGCTGAAAAGACCCTGGTCTTGGGATCATTATCCTTAGATGGAAAATCGGCATCCACAAGTAATGCGCCCAGTGTGGCAGACAACAGCCTGACCCATCATCAATAGATCACAATTTGACGTTTTCAGCTTTGTATGGGTTCCAGACGACCGAACATTATACCGACAAGCATCTCATCAAGGCCGACCATGCCTCAAAGATATCCCAAGATGGCATATTGTCACGAGCCTCGGGTATTGCGTGATGACAAAATCGGTGTCTCTGGAGTGGCAGATGGCCCCGTAGAACGAGATTTGGCCCCCCACCCCCACCGCTTCCCCGAGAAAAGAAAAGGGGGCAGAGGGCAGAGAGAGGGAGAAAACGCACCATCCATCTCTCGCCGCCCTGAGATTGACGCTTGCACGGTATTGGGGGGTGCTCTTGCCGATTGATTTCTCACAGGACACTGCCTTCTCGAGAAGACCAAGTGGAGTGAGGGCACCAAGGTCTTCGCACGAACGGCGGTGGCAGCCATGTCAGGGACCGATCACAACGGCTAGATGCGTAATGTTGCTCCGTGACCAACCCCTGTATTCATCCCGGGCTACCTCCGTGCGCCTTTCTCTCTACATGCCAATTGCAGACACGTCGGTGTCCGTCACTGTTCGACGGCGTGATATCGTACACTTCGCAAATCTCGCGGCAGTCTACCGCAGCCAATGTCTTCACAGCTAGCTCCGGCCCATCGCAAGCAACAAGCATCTTACTCCTCACCCTCGCCATCATCCATCTCCTCATCATCGTCATCGCCCTCATCATCGTCGTCATCGTCATCGTCATCGTCACTATCGGACCCAGACCCCTCGCTGTCCCCCTCGCTGCCAGGGTCGTAATCCTCTTCATCCTCATCCTCGTCATCTTGAAGATTCTGTTCCGCCTCCAGGTGCGCCTTCGCCAGCTCAGACAGGCCCGTCCCAGCGTCCCCATTCGCCCCCGCCTCCGCGTCCTCGCCCTTCTTCGCCTTCAGATTCTCCGTGAGCTCCATCTTGGCTTTCCTCTGCTCCGCCATACTGCGGTCCTGCAGCCCGTGGCGCTTGACGTAGGACTCGTCGATGCCAGCGTAGTCCTCTTGGTCCAGCATCCCAAACTCAATCTCCTCCGTCGCGTCGCCCTCGCCAAACACCTCGACGACCATGTTGAACGTCCGCTGCAGCACGTTGGTGTAGCTCACCGCCACGATGCGGTCTGTGGGCAGGAAGACCAGCGGCTTCTTGAACCCGTACAGGATGCCGTTGGGCAGGAAGAAGAGGTATCCGTCCTTGGACCCGCGGAAGGCCTTGACGTGCACGGCTTTCTCGTTGGGGCGGTGCGGCTGGCGGACGAGGCTGTGGAATTTCGACGGGTCCGCGGCGACGATCTCGGCTTTGTTGCCTGCGGAGCTGAGATGTGTGGTCAGGGCCCAGTCGAAGAGGGTGCGGTAGGTGTCCGAGACGGCGGCGGCGGCGTTGGCTTTCGGTCCTGCGATGGTGCCTTGCTTCGGGGGCGTCGAGGGAACGGTGAAGACAAGAGCCTCCTTTTCGGGCGCCGTTTTCGTTGGCAGGCAGGTTCCTCTGGGGAAGAGGACGTAGTTGTGTTGTACCTGGGTCTTTTCGGGCACGGGGAGGTAGAAGGCGTACTCTTTGCGATTAGTTAGCTTTGGTTTGCGGGTGCCTGTCTTACGGGTGAAAGAGCAACGTACCGATGTCCTCCCAGGCGTAAATGATGCCCTCCACGGGCGCACTGGTGCCTGGAGCGCGCGCATAGAGGTAGTTTGCGGTGAAGCAGAGCTCGTATTTCTTGCGCTGGGGTACTGAGACGGAAATCTCCTTGATCTCGAGGAAAACATCTTCGTCGGCGGCGTTGCCTGGACTGGACGCAGCCTTCGGTGCGCTGGCTGCAGCTTTTCCGTTCGCATTTGTGGACTTGAAGCCATTTGCCGGTCCCTCGTCTACCCGCCTGCGCTTCGACGCGGGCTCTGGTCCGTGAATTTGCTCGTGTACGAAGCTGGCGATGTTATTGAAGAGTGCTACTCGGTCGGGGGTATCTGGTGACAGCCACGGTCAGTTCGAGTGCTTCGGAAGCCAGGATATGGGCAATTGGGACTGCCAAACGTACCAGCTGCCTTTGCAATCCCTTTCAGAATATCTGGCCGGGAGTGGAAGACGGCTCCCAGCCGTTGGCTGTCAAGGCCGGACATGGTGTGGGAATTTTGAGGTCTTTTCCGCCCAGGGTGCTTGCCGGGAGTTAGCCTGACGATTTAGATGGAATTTCGGGCGAGTGGACGATGGTGGGAAATTTGGTGGTGTTTTCGCTGGGCGGATTTGATGGTGTTTTTTTGACGCGACGTCGATCTGAATTTTTGGGTTGTGACGTGTTGGAGCTGCTGCATGGGCGGCGCACAACCTTACACTGAGCTGTGCTGCAAACTGCATGCCTGCCGCTGGCGGATTTAACTCGGTTAAAGTGCCTCTCCAGCTTGGCTCACCTGGCGCCCCCTTTTTTCTCCAAGCTGCTGGCTCATTTGGTACTGAATCGTATGTCAAGCATCCAATGGGACAATGGGCATTGTTCATCAACACTCGGAAAATGTCTTGGGGCTTCTTCTATCAACACACGTAGATCCTTCCCAACTTTTCATCCCAAGTTTATAGAGTTCTTGATTCCCGTTTTCTTTTTGTCGTAGCCAATTCCCACACGTCCAACCCATGGCCTACTTAGTACTCGCTGCCATTGAACCTAGGACGCCGCAAATCATTTTCGATGGTGAAAAACAAACCGCCTGTCTACTGCAGAGAGGCACGCAGGACAGCAATCTGCTCGAGGACGCTGGACCTGCTGGTTCCGCCCTTCGCAGCCCTCATCTCAACGCTCTTCTCGTAGTTGAAGATCTCTGCAATGTCCTCCTCGAAACGGGCGTCAACACCCTTGAGCTGCTCGTAGGAGAGCTCGTTCATCGGGATGCCCGTCTTCTCTGACAGGGCGACGCAGCGGCCGGAAATGTGGTGGGTCTCGCGGAAGGGGACGCCCTTACGGACAAGGTAGTCAGCCAGATCGGTGGCGAGCATGAAGGGGTCGAGGGCCGCCTTCATCTTCTCGGGCTGAGTGTCGAGGGTGGCGAGGACGCCCTCGGCGATCTGGATGCTGTCGCTGACGGTCTTAATGTGGCCGAGCATGGGCTCCCAGGACTCCTGAAGGTCCTTGTTGTAGGTGCTGGGGAGACCCTTCTGGGTCATCATGAGGCCGGCCATCTGGCCAAAGACACGGCCACTCTTACCGCGCAACAATTCCAAGCTGTCCGGGTTCTTCTTCTGCGGCATGAGGGAACTTCCCGTTGAGTAGGCGTCGGCGAGGCGAACGAAGCCAAACTCGCCGGAGGAGTAAATGATCAGGTCTTCGGACCAGCGAGAGATGTGCTGCATCAAGATGGAACCCCATTGGAGGCTCTCAGTGACGAAGTCACGGTCGGCAACACCGGCCATGGAGTTCCACAGCAGGCGCTCGAAGCCGAGTTCCTTGGACATGGCCTCACGGTCAATGTTGAAGGGGTTGCCAGCCAGCGCACCACAACCCAATGGGTTCCTGTTCACACGCTTGATGACCTCGCGGAGGCGCTCAAGATCGTCGGCAAAAGCCACGGCGTAGGAAAGCATCCAGTGGCTCCAGCGGACGGGCTGAGCGCGCTGCAGGTGGGTGTAACCGGGCATGATGAAGTCGATCTCCTTCTCTGCTCGGTCGACGGTGACCCTCAAGAAGCTGATAAGGTGCTCCTCGAGCTTACGGAGCTCGTCGCGGAGCCACAGGCGCATGTCGCAGACGACCTGCTCGTTACGGCTTCGGCCGGTGTGAAGCTTTCCGGCAATGTCCTTGCCAATGATCTCGCCAAGCCTGCGCTCGTTGGCAGTGTGAATGTCTTTCCAGCGTCAGTATCTTCATTGACTTTCTTGCAGTAGCGGTAGCATGCGTACCCTCGTCGCCCTGGACGATCTTGAAATTTCCAGCCTCCCATTCCTTCTCAACTTCCAGCAGGCCCCTCTCGATCTCCTCGAATTCGTGTTGGGTAAGAATGCCGTTGGTGAAGTTTGCGCGGGCGAAGGCAATGCTGCCGTAGATATCCTGCTTGTGAAGGTGCTTGTCGAAGTGAATACTCTCGTTATACTGCTCCATGAGGGGATCGAGGCCGCCTGTGTGTCGTCAGTTTCATGTTGGTATCGAGCAGTTGTCAATGCGATGAGGGGCGAATGCCCTCGCTCGCAGCCATTGGAGGGGCAAAAGCGATAACGAACCAGTAAAGCGACCTCCCCACAGCTTGTTCTCCGCCGGTTTTGAGCCTGAAGCCATCGTGACGGTTGTCTGGAGGTTTATTCGGTCGTGGGGGATCCAATTGGTATTCGTGTCAAGAGAACAAGAAACTGGCAGCAGCTTGAGGAAGAGAAATTCAAAGGCAGTGACTCAATTGACTTTTAGATCAAGTGCAGTCTTTCAATTGTCCAGCGAGGGGGAGGGGGAGACACTGGAAAGTTGCAAGGTTCTTGAGTCATCTGTACCCGCAAATTTTTGATTATCGGAGCTGTTGTCGGAGACGCAGAAGCTCAGCCTTGTCTTATCTGAGACCTTATCGTGAGCTAAGGGGAGCTTTGACCATCCGAAGGGTTCAGTTTTCCCCTGAAAGCCCGACGTCACAGTGGAGGATGCGCCAACCGAACCGCCTACAGCCGGCACCTACTGAGTTGGAAGCAGCCACCCCGCGGTTGCCCAATGCCGGCTCCTTCCTCGCCCCCACCAGCACAAGAACCTCACCTCCTCATCGTCACCTCCGACGTCACGCCTTCACCTTCACCTCTACCTTCTAAACCCGACGGTTACGCGCCAGCCCCTCTTCGTTTGACCACACTCAGCGGCTTGGCTGGACACTGTGCTGATACTGTCTCCGCGCTTGTTCACGTCTCCCACGACCAATTCCCTGGCCGCATTCGCAGCGCCCGAAGCTGTTTGCCGTCACCATGTCGTTCGCTAATGTCTACACCCACCGAAAGGTAGCTGAGAATGCCGCCAAGGGATGTGACGTCTGCTATCGAGCTACGAGCAGCGTTCTTGTTGCCGACGAGAAGAAGGTAGACGACACGCTTGCTGCGATGCCCAATGACGACAACGTCTGACTCTGTCTCAGGACTTCTTCTACGTCTGCCCGAGCCATTTGAAGGATAAGAACTTCTGCTCCCCGATCATTGACAAAGAGGCGGTCGAAGCAAAGAAGAAGAAGGAGATGGAAGAAGAAGTCGAGCGGGTCAAGAAAGAGTACGAAGAGAAGCAGAAGAAGAAGAAGGAGAAGGACGAGAAGGACAAGAACAAGGACAAGGACAAGGAGAAAGAGAAAGAGAAAGAGAAAGAGAAAGAGAAAGACAATGACGACAAGAAGGCTGACGATGAGAAGAAGGTCGACGACAGCAAGGCTGCTGAAAAGGTAAAAGCCCCAGCCTTGCTATAGGTATCGGACTATACTCCGGGGCATCGTCCTTGTTTCTCCGAGCTTCGGCTAACAGTTGTCCAGGACGGTGCCGGCACAGAAACTCCATCGGAAGAAGAGCCCCGAGTATTCGCACTCCACAAGTAGATGATCTCTTGGTCCTGCATATGCCGATGCGACGCTAACCATCTGCCGTCAGGAACTTCTATGGGATGAGGCTCGAAAAAAAGCGCCAAATGGAGATTGCCAAGAGGAATCGGGAGCGTCTCCAACAGCCCAACTTCTTTCCCTCGGTTCCCAAAGGCGCCCCAGGTAGCTAAAAGGCTCCTTCACATTCCATCAAGGCTGGCGGCTTGTACGCTCCACAGCAAGCGTCTCGCGATGTCACATCCACCAACGTCAGCCTGCCTGGTCATCGACTTCAACCGCCGCATCCCAGTTCCCAGCAACTCGTCACGGCTGCTGTGGTCCACACCCCCCCCTCACATCAAATGCTCTTGATATCTGGATCACACCTGCGCCAAGCTATGTACAGGGAAGTTGCATCCTAATCAGGCCGGCTGCATCGTGTGCCTTTAACTTGAACCACGCCGGCTATCATCCGTCAGCTCGAGCAACGCTTTGACCTCGGGTTCGACAACCGTGGGATCCGCTGTCCGAAGGAGTCCCTTTGGTTGGTTCAGTTACGAGTGCCTACGGTGTGCTGGTTTTCTACTGGCATTGCTTCCATGCAGCATGAGACGACCTGCAGTAGCCCTAATGGGCTGTTGGAGCGGCGCGGGAGCACGAGCTGCCGTTCAAGGTGCAGTTCCGTTATAATCCCTGCGAAGATCAATGGGGGGTGTAGCTATGGCACTCGGGCAACTTGGAAGTCTCTGGCGGGAAATTCTTCGACAGACCCAGGACTCCATCTCATGCAGATAATTGTGACATTCACAGAATTCGAAGCAATGCCCCGGATACCTGCCGTCAACAGCGGCAAAACACTAATGAGGGGTTTTCCAACCTCCGTTGCAGAGATTACCTTCTTTCGTTGCTGCCTCGCATTTACTCTTGGAAGCATCTTATCTCTTTGCATCACCTCATTTCCTCTTTTCGGAGTGCTTCTCTGACTTTACCGACCGGCCATGTCCAAGATTATAGTCGACATCACGGCCCGAGTCCTCCATCAATATCGGCCTTCTGCTGTATGACTCCAACCCATGAAGTGGCCTGTCGAGGTCTTGGTCTCGGTTATCGACGCCTCCTAGCCGTTCCGTACGCCCTTGTTCGACTCATCTCATCAAGCACGACATTGGACCACGATTGATCCACAACTATTAGATTCGCAGGGAATTGGAGAAACCTGACCCTCCATCATTGCCTTCCCAACGATCTCCAGCCGTCCTGCTTCATGTCACCCAAGTCCCGCGTCGGGCCTAGTGCTGACAATGCTTACGCTGCCGGGCAACATCTGCATGTGCCCCTGTCCCACAAATCAGAAACCTGTATCTCACGCGGAGTGCACTACATTGAGAGATTGCCAAGAGCGAACCACGGAAGAACATCGTGAAGCGGGGTGCTCGCACTCTGAAAGTCCCCCAGCAACTTACATGAGGCCGTCACGTTTTGCGTGAGGTATGCAGCGGATGCCACCCTGTCTTCTGCCACCTCACGCGGACATGACCTGAGCGGCATCGTCGGCTTTTAGATCACCTGAAGAGGTCCTATCACCGGCCCATCACCGGCCCGCACCAATGTCCCTTGGAACCAACCGGAGGGTTCACGTACGCAGCCAAGCTGAGTCGATTTCAGCGAGACGATGATGTTGGCGCCACACAGAGTGAACATTGCCAGGTCGGTTTCAAGTGGCCCCTGGGACTTCGGTAAACGCACTCACACCACAGGGTTGCGACAGGGCCAACATGCTGCGACCGTCACCCAGAGAAGCTTAGGGCTGACACCAGCTACTGGATCCGCGTGCTACCTTGCGTTAATCGGATGGCGATCAATCGACACGCCTCAAGAATCATGGCACCGAAACAGTCCATTATTAGCATCTGGTCTAGAACATGTAGCGTGTGTCCGTATCGGGTCCTCCACTGCAGAGACTCGAGTATGGCAAGAAGATTGTTCCACAGCTGCTAGAGTATTACACTTGAGGTACAACAGGCTTTGAGTAATACAAGACCAGCTTCGACTTGTAGTTTGACGCGAATCATCAGCCTTCCAAGGCGCGACTGAGGATGAACACTACGCCAGAAAGCCCACTGGATCTGCCCCCAGCTTGATTACCAGCCGCGCCACCCGTCCAACCGGTTAATTCAACAACGATAAGAACGCGAATACGACTATCTCATTGCATTTCGACCCAGTTCCACGCCAGTAAGACTGGCAGGGCTCACTTGTCAGACGAGGTCTTTGGGCATCAGGTGACTCATGTCGGGGCAAGCCAAGGGTCTTTCTGACCCCACAGCAGATCGCATGCCGTTTTCAACGACAACTCCGTCGAGAGTTTGACCGTCGCAGAGCCTCCATTGCGGCAAATGCCGCATCTGACAACAAACCACTTGTGAAGTTCTTTTCGACCAAGCACTCTGTTTGGACAAAACCCCACTAGAAACGAGGATGTGCCTTAGTTCTGGCCCCGGTTACAGTGCCTCGGGCGGCCGCCGCAGAGCTGCGGCGCATGCTTACGCCCCAGCTATCCGTACCCTTGTAATGGAGAAAAAGAAACTTCCGTCGGCAAAGAAGAGCGATATTGGGGTTCTTCCTATTTCTAGCCGCTAGCCGAGTTACTGTCTCTTTTCAGCAGCCCCTCCGAAACGGTGGCTGGCTGAGCCACGAGGCAACTAGGTGTGGTCAGGTTCAGCAGGCACCGCATATCAACGTCGTACCTGGAGGCATTTGGACAGCGGACACTACGTTGATTAGCCTCACGCTAACCACCCAACTTTGGGCCTTTGGTATCACTACCATTATCACGTCAGAATTACGCGGTACCACATTCGGCACGAGGCTCTCATCAGCGCGCCCGACTCAAGGCTACATGGCAACAGTGTGAGAGCAGCTGCCTGTCTTCAATGTCAGCAATACCACGCTTCCTTGAAAGCGTCGACGGCCGAGACATGTGTCCCCAGAGAGACGTGATCACAACGAAAAATGTTGACGTTCCGACTTTCAAGACCAATTAGACACTGACAGCCTTATGGTTTGATGGTGGTCCAGATATGGTTTCGATTCGAGGATGGTGTTTTCTGTGGCTTGTGTCACCATCTTGAGCGCTGGCATGTTGGATGGGTAAGCTTGGAAAGCTCAACAAGATGGCTTTCTTTACACTCCAATGGCATACTTCTCTCGCATCCAGCACCGCCAATCTGCCACGGCGAGGCGAAGAGGAGATCGGGGCGCCACACGAATACATCTCACCATATGGCCCCCTCCTTCGGTCTCCACTCTTTGCCCCAGATGACGATCATCGATCAATGGGCAGAACTCGATTCCGCCCCCAGGGTCTTGTCATGAAGGGGGGACAACCATGCTTTCCTCCTCCCCTCCCCGTACCCAGAGGGCCGCTTGGAAGGGGCCTAAAATGCCAAAGTATCTTCGAAAAGAGGTACTTGTCCAGCTCCTGGTGGAAGTACCCAAAGCAAACGGGGGTGAATGAGGGGGGGTTGTCAGCATCTTAGCGGCATCTCTACCTCACGCCACTGGGGTATTGTCAACTTTGGCGAGTTCGCGCCTTGGGCGTGAGGCTATCGTCAAGGCGGCATGGCATGGGGGGGAGGGGGAGGGGGCGTGGCATGCGCGTGGCTTGACGTAGCTCAATCTTACCGATCTTCTTGGACTGCCGCTGCATATTGAAAAATTCTTCCTCTTATCCCGCCCTCCATCCTTGCCTGCCGGCCCACGCACACATCCAACCAACGAACTTGAAGATGGCTAGCGGTTGTTAGACTTTCCAAGGCACATCCGCGGAATTGTAGGCAAATCGACGCGATGGAGCCCTTTCAACTCCCGAGTCGGATAAGGGAACCCCTCACTCGGGCCTGGTCATCTCATCCGAACTGCCTTCGACGTCAGGACGGCCAGGGCTGAGTAGTTTCCTGATTTTGTCCTGCTTATGAAGGCATCCGTTGATGGCACGGAGCTCGGGGGCACGGTCCCGTCTTAATGCTGAGAAGCGTGATGACAGCTCCTGCGGCGCAGACGTTTTACAATGCCGTCTGTTGTTGTTTTTTTTCTTTCTTTTTCTCCGAACAACAGACGATCTTGAGATGAGACTGAGCTCAAAATCATGCAAAAGATGAGAAAGGTTCCTTCTTCTCGGCACGGGGAGACGTCATTGCGTCGTCAATGCTTCATGGTGCCGTGTATGAGTCAGGCCTTTTCGGTTTCTTGTTTCCTTGATGTGAGGTGCTGACGGAGCGGAGTGAAGTGCCGGGGGCGCACGCGCGCGGGGGTGGGAAGACGGAGATTGGATGCCTCGGACCTTGGCGAGGGGTCTTGGGAAAGCCGGGACGCATGGCGGGTCCCCGGCTTGGGGACTAGGCTGGCTGGCTGCTGTTGGTGTGGCTTCTTTCCTCGGGGCTGACTTTATTTATCAGATGATTACTGAGCCGCTTGTGTTGGGTTCCGTCTGTGGGGGTATTCGGGGCTGGTGAGAATGTCGGTGTAAGCAGAGCGGTGGTGATCATGTTGTTTTGGCAAAGGATGAAACAAGGCAGTTTTTGGGGGCAGAGCCTATGGGGACTGGGTTTTCTGTCAGATTTGACGAGTGTCAGCACCACTTAAGCAATTGAGGTTGGACCCATTGGGGGAAGATTGAGGCTTTGGCGGATGTCATTGTTTGGCGTCAAATATGAGTTCATTCCTTGGTCTGTTTCAGTCGAGGAGGGGGGTTTACGCGGTCTGATGCTGGGCAGATCGGTTGTTTTCCGTTTCTGAAACTATTAGGATCTTGGAAGGAGGGCTGTCAACCTTGCGTTTTGCAGCATGCGTACCAAGATTTGATGGCGGGTTTTGGTGATCTTACGTGAGAAGTTTGTTTGGTGTTCTCCGGCGCGCGGGCTGGGCGGCGGCGGCGGCGGCGGAGCATGTGAGCTATTTGCGGACGGGGCGATGGGATCAGCAGACTTTTTCTCATTTACTCGATTTGAACATTTTTGGGACTTGCGTGCTGTGACTGTGATGGGGGATGGTGATGTGGCTTTGTGCTGATGACTTTAGCGAAGGTTCTGATTTGCTGGGTTGTTGAGGATGTCGGCGATTACGTGGAGACGTGGTGATCCCGCGCCTAGTGCGGTTGTGATTATGCCGGTAGTCAGTTCCCCGGTGACGAGATGTTGACTGGAGACCTACAGGAGTTGGAGCGGTCTTATCTGATGTGATGATGATGAACGCGTATGATGAGGAACTCTGAAATTTCGAGGTTGAGAGGTGCCCAACAAGGATTCTTCCATAGTGATCTGAACACCCACTTTGCGCAGCTTGTGTTATAGCCGTGAAGAGACGTCAGAGGTTCTCTGAGTCGAGTCTTGGGGTGATTGTGTTGATACTCGTTTAATTTTAGGTAAGGCATGGTGGCTTGGAGCTTCTGAGTAAGTGTGTTAGTTTTGAAGGGGCCGGATATTTCGGGGGTAATCACATCATGAGTTTTAAGTCTCATTCAACTTCGGGACTTTGAGTTGTATTAGTTGAGTCTCAACTGACTCTAACACCTGTATTTACATCTAGTCTCTCTAATATCTTGATCATGCAAGTCTAACAACTTTGTCTCAACTCTGAGTCTACGCGCTGAACACAGTCCCATGCCATTTCCCCATATATCCCGAATTATCTATACAACACCTGTAACGCCCTGAAAAATGTCTAAATGACTTCACGCCAGTCGCTCCGGCCGCAAGCTCTTGCCACTTCCATGGCCAGGTTGAGTTGATCTCGTTGTCCCTCGTTCAACCTGACCCGATAACGATTCAAGTCTTGCTCTCGAATTGTCGCCCCGTGGCTGCACAACAGAACCGCAACCTTCAGCTTGTCTGCCGTAACAGTAGCCGTTTCCAAGCAGAGATCCAAGGCCGAGAATCCCCGCATGTTCCTGGCATTCACATATGCACCCAGGCTGATGAGCTTTTCAAGGATCGTCTCATCCTTTGGCCTGGATGACCTGAATCGTGATAAAAGGTGATGATGCAGCGCTGTATTCGCAGTCGCGTCCGCCACGTTGGGATCAACCTTGTGCTCTGCGGCGAGATACTCCATCACTTCAATGTTCTCAGACGCCGCAGCTTGGTGAAATGCATGAAGGCCCGTCCCTTGATGCGTGAAAAGTGACGAACCGGCCTCGATCAGCGCTCTCGCCATGAATGCCGTCTTTCCCCTGGCTCTCATCCCGCTCGTACCAAGCAGGAAGTACAAGGGGTTCGCCCCGCTGGTGCTCAACTCCGGCCGGATGTCGAAATTCGTCTGGAGTGACTCGCACGGGAAACTCGCGTTGTACTCGTCGCAGAAGTCCTCCACATACCTCAACGACCCGTAGTTGCCCGCATCGAGCAAAGGCTGCACCGTCGCCCTCTTGTTCGCATCCGCCCCGCGGGCCAGCAGCTGCGCCAGAATCTCCTCCCTGCCGCACATCGCAGCCCAATGCAGCGCGCCCATGTCGAGCCTCCGCGGCTCCCGCCACCAGACCTGGTACTCGCACTTCTCGCAGTACCGGAAGCACTCGTTCGTCCACTGCAGGGGCATGGTGTGGTCGTCCTCGTCGACGTCCGCGCCGTTCTCCAGCGCTAGCCTCACGGCGCGCGCGTTGCCCCGCTTGGTCGCGATCAGCAGCGCGGAGGCGTGGTTGTGCCTTGCGTCTTTCCGGTACAGCACGGGCGTGACGAGATCGTAGAGAGCGCGGCACGTTGCGGCGAGGTTGGCCACGTCGCGCCAGACTTCGAAGCGCGGGAGCATGCAGAAGGGGCAGAAGGTCTCTGTCTCGTAAGGCAGACAGGAGGATTCCCAGTACTTTTCGTAGCCGAGGGAGACTTCCTTGGCGTGGAGGTCGAAGAGGGCGTCGACGATGCAGAGGATGATCTCCGAGGGCAGGCGGCGGGTGAGGCCGGGTGCTCCGGGTTTCGCGGGGGCATGGTGATACGGGAGACGGCGTTTGGCGGCGCCGTAGAGGGGGACGTGGCTCCAGATGCAAGGGCAGCCGAAGAGAGCCGGAACCTTTTCTGAGGGTGCTGAAGACATGTCTGGTGAGAGGTTAGTTATGATGAGGTCGTGATGAGGAGTGCGGGTTGAGACTTGCTTGCGTGTGCCATGTCGGTGAACTTCCGAGATATCGCCGGACGGAGGATGAAAGAGGATATCAATCAGCTATAACACAGCATCAAATATGAGGGAGTTTGCGTGTAAGGCTGAAGTTGCATTCTCTGAGGGGCCAAAGAGAGAGTGTGGGGGAGAGGATAGATGAATGAGTGAACGAGCGAACAAACGGGGAAGTCCACCGTGGCCGGGACGAAATGCGATGATGCATTTCCGAGAGTCATTCGCGGGAAATTTTTTCGTCTCACCTTCTCCGACCCCTATTCATTTTCTTCGTTGCAATCAGGGGTACGCCTGCGTGTCATTCAAAGTGTCGAGCCGTTAGGAACTGTGTCATTCAGATGTTGGGGTTGAAGGGGCATTCCTTGTCCAAAGCTTGGTTAAAATGCTGCTTACTCAGTATCTTGAACAGCCGGATGAGGATTTCGGAGTGAACTCAAACTCCGAAACCACTCCTATGTAAACATCGCGGCTGTGCCGGAACTTGGTGGTTATTCTAACAACACTGCCTTAGAAGCGGCAATTCGTGATATGTCGCAGCACCATTAGCTAGTCACTCGCAGCTCGCTCATTGAATACACATCGGTTCATACTACACAATACATAGGAACCAGTCGTGATATGATACAGAATATTTTGGCTCATTGAAAGAGAGAGTCTCACGTCAAATTGAAGTTTGACGGGGATCGGAACTGTTGAGCCGGTCTGGCCAATAGATGGTGATTTTACGCCCACGCTAATGTCCATCTCAGGTCTTCAAACGGGCCACCATCGCGCTCTTGCTTTGACTTGATGTGAGTCACTCGAGCAGAGATATTAACAGCAGATCGGGGACAACGCGCGATTTAGCTTCACCTTTTTCCAGATCAAGAGAGTATCAATTCTCATCAACCACTTTGCCGATCTTCATTGGTAAGTCGAACACACTGATTCAGACGCCCAATTGACTCTCTCAAGTCCAATCAACGGCAATGGCCGACGATGAGGAAAACGCCATACGCACGCAGCTGCGCAATCTCAAAGTCCTCCAAGGATGTCTCGAGAGGTGCGACTTCACCACCTTTCCCGCTTCGCCCCAAGAAGCCTTCACCCGCTGGCTGCAGGAGGCCGTAGAAGCTGGCGTCAAGGAGCCCCACGCAATGACTCTCTCCACGGTTGACGCGCAAGGGTGTCCAGATGCTCGAGTCCTGATCCTCAAGAATGTCGACCATCGTGGCTGGCATTTCGCAATCAAGGCGGATAGCCCAAAGGGCCATCAACTGTCAAGCAACGGCCACGCTGCGCTGACTTTCTACTGGCCTGATCAAGGTCGCCAGATACGCGTTCGTGGGAAGGCGTACCCGCTTCCTGTGGATGAGTGCCGGCGCGACTTTGCTAATCGACCTTCCTCCTCGAAGGTGTCTGCGCTAGCTTCTCAGCAGAGCCAGGTGCTCCAGGATGAGAACCAGCTCCTCCAAGCTTTGGATGCGGCACGTCGGACTGTGGAAGAGGAGCCTGACCTTGTTCTTCCGGGATGGACGGTGTACACTGTCGATCCGACGACTGTTGAGTTTTGGCAAGGTGCTCAGAGTCGCCTCCATCAAAGACTGTCTTACAGCATTGGGTCGGAAGAAGGTACATGGGAGAAGCAGCTTCTCTGGCCGTGATGTAATCCAAGCGGCCCAATCAGTTTGCGGGTCAACAAAATATAAGCTTTGTGTTCAGGAATTAAGACATGAGAGGCTTCCCAGAAGCACGTGTACACACTACGGAATCAGACACCATGCCTGACTGATAATGAAGAAGTCACCTCTTGCACGTGTTCTCCCCATGTCAAGAGCACCCGATCACATGCTGCGTGGCTCAAGATACATCAGTGTTAAATATTCAATGTTGGGTGCCGACATTTCCGGAGATCATCTCTGGGTTTTAAATTTCTTCTTTCATCTCAATCCGTTAATAGTGTTTGACTGTTACCTAAGTGTCGCGCACAATTGGAGCTCGTTTCCGTACCCGATGATAGTGGCTTGGTGTCTCTTGCCGTCCACGTGTGGCTATGTAAAGATTTCCATTAAAAACTGATGGTCTGCAAAGAACCCTTCAATATCGCACTTGGTATATTAATTCGCACTTTACACTGTCTGATGCGTAAATAGACTAGAGAGCCATCTCTTCATCCATATCTCGGTTGAATCGATGCCTTGAAAATCTCCTCATCGATGGCTTTCCTTTCGCCTTCTTTCTTCTCGATGCTGTATTCCACAGATCCATCACCTCATCAAAGGCCTCGTTGTAACTCACAGCACCAAGTCCAGACGGCAATTCGTCTCTATCCATGACTTCCGAAACAGCACTGCTGATATTGGTGAATGCAAAAACACTTGGTAAAATATCCGATGTTGCCGATGCCCCGAATTCACCCTCATCACTGCGTGAGCGAGTATGAACTCCAATTCCGAGGACCTGTGCAACTGCTCGAGCCCAGAATGCCCAGGGGTGACCAGAGCATATCAGGATTTTCTCACCCCTACTGTGTGCGACATCACTCAGCTGAAGCAGCATCCGAGCAAGAAAATCCACACTAAATAGATTTTCATGCGTGTATTTTTCATCTCTCGGGAGATCATACAAAGAGATCTCTGGCAGATGAAATGGTTCCATTTGCCTATCGTCAGAATTGGCTATTTCCTCAAGGACTCGCGAGTGATAATGCTCGTTCAGTCGTAACTCTGGGACTCCTTTGAATCCCAAGATGCAATGCGACATGAAGGCATGCAGCTGCGTTTCGCTTGGTATCTCTGTCGATGGTATTTCGAGGATTTTGAACAGGGAACAAAAGAGAACTCGGATCCAGATCGTTCGTCGCTCATCTCTCGCTTGTCTTAGTGACCGACTCTTGGTGTGCTTCTCTCCTACTTGGAGCAAAATCTTGAGCGTACAAATCAGCCCAAGCAAATTCTCTCCGGCTTCGGTGCCCAAGCACTCTTGGAGGATTAACCGAACAGCAATAGCCCGAGCCCCACGAAGATGGGAGACTTTATGCTCAGCGACCCATTCTCTCATGCCGATGCAAAACACACGATGAGCTGGAAATATGTGCCCGATTCTGACGAGGGACCTGATTGTCTCCATCTTCAGACCAGTCAGACTTTCATATGTACGAGTCTTTAACTTCGCATCGGTAATGGAGTCAGTAAAGCTTGGTCTCATCTGGAGAACTTCTTCCCTTCGTATTCCTACCCAGCCAGTCCCTTGAAATGGCCCTCTGAACGAAAATTGTAGATCTCGACGACTCTTTTCGGACTGTCGCATCGCGTAGAGGAGATCTAGTTCGATCATGGCTGGTTCAGACCGCCTTGAAACTGGCGATGACCGCACGAGCTCAGAGATACGAGTTTCGACATTGGAAGGAAGTTCCACCCTGGTAGCGTTCATTGCCGCTTTGATGCTACTGAACGTCGATTCGATAGGGAGAGCGAAGGCCTGTGACATCTCGTCCCCCGCGCGCTGCACGGCGATAATCGTTCCCAGCAATTTGCCGTTCAAGATGACCCATGAGCCCGAACAACCGACAGCTAGATCTCAATGGTCAGATTCAATGAAAAGCAAGACGGAACGAAGAAAAAGAGACTTACGTAACTCCTGAGCTACGGCGATCTCCAGAACATGAAAAGACCCCCCATTCATTACCATGGTGGAAGTTTCAACTTCGACGAGAGCAGGCCACAACCCGTGGTGGGTAACGATCAGACACGGTAGTCTGCGCTCCTGACCTCCGAGCTTGGTCAACGTTTGCAAACTCATGATTTCGTCTATGATGAAGGTGTCGTTTCTAGTCCCTTCTAAATCCGTATTGTTAGATGAAGCGCTGAGACGGTTGGCCATGGACGGAGACCGCTGCACTTCAATGAGTGCCCAGTCAGATGCAGTATCACATCCGCCTTGGGATCCACATCTCTTTGCACGAACCTCTCCTCTGAATGCCCTTGTTTGTAATTTCTCATTTGTACCATACGACCGATTTAACTGAATGGTTTCGTAGTGCCCAGTCGTCAGGCCGTATGGCACGTCGTCAACGAGGATAGAACCGCCCACAGTCACATTCCACCAATCCGAATATCTTTCAGAAATACTATATTCATCTCCTGAGTTTGAAGTATCTCGAACGGACCATTGTGAGCCAAGAATGCTATTGTCGTATGTCGCTGCGGAGTCGCGGTACAGCAACGCAGGTTCCTGGTCTGCGGACGAACGGACATTACCCTGCTGAATCAACGGGGGCCGTATGAGCCTAGAAGTGACCACTGATCTGGAAAAGAGTCTGGCGTTGAGATAGTTGCAGAGCTCTTCAGTGCCGCAGAGGATTACTAGCCTGGGCTGCCAAACCCCGTCCTGGTCGCGTGCCATCTTGATCTGAAGCAAGTAAATGACATCGTCACGATCATCGTAGTCCGGGTTTCGCATGAGATCTTCGATGTCGTTTTGCAATGCTACCTCGATCTGTTTCAGCTCTTGGTATGCGCTCATTGGAGCAGGTCGCGGCACTGTTTCTTCGAGGTGCGAAAGATCGTGTCTGAAATGCCCAAGAATTCCGTGAAATATTTGCTGAGTGCGTCGTTTCAGGTCCTGGCGAGGAAAGAACACATTCTCCCCGCCTGAACCTATCTGCCGGGGGTTCAGCAACGACATTTTTTCTTGGAACAGAGACTGGTTAAGATCTCAGAAGGCAAGAGGTAAGGTAGTCAGAAACATAAGCCAGTGAGATCGATCAGGATGGTCAAGGTGTTGAAAGAAAGGAGGCAGCCTGCGAGCAGGTCCACTAGCTCAAGATATTTACGCAATTTTAGCGGAGAGAAGACTGAAATTGATTTTACCTGGTGAATCTGCATTGCAAATCAAAACGGGGCATATCACCCGTCAGTGTGGTAACACAGATGCTGCGGCTGGGGTACTTTTGCGTCCATCGACCAGTAGATCTCGAGTTTTCAAGACTTGCATGAGTCAAACGCGGTATACCAACGCACGAAAAGCAACAACTGCAGGAAAGGCTGTGTGCAGTCATCCTGCATGAAAACGTGTCTGCCTGTAAGTGCATCGAATATTGGCAAGAACGACTTGTCATTTGTCGGAGTGAGATTGCAATGACTACGTGCACGCAGGCCACAAGATGAGGGGTCGCTGCTCACTTGAGCTTCTTGGAGTCCTTGCATCTTCAGATCTTTCATTTTTTCCTACGCCTCGGTTCTATCAAGAGAGCCTTTCCAGCCCTCGCAAGCCCCTCACTTTGTTAGTACCTAGCAAGCGAGCCTGTCGCTCAATGGACGCCCAACGGAAACAGGTCATACTCCGTTGGTTTGGCATCGCGCATGATACTGAAGATAACTGGGAGAATTGGAACCCGCCATACTTCAAGTTTGTTCAACTCGACCTACCAGCCGAGACGAAAGCGAAGGAAGATGAAGCCTTTGAGCTGGTGTCCGAGGCCGTTCCTCTAGTTCTGAGAAATGCGCCTGACGCTTGGAACTACGCCTTTCCGAGGTTGGCCACGAAGGCTGAGATTTTCCTGAGATTGAGAGAGAATGACCGCAATCATCGAGACGCGGAATTAACGAGCGCCATACACCGTGCTGTTCGCTTGCTTTTCCGAATAAACATCATGAGCGGAGGCCGTGCTGCGCAAGTGTCTCCGGACTGGCCTGACGACAAGACTGTATCAGAGTACATTCACAGTGTTTTCAACGCGGGGAGAATCTCGTCTTCAAGCGCACCACCCTGTTCGGAACCCGACGACTCTGAGATTGCTGGTATTCAAGCCCGCCTAACCCACAGACTAACAGCGGTGAATATTGAAAAATACACCAAAATTCAGATCAAGGAGACTCAATACTTACCCTGGCATCTCAAACTGTATGAGACATATGACTACACAGTTCTCTACGTTTTCAGAGACATGAGATGGCTCTTGGATGTCTCGAAGATAGAGTACGTGCACAAATTCACCTCAGAAGCTCTCTAGCTTACACAGACACAGAAACTTCCCACTCCCTCCAGAAGTCATCCAAGAAACAATCGAAACGCTCAATTATCTATATCCCAGAGACAGAGCAACTGAAAAGTTGCTAAAGCGGGAAGGGATCAAGATGCACGATTTCCAAGAGTCGTTCCCAGATCGCCCACGCTTCAGAGACTTTAAATACTACAAGCCACGGATGGCGGATGTTGCTTATGAGTTCCTCAACCCACCGAGAAAATGGAAGACAATTTGGAAAGACAGACGGAACCCTATGCAATTCTGGACCTTTTGGCTCGGGCTCTTGATCTTTCTCTTCACTCTCGCATTTGGGATTATGGCGACAGTCCTTGCTGGGTTACAACTGCATGTTGCCTTGCACCCACCTAAAGAAGGCTGAACCGAGACATAATGCCTTTTAGTTGCGACAGAATGTGGCATGTCGACCACTTGTCAGTATGAGCATGGCCTGAGGATTTCGATCAGCGGTAGGAAATAGTAATCGGCTGGAACCTTTCACCCACCCGCGACTCAGACAAAACCCAAATAGATTACATCCTCAACCCGCGTCCCCACCGCGAAGTTCCCTTCTCCCTCAATCAACCAAAGCAGAATGTCTCCCTTCCAATGACAACATGATCAAAGAAGCTGATTCCGAGTAAGACGGAAACTCTCGGATTCCTTTGACCAAAGTATGATTTACACCCAAAGCATCGCAACGTGGTAGGACAATGTCGCATTTGAACATCCTCCGACGGGCTGCTCCGTCCCATCCTCCCCACGAGTCAGGCAGCCTTACGGGGCTCAAGCCGAGTTCATCGCATGATGTCCAGCACCCAGGCAGTCGGTAAAAAAGAATCCCAACCACCGCCGGACTTCGCGGGGTGCCCAATTCACCGCCAGGACCCTGAAGCACCCTTCCCCGGTCAGATGGCTGTTCGTAGCTTGGTTTCTGCTCGTGTTCATATAAGTCGTATCCTTGGCCCGCTGGAGCAAAAGGCTTGAGTTGACACCTCCCTTTTCCATATCCAGATATTTCGCGTCCCCATCCTCATTCAAAGATACCCATCATGCGTTTGTCCACCTTCCTGTCCGGCGGTCTGTTCGCCATTTGGTAAGAGAGCATTCCCCCCCAGAGTTGAATTCGTTACCGGTGCCCAACGAAATACTGACTCACTTCGGAAAAAGCGCCCTTGCCGAGACCTCGGGATACTGCTGCACCAGCAACGACAAGCAGCAAGTCGTCCCGCACGACGACCAGACGCAGGCCTGCTGCAGCGGACGTTTCGACGGGGTAAGTTGTCATGAACGAACTAATTCATTTTAATACAAGCACCCCCATGTTGGCATTTCTAACTCTTGGTAGACGGAATGCTGGATCCCAGATAACGGCCTCGACGCGCTCGCGAGCTGTTGCAAGGGCAAGGGAAGCGCCATGTGCGCCTTCTAGGTTTTGAATAGAAATAATACGTCTTGTGTACCTGAAAAGAATGCAGCGCGAGTCTATTTGATGTGTCAATCAGAGAATCCGAACCAGAATCATCCTCTAAACGCCTCCTTTTCCAAACCAAGCGATGCAATCTCAAACTAATTGAACCACAAAACGCGAAGCAATAAACAACACTAAAACAGAACTCCCCGCTCCTGACCTCACTCTTCTAAAAAGCCTCGTAGTATTCAAAAATCTAAAAGCAAGATTCCCTCAACATCTCAAACAAACCTACCTTCTTCCCAGCCTTAATCAGCGGTTAAAAGACATATACCCAGGCCGAGCCAGAAACCCCTCGTCCAAATCGTGCCTACACTCGTCGCAGTACGGCAAAAAGCCCTCGAGGCGGTCGACGCGGGCGACCGGGCAGTACGCGCGCGTACACATCAGGCCGTCGGCGCCGCGGACGGGCAGTAGGATGCGCTGCGGGCACTTGTGGACGACGGAGGTGTAGCCGCCCATCACGGCCCAGCAGAAGTGGCATTTGTGGGTTACCTTGAGGGTGCGGCACATCTTTTCCCCTTGCTTTTTTTCTGTTTGTTTCTGGGGGAGGGAGGGTTTGAGCTGGTGGCGATGACGGTGACGGCGGCGGTTGTTGTTGTGATGGAGGTGGTGAAGTTAGTTTGGTTTGGCTGGGTTGTTTGTCTGAGGTGAGTAGGTTGGTGAGAGGCATCGGGGGCATTCTTAAATAGGTTGCAGAAGATATGTGGTCGAGATGGTGAATTTTGGGAGCGGGAACAGTCTTTGTGTTGTTCAACAATGTTGTTGTTTGGGGAGTTGAAGATTGTCGTGGGACAAGCCGATGAAAGACTATTTTCGAGAAAAAGCAGGTTCTGTTATTGTTCATGGACAATGACTTATTCTGCATCTCTTTGACAAAGTCCCGGTGCTGTATTGTGGTTCTTTTGCATGGCGGTAACTTCTCGGAGAGCTCACACGGGAGACGTTGACGGTGACGGTGGTTTCGGGTCACCCAATTCATCGCGAGTCGAACACGAGGGAAACACAAACACCACAACAGTGAGCCATATTGTCTACAACCTTCATGTTTCTATGTCTTTACTGATGCACGTTAGCCTATAGCCTCCCCACACCCCTCCTATGCATCCCAAATAGCCCACCCCCCAAACTCCAAACACCCAGTTTACCACGATCCTAAAGCCGTCCCGTCCCAGGCGGCATCCGGATCCCCAGACTAGCCATTCCCTTCGCGCCCGTCCCGACCTTCTTCACCTCGTCAACCCGGGCCCTCTGCAGACTGAACCCCGGCGTGACCCATCCGCCGCAGCTGCACCTGAACCCCCTCCAGCTATACCTCCCCACCGCCGCGCCGCACTTGCCGTTGGGACAACACAGCCGGCCCTCGAGGGCTCCCTTCTCGAGCTCCTCCCTCATCCAGCTCAACGGCTCGACGAAGGCGTGCCCGCACTCTCCCGGCGCCTGTCCCTGCGGCTCATGCTCGAGCACAAACCGCGGCGTGGCCAGCGTCCGCCGACACTTCTTGCACCGCAGCTCCTTCCCCTCCCCCTCCCCGTCCTCCTTGACCTCCTCGTCCTCGAACCGCAACCTCGAAGGCGCCTGTCCTGCCGCGACGCTCTCGTCAATTTCCCGCTGGAACGCCCACCGCTGGTAGATCGGGTGCCCCTCCACGTCCGCCGGGCACCCCATCGCCCACCACATCTCCAGCTGCGCAATGAACCCGGGGTTCGGCTCCGCGATCTCCCGCGTGTTGCGCACCCACTTCACCGCCGCCTCGACGGCAGCCTTGGCGCGCTGCTTCACCTCCGCGGCGGTCTTCTCGTCCATCTTGGAGAAGGAGGCCTTCTGCGCCGCCTCGGTGGACGCCTTGGACCGCCCGAAGCGGCCCGGGTGTTTCCAGAGGAGGTACGCCACGACGACTGAGACGGACCGTGACTTGCCCATCGCGCAGTGGACGTACACGGCCGGCGGCTTGCTCTCGTCCGTCTCCAGCTTCAGCTCGTCAAACTCCTTGCGGGGGGGTGATGCGGCATCGTCAGCAGCAGGCGTGATGGCGTCTGCGTCTTCGGCCAAGTCCTGCTTCACAGCCGCCTTCAACTTCTTCTTCTTCTCCTCGAAGCTCTCCGCATCTTCGGCTTCCTTCTTGCGCTCGACCGCCGCCGACCCGGGATGCAGCCCCTTCTCGATGAAGCGCACCGCAGCAGGCAGATGCACCAGCAGATCCGAGTCCTCGACGTCGTCCACGTCAATGACCATGTGCTTGTAGCTCTTGCCGTAGTTCTCCCACGTGTCCGTCTCGCTCTTCAGCCCCGCGGGGTCGAAGCGCACGACGGAGAGGATATGAGTGATGTTGCGCTCCTTGAGCGCCGACGGGCGGCGGAGGGCCCAGATGCTGGACGATGCGCGTTAGGATGGCGGGGTTGTGGAGGGGCAGACTGAGAGAATGGAGAAAACTCACCCGCCGACGTAGAGCTCGTCGTTCCCATCCACACGGTTCATCGCCATCTCAACGCAGCTTTTCCTGATGAGCTGGTGTAGCGCCGCAGCCTGCTCCCGTCCGTCGAGGTCCTCAAACGAGATCCCGTCGTCGCTGGCGCCTCGTGTCTGCCGCGTCGTCGCTGTCTCACTATCCTCCGCGTTTGCGCCGAGGCCCATGAACACACACACACACGCGCACTTTTCCTTCGGCCAAGGCGGGGTTCCGTCCGTCTCTGTCCCTCCTGCTGACCGGAAGGCACTCTCCGAAGTGTGATGAGCCGCTGGAAAAAGCAAGGAATTGGACGGTGCGAATCGTAAAAGAAATTTCGTGTTGCCGGTGTAAAAGGTGCTGCGATATGAGAATGACGCAGTTGACGCAGCGCTTGGGAGAAGTTGACGTAGAGCAAGGCTTGCGCCGAAAAGAGTCAACGTCTCCACTTTTCGTGTATCCGTACCTAAGGTACCTTAGGTGAGGTAAGTGTAGGTAGGTACTTCTTCTTCCTGCTCTTCCCCTTCACCACCACCAATTCGCTTGCGGCAGGCACCCGCGGTAAAGGTTCGGATGACCTCGTGGCACCAGGCACCCTCCCCTCACTTTCACAGTGTTCTCACCCACCTCACACAACATACGGCGAAGGTACCACCACAGCAGCCCAAGTTCACAGTGTTGCCCCTCACCACCAAGACATTTTCTCACAGCAACCCGGCCACCCGACCCCCACTAAAACATGACCCTTCCAAAAGAAGAAGCCGATCGTTTTTTTTCCCTCCCCCTCTGCTTTCTCGCCCCCTTCGCCACACTCGTGATCGCCACACCTCCGAGTGGCTTGTAGGGCTGAAGTCATGTGACGTTCGGCGGCCTCTCGTCCATCACGATAACCACGATGGTGTTGAGATCCATATGGATACCCAGGCGAGGGAACATGTCCGACGCTGACAAGATGGCCGTTGTGCCGAGAGAAGCATCACTATCCGTACATCACTGTGAAGGATGCATTTAGCGAAATACTCATCCGCAGGATTGCCATCGGCCCTTGTCCTCGGGCAGATCATCATAGACACGGAACCAGACTTCAGTCACCAGCGGCACCCAGAATATGTTTTGAATCTTCTTGTTGTCTTACTATTCTTATTCGCTACTGACCAACTTGTTTTTTTTCCGAGCCCGTACAAAATACAACGCGGACTCGCCGCTCTTTCTAGTGCCTTCATGTCATCATGTCGCTCCCCTGGTCTGGCCCAACAATGCCTGGTATTTCCTCCAACAAATATGAAAACATGTGCAACTAGACAACTTCCATCAGTATATATACCCGGTGCCTGAAAGCCCCCTGCTGCAATCACCAGTACTCCAAAAGCTCCGAAGTGGCAGGCCTCCACCTGTGGACACCGAGCCACATGCTTGAATCGACTACTTTTGATTTTTTTTTTTTTGATATGCTCCAGCCGTCAGCGAGCCGTCTCGTCCACAGCCAAGAGCGGGTATTTTCCAATCCTTCAACTCTGGACAAGCGAAACGAAACGAGATGTGATGTGGCCATCATCAATGCAATCCAAGTCCCTGGTTGCCGCCGCCAAATTATCGCTTTGCGCTGGGAAACGATTCCTCGTCGGGTATCCAAGTCGCAAATGCCGCCCCTCTCACTCGTCCTTTGCCGCAAATAATGCCATCCACCGCATCCCTGCGGAATGACTCGTGTTCGCGGGACTTGCTTTAAGCTCGACAACCTCCTTACTCGACACCCATCGCCTCATTCCAGCATGTCGGGTCTTTCAGTGACTTGTCGAGATTGCTCCGGTTGATCGTCTACCTGGGGGTAGGATCCTCATCCAGCATGCAGGCGTTCTCCAACATGTTGGTCCACTTTCCGCTGGTTCCAGCGTGGCTGTGCTTAAGGTGCTGTCGGAAGTGGTCTGCGCGAAAGAACTTCTTACTGGCATTGCACTCCCGGAACTTGTGAACCTCTTGCAGGTGGCGGATACGCTCCTCCCAATCCTGGTCCGTAGCATGACGGGGTGCCGTTGCACCAGGGCCCCGACCATTGCGCGGGAACTCCTCTCCACAGTAGCCGCAGGTGTCAGCTTCGCCAGGTCGGTTGGTGCTGTCATGGAAAGCGCGATCGTAACTGTGCAGAGCTGAGCAACTCCAGCTATGTCTGCGTACGTGGAGACTGTTCTGGTGGCGTTCCGCTTCGTTCTTGTTCTTGAATCGGTTGCCGCAGAATGAGCACTCGTATTGCTTCTCTGCCTCGTGTGCGCTATGTCTGTTAGTGAATTGCTCCGTGCCTGTTTGAAAAAGGGAACTTACTGTAGCTCTTCGGCTGTCTCAAACTTCTTTGGCTTCTTGGGACAGCAGTCGCACATGAAGAAGCCCGAGATCTTGGCGCTACCAGGCTTGCCAACCTCGGCGAGCTTACGCGGGGAAGCGAGTGGCCTGTTCTCGCTGATGGTTCGCTGGTGCGGTGCACGAGACAGCGAGCCACGAGGTGAGGGGTTCAGCGACATGGACGCACTGTATGGGGAGCTGCAGCTAGGGTCGGTGCCATTTGGTGAAATACCACCGGGTGAGATGCCACCGGGAGATACACGTCCATACGACGACGCGCCCATACTGGCGATGCTGCCAGTGAGCAGCGACAGGTTGGAGCTGTAGGAGCCGGCACGCCCGCTGGAAGACACTGAGGATACAGATCCTTGCGGGATGACGCTCAACCGGGGCGTGGGGGAGCCTCTCGAGTTACCATCGCGACGACGCATCAAATCGCCCTGGGTCGTGAAGCCAATCGGGACACTGTCGTCGGGGTCGGCCGATGCGCGGCGCTTGACTCCTGCACCGTCGTAGTGCGCTCGCAATGGGTCCTCGATACGTAGTCTCTTCATTGAGTTGGTCTCCTCCATCTCCATCTCTTCGACCTCATAGCTGTGCGCAGATGCATCGTCACTATTGTTCCTTCTTGACCTTGTGGGCGGCGAATAGTCTTGGCCCAAGTGGAAAGGCTGGCTTCTCGGCGAGGGCGTAACGGCAGAATGGGGAGGAGTGTTGGTGTAGCTGTCGGGCGAGTCCAGCACGTTTGTCTTGAGATGGTACGGCAGGGTCGCGGAAGGCAGGGAAAGCGGAGATCTTAGGTCACCGGACAATCTTCTCGAGAAGGGGTCTGTGGAAGAAGCGCTAGAGGCACTCAACAGAGACACGCTCGGTCTGTTGTCAAAGGTCTTTAAGGGGTCGAGCTTCTTCTTCATGTCGGTGAAGGCATCAGCGCCGGACTGGAACTGGAACTTGTTGTGGTGCAGTCCGAAACCAGCACTAATGCTTGGCAATGAGCATTCGGACCTGTAAAACATTGACTCGTTAGCATGTTGAGTTCAACACCGAAAAGAGACATTGGCTGCTGCTGAGGTTGTGGAGGCCGACTTACCTAGATGAGGCCGAGCCCATGCTGGCATAACCCTCATCTCTTTCGTGCCTGTAGCCTGCTCTCTTGTAGTGAGGCCTGTCATCGAAGCTGCTCAAGCTATCGTAGCCACCGTGTTCCCTAGGGCTGTAGGATGATGGGTCGCGGTGGTATTGCCTGGGCTCTTGTTGAGGATGCATAGGGCTTTCAAAAGGCATTCGTGGAGGAGGCAACGGGGGCGGCGCGTTGATTCCTCTGTCTGAACCAGGAATGGATACGGCAACAGAAGACGAGTACATGCTGAACGGGTCCGATCGGTCGGAGGATCTGGGGTTCGAATCTATAAGGATGCTGGGAAGGCCGGCAGGCTCCCTGTATCGTGATGGCGCCTCCATGATGTCGGGGAATATCTGTGCAATGACAGCTGAGGCTTTGTGACAATCACAGCTGAAGCGGAGGCCACTAAGGTTTATAGTGACGGCAGCACGGGCGTCATGGGTGATGCGCCAGGGGGAAAAGAATTGAGATCGCGACTGGATACGAGATGTGTCCGAGGCCAAGGAGGATGCGGTGCAAGCCGTGGGTGGCGATGAGGGTCGGGTTCGCCGTTGGTTGGGGCCGGGGGCCAATGCCAGTCCAATGCAGGTCGAGAGAGAAAAAAAGAGCCTGTCTCTGTGTTGTTGTTGGTGGACGGTCTCCCTCGCAGCGAGCGGACGGGGCGGGCGAGTTGGAGAAGAAAAGACAAGACAGCGGGAACGGGAAGCAGGAAAGCCGACCGGTACTGGAATGGGAATTCGAAAACGAAGTCGAGGAAAAAGGTCGGAATTGTACACGGGAGAGGGCGAGTCTGGCGATCTATTCGCAGACAGGTAGAAACAGCAGAGGACCGGACGGCGTCGAGGAATGCGAAGTGCAAATGTCGTCGGAGGAAGAGGAGTGGCCGGTGCTGGGGTGGGCAGAGTTCGGGTCGATGTCGTGGGGAGTCGACAGCTGAAATAAGAGGCGATGTGTGACGACGCTGCTGAACCCCGGGGGGCTTTAAGGCAAAGAGGCGACAAGGTCGACAAGGTATGGGCGGGTACTGCTTCTGCAATCCTTGTCGAGAGCACCCTACCTTAGACCTTAGCAGTGGGTTGTATTCTGGGTAAGGTACTTGAGCCAGGTACTTGCTCCCAGGTCCAGGACCAGGTCGGGTACGGCTAGGGGAGGAGGGTAAGGGTAAGGTAGCCAGCCTGGGTAGGCAGTCCAGTCAGTGGTGTCAAGGGTGACAGGTGAAGGAACAAGAGAAGCGTACGGTGGGCGTGGAGAGGGCTGGCGTGGTAGGGCAGGTGGAGATGGAAGAGGAGGAGAAGGAGAAGAGGAAGCTGCTGGTGCTAGGTGGTGTTGGCGCTGGCGTCGGCAGCGGCAAGCAGAGCGCCCAGTGAGCGGTAAGGGTGAGAGGGGGGTGTGCACTAGGTAGGTACCTACACCTCTTCTCTCTGTCTTTCGCGCGCTCTCTCTCTCTCTCTCTCTCTTTCCCGTCCGTCTCTCGCACTGAAAGGTATGTGCCGTACTGCGTAGTAGGCAGGTAGGGCCAGGGCAGATGAGAGCACAGGGGACAAAGTACCGCTTTTCCTTCCCCTTCCTTTCCTCAAGGAGACAGGTCGGACCAGTGCAGGGCCCAAGTCAGGTCAAGACAAGGTCAAGACAAGACAGGAGGACTGAGAGTCTGTCTACGCCGTGATATGTAGAAGAAGGAGAAGGAGTAGGAGTGCTCGGTAGAGACAGAGGTAGAGATGGATCGCTGGGTAGGCAGTTTTGGTTTTGGGAATGAGGAGACGCAAAAGACAAGACACGCCCACACGCACACCACACTCACGTACAGCGCGCAGGAGAGGGGATAGGCCAGGACGGATAGGACAGGAGAGCAGAGGAGTGAGTGGATGGGGGAGGGACAAGTTACAACGGGTAGGGTAGCGGGAACGGTGTCGGCGGGCAGCCCTAAGAGGAATAGGATGCGGAAGGACTGACTAGTAGCACGCCAGGGAGCCCGACGGTTGGCGTGTGGCTGTTTCTTATGGCCGTCTAGTGGGATGCAAGCACAGAGCAGCGATGCAGCCCTGTCTGTCAATTTTGGGTCGGGGGGTCGGGGTCGGGTTCGGGGGTGCGTGGTGGACGACGGGGTTCTCTATCCAGACAGGATTTGGGGTTTTGGGACGGACGGACGACTTGGGACAGGATCCAGTGTCGATGTCGTCGCGGCTGACGAGGATGAGGACGGGGGACGGCGTCGAGGAGTCAGGACGAGGGACGGAAGAGAGACGGGGTGGCGGGGGGTTGGCTCGGATCGAGAGTTCGAGAGTTTGAGAGAGGGGGGTTGTGTGTTGATATTATTGTTGTTATGCTGCTGACGCTGCGATGTGATGAAGCCCACGCGGCATCGGTGCTGGTGTTGCTGTGTTTCCGTGCTGCTGCTTTTGCCGCTGGTAGTGTTGCTTTTTTGCTTTGCGGGCGGCAGGCAGGGCACACAAGCAAGCGTACAGGAGGAGCTCAGGCAGACGCTGCAGGTAGAGGCAGGTGTGAGTGAGCGGTGATGAGTGTGCGCGCGCGTGAACGAAGTGTATTGTATATGTGTGTGTGTGTGTGTGTGTGTGTGTGCGTGGCAGCGAGGATGTGTATGTGTGTGTCCGAAGCGATGGGCATGCGAGCGTGGATCTGAGAGTGTGCCTGTCTAATGTAGGCAGACAACCTAGTTCTGCATTTGTCTGTCTGCGGAATGGAGGTCCAAGGCAGGCGGGAAAGGAAAGGAAGCGGTTCAAAAGGGTTGGCAGGCGTCGATATTGCAGTGAGGCAGAGAGTAGGAATCCAATGTATTCGCCAGCGTGTTGGAGAGGCGGCGAGTACTTGTGCTTTATTGACCAAGCAACCAACAAACTCGTCGTATGTTTGAAGCGGCGGCCCAGGCAGACGAGAGGAGATTGATAGCAGACGAGCTTAGTTCAGCTGATCGGCCATCTGTTGCTTCCATGCGCGTTCCTTTCCTTCCACGACAACGAAAAAAGGGACCTTTGGGGGTTGGTCCTGCGGCACGGATGAGGAGAATCTGCGCGAGGCAGGCGCAATGGGACGGATACCGTGCAAGGTACTTTCTGACGGAGGCAGGCAGCACTGAGAACTTGAGAAGGCGTTTGAGAACTTTTCGTGGTATTGTTCGTTGCTGCCTTTTGCAAGTGCTTCCTTCCTTCTTGGTTTGCTGCGATGACGAAACAAGATGGGGGAAGCCGCCACAAACACCACACGGTCAAGAACGGTGAGATGGAAGCAAGAGCTACGGATACCTTGCCTACCTTACCTCTAACAGTAAAGTAAGGTAAGGTAAGGTAGGCAGATCACGTACAGATGGAGATGGGGCCCCACGGCCCAGGAAGGACAAGGCGAGGCAGAAGAGAATCATCTTCTTCACCGCATCATCAACCTGCAGCCGCTACAACCACGGCAAATCGACGTTGCTTACCGCTGCTTGCCTGTCTACATGGTATTTGGGCACGTCGGGCACATGATGCATCATCTTGATCAGGTCCCCGCTCTCTGGTATCTGGTATCTGGTATCCATGGCCAAAAGCCATTGTCGACGACACGACGACAAGCAGGTGAATGATTGTGTTCCATTGTGTACGAATACCTTAGCTGGGCCTGGGATGGCCCCGAGAGACAGTCTTTCGGGCAGGGCAGAAAGCACCTCACTTTCCTCGAGGCACCTTACCTTGCGGCAGGTAGCTCCAGGGGGCCCTATCGGGCTTAGCGCGCCATGCAGAGACCGGGTGGGAGAGGGGAGAGAAGGAAAGAGCAGGGGCTGACAGGCAGGGAAGGAAGGAAGGACATGGCCCACGGAAAGCACTCAGAAGACAGGACAAGACTGGGCAGTGGCATGGTGGGTCAGGCAGCCAATGGAGTGGACCTTATTTTCGGTACACCACGACTTGGGCGTTTCCCTCTCTCTCTCTATCCGTCCCTGATGGTACACTACCTTACAGAGTGTTCTATCCATCTCAGTCAGAGGTGAGGTGAGCAAACCGACGGATGTAGCTTCGACGACAGATGGATAATTACCTGCCGCTTCCTTGCCGTCTCGGTGCTTTCTTTCTCGGTTGGGACGCAATGAACGAGACTTTGACTCTATAATCCTGCTTATGTCTGGGTACCCTCTGGTTATTCTCTTTCTTACCCGACTCAGAAACACTGCCTAATTGGAGTAATATGAGTAAATGTTGCTGCTGCTGTTGTGTTGCGACAGACACCCTGGATGATCTTACTCATTCATCGGCCCCTCTGCGCGTACCATGCAGTACATATGTCTCTGTGTCTCGCCCTCTCCCTCTTCCTTTCTCCTTCGCTCCTGTCACCGTAGAGCGAGCAGTGGTTGTAACCTACTGCTCGGTAAGGCAAGGAGGGAAACGCAGAAGACGACTGGAAGCACCCAACTCCACACTCGCCCATCGTAGGTAGCGTGGGAGTGAAAGGGGGGAGGCGTGGGCAAGGGAAAAGAAAAACAGGGTGTGGATTACCAGCGCACACACTCTCTGCTGAACCAAGCACTGGGGCAGACATGATTAAAACCACGCCCCCTGTTCCAATGAACGTTGCCCTGGGAAGGGGTGAAGGACGTTGAGAGGGTGGGGTGTTTTCTAGCCCTGCTGGCCCTGCTGGCCCTGGCTGTCTCTCGCACGGGAAGAACAGAACGACGCTGGAGGGATGGGTACCCAATGTCGAACTGTCATTGGACCGTCGCTGGCAGAGGGGTTAGGAGCACCGGGGGCCAGTACTTGCGCTGAAGTAGCACTTTCTCTGAGTACAGGTCACTTGCGAGGGTATCCGTACAGAGTAGGTGCTCCTTCCACGTCCTTGCCTTCCTGCTTCCCCAAGTTGCACCTGCCTTACAATGTGCCTACCTCGATTACACTATCTACCTACGGTACCTTACCACCAGTCGAACCTGCCTTCACTGCACAGTAGGCTGAAGAGGCACCTCGCACACAGCAGGCAGGTGGCAGCCAAGCAGGGCAGGCAAGGCCGGGTAAGGTAGAGAGAGCATGGAACGCAGAGCTGCTGCTGCTGCTGCTACTGCTTCCGCCATGCCAATTCAAATCCTTCACGGCATCCAAGGCGTACGACGGGCCACGGAACTACACTACCTACCTCTACACATGCAGTCTAACAAGTCCACATCGACCATTTGGCTGTCTTTCGCCCGATCCCTCTCTCTCTCTCTCCTCCCTCTGTCTCTCTCGCGATTCCTTTGGCAGCCAGCCTCAAGTCTTGTCAACATGATCCTCTTTTCGGCCCCCCTCCTCTCCCCACATCTTCCAAGCTCCTCGCAAGGCAAACACCAAGAGTCATCATCGTCATCAACGCCATCAGCATCACTCATCACCCATGTCCATGACCATGGCCTTGCCAACGGAAATCACGATGGCACCTTACCGACATTTTCTGCCTCGCTCCCTTCGCGCTGGGGCAACTCGGGCACTGTCCATCGAGGAGGCATGGAGATGGAGATGGAGCTGGAGCCATCTCCAAGTCGAGGTACAAGCGGTACTTGAGTACCCGTACCTCGGAACGCGCCGACATCTCCCTGCGCCCCAGGTACCTGAGACTTGTCGACGCCAGACCTCCGACCTCCACACCTCTTTCACTGCATTTTCCCAGCCGTCTGCTCGGCCATACGATGGAGTCTTGGCATCAATCCCGACCACCAATTGTTGCAGTCGGCTTCGTCGTCGTCGTCGTCAACCGTCAACGTCGTTTTCGCTCTCGATTCAAGGTCTCCCGTACCAGGGCAGTGTTTTGCCTCGCAAATTACAGTAACACGGTGCAGTGGGGTCGATGCCACGCACGTCAACCTCGTCCCGTTTCTACAACCAAGACTAGAGTCACCGTCTGCCTGGGCTATGCCGGGCGTCGATGGCAGAAACATCGCATACATCGTGACGGCCTGGACGACTCCATCACCCCCAACTAGACTTTGGCTGCATTCTGCCCTCAACGACACAGACTATTCAGGATGGCATGTTGCCCGGCATGGACCTTTTGGACAAGGGCACTACCGACTGCCTGATGCCCGGTGCCTGGACCCAGCGGGGCCGGCATGGACACGAGGATAGGTGCCTGCTTCCATGCCTTAGCGGTTGTTGCTTCGGAGCATCTGAATCTGCGGCCATGCAAGCCTTTGTACGCAGTAGAGAATCACGGAGCCGCCAGGGCCACGGCAGTCTCCGTCCAAATGCTGCATGTTTGAGATGTTCCGAGGCAACGTGCATCCGAACTGCTGAGCCGACCGATGCCAATGAGACACACTTGACGACTAGCACCATTCAAGATCGAGCCTGGACCGTCTGCGGCTCCTCTGCATCGGAGCCTGGAACCATTGCCCAGTCCAAGTCAGTGTTCCATGGTGCCAAGAGGCTACCATCTGGATACGACATCTCCAATATCTCTCTCCCACTTTGGCGCAGAACCGTCTCGGAACGTACACGGACGGGATCAGCCTGCCAGTCCGCCCGTCTTCACGGGGCTGTGCATGCCGGCACTTCGTCTCTTCAGCCAATCAGCCATCGTAAATCTCTCGGGGATTACGCCGTCAGAACGTCCATCCCTGGGGCCCACCGTTTGCATATCTGCTGTCAGTCAGGTCCGCCTGCCGCCCGACCAGGCACTCCCCCTTTCGGCCTCGACGTGCAAGAAGCACACTCGTGAGGTATCTCCTACCCACACGTGCTGCTTACCACCACCACAGTCAGTAGGGACGGCGGAGTCCAAACTTCAACGTTTGTTTGCGCACCAGCACACGTCCCCCTTTCATCGTCATCCACCTCTTTCCGCGGCTCCGGTCTGGATTCTGCCCCTAAAGAAGCCCAAGTTGTCACTCAACCGCGCATTATGCCTTTTTGCATATCAATCTCCGGCTGGCCATTATGACTTAGCACCAAACTTATGACGCCCCTTACGGACTGTATTCCCAATGGAGTAAGTTTCCGTCCCACTAAACAAGGACAAATACTCGACGGACCATCAGCCTCGGTCCGTACGCGTTTCTACCGTCAACTCGGCTTCATCGCCGCGCAGCTTATTTGACAACAAATTTGAAGCCTTCGCGAAAACCCCCGTCTGATCTAGCATCAACTGCCCGAACGCCCTTTGTCAAGGCACCCCCAGCTCATGCCCGACGCACCAAACCCCAATCAGGCCTCTATCCGCTTGCCGCATAGCTGGGCACAGAACTCCCGGGTTTGATGAGACGCCAGTTGCCCTCGCCGACAATGTTGAAGCACCGAGGGCATCAGTCTCCTCGGACCAACTTCCAACTTCTGACCAAGCGCCCACGACTCTCCGAAGTCTTCATGGGAACAGCTGCCCGTATTGGAATGACTTTACCCTGTCTACAAGCGCCGCAGATGCCATTTCGTCGTTTAGGGCTGACACCGCAATGTCCTGCCATTGTGGTGATGCCTTTTTTGGCCTCTCACCCCAGTCGACTTCTAGCCAGCCTTCTCGAATTCATTCCTGCTCTCGCCTTACAGGGACGGAAGCCCTAGTCCGCTTACCTGCTTACCTACCTTACCCAGAAACTTACATGCCACTTCACTTCACTCGGTCTCTCATGAGCAACCTGGCTTAGCTGTTGTTTGGTCGAAAGCGCTATCAGCCAACCAATTCGAACTGTCCCAGAAAGGTGACAGATTATTAGACAAGACATTGTCGCACATGACTTGGTATGGAACAGCCAGGCCTAGTGTCTCTTGCTCGGGACATCGGCGCTTGTAAGACACAGACATGCTTATGCTTGGTCATGCTGCAGCATGAACTTTGAGCGAGGTTTACAGCGTGCATCGTCGTTACTTTTCGGTGCATCGAACCACCCAGCAACGCCCAATTGCCACGAGCAATCCAGGCCTTGATTGCAGCACAGCTCGCTCATCCCAACTTTCACATGAAGATCTAGCCACGCCGAAGTCATCCCTTCCATCGGTGGGGCAACTACCATAGCTGGCCTACAAGGAAATGCCAAGTCTTACTGTCATTTTTGTCGTCGGAAGTCCATTAACCACGATTCAATGCGTTCCTTTCCAGAACATGACGGGATGCACCGCAGACTCGTCGATAATGTATGGTGTACAGAGCTTGGTCTCAGCCAACGCCGTGATCAAACCATTCAATCACACTCTCAAGATTCTCCGCTGTTATTGCCAAGGGGCCCCTGAACAACCTGTGCTCAGTCAGCCACAGACGCCTGTGCTCAGCTCTACACGCTACGGAGCTCATTCCGACAGCGGCTTGTCTTGCCCTCACACGTCAGAGACGACGACTCACAGCCACAGCCACGAGTCGTTGACGTGGAACAGTGCTTGCATGGCAAGCATGACAAAACCTGTCCAATCGAAGGGCAAGTTATCATGGTCTTTGGGGTCGCGACTTCGCACGTCAGGCCCGCCTTTGTTCAGTTCACTTGCCGCTGCCCGTTTCGGTACGATTCGAGTCACACATACGCCCAGCCTCCTGCAGTGGTACAAGACACCAAAACAGCGCCGGAAGGTGGAGAGCAGCGGCGTTCATCGGCTCCGATGAGGTTTGCCCTGCATGCAATGCTTCAGTCTCAAGCGTCGCGCCTTGTTCCCATGATCGAATGTCAAAGTCAACATTCCCTGTCTCACGACTGATTACTGGTGGACTATCATCGTTGCGCGAGTCATCCTAAGACTCATATCAAATTGAAGAAGCAAAAATCTCGAACGATCTCATGTGGCAAGGCCGCAGGTAGTGAGTGACTTGCATCTCCAACCACATCCGCGGAATATGGGAAACTGGAAGCCAGTCGACAGGATTGTGCTGGAGGGATTCTGAGGCGGCGTCGCACTAGGACGGTTCGAGGCCGTAGTCCAAGCCTGCCCCTCTCAGCCCTACACCGTTTAGGCCTCTGATTAGCTTCCTGCCACCAACTTGGCGTCACTATCGATGCAGGGATGTTCCCTCAGGGCTTCGGGCGGAGACAGGGCGAGGATCTTACCGGTGCGAACCACTCGTGCACATTGCGCGCAATCGAAACATTCTCCCTTATGCGGGGAACGGGCGAACACCGGATTCATTGCCACGATAACGAGGCCTTCACTTGAGGTTGCAATTCTATCATGCCAGCAACCATAACCATGCAGAATGGACTTGCAACTTTCAGAGACTGGGACAGCGATTGAAATCGTTGCTAGCGGTTCGGGGCACAGCTTCTCATTGTCCCAAAGACCCTAGTTCTTGTGTATCTTACTCACCAGTGGGAATGGTCCTTGGCCCAATCCCATCGGCCCTCCTGTGTTTCGAAGGCAGATGAAAGGTTGTATTCAGCACGCGCCCCGAATGTGTCACACAGCGGCAAGATCCCCAACCATTCTAATAATAATTCATCTTCAGGCCCAACTCCCGGCCGTAGTTACTGCGGGCGATCTTTTCAGGGTGACTGGTTGCAGGACTTCAAGATTTCAATCGACGACATCAACCATTAACATAATGGTCGAATCTGGCAGCGGCGCCAATTTTGAAGCCAAATCCACACGTCTTGCCCTAGTAGGCGAGTCTAGGCAGGATTCAGTGCTTTTTGCGAAGCTGGCGCTCATAGGGCAAAGAGGAAACCCGCCGTCGTGGTTGAGGTCGATTGCGCCTCCGCCACCAGTCCGGGCCTCCGCATTATGGGGTTATCACGGACATGTCTCCTACTTCGCTAGAGAAGTTAGCGGTTTCTCGCAGGACGAAACTCGGCCGAGATAAGCACACAAACGCTGACAGACAATGAACGGCAGCAGCTTGGGGGCGTTCGCTAACTAACGTCATACTGGATGACAAGCACGTTCCCAACATTGAAATGGCAAAGCGATGAGCAGATGACTGTCGCCGGACTCATGAGCAGTTGGGCACGCAGCCACATCGAGCAATCCAACGCCGGCTCTGCCATGGCAGCTTCACATAACCAAGGATGTCAACCACTCAAATGTCTCAGTCGCAACCGGAGTGGTGAATTGAACGGATACAGCAAAGGCGATCCGGAACAGTCCCCCGGGTCCGTTGGCAACTCCCTGACGGCGAGAGGACCCCGGACCAACGGTCTTGCGGAGCTCAGGGGCTTGCCACTGAACCTCAAACCACCGCCGCTCGAATGGACACGACTGCTTGATGACCCCTCCTGGACTGCACGTCAACGAAGTCCACGACTCATCTTGAGTATCCCCCACATTTTCACCGAGGGCCCGAAACAAGGCGCCTCTACCTTAGCGGTTGTGAACGGAGACGAGACGGATGGAATCATTCAAACGTGCGCGGTGTCCCAGGACTGGGGGTTGCCACTCTACGCGAGGCTAGCGTCCGGTGGCAGAGCTTGGCAGACAACCTGATCAACAAGGGGGTTGAATGGAAAGTTCTCTGAAAAGAGACGATGCCACGCACACCTTCAATCACTTGTCCTCGTAGGGCGAGCCACATTAGCCGGCTCACCACCATGTAACATGAGGCATCACTATCGATAGGACAATGGCCACATCCCAGGCAGTGGGAGTCCCATGCCTCGGCACATGGAGACCCAGAGAATACCCTAGACGCTGGAGGCTGTGCAGCGGAGTGCGATGGAGTTCGATGGAGTCGCTCCGATGGGCGAATGGGCGATGCCTTCCGTATTTGACATCGCTCCGAGTCTCGTCGCCCAATAGGCCGCCGAGAACATGAACGGCATGAAACATCACCACTTGTCCGAAAGCCAAAGCTTCGTCCTTCAATACCGCAGTACTACATTGCGCATATGCGACTCAACGATCCAAGCTCCAAGCTCTTCATCCCTATTATTGCTGAATCATGACCCGGACAGCCGCGGGGGGCGAGATGGTGCATACGACATAGAACATGCCAAAGGGCTGCTTACGATGCACCTCGATTTTCATTAACCGCAGCCATCACAGCGCATACCGAATTTGCTCACACCCACAACCCTTGGTATGCAGGTCACATAGGGGGTTTGGCCCCCTGGTTTCCCACCTCCAACTGCCGAGGGTGTTCACCGGCTTGGCAGTAGAGCGGCACGTCAAATCGCTCGCTGCTTGGGAAAGAATGTGGAACGATCGACTTTAGTTTTGAACGAAGCAGCTAATAGCGGTTGTCGACTTGCTTGATCAACCATGCGGGTGCCTTGATCTCAAGCGGGCAGCTTGGCCCGCTTGAGACACAGTTCACAGGTGTACAAGCAGTGAACGTACATGGCCGTGACGCCCTTAGGGCTTGCGGTTTGCACCGTCGATCGCTTGGACCTGGACGAGTCACGAGCCACGCGACAAGCTGACTCATAAGGATAAGCTGTCATTCGCAGCCGCCCCCAAGCTTCTTTTCTGGCTGTCTGACAGAAGGCGATATCGTGGCTGGGCGGAGATTTGAAGCTGTCAAGTCTTCGGTGAGAGTTGACTGCCGTCTAAGCGTCACTGGCGTCCTCTACCAGCAAGGCCTGAACCGATCACGCCCCCGGAGATCACCATCGCACTCGCATTCCGCAGCGAGGTATCTCCGCAGCGCGGATCACGACTTGCTCGCAGGAAGCCAAATTTCGTTTGTGTTGATCACAGCTTCTAGTCTCGGCTCGAAGACCTCAATGGCCCCCCGTCAACGCGCGAATTGACATCAACATTTGGCATCCTTTCCACCGATAACAGCAACACAGCTTGCAGAGAGGTGTGACCACCAATTCAGGCCTGTGATGCAGTTCAATGCAGTCAATCCGGCTCCTGTTCAGACCCCCCGTAGATCTTAGTCCCCTGCCGGACGAGATCTTCCACCCTAGCAGGCAACGCCCAGGCCCCGTTGCAGCGCGTGCGTTACATGTCCATTCGAACTTCGAGTAACTTCGTGCTCACTTACACGGCCACGACTCCAGCCTTGTGTCGCACACCCCTATTTTCCATGCTAAGCGATCCAATGATGGCGAGGGCGAGTTTGGGACGGTGCTGCTGATCAAGAAAGGCCGCACGGGTGCTGTTTTTAGTAACATTTCAAAGTTTGAAGTACCGCGGAACACGCGCCCAGATTCTGCGATTTTGACCAGACAGCTTCAGATGCTGTCACATTGTCGGTGACAACCAGCTCCGGAGAACGCGCATCTAATGTCGGCTGCTGTGCAGTATGACAAACGCCTGGCAGCGAGGCCCGGAACGCACATGATCCAAGCCTGTCCGGGGGTCAATTCTTTCTTACCTGGGTCGGTACGGATTCGCGGTGGGTCGTGGGGGCCATCTCGAATTCATCAAACCTTGGGCGCGAAAGCCATGTTCCAGCTAACATCAATCGGGAACCAATATGCGGAATGGCAAGGCCGTCGGGTGGCCGGGTGCCGTGCTATGATACAGCACCTCAGAGCGTATCAGACGAGGCGTTGTTCCTTGCAGCATGTCACTGTCCCGCCCTCAGTGGCAGCCCAGGCCTACTATGCAGTATATTACCAGCGCAGCGAAGTTGCTGTAGCTGCCCACAACCTACGCGTAAGCAAGTTGCAGGGCACTATTTCGACTCAGGAACGTCTGTCTCTCCCACGACTAGTTAAGTCTCTCATCATTAGACGGTGGGTCGCCCAGCCTTCATCTCCGACCTAGACGCAAAATGGCTCAGTCGAGGAGGGACTCTAGTCCAGTCCGTCGAAGATCTTGGGCAACGTTCATCGTACCGGACAGACGCTCAGGCTTGGAACAGACAATGATGATTACTGAACGCCCAACATTCGTATTTTTGCGCTTGGTAGCTGCGAAATATCGGTTCGATACTTGGCTGCAATTTGGAATCTGCACTTCTACAAGCTGACTAACTCTCGGTGCTGGAGGCAACCGAGGTGTCCGGGGGCCGGACCTAAAGTCTCCAGCGACGGCGGCGCGCTTCGCCGTGATTGGCATCGGCATTCACAAGGGACTGAGAGAGGAAAAAAAAAAAAAAAAACCTTCTTGCAGGTGGCCTCCTCATTCTTGGAACGGAGAAAGCGCAACCTAGTCCGAATGGGTATCATTGCAGGTCGTCTTCCAAGGCAGCGCGGCCCATCATGCAAGCGACTGACAAAGGACTGGATGTCATTGTTTCTGTCCCTTTGAGTCGTCGGGGTCTGGCCTCGTATCGGCGGGGACAACAGCAGGGTCGAGGCATGACAAGAGGCGAGGGTGGCAGAAAAAATCATCAGGGTCCAGCAACAATGTTCTCCAGATGTATCTGGCTGTTGAAGACAAGTCTGTTGCAACGACACCACCTTGCAAGGCTTAGGCGTTACGCGTTGACCAAGGTCGTAGCTGTGGCGCATGCCCGCAAGTGTGGCCGCGACAGAATATCTTTGGCTAACGGCGCTTATTATTCTGACAAAGTATTGTCGAATACCGGCTTTGGCATTCTTGGTTTCTCGCCTCTCTGGCGGTGGAGAGCACACAGGTCGTGCGACAACCCAATTGCCCATCGGGCGGTGAAGGGCAACCCCCAATACTGACTCACTATTCAGCGACAGTCTCGCAGACGAGAAACATGGCGCCTAAGTTTATCAACAGGATGATACTCCGTATCACCGCAGAGCACCACCGGCATCCGAGATCATCCCAAGGAACACAATGACGCCGGTGCGCGCGCAACAAATCTCATCCAACAGGCCACCGCTATGGAATGTTTGCTGGCTGACTCGCACATGTGTCATATGTTGACTCTCGTGGGTAGAAGTCGTACTAAGATCCCGGCCAATCGCCCTCATGACACCTTAGCTGGCATGCCTCTATGAGACCTGCAATTGAACCAAAAGAAAAAAAAAACAGTCGGGGCTTGGCCATGATTTTGATGCTGCGCCTCAAGATGCACTCCCCGGCTCGGAAGATCGGAGCAGCAGGCGAAGCCAGCATCTTCATTCCATGGAACTAAATATTCATGACAACGATGCAACCGCATCGAAACAGTAACTGTCCGACAAGGACATATCCGGTGGTGATTGGAGTCTGGATGTCGCCGCAGAAGCTTTCTCGACCTGGACTGGATTGTTCAATCCCCAGTGCCGTCAACATGAAATTGGTCAAACGTGTCACCCAAAATCTCGAGTTCGGGCTGGGTGGTCGATACATGTCCGTCAAGTTTCACTTGCAACCATCTGGACGCACGTCAGTTTCGTTCGATGAATGACACGCCCACAGCGGCAACGACATTGGCTTTGCAACGACCTGACTTGGCCCTTTGTGGCTGAGTAAAGTCTCTGGACATGTCTCGCCTGGCAATGTTGGGGTTTGGAAAGGCTGGGGCCCCCGGCCTGGTTCTTGGGAGACAAGCGCAACACACGAACCAATCAAATACCATGGAAACATGTTTCGATGCTGGCTTTAATCAGCACTTACAAGTGCATGCCGGAAGCAAAAGGCTGGAATTGCGAATTCAAACCTGGAAAGGCAGAGCGGCACGCCACAGACGCAGACCAAGCCCTACGAGGAGAGTTGAACGAAGCCTCAGCTTAGACACGGCAATCGGAAGCGAACTGCAATCGCCACCGACTGAGTCGTCCAAGCTTTTTCGAGCATGCGACGTTCCAACGTCATGAACACTTCAGAGCATGGCTGGAACAGTTGGGCAACTCTACAGAGTCAGGCTTAGAAGGTCATAGACTCGACCAGACGAGGCTGGCCGTTTAGGCACGCACAATCGACACGACTCGCGCTTGCGAGCTGCATGTCAACTGCAACTGAGTACCATTGATCATACTCCTTCGTATTGCGGTTTTCCATCGGAATGGGTCTTGTCACGGTACCCTTGCTACTTAGCGCTAATCGCAACGTCCCTTCCAGACTCATGTTCATGTTACAAACGCCATGGTGCCAACTGTCTGGTCCCTAAGCTGACAGCCGACTTTCCAACTGCAGCAGCTTTGGAGCAGCATCATGCATGTCTCGCGTCGGATGGAACACCAACCAGGCCAAGTCTGTATTCTTCTGAGCAAATGGCCTCGACAGAATGCACGACACGGGCAAGCTACTCCAAGAGAAGTTTTTGGTAACGTGCAATCAATCACCGGGATTCCAGGCCGGTCTCCCAGACACCCCTGTTGGTGGGCTTGCTTCATTCCCAGAGCTACCACCAACGAAGGCAGGCCAGACGTCTCTTGGGTCTGAACGCAAGCACCCGGACTGCATGCCTCTCCAACAGTCAATCGGAACCACAGGGCTGAGAGACCTCAACGCCCGCGTCGGAGCATGGCAATGAGTTCCTTGCCCGTTTCGGCGACCTGCATGCATGGGCTGACGAGACACCACCATAGTGGTTTGGTGCCAGCCAGCTAGCTCACCAAAGGCGCAATGGACCATAGTTGTTTCGCCCGACGTGGCAGGGCCTGAACGTCAAAAGTGGCATGTCATTACTGACTGAGAAGATCATGGGGGCGTGGCTTGTACTGGTGTCTCGGACATACCAACACCCACAATGCCGATTGAAAACTTCGCGCAGTTTTCAGCGGAAGTGCTTGTCAGCTCATGAGCGCCCGCTGGAATGGGGAAGACAGTGTCTCCTCGGCGGTCTCGACCTTCCCCCCCTCTTTAGTCTTGTGACTCAGCGATGCTGCATTCTTTTGGTGATGGCACTCTTTTGGGAAAGGTCTCTATCAACCAGACCAGCCACTTACACAACTCAGCCTTGCCAGGCATGCAGAATTGCCACGCCAAGAGGGGACACAACTGCATCCTAGGTCTCGGTGATGGAAGAACACCAAGATGGGCCAGTGTCTCCGTTTCAAGTTGCGCCTCCATGGCAGGGAGACGAGAATGAAAAGTCCAGCCCTGCAATCGCTCTAGACATCACGAGACAGATGCGGGTTCTCGCCTCGTTCACCACCCGATACGACACCGCTTTTCTTCGATGCAAGTGCCCGGACCGTGCTGCATCCTACACGTTGGCATTGAAGCCCGGCGTTCGGCTCCATACGCAACGGAGGAGGCTACGAACCCGATAGGGAAACCGACTGCCCCCCGAGCCTTGCCATATTTCTTGCCTTTCTCTCCATGGCGCATGTACCTTGGGGGCGCAACGGCAGATCTCCACGGCCTTTATCGCCTGTCAGCAGCCACTGTGCCTTTAACTTGCAGCATCGATCTTGGCACCCTCGCAACATACACACGATCCTACGATCCTGTCAAGCCGTATACTGACCAACGAGAAGCCTGGATTCTATCTGCAAGCCTGACGCCGCCGTACACCAGCGTTCGCGTGGACGCTGTGAGTGGTCGCGCTACGTACGTTTGCACCAAGGGGCTAGTGCGCTTTTGAAATGACGGCTCAAGCACCAAATCCGCGAGGACATGTCCTCGTTCAGGATTGAAGCAGTCGCGGGCTGCAACGCTGCGGCCTGGCACATGGAGGTAAGAACCTTATGACAAAAGGACTTTGAATGAAGTGACAAGCTCATTGTCTGCCATTGAGCGCTTTTCCCTACTTATTTTTGGTGTTGTCCGATTAGGGACATTGCTTTCGGCTCAATGACAGCAGACAGATCTGTTGGAGGGCGTCTAAAGGTGCGATGTCCCAGCCTGCATGAGCTTCCATGCGCACCTCGGACTTCCTCCTGCTCGTCTCTGTCTGCAGTCAGTTGACGCTTATGCACCCGGGCCTTACCGCGCCCTAGTTGCTGCATCCGAGGTCACGTCAAATTGCCTCTCGACGACGTCTCCGGGCCGTGTTGTAGGCCGCAATCCTTGGGATCATGTAGCATGTCCCCAAGGGGCGTTGGGCTAGGGTAAACAAGCTGGGGCCATACAAAGAATGCGCATTACAACTCATATCGTTTCTTTGAAGCTATTGAGGACATTTACGCGTCCTCCATTTAACAGCCCTGGATGACGACGCGTTGCCGAGGCCCGTTCGGGGCTGAAGCGGGACTCATGCCGGCCTAGCTTCCGGATCAGTCGGGTGTCCGTTCGGTGGAGACGGTGCAGAGAGGCCGAACCGATGCATCGGGCAGGTGCGTGGATATCAAAGTGCGCGGGAGAAGATGCAGGCAGGATATCTGTCAACGCCTTGAAGCTTATTAGTAAAAAAAAAAAAAAAAAAAAAAAAAAAAAAAAAAAAAAAAAAAAAAAAAAAAATCTCTTCCTAGAACACTAAAAAACTGGGTAACAAAACCAAAGCGCGGGAGAAGATCGTATGGTCCAGACAAGGCTGATGCCGTCTGTATGTTTTGGGTTCGCAATGTACCCAAAGCAGATCTACGCGGTCTCCCGTTCTACGGATACGGATCCATCGCGGCAGCATCGCCACCTCCCTGACCTGGACGAGTCAATCTCCGGGTGACGAACGACAGACGCTCAGTCCCTCTTGGACGACGGAGGTGTCAGTGCACTACTCAAAATCCGACGAAGAGCCCACTCGCAGAGTTACAAAGACCGACTTGTCAAGGACGTGGTTATGTTGGATCGCGAACTGCAGAACGCTACGCTGACATTTTGGCTCGCTCTAGACCCCGCAAATACACGGGAGAACTGGAGTTCATGATGTTCCAGACAAGGGCACTCTTCACATAGCCTCTGGGATGATGCTCCATCAACACGGGGGGTGTCTATTTGAGCTGACTCGAAACGGTCAGGCAAGATGCTGCATCTAAATTTGACAGGACAGCAAGCATCCATCACGAGATCGACTTTTCGCACTATACGATCCAACAGCTTGACAACGACACAGAAGGGCATTCGCCTAGAGGGCTGAAAGACTAGGAGCCGGGGGAACTGCCACTTTCGGCAAGCGCATGGAATTGGTCCAGAAGGCTTCTGGAACTTTGGAAGCCTGACTACTTAGCATCTTCGCTGTCAGCTTATGCCGGTGATTCCTTTTGGTCAGTGGCCTTTGGATTTTGAAAATTTGCAAGACACGCGCAAAGTCTGTCGACAAATGTTCTGCAAGACGTCATGCTACCGATGTGTCGGGTTGCATCTGTTCAATGACTAGCCGTATGAGCGTTTACGACGTTGCATGACACGGGATACAGGACGCAGTTGACTCGCCTGGCTGGAGCCCTGCTGGGCGGAAAAAGTCGCCGCCGCGCCTAATGTTCCTGAAAGGAGGCTTCTGGTTGGGTGTATGGCGATGATCTACCGCCCCGGCCACAGCAGCCCCGCGGTAGCACCGGCTGAGGAACAAGGTCTCGCAACGCCTCAATGCCATGCTACTGGTGCCAGTGGGCGTGTGCAAGGCCTCGCTTCAGGTGTTGAAGTTTGCAATTGCGCCGAACCGGCCACGGGTGCGGTGGCGGACCATGTTTGCCTTGGCTGCGGCTGCTGTTGCTTCAGCCGCCGAGGGCTGGGCTTTGGCTGGGCTTTGGCGCCGTGTTCTCGACACCTAGGTGTCTCCGGTCAACCGAGATCTTCATGTCGCACGGGGTGGCTGGCTTCTCTGACGCCGCGAATGAACGGCTCTCGATGACCTTGGGAGATGACCTCCAAGAGTGCCGGCCCCTGAGATCTCCTGCCCAAAACAAACTGCGCCCAGCGATCAGCCATGCCGGAGCCGTAACACCCGGGATGGAACCCTTTCATCGGTGCGAATGCAACGACGCAGGCAAGTCGGGATCAACTTGCTACATGCCCTGCTTTCTGTTTCTCACCGGCAGAAGCTTGACTGACCAAGTGACATTTATTCTCGGTGCTTACGCGGTCACCGGAGGGTGGCGGCGGGGATGAGGAACGGAGCTCAGCTCGAGTTGTAGCGACTCTGTCTCTCCCTGTGAGGCAGCCGTCAAAGCATCAAAGGACGTTGTTGTTCCCCATAGCGGCTCCTGACAGAGATTCGGGACGCATTCCAAGCAGAAAGGCTGTGCTGCCAGCCTGCCATTCCCACCCTCACGGCACTGGGTTCGGTATGGGTTTGCAGCACGGCACCCTAGGCCCTACGCCTACGGCTCAATGGGCTGGTGGACGGCGAAAGAAAAAACAAAAAGCGTGTCACCCTTGACTCCGAAGGTTCCTGGTTACGCACGCGTTCGGCGGCGGCAGCCAATGCCCGCGGTGCCCCGGCCGGAGGAATTGCTGTCTTGGAATCCCGTCTCCGGCGTCTCGACTGCCGGAGCCCTAACGCATTCTAACTCTCCCCTTCCTACTGGACACTAAAATCCCGCGGCGCCCCCGTTTTAGGGAGATTGGCATCGAGAGAGACCGCCCCCCTCCATATCCCTCCCTCCCCATCTCCCCTACCACCGACCGGCCCTGTTTGTGGATACTTTGCTCGACCGGCGAGTGTGGCAGTGCAAGAAGCAATGTCCAGGAGGTTACGAGGGCCAATCGACGAGTCATATCGACTTTTGTGTGCTGTTGGGCGACAGAAGCCGTTATTGCCCTTTCTTTCTTCCTAGCTCGACGAAAAAGCTGGCACGGCGGGGTTTCATGTGCTTGTTTTTGAGTTCAATCTCGGCAGGATTCCCACCTGGGACAAAGACGGGACGATAGACCAGGGCAAATTGTGTTCAATGGTTCATACCTGTATCGATTTGGACGAAGCTACGATAGCGTTCAATTACCGTGCCGTCCCTACAGGCGAGGGGGACCCCATCATGATACACACACCCGTACATACTTACGAATACCTACCTACGTACGGAGGCCAGAGTACTCTCCATCCGACACGCAAACCTCCAACCAAGCCCGACGATGTCACTGACCTGGGGCGGTTGATCGCTGGAGCTTCGAAAGGGACCAGGGGTCGGCCCTTTGAACTGCGCTAATCGACAAACTCCCCTAATTATCTCCTTGGACTCCAGTCCGTGGTTCCCTCTTACACGCTAGTGCTTTCCCCCGTATCAACCTCCACTGGCTCTGTCCAGGCCAGGCCCCCGACGTGCCGAGGTCGAGGACGGGGATAGCCTCTCTTTTCGGTAGAGCGCGTTCAGAACCATGGCCGAAACCACGCTGATCATGATCCCGCACTTTCCGCCCTACCAGCCACAGGTGGTGGTTTTAGCCTTGGGGGGGCTTTGGGAACGCGACGCCAAGGGTCCGTTTGCCGCTAGGACAACCCGCTATCCCTCCAGCTGGGAATGTCACAGGCCCGTAGGGCGGAACAGGCAAAGCAGCCTCTTTCGGACTCGCTCGTTAGGGCTCATCTGACGGTGTGGTGGTGGTGGTTGAGAGGGAGGAGGGACATGCGCCAGCGCCAGCGTTCGGGTGAGCGGGAACCGGTCATCTGCTGATGCTTGATACTAAAACCAAACTAGCACACCTTCTGGAAGGACACGCGAAGCGAAGAAAAGCAATAGTAATCGCCGACCACTTTCTTGCGCTGTGGTCGTCTTCGGGGTTCTTTCTCGGACCGTGGCTTACAATAGTCCGCCCGCTAGCTGCTCTCGAGAGCGTCGACCTCCCTCACGCAGATGCAGCGCTCGATTGTTGATTAGTATTCAGCAGTATTACATACTGCTTGGTAACAAACTACAGAAACGACGAAGCGATTGAGCTACAGAGCTAGCTACACTACCGCGATCGAAACCGCGTCTCGAGCCCCTAACAAAACACAGATGCCGAGCCACAGCAGCGTTACGCGCGGGGTTCTTTCCACCATTCCATTGCCTCTTCTCATGCAACCTCGAAGCTTGACGGGATCGCATCGCGAACTATTCCCCATACGTGCCGTCTCGTCCGCTGTCAAATCTGCCTTCTTGCCCAACGTCACTGGCACGTCAGCCACCCGCGCATCTACCCTGCCCTGCGAAATATTGTCAGGGCCGGCTCTGCTAAGGGTTCCTGCTGGGGTGAGGGGGCGTTCACTCAGCGAGAATGGAACTTAGGAAGAAGGGGCCACAGGTAATCAATCGGTGAAATCTTGACTGGGGCTTTAAGCGTGTGCCGCGCCATTTTGCGTTGTTACCCTGTCCTGTCCTGTCCTGTCCCCTTCCTAGGCGGCATGCTTCTGCTTCTTCGCTCCGAGAACCCCCAATTGACAAACCCCCCTTCTACGCTGGAATATGGATGGATCATCAAGGGGCCTTGCACTCTGTTAGAGTTTACGCCCTGGGCTGCTGGACATTGCACGCGCAGTTTTGGGGGCCAACGGGGGCCCGTTTTATGGCTTACGAGGATTTACACGAGGAACCACCACGGCCTGCTTCATCCTCCCTCTCTCACTTCGGTGGTAGGGCGAAGAAGAGGTAGCAGCTATCCGCAAAAGGGCGTTTCATCCCCGTCTGGTTTACCCATTTCCCACGCGATCAGCGGCTTACGGTGCAGTAGTTGTCCCCTCTTTCGGTCATCTCAAGGATGAGGGAGAGAATGCCTTCCCCCCAATCTCGGCCCTATTCTCTTCTGACTTTGATGGGTTTTCGAGAAGGTGCCCCACATTCTTCAGCAACTGTTTCGTTCGTTCCCTCTTGGACCTGCCTGCACCGCCGCCCAGGAACCAGGGGTGTGGTGTATGGCCGTCATCAAGCGAACGTCGAACAACGGACGACTTATACTATATCCGTACACCACCGCGAAGAATGATGCCTCGGTGTGTGCACACCAGCAGCAAGTCAGCCTGTCACCTTTGCCAGGCTTTCAAGTCATCTTCCCTGAAGGTTTTTCCTCTTTCTACTCTTCCCGTCAGCACTGGCGGCGACAGGTATGTATGTACTTTGCTGACTGGGCCGGCCCCATCGTCGTGGAGATCGCTACCGGCGCTGTACCTGTCACGGATGCGAGGGTCTTCCCTGGTTTCGCGATGCCGCCCGACGTCGCCAGAGACGGCAGAGCTGCAAAGTGCGGTGAAGGGTGCAGCGCTTCCCTCGCCCAGGCCTGACCCTACCGACCACTGGACTGGAGACACAAATGCCTGCACGCAGCACACACAGCACACCACACACACTCCTGACACGCAGCACGCGCTGGCAAAAGGAGGAGAGGAAAGGGCGCTAACCAGCCCTGCCGTCTTGTGGCCCTGGCGATCGCACGGCATCGCATCGCGTGGTAACACTGCTAAACCGCGGTGGCCGGGGGTGGTGGTAGGTAAACCAGACCAGCAGTGCAGCATTGCTGGGTATTTGATCAGGGCCACGAGACGGTAACGAAGGTTCCCAGATTAAGCAGTCCTTTGCGCCCGCCCGGCCCCGCGAATGAATCGACGCAGAAAAGGCTCGCCCGCTGGTTGCTAGAGCTTCTTCGTTGTTCCCTGGCCCCTGGTGGCTCTTGTTGGCCTGATGAAATACCACGCGGCATCCACGATCTCTCTCCAGCGGTTCGGCGGTAGTCCGTACGCTACGGGCGAATCACCTTAACAGTGACCTGATATCGCCGTTGCCGACGGCAATGGCCGGCAAAACTTATTAATTCTATCCAATATTTGGCGGATTTTCCGGGCTGACGACACGGGACCCGTGGTGTGCGTACCATAGAGAAGCAAGCCAATTCTGCCCAACATCAAAAGCCGTCGGACTCAAAGACCGCTCCGAGAAACATGAATCGCAGGGTGTGCAGATAACTTTCGCCTCGTGCTTTCTTCACTTATCTTCCCAGCACGGGTTCGTTCCCTTCACGGAGCTCGCCAAGCAACGTTGCTTTTTTGCGGTTCATGTTCGTCAAGAAAAAGCTGGGATACCTACTTGGTTCTGGGGGGGTCCCGCTTCTTCGCCCGTAGGCGAGAGTGAATCAGTGCCGTCCGGTCCCCTCCTATCCGCCCCTTCCCAGCCTGTAAGTGGGTGGAAAATGAACATGGCTTGGTGGGAAAGTGGGAAAAAGATGATCCCCAGACAATAAGGCTGGGTCTGGGCAACCCGGCAGGGCAGCAGGGCTGGCAATCTTAAAGAAACCTGGCCCGGCAGCAGCAGCAGGGAACGACGACGGACTAAGCCTCATTGCAAGAAGTCTTAAGTCGGAAAGAATTCCGTAAGATCGCTGTTGTTTTGGTTGTTTCGGGCACTCTCCTCCCTCCTCCCATATGTATCTGATATGCGGCAAGGTGGTTAAGGTGAAATTTGGGGGTGGGAGGAGGGGAACCGGGGAGGGGATAGGGCGCTAACACGGTACAGCACGCGCCGCCGAATGGGGGTTTGCTACCTTTTGCTGCGTTTTTGTGGTTGTGGTGGAACCCGCCCATCACAGGATGGAAGAGAAAGTGTCGTCATTGCGATCGGCTCGGGAAAACAGCGCGAATCGTTTTTAAAGGGGGAGTGGGGGGGGAGGGAAGCAGAGAGAGACAGCCAGCCCTGGGCAGCGACTGATGGGGAGGGGGGTCTATCAAGCGGAAGAAAGAAGAACTGCCTTGTGATTCTTGGTTTTTCTTGTTTTTTTTGATATGCAATACTTCGGCATTAACCGAGAGATATGAGAGGACCCCTCCCGGTCCCCCCGTCCCGGAGCCGCGCCCAAGTCAGCAAGATGTTCCAATATGTGTGAATGAGTAAGTTTCTGGCGGTCCCATTGCTACCTGCACGACATGGAGAGTTGCATTATTGGGCACGCGGGACACCGGCCGGCGACGGCGGCGGCGGTGTTCGAATGGGGGGATGGGGATGGGAGGGTTCCAGCACGAGAGGAGGGGCAATTGTTTCCTTTTCGTTACTGCGTTTACGGATACTTGTTGTTTCCTTCTCCTATTTGGGAACTGTTGCTATAAAAAATACGAAAAAAGGGACGGGTCTATTGCTTTGTCAAGTGTTCGTAACACGGGACTTTGACGTTGTGTGCTGCTGCGGTGTGCGGTCTGACTTAGTCAGGACTCTCAGTGTGCCTTGCTGGGCTAGAACCCCGGTTTTCCGTCCCATGGTTTTGTTTTACGGCCTTTGCATGGAAGAATTTCCGGGAGAGAAGGGCAATAGTTTGGGCACATGTGGTTGCGTGATTGCCGGGCCCAGAAGAGAAAGAGAGACGATGCTTTCGTCTCATCTTGCCACGAGGCTTAGGTTCACCGGTTCATGGACTTGCCCGGCCCCCGGTGTGTACGTGCGGTGTGTGTGTCCATAGAAAAGGCGAGGAGAACGAGGTCGTCGGATGGCGCTCGTGTTCGTTCTTGTAACAACCTCTGTTGCGGGATGGAGTAAAAGGTGCACTGTCTGCTGTTCATCCTTGCAGTGGGTGCGCTTCGATGAACTAGGAAGGTTCGGTTGTGCTAGCCGCGCCGGCGCGCGCTACTTGAAGCGGCAGGGCGGGTTTTGTTTAGCTTGAGTCGTTGGAAATCAGGCGATTTGGATTGATGAGCTCTCTCAGCTCTGGGTTTTTTTTTGGGTTTGATCCGGCAGTACGAGGAGATGTTCTGCCATTCATTCTTCTGGGCATCTGGTGTCCGGTGACTTTGGCATGTAGGTAGATCTCTGTTTTGGCCTGGGGGTGCATGGATGCATGTTGTTGATTCGAGATGTCGTGGCCGTGGTGCGTTATCTAGATTTCAATTGATTGGGTTATCTGGGGTTTATTTCTTCGATTGGGAGATTAGAATGTGTACAGACGGGGTTTTCCTTGGTGGTTTGGGATCACGGAGGCGTCTCCGGTGGGGGAGAGAGAGAGAGCGCGAGGCCAAGTCTGAGGGGGAGAGCATGCCGGTAGAGAGAGTGCGTGGCATGCATGGTGGTTATTAGGATTAGGGGACGGAGGTTGTCGCGGATGTAGTGTAGTGTGAAGCAGTAGTGCGAATTGCATGTCTGTTAGTGTAGAAGGGTTTGGGGGGGACGAGGGAAGGGTTAGGCTGGGTTTGCCAGCTACTAGGCTGGGCTGGGCTGGGCAGGGCTGGGGTACGAGTTGGAGGTTTGGATTTTTGGAGACCAGTTGTCGTTTTGGGTTTTTCCCTTCTCGGGGGGGTTTGGGGTATCCCTCTCCAAGGGAGGGAGACAGAACTGAGAGAAAGATAGAGAGAGGGAGGTAGGGGTAGCTTTTGCTGGACCTTGCAGCACCTTTGACATGGGACTGCTTGAGACGGTTTGGTCTTGGCATTCTTCTTGTTTGTGACGCTGGACGGACGGGTGGGATGGGACATGGTCCATGGGTTGTTGTGTTTTTTTCCCACACACGCTCTTGATACCGCGGAAAGTGCTTGATCCCGGGCCTTAAGAGGCGCGGGTTATGTTTTGGGCGCGGGATATCAATATGGGACGGGAACGGGTTCGTGATTGAATCATGACAACGGTTTGGCACGAGAGAGACACCCCCCCCCCCTTGCTGCGCCTTACCAAGAGATTTTCGATATTTGCTGCCCAGGCTAGGATTTGTGCAATAATCTCCGATGAGAGGGGGGCGCGCAGAAGGGGGTTTCCTTGGAGAGAGTACTTTCTGTTCAATTTCTTGGTGACTTCTTGGGGCGCAGAAGGAGGCCCGAGGGGATGGACGGTTGTAGAGAGATAGATGAAGGGTCTCCACTGTTTTGTTGCTTGATTTGCGCCGGGACTTTACGGGTTCTGACTTATCACCTAGTCGAGGAGTTGTGAATTGTCAAGAGAGATTGTGTGTGGCATGGATGACGATGACGGCGGGAGATGGCGTCGTCGTCAGCCTTTTTGACGGGCCTGGTCACTTCATGGGTTCGCGGGGGGCCGTTTGTGGGCGGCCCCGGGCGATGGGCTTGCGGCTTGGGGGCGGTTTCGTTTTTTTTTTCCCTCCTTCGTTTTTGGTTGCTTTTTGGTTGGTTTACACAAGGAGCTTGTTTTCGGGGAGAATTTTCATCTGGGTAGCCTTAAGGCACCGGGTGAGTGGGAGGAAACATCCGGCGTGACGAGCGAGTCTGGGGCTTTGCGGGTGTTGTTTAATGTTCCTTCGGGGGAGGAGTGTGGGCTGGTTGGCTTGTGGGGGACAGTTCCGGTGTTTTGGGGAGGTGGAATTCCGTCCGTTCGGGCCGCTTCGAACGTGGGTGAGGGTGATAATGAGGCGAAGGGGAGGAGTCTTGCCGGGCCGGAGGGGGTTACGGGTCAGGTTCGTGATATGTCAATTGGTTACGAGGGACGTGTTGTGAAGTTGAAGCTGGAATACAGATGTCAAGCGTCCTTCTGATGCCCCTCAAGAGACTGGAAAACCGGAAGACCGTTTAGTTACCAGTCACATTTGGGACTTGGACATGCCAGAAAGGCAGTTCCGGCCAGCCTCAAGCTTTTGTACATGCCACAATGCTCTTCACCCAAATCCGGAGTCTTGGACGTTGCTGCCGCTGCCACAGATGAGCAATATCCCATCCTGTGCCAGTGGTTTTCGTCCAACCGTTTAGAGCTTCAAGCGAAGCCCATTAGCCAAAGCACATCCAAGATACACGTCGTCGAGCCTTTGACGTACCTTCCTAGTATCAATATCCGCTCTTTCATGTTCTTGCTGACCCTCTGTCCTCTTCCCCAGTCTCAGTGATCCTCATTTTTGTTTCGAATCGAAATCGTTTGGGCGGTGGAATTCCGGTGATACGGTCGTGTTCCTTACTGTTGTCTCATGAGCAAGGCTTACGCGGTATAGGCTAACCGGGGATGTAAGCCGTTGTAATCTCGATCAAAATGCCATCAGCTTCAGATGGCGTCCGCCGTTGTCGGGTATGTAAATGTCAACCCGAGGCGCAAGGTGCACAGTAAGCTGAGACCTGGCTTGAAGAGCCAATGATGCTCTGTTCTGGGAGCATCGTCCGATCTATGACAGGCGCTCAGTCAGCTGTCGTTCTTTGGCATCACGAGTTCGAGGCTCGGAGAGTATGTTGCTTACCCAGCTGACTGGAAACGAGATCGAGGTTCACGTGGTGGATCGTGGGTTGCTTGTGCAGACGACGTGGTTGCGGAAAGATCACCCGGCCACCCCCTCACTCTGTACATCCCATCGCACATCTAGATCCCAGGATCGTTTCTGGGTCATCATTCGTAGTTACTGAGTCACACCGGCTGTGACGATGACGGTGGCGGAGGTGCAACGCGCGGTTTCCGTGGACTGGCGATGTTGTTGTTGTTGTGACCACTTCACCCTCGGCGGGGGAAACGTCGGCCAGTTGAGCGGAGTGAAATGGAATTCCATCATACGCCGTGATACCGAATCCGAAGGGTTTGATTTGTCAGGATAAGTTGGCTGGAAGGATTCGCTTCCATGTTGTTCATCCCTAAATCCCCGGAGGTCCTTGCATCTGTTTTTGCGCTCCATCGGCACAAACGGGCTTAACTCTTGGCCCCTTCCCAGATTGATATGCCGCAGCTTCACATGAACTCGTGCTCTGCTCTCGTCAGCAGTTGGTATCAAGTATCAATACAAAAACGGTGGTTCTCGTCAAGTAAGTCCCAAAAGGGGTCCCTAGCGAAGTCCACTCTAGGTTTTCAATTCAGCGAGTTGAACGCCTAGCCCGTCTCGGTTTCGGGCAAATCCCGTCGTTCTCCTGAGTATTGCCAAGCCATATAGAGGACGGAACTCGCTGGCCTCAATGACGGGCTATCGTGAAAAGCTTAGGCGGCGTGCGTAGCCGAATGGGCATTTCATCCTCAATGTAACTGCCAAGACGTTCGTTCATGGCTGACCCAAATGTCCGCAGAAATATTGCCAATTTGTTGGCACACGATGCTAAGGACGGCTGTCATTCCTAATTCGTAACATGCGTGTATCTCGCGACCAACGTCAGCACCCACTTACTTGCCTGTAACATTCGCAACTCAGGTCGTTAGCTAACGTGGATGTATAGTCTGTGTGTACAGAACGTCTTCATAGTTACTCAGATGACAAATTTATTCCCACTTGATCGATCCGAGGCTGCCGTTCATGTCTTTATTATTCGACAATTTCTGTCTTGATGCGGCATAAACATGTAGGCGAAGTGAGGGGCTCAGTTCCCGCGTGATCCGTGACAGAGGCAGTACACGTGGAGTACTGTCATCTTTCCTCTTAAATCCGAAAATACGTCCGTGGAACAAACATGTGGATGTCAGCGGGAATTCCAGTAAGCAGCGCCCGCGTTGCTCCGTCTCTTTGGTGTCATCGCACAAAGTCGGGCAGCGAAATGAACGACGCCGGGGGCGGAGCGGCGCAATTAGTATGTAGTCGGAGCGGAGCCCTCCGTAGTGTGTCTCGGCCTCCGCCAAGCGTGCCGGCACCGGTAAGCTGGAGGCACCGAAAGCGAGCCCGAAAGCGACATGCGAATTGCGAAACAAACCAGCCCCAACAGCCTTAGCCTCAGCCCAATACCAGCCTCAACCAGCTCTCTAACTGCATGAAGTCAGCAGATCGCTGTGGCGAGCCTTGCTAATGCGTTACCGGTGTGCTACTACCGGCAGCGGCATTTAAGCTTGGCGGACGCTAGTACTGGGCTTAGCACAAAGAACAACGAGTCGAGGGGACCACAAGGCGATGTGAGTGGCTGGATGAAGTCACAGGTTGACGACGCCTTCTTGCCAGCCGGGGTCGCGGTCCTAATGAAAGGGCGAAAGGGTAGGGGGTATTCTATGCTTGATTCGAGTAGCGGGTTTGTTGATGATTGCCCGCCAATGGAACGGTATGCAGATGGGACAGCTCATCATCAAAACGCCTCATGAGCGGAGCTCGGAGAATTTAAAGTGGCAGAAGGTTATTTACATGATCCCTTGAACCCAAGGATTGTGGATTTGAAACTTGCTAGATATGATTGGCTCACTTGTAGATTATGCGCAACATATTGGTTGCTTAGGCAGCAGTGAGGCACACTTTTGTAGACGGTGACATTCGAAGCCCATACCTATCGATGCATGGTTGACCTCATAGTGAATGTCTATCTACTGACATACGGAGGCGGCAGCCAGAATTCTAAGTCGCCAATGAAGCTGATGTTTCTTAATACACGTATTCGTTGGAGAAAAGCAAACATATCCAACCCGCGTATATGTTGTGTTTCGTGATGGTATGACGTAGCATAAAAATGTTTACGCGTATAAAAGTCCGCTTAGCGGCCAGTCCGGTACGCGTTTCACTGGGAATAGCTACGCGAATGCCTGCAACCATCCATCGTCCCCGCAATGCCAACCATGCGAAATAGTAATCATCTGATCTCCAATTGGCTGTGTGTTATACTCGTGGGGTTTTAAGGGTTCATCGCAGAGCGAGAGCGAGATTCTAGACGGGATGATCTGCGGACATCGACATTCTGTCATTTGGCACTGGCCACGAGGGAGGAGCAGTTGCGGCTGTGGTGACCTCAAGGTGAAACTAGGCGTGGTGGTTGGATGGAAAAGGGGGTTGAGGCACAAACGGTGTTCTCGGCATTGTTGAGTATAAAGACAAGAATCATGTCCTGTTCATCGGAAGAAACATACAAGCATCGCAATCATCTCATCTTTCACTCGTTTTCTAGGCTTTGCTTAACTTGACACCTTTCAACAAACCCAAAATGAAGTTCTCTATTACCTCTGCGACTCTCAGCCTCGCCCTGGCCGTCTCGGCCAGGCCTGAGCTGATGAACACCAACATGATGAACAACCCTCATTTCAAGCGGGCCGAACGCGGCGAGTGGGCCCCTGCTGGACCTGATGACTGTACGTTGTGAGAGTAATGCTGTATTGAGCTTGATTACTGATATGTTGCAGTTCGTGGTCCTTGCCCCATGATGAACACCTTGGCGAACCACGGTTTCCTGCCCCGCGATGGTCGAAACCTCACGCAGGACACAGTTGTAAATGCTTTGAAAGACGGCATCAACTTCAACCAGACCCTTGGAGCCATCATGTTTCAACAGGCTACTGTCGCTAACCCGGAGCCTAATGCCACGTTCTTTACCTTGTAAGAGCCAGACGCAGATCACACCCCGGAACCCTTGCATGCTGACTATGACAACAGGGACCACCTCAACCGCCACAACGTCCTCGAGCACGATGCCAGTCTGAGGTTGGTAACACTGTAATATCAAGACACTCTTATAGATGGCTGACAATATTTGTAACAGTCGCACCGACGCCTTCTTTGGCAACAACCATATATTCAACCAGAGCGTCTTCGACGAGTCCAGATCCTACTGGACCAACGCCATCCTCGACCCCAAGCAGTTGGCCAACAGCAAGATTGCGCGCCAGGTCACCTCCAGGGCGTTCAACCCCAACTACACTTTCACCGCCAGCGTTGAGAACTTCAGTCTTGGAGAGGTTGCTGCCCCTATTATTGTTTTCGGCGACATGGTCGCCGGCACCGTCCAGAAGGATTTTGTCGAGTACTTTTTCCGTAAGTCTTGAAACCCAAGGTCATGTTGTCAGTCAGAGCTGCAAACATCTAACGATGCATCTCAGAAAACGAGCGTCTGCCCAGTGAGCTTGGATGGACCAAGAAGGCCGAGGCCGTTACCCTCGATAACATCCTCAGCGTCACGAAGATGATTGGCGAGGCGACCAGCCTTATCACCGGTGGTGCCGAGGCCGCTCCCCACAAGCTCAAGATGAGGGACTTGCACATGGGTCTCGGACTCCTGGGTGCCCAGAAGTAAGGGGGAAGATAGATTGGGCTAGCATATTAGTGCGCGTGCCTTGGCAACTCTGATTCCTGCAGCGAGGTCGGAAAATTGTCGGAACATGTAAGGTGCTTAGCAGATTGTACGGGGATCGTGGGTGTGAAGGAGACTTCAATCTTTCGTAAATAAATTGAGACTGTAGACCTGTGCCATGTCTTGGTATGGGAGTAAATAGCACGAATCAAGTCTATCTCAGCATTTCAGATTGTTTACGCTGTGAAGAATATGATCTTTGTTCGGCTAATCTTTCCCCGAGGTTCCCAGCTTTAACTTCTCAACGTCTGCTCTGACTTGCGGCGCATGTGCTTGTTTTGTCAATTACCGTTTCCTTGGCATCAATTGCATTGAACGCCGTTTGGCGAATGGCTCGGAGAAACAACTTCTGGGTCCTCAATTCAAGTCTGCGTCATCCACCAACGTCCAACCCTCGCCGCGCAGCTCAGCGTTCTCCATGCGCAGATTGCACATTCTGCACTCCCCTCTGTGGGGGATGTCGTAGTGCTCGAGAATGATTTCTCCCCGGAAAGAGCCGAGGGGGTCGCTTGATGAGCTGCCAGGGGGATACAGCGTCTGCAGCTGAACATCAACCAGATTTCCGCAACTGGAAACCGGACAGTGGTACTTCCAGGCTATGACTCTGATATTCATGTCGAGTGAGAAGAGAGGTCGGTATGAGGGGTTTAGGGATCGGCTCTAGTTGGAGGGGGGATCGGAGTCGAGGTGTCGGGAGCGGGGTTCGGAAGTGTGTGACAGGGAGGGGGAATTTTCCTGCGAGATGGGCAACAATGCATAAATAGGTCTGGCGTTGAAGCTGCTATTCTAAGTCTATGCGCACAATCATAAAGTGAATCAAACTTCTTGTAAAAGTGAATCTCTGAGACAAGCAATGGAATAGCTATTTGGACATAAAACGACTCAGCTTTTGCAGCTGTAACTATTTACTGATTACGGAACTTGCGTCTGTAAATTTGACCGGATCCTGATGGCTGCACGAATCTCGAGCCTGAATCATCGTGGTAAAAAGCACCGAGGTCAGTCACTAGCATTGCCCCCAAAGAATCGGGCACGACATATTGTGATTCACTTCTAGCTGACCTGAAGCATACAAGAAAGTGGCACGAGAAAGAGAGTTCCAAAGTGCTGCTTAAGCTGTCAGTCAGTAAGCTGACATAGAATTCATCTGTCGCGGTGAGTCGTCCCTGCACCTCCAGCGTGGCGGGCCTGAAAAGTTCGGTTAGTGAAGGTGCATTCTTTTGCCTGCGACCTGCCGAAAGAAGTCCGTCGTAGCCATGAACCGGCTCCAGCATTCTATTCCTATCCATCAGTTCTTGTTACATTGACGGCCAAGTGAGTAGCAATTGCAGGCGAGGGAGAATGGAAATGAAAGCCGGCAGGACGAAGCTGATGCTGCCCCGCTAGTTGGCTCTGGCTCCTTGGTAACCCTCCTTGGGAATTGCAACACAGCCCGAGCAGGGCCGGCCCGCCTAATCTCAGCCCGAAGGTCCTTGAAGAGGAACGATCTCCAACAGTGATCTTCAGTGAGAGGCCGGCTGCTGAGCAGTGCCTCGTTGGTCCTTACAGTGATCCGCTGAACTCCCATGCTCAAAGACATCCGGCTTCTCTCCTCTACCGCATGCTAGGGTTGACATCGATCCGAATCCCTCGCTGCTACCCCGAGGCAAGTACCAAGATGGCCATCGAGGCGCAGTCATATTTTGATACTCTTACCCCTATCCAATACAAAGGAGGGCCCGCCTGCTTGACGCAGACACGCCATGCTCAACTGATGATGAATGGGTGTTGGCGTGATCCTTCGCTTGGGAAGACGCACATCTTGGGAAAGAATCCGGTCCGTCCAACCAAGAAACCCTTGCAGGAAAGTGCCTTCAGTGGCCGCCTGGAGGCTACAATGTCTCAGTCCCTGTCTAGCTTCTTCTGCAGGCTCCCGCAACGTTGTTGCCTGCGATGTACATCATCTTCTCGGGTTAGCGAGAAGCAACTCCTACCTAAGGCTGCAGTGAATGCTGGGATCTGGGTTCGAAGCTCCCCGAAAGCCACCCATCAATTTCTCACGGGGAACCGAATGTCCGTGTCACGAGTGGGCCCGAACTTGGACGGATGTAAAAGAGCATGGATCAAATTCCTCCTGAGAGGCGTTCATGATTGCTATTATCAACAGAGTCGGCCCGGGAGGATGCCTAGTTTCTTGGGTATAATCTGACTGTCACTCGACGATGCCCAGAGGCCGAAGGCGACCGTACGGCGGAGTATCCCCTAAAAGGGGCAGCGGTACGCCCACGAGGGAGAGCCCAATTCAGACGCCCCTATCCGTACGGATAGCTCCTGCGGTTCGAAGGATCACGATCCTAGCACGGACACGGGACAACGTTCATCTAGAAGCCCCGCGGGCCCCGCCTTTGGAGTTAAGAGGCTAGCTCATGTTTGGATAGTCTTGAATCGTGTTTCTGCCCCCAATGTTTTTCTGGGCTGTGTCGGCTAACGGCAATTATCTAGAAACAGCCAGGTTGAACACTGGAGCCTGTAGGGCTGGAAGGCACCGAGCGTCTGAGACAGCCTGAGCACGTGAGTTGTCCGCATGTGACGAGGATTTCTTGAAGGAAGGAAATAAGGAAGGAACTTCCCCCTTCCACGTTGCATCCTATCTCAAACCCCGGTCACTTGAGATTGAATCCGTAGTCTTTACGGGTCTGAAATATGAGAGGGTGATTGGCTAGGTTACGGTTGTCTTGGCCAGGAAGCTGTTCCCAAACTCCTCTTTTTTTGGCTGAACTTACCAACCCTTGTTCTCCTGAACACAGCAATGATCTCGTCACTAAAATGATACTTGCCATAGTGCAAATCAAGCGAGAAGCAGTCAGTAGCTTTGGAGCAACATGTTCTAGACTTACCCAGAAACAGCGGGGGCGACTGACTTCAGCTCATCTTATCAGCCTTCGCGCAATAAGAACATACAGCGTATTGGAAGTCTTCATTTAAATATCCAATCAACGAACTCTGACTGGTTTGACATCACGCGCAATCCAAAAATCATCATTCCTTTGCTGAACGGCCCCGTTGAAGAACGTGGATTCTGACCAAACATAATCTGGGGGACTTGGCAACAGTGCCCCACAATGACAGCCAATCGAAGCACCCGATTATCTCTTTGGTTCTCTTCCAGGCGGGAATCTGCGCCGATGGGGACCTTTGACCGTGATGAACAACACTTTGATTGATAACACTCTTTGTCTCATGAAACTTGAACGAAACATCAAAATGTAGCCTGCTATGCTTTGTTCAAAGTCAAAGGCCTTCTGTAGAGTGCTCACAGAATAATCGAAATTAAGAACTGTGTTGAGATGAACTGGAACATTGACTTAAGACAGAGCTATTGTTTAGACTACCAAAGAGCGTTCTTGAGGAAACCATCACCAATTTATAAAAGATCACTCAAGGCCACTCAGTTGACGGTGGTTTCGAGAGCTACTAGAACCACAACAAACCTACCCAGAGATCTTATCAACAAACTTCAACGTCAACCTCAAGCCCCCTTCTCAAACCCGTAAGTGAGCACCGTCTAAATTCAATACAGCAACAACAGTCATGTGTAGAATCACACAGGATGTTGAATACTGCATCAACTGCGGGAGAACGATACTCTACAGAGACAATTTTGAACCGTGCGTGAGAGTGCAACAGTTCAGTAGATCATGTGGCGCCCCAGTGCGATGGTGCAGAGGCACACTCTACCGACACATTGAGGAGGCGTACGTTCAGTCTTGCCATAGATGCCACCCGCACTCTCATCCATACGCGGATGACTACGAGTACGAAGATGAGCTCGATGAAGAGGAGGACATACCACTAACTCCGCCTCATAGGCGGTCCCTCAGATTTCCCGCAGAAGTGTCTCCACCCCGACAAACCGTCGCTCGACATGTCAACCGGTTACCATCTCCCCCTCCCGCTTATCATAACACAGCAACTTCGCAGCGCATCTCCCAGCCTCCACCACAGTACAGCCCGCCCCGCCGCAACCGAACCCAGCCTCAAGTACACGTGCGAGAACCACCACCTCAGTCAACTAGGGTTCGATTCCAGGCTCCCCCAGCTCGCCGCGCTGAAACCCTTCCCCAGGATCTATCATCCCATGAATTTGAGGAGAACTTCCGGGGCCCTTCTCATCATTACCCGGAGTCTCAAAACAACCGGCTGGATATCTTGCAGATAATTGGACAGCGTGATCGTCCACGAAGTGCACACGGGATTCGAGCAAGACTTCAGCGTGCGTGGCGTGGACCTGAGTTTTGATAAGCGTAGGTGTGTTGGGACAGAGTTGGACACGAGCTGGAAGGCATGGAGCAAAGGATAGGATCAAGATTGTAGAAATGTATAGAAATTGACCTTTTGACTACTTGTGTAACAGACCGAATGACGTACAGGCCAGAGCTGTGTATTTCGCCAACAAGTTCATTCTTTTGGATCATGCTTTACGACGGACACGTCCATGCATTGTAATCCAGGACCACTGACTTGATCTTCAGTGTCGTAGTGGATGACCCATCTGAAGTTTTCAGGCCTTACGTTATCGAATATAACCCGGATCTCAGTTGTATGCCCCATGTCCACTAAGCAGCCTCTCATGGAAGGGCTTTGAATTCTTCGCACAAGTCTTCTTCACCATACCAACCATCAGCTTAGAACACCTAATCTCCACAACAGCGATCATCTCCAACCCTCCATCCTGTGCTTCTCGAACCCGCCATCGCGTGTCCAACACCACACCCATAGGCGCAACGGTGTGAACGAATATGCCATCATTCGTGCGTGTGTACTCATTGTAGCTTACAGCATCGCGGTGACCAAATAATGCTGGTACACTGTCGGTCACCATGTACGCCTTCGTCGCCTCTGTTGGGTGTATATCGCTGGGGAGTTTGACCGGAATTTGAAGGTCGCAAGGCGAAAAAGACTTCATATCAGAGTCGGACCGTATGTGGTGCTCCGCGTCTTGAACAAGTGCGAGAGCTTTCTCGCGAGATATGCTCGATGGAATCGGCGTGACTTGGGTTAATGTGGCCGAAGTATCCAACATATTTGATTGTAGTTGAATTAAGAAATAACATGCGGCGATACCCACGGTCGCGTAATCTGGTATGGGGTTCCCAATGATTTATTGAGACTCGAGCCAGATCGAGGAGCTCGATGACCGAGCGGCCGAGGCCCTTGACACGGGGAAGGTTTCATACACCTACAGTTGTGAACTATAATGTACGAGCTCCTCGGATCATTGGCCCTAGTACCTGAGGGATTAGGATAAAATGCGTTTACCGGTGGGATGATTGGTTTCATCTCTAATACGGCATATTATTATGGCAATTCTTACACCCGGGCGGGCCGAGCCGATTTGAGTATATTATATCCATCAAGAGCATCTAAAATTCCTTGTTCTCTTTTGACGTTGATCCATTGAAGACTGTTCCTATACTATGGTCAGTAGCAGAGGCTTAATCGGAGTAAAAGCAGCTGTGTCATGCACGTTTCCTTTCCATCAATTCAGTCAATCAGCATGCACCTGAACAAGAATTGCAACAATATCCTTAGTTCCTTTCTGCTTCACGAAACCCTCCTCAAGTATTGTCATGTATTGATGCCTGAGTGGAGATAGAGTACTTACGTAGAGGTTTTGAGGATGTAATATAGCATCTTCTTGGAAGTTTGCAACTGCTAGTTGGCATTTTAAACTCCTTTGATAGGTTGTAAATCAGCCCATCGTCGAAAAAACACGTGCCGGGCGTCACTACAAACGTTGTCTCAGTAGACCTCTCGATGTTCGACCGCATCATCAACTCCATATTTGACAACGAATGTCCTAAAGGTTTACGCCTGTTTTACTGGCAGGGCGAAAGGAACTACGCAATATAGTTGACTTGTTGAGTGGCCAAGGCCGAAGCCCTGTCCATGAAGATTTCCTCTCACCCAAGATCTTATTTCAAAGAAGCCGTTCCTTTGCTTGGCAATACACCTTCTGTCTCCCGCGAAAGTTTTAACTGAGAAAACGGCCAATCCAATGGCTTCGTTCCGTCGACGAGGGAGCGTCGAGCGTGGTCATAAAAATGTCTCAATAGTGCCCAAAAAGATACATATTCGCTGGCGCACCATTTCCCTGCATAATTGCAAATATCGCTCAATAGCATTCGCCCCAACAAATCATAGGGCCATAGGCCGACAATATCAGACCAGTCCAGTGGTCATCACGTGGATACCTGAAGCTGCTCTGCATACCGTACTTGGTGGGTTCATCTCCCATTAATGATTTCAAAGTATTAATAGTTGTATAGCCCTTGATCTGAGACTCTTGACAGCTCAGTGCACCTACAAGGATGCCATGGATCCATAACACTACGATCATATCGAAGTCGGCGCAAGCGCTGCTGGCATGCCTGCAGCAGACGGGTTTTACGAGGCGGGACCTAAGGTCCTCATGATGGGGAGGAGATCCATCTCATCTGGTCGATGGTTTCCCGAGGAGACTTTACTCAAAGACCGACTTTCTTTCGACAACTGGCGATCAGAATGGCTCAAGGGCTCCAACCTCACCAGATTCAACGTCCCAGGCCTGTGTCGAAGGATTTGGGTCGACGGGGAAAGTGCCACCTGTGATGACATCAATAAGAACACATCTGGCTGTGTGCTTGGCGGTGGAATGGCTGTCAATGCAGGCTTTTGGTGGGGTTCACCAGACGTTGAATAGGATCAGAATTTCCCGGAAGTGGACGGCAGCAGAGATGCAGGTTACTACTAACAATAGAATCTCACCTACGAAAAGAACCTCAATGGATGGTGTGCTATATGCTGCAGAGGGCTATAACGTGCTTTCGCGGGCTTTGAAGACCGGAGGACGGAGGCATGTCAAGCCAGAAGAAAACCCGAAGACGAAGAACCGGGCGTTTGCAGATGCAAATTTCATGTATTAGAACGGAGAACGACATGGTCCCTTGGCAACCTATCTCATCACGGCAAGTTCGAGATCTAGCTTCAAGATGTGGACGAACACGATGGCGCGTCGTGTCATCCGCGATCAATGTCGCATCACCGGAGTCGAGGTTCAGTCCCGCGGTGACGGAGGTCGATGTGGCATCGTCAATACCACGAAGGTACAACATACTTCTCCTTAATCACGCGCTGAGTCTTGTAATTTTATGAGTGTGATTCCAAGTCAAGTAACAAGATCGCACTTGAAATTGCGAAATACCAGTAGCGTAAGGACGTTTATTGCGGTGCAGGCTAAAACCTGTCTGATTCACAACTTCTGGAAGGTTGTACGATGGTTCCGTCTGAATAACATCTTGTTGAACCCACTTAGCTAGACATAGTAGCCAACAGACATTCCATTTATCCCGACCGAGGCGGCGTTCGTGCCAATCCAGGTTGATGAAGGCCGCAATCTCTGCGCGACTGCAGAATTGACAGCTCTTAACCGCCGACGCTGCCGCCGCCGTTGCCGCCGCCGCCGCCGAAGCTTCCTGGTGGTATCCGAAATCCACTAACAACGCAGTGCCCGAGAGACGGGTCGCACGCCCTTCGTCCGAAGCCGCCGCTGACCCGGTCAGGATCAGGGCCCTCGGCATCCTGGGCAACCACGGCAGATTCGCCAATCTTATCGTCAAGGATGCTGTCGCCAATTTGAAGGTCTCCGCCGTCATGCTCGGCGAGGACGAATTTCTCCGTTGCTTGGGTAGCAGCGTCGCAATTGGCCAAGGCCACAACTTGGCCATTTTGGTCGGTGCAGTAAGGCTTAGCGTCGGCAACAGCCGCAAAGAAGGCGGCGACTGCGACCTGCTGGAGGCCCGAAAAGGAGATGGACTTCATATTTGCGTGGCTAAGATTTTCTTCAGTTGAGATGATAGTAGTAAAGTCGCAGACGTTGATTGCTTGAGATGACAAGCTAAGAGGATCTTTCAGACCAGACGAAGATCGTCGTTTTATAACAGTTGGCAGAACCTTACATGGAAGATTGAGTAGAAAGAAAGGAAAAAAGGCTATTCATACTCCATTGCTGGGCTGTTCGTGAAGCTTTCCGGGTGTAAATTTGACCAGGGACGAACCTCGCTAGTAAAGGGTACGAGTGCTTCGGATTTCCACGACCGGCGGATAACGACTTGGAGGACACAGATACTTTTCTGTCATAGCTTAGGGCAGGAATGAAGCACAGTTGCGTATTGCTCGTAAGATCGGGAATTGACTTCGGCGATGGAACTTCACAAAACATTCTACACAGATATCTCCGCGTCATCAAGACTATCCTCGGAAATGTTGACGGTGCGATGCCCTGGCCCGGCAACTCGGTCCGAGAGAGCGAACACCTGAACCAGCGTCTATCGTTCATCCAGAAGGCATTGTGACTACCATGAACCTTGAATGTATGCAAAAGGTGTGGGGTTAAGCGCTGGACTTCCGCAGATGATCAACTTAGACGCACTTAGATCGTGTGTTGGACGCGTGTTCCCTAGTACAATTGCTTCAACGAAACGCCCCTGTGGACATTAGGATATATGAAACCGTATGGAATGTCTTTAGCCTTCAACTCTATTGAAGTCTAGCCGAGAGTCGCCAGATGGTGCGAGAGTCTCAAGATTTCCGTCGGTTGTCGGATTGAAACCGAAACTCACCTTACCGAGATATACGACTTCGTACAAGGGGGATCTGCAGCTAGCAACTATGGAACCGTACATGTGAAATCCTTTCCGCACATTTTTGATTTCATAAAGCTTCGCATGAGCTATGTGATACTTGGATCAAACCCCATGTCCCATATAAGAACAAGACCCCTTTCCTCTCAATCTTGCGCTTAGTGGTGAACAACGAAGCGTTCCATCACACTTCCTGCCAGACACTGCTCGACAAAATGCGTCGTATTCCCGTTCAGAAGCGGCCGAACCACACGCGCCTAGTCCAAAGCCAGGGTCTAGTTTTTGCAGACCTTGTAGCTCCCGGTGCCTCGGAGCCGTATTGGCCGGACGACCGGTACTACTCATTCACCGAAGAAGAGATACACCTCCTAGAAGGCGCCGCAAAAGACGTTTTTGCGATGTGTTGCGAGGCAGCAGATTACCTGACAGAAAACCCAAATATCATCACCAAAGACATGGCGGTGCCCGCTTTTGCCTTGAGTGAGATCAAAAAGTCATGGGACCGAGAGCCTGCATGGGGCAGTATCTACGGACGCTTCGATGTGTGCTTCGGTGGCTTAGACCACCCGGACCCTCGACTGCGGCAGCCCAAGTTTTACGAGTTCAACGCGGACACTCCTACCTCGTTACTCGAAACTGGTTCAATCCAATGGCTATGGCTGGAACAGACTGGAAATGGAAGCGATCAATACAACAGTATCACCGAAAAGCTTATCACGGCTTGGCAACGTAATCTCACCGTTATCCAGCACACATTGGGACACAAGCCTGTGGTTCATTTTGCGGTAGGCGAGGGAGAGTGTTCTGGGGAGGATGCCTTCAACGTTATGTTCTTGATGGATACTTGCCAGCAGGCGGGTTGGCAGACGAAGGCGCTTACAGTCGAGGAGATCTCTATCTCGAAGAAGGATGGACGATTTTACGATGCACACGGCGACCATCTCGACGTCATCTTCAAGCTCTACCCGTGGGAATTTATGGTGCAGGAGAAATTTGCACAGTCTTGCTTCCAGGATATGGAGAAGATCGGCTTGCGTGACGAAGCAGGAAACTATGTTGGAGGAACCATTTGGATTGAGCCGCCGTACAAGATGTTGTGGAGCAACAAGTCAATTTTCGCCATCCTATGGAAACTGTTTAAGGACGACCCGAGGGCGAAGTGGCTTCTCCCAACGTATGTCAACGAGGCACCCTCTTCAATGACGAGCTTTGCACGGAAACCGATCTTTGCGCGAGAGGGTGCCGATGTTGTTCTGCAACATGAAGGCAAAGTCATACAGGATTCATCGACGGGATACTATGGCGCAGAAGGATTTGTTGTGCAAGAGCTTGCGCTGCTTCCAGAGTTCAGGGACGCGCAGGGGAACACGCATTACCCCGTAATTGGGTTATGGTTCATCGACGGCGATCCCGCAGGCATGGGCATTCGTGAAGACCGGACACCAATCACGACCAACACGTCCGTATTTATCCCGCACTCGATTGAAGGGGTGTCCAAGACATACGAGAGGCAGAGAATCCCTGACAATGAGGAAGTCGAGGAGCTAATGAGAGTAGCTCCGTTTTTTGACTCGTTTGACTGGAAAGAGAATGAGATCGTGAGCTTCATGAAGAAGGTTGTTCTTAGTTGATGGTCTTCCAGAAGGAAAGTTTTGAAGGCAAACATAAGGTATGGAGAAAAAAGAGGTATCAGCAAGGTCAGCATCAGCCCAGTAGATTTGAAAATAAACTCTCAAGAAGCCCTGCCGTTTCCCGTCAGACTAGGAGACCTTTAGGCTGATCTATAAAAGTTTTCTAGTAAGTCTGAGACTGAACAGTAGAATTTTGACGGAGTACTATGCTAGCGGGGTCAAAATACGCCGGTAACGAGACCAAAAGTCAGGGCAACTTCCACGGGGACGACCGCAAAAAGGAATTGGTTCTCCCCTTCCAGAATCGAACTAGAGACCTTTCGATGACAATGTAACCATTACAGTCGAACGTGATGAACCAACTACACCAAGGGGAGTGACGGGGCTAAAGCCCCGCTTGGTGAGATGAGCTCGTTAGATCCACAAGCGGCCCATAGAGCCAGTGCGATTCAGGCTCCACATTTGACTTCATCGTGATGCTGAATGTGGAATCATGCATGGCAAAGCCCCGCAGCGTGAAATTTTGGAACAATCAGACGAACCCAAGATTCTATTGTAGTCTACCGAATCTATGCATGTTATAAAGAAGACCCTACCGACTCTGGGACTGATCTGCCAGCAACTAAACTGTATACCCCCGAACCCCTACAGCTTGAAACAGGAAGACATGCGCGTTCATTTTTTGATAAATTTTATTATCAGCTTTCTTCTTCGTCTCCATTTCTATAAACCCTTCAGATTAAAAGAGCACATATTGTAGCAGTTGACCATCTGATAGCACTTTTCGAGAAAATTAACCGTTGACGCCGCGCTAAATCCCCATTTCCTACGACACGGTCCCAGACCGTCAGTTGTCTCATTCCCTAATGCCAGCATAAGTCGATCCCACGGTGATACCTTTCACGTCATTATCTGCCGTACCAAATGTTAAATGCAAAAGTGTATCATCGGTCGAGTCACTGAACTCCGTAGCCGGCACACCCTTCCCAGAAACAGCCCCCCACATCAATCTACTCTCAGCCATGCCATCTCGCCAATCACCACCATCGCATGCTGACAGATGAATTTGACACCCCTTCTGGTCAGTTTGATTCAGGGGATGTGATTCAGAGTCTGAGAGTCCCCACGACGAGACCGGCTCGGGGGTACTCGTTTTACATAGCTCGCGATTCGGCTGGAGAACGTGGCAGGCAGCCGAGATAGCTGCCGAGCAGCTCCCGACCATTACTGTCTCCCCCGAAAGATGGAATCGTGAGGCGATGATTGGGACGAGCAGCATTACGAAGAGAATAACCATGGTCGCGATGGCGGCTTTGAAGGATAAGAGGATATTGATGTACATGGTGACTTGTCCGTAACTGCTCGACACAACTTGATCTGGCGGAATGGCCTCGAGTGCTTTGCTGCGTCAGTGCATTTCACCAACGTAAATCTCAAAGAAACTCACGTTCTACTATAATGGCGTATACGGAATTGGCACACAGCCAGTGCACCAACAGACCCGCTACTTGCATGACAATAGCATATGGCAGAGGAATCTCCAGGAACGACTCGGACTGCTGCTGTCCCTTTGGTACGCTGACGCGAAGTGGTTTGAGGTTCAGGCTGTAGGACGTCCATTCCCTGGCCATAAACATGCGCGTATAGATGACGTTTAGGAGGAGGCAGGTGATAGATAGCCCGAGCTGTGGGAGGTTGGATAGGAGGCTTGAGCCGACAGGATTTATGGCCAAGCTCCCCACGAAGTTCTCGAGGGCTTTGGAAGGGTACTTCATTGCGAAGACGGGGTTCTCGGGGTCCTGCCCGAAGGTTCCCCATGTGTAGGCGCGCTTCCATCCCCCGCTGTGATTTCCACTTTAGCAAAGCAAATTAGCAAGACAAGATGGATACAGGCTTCTTACACTTCGCCGACAAAAGAGGCCAGCGCTAGGAATCCCAGAATTAAACCCACAACCCCAATGGAATATGTCTTGATCCAGTCCGAGAGATGGACCGAGCCGCCCCAGCGCTGCGTCCGTCTCTCCCACCTTCGTGGCTCGGCTAGCCAGCCGTATTCCTCCGGCCGCTTGCGGGGTCCCCAGCGGCTCCTCCTCGAAAAGTCCCGCCACCCAAGTGTGCACATGCCTCTGGTGGTGGCGTCGGGCAGGCGGATGAAGGAGTCGACAGCATCCCCGATAGTCGCCAGCGGCTTCTTCTTCCACAAGTAGCTTATCACAACGACGCAGAGACAGCTCTTGAACAACGCAACGATGCAAACCGCCAGAAACAGGTCGTTGTTGACGCGCACCCTGCAGGTGCCGACGATGGGCTCCGAGAGGCAGTACTTGACCGTCAGCGTTTCGTTGAGTAGTGGGACGTTGCCCGGCGCGCCCACAGCGTCCCACGAGATGACCCAGTTGCCGTTGTGATCGAGCAGCTCATCCATCCACGTGCCGGTTTTCAGGTCGAGAAGACCCCAGAATCTGCCCTTTGACGAGACGACGGAGACATTCTCGTATGGGCCGTGATCGTTTTCCCATTTGATGGTCATGCCCGTAGCCAGGCCGGAGCCTGTGAATCTATTGTTGCCAGAGTGGAAGCCGTAGAAGCCGGCGTACCAGAGACTGTACACCGTATCGTTCAGCAAACCAGCCTCCCAGGCTTGAGACTTCTCTGCCGTAGTCCATCCTCTGTCGTTGTGGTCCGCTTCCACCACCGCCACCATGTGTCTCCTGCTGCGCACGTTAATCCACACGCTGTACGCCTCCAGGCACTCCTTTCCAGTAAGACGCTCCCAGGACTTCGCGTTGGCTGCCATGTACTGTACCTCGTCCGGGACAACATCGCTGTACGCCTCGTCAGCTGGTCCAGGGTCAGGGCCCAGACCGATCCCAGGAAGGTAGTATTCCCGGCCCTCGAGGAACGCCTCTGACGCAACAGCCGTCACCCACTCCGTGCTCGTAGTCGACCCGAAGACGCAGGCGTTGAAGAGCAAATGAAACGGCACGGAGCTCAATGCAAACAGACTCCACAACAAGCCGCGCCACGGCGACACAAAGCGCAGGTTGCGCATGGAGGGGATGCCCACATCCACCCACCGCGAGCGGCGGTGCGCGGCGTCGATGTCCGTCCGTGTCGGGGCAGCCAGCATCTGCATGAAATAGTTCGATGATACGAGAATCAAGGTGGAGAAGGCGTTGACAAATGCTTTGAGAGCCATCAGGCGCACACGCGCCGTGTCACAGTCGCCCTCAAAGATCTTTGAGATGTTGAAGACGAGCGAATCAGTAGATCCGCGGGCGCGGGTGACGGCGAGGAGAACCCAAAGGATGATTGTGAGTGTCCATATTGCGCAGACAAAGATCAGGGCCGACACGCGCCAGCCGCTGACGGTTTGGCCGAAAAGTTGTCGCATGTTTGCCTTCCCCGTGCCGTGAGAGAGAGAGGGACGGTCCACGGATGCTAAGAAAGAGAAAAGAGCGATTGAAGTTGGAAGCTAAGGTGTCGGGAGAGATATATGAATGCCTCCCGACGGAGAAGATCTTCAACATTGCTGCAAGGGCTCTGTATCCAGGTCATGGCCGATTCAAGCTATTCGTCGGTGTATATTTAGCGCCAGGCACGTAGTCTCACCAAATGAACGCCAAGACGGGATGCATGTCGGGCACGATAGTCTCATTGGTTCCGTGGACAGACAGAGATTCCCTGTAAGCCTTACCAGCTCTCGCTTGAATATCCTGAGTGGGTTAACTGTGGCCCAGCTGGTTTCCAATGTGCATCTTACGTGAGAACCAGGGACATGAATGCGAGAATTGCCTTCCTCGACCTCTATATTACCATGCAGACATGCGCTCCTGACAGGGATCAGCGCAGCGTGCTATTGGTACATTAGCGGCAAGTTCTAGGCCCCTGCCATTTGAAGCATTACTGAGGAGAGCTGTCCGCAAAAGACTATCATTACCCCGATTATTGTTGCAGTGACTTTGCAACATTGCACAAGTCTACCGCATATGAATTCTTCCTGTATCTCAATTGCTGAAGCATCTCTATAGACTGCTATATATTTAACGAGTAAACGCTGTCGTTAGGAATAGTGGTTGGGATTTGACCTTGTGAATAATAACCATTAAAAGCAATTTCACATCACCTCTTAACCAAGGTATCAGAGGAGTGAACCGAGCATCCATCACGAATATCTCAATTTATGCGCAATACATGAATGAAATAATCACACATCAGCGCGTTTAACACTATAACCGCCCCACGACATCATCAATGCGGTATTTGAGTCGTTTGAGAACGTACAACTGGGTATCAGCTATGAGGAATGAATACAAAAAGAAAATGCGGTTCTCCCCTTCCAGAATCGAACTAGAGACCTTTCGATGAATGTGGATGAGATACCATTACAGTCGAACGTGATGAACCAACTACACCAAGGGGAGTAACGGGGCTGAAGCCCCGCTTGGTGAGATGTTCTCAGCGGAGCCGCAAGCTGCTCATTACCTTAGCCAAAGCAGACGCACCTAGGTCTCCACACATGGATTTTCCGCGATCTTGCTGCTTGATGAAAGCAACACAGATATTTCATCACTTACCAGATTCAATAAACAACCCCCCGCAAGGAGACATGCGTGCCGCGTGCTACCCAAGGGAAATCACGGGAACGTCGTCGATATTTGCGCATGGATACTTGTTACGGGCATTACTCCCTATGCAGGGCTGCTGTCGTAATGTGGTGCTGGGTTGGTTGTTTGTCAACCAGCGTCTGTGGAGCAATCGGCCAGGTTCATCCCATGCATCTGGGAGAACTAACATTAGGTTCTTGTGTGTTCATCGGGTTATATACTACACCTATCCCGCTATATGATCAAGGTAAACAGGCAATTATCTCATTCGTTCCCGCTATTGCCAATGTCGACATCTGCCTAATAGTCATCATCCATTTCTACATCGTAAGGATGGGTATCTTCAAAAGTCTAGCAACTCGAGTAGAACGCCTCTAGCCGTGGCGATGGGTATCATTCGTGTATGTGAACCAAAACGCCTAAATCTGCCCCCCCCCCCCCCCCCCCCCCCTTCTCATAGCGCATCCCGGATCCTTTTACCCTTTCCCGTCCCTTTAACCCCTCTTTTACTTTTTACCCCTTCCGGACCATCCAAAAGCCTCACGCCTCCAAGTCATCATCCCTTGATGCATTACACATAACCCATTACACATAATCATGAAATACCCCTCGTCTCTAATATCTTACTCAGCTCCTTGAGCCTGATAGGCTTCGTCAAAAACAAGTCGATCCCGCTCGCGAACGCCTCTTGCTGCGCGCCCGCGGACGCCAGCCCCGTGAGCGCGAAAATGTTACACTTGGGGAACCCCTGCGCCTTTTCGTGCGCGCGGATGCGCCGCGTCGCCTCGAAGCCGTCCATAACGGGCATGGAGATGTCCATGAGGATGCAGCTGACGCCGCCGGCGTTCTTCTGGAAGCACTCGACGGCCTGTCTGCCGTCTGTCGCGCTGTCGAAGATGTGGCCCAGCTTCTTCACGTACGAGGCCAGGATCTTGAGGTTCAGCGGGTTGTCGTCGACGATGATGAACCGCGGTTTCTTGCCCGGCTTGGGCGTCGTCGGTGTTGCCGCGCCGGGGTGGGGAGCGGCGGCGGCAGCAGCAGCTGGCGTCGCTGGGCTCGGCGTCGACGGGGAGACGTCTTTGGACCGGTCGGGCAGGGCGATGCCGTCTATGGGGTTCCCGATCTCCGTCGCTGAGACCGGCGGGGTTTGATGTAGCTGTGCCTCGATCGGAGGGAACTGCGGCTCGCTGATCTGCGAGTCGGGGGAGAACACGTCGTGGGGAGTGTTCACGTCCGCAAACGCCTCGGTGCTGCTGGCGCCGGGGCTGCGGGCCATCGTGACCAAACCCAGCCCCGTCAGTCCGTGGTCGCTGGCCTCTGCGGGGGTAGGTTGATCGGTGACTAGGGACATGGCGGTGGGTGTAGGGATCACGCCGGCTTGTAGCTTCGTCCACCGCCTGAAGCTCAACAGAAGGATCTTTGCGAGTTTTCTCGGGCCGATACTGAATGTACAGCGTCATTAGTATTATGTTGACAGTTGATATGCAGAGAAGTAGAAGGGGTGGACTCACGGCTGTGAAATAAACTCGAAGACAACGTTTTTGCTTGAGAACCTCGGCGAGAGGGCCCGTTGGCGCGCGGCGAGGGCATTCCGGCAAATGACCACGATTGGAGTGTTTATAGTGCCATGGCGTCGGTCATACAAAAGTTGGTCCAGGTGACGGTCAGTGGAGAGGATGAGATCGGGCAAGACCGGTTCGGCTGACTGCTCTTCGATAGGGTGCATTTGCAGCCATTCCCTACACAGGTGTTCGAGTAGGGCACTTTCGCTGGCAATGGTGCCGGACAAACCCTCGAGGTTTTCGGTTCCGTAGTCGGTTGGGAATCCCAAGAGTCGGACTCGAAGGCCTCTCAGCTCGGCCACTTGAGCCTGGAATTCGTTGAAGCCCGCAGATTTGAGCGGACCAGATGTTGCTGCAGATTGAATGGCACCATGTAGGGGAAGCCGAACAGTGACTCTGGTCCCGCGGTTTACTTTGCTCCAGAGGTGAATGGTCCCGCCTAGATTGACAACAATCTGGTGCACCAAACTTAACCCGAGCCCTGTCCCCGCGGAGAGGTTATCCTCCTGGGCGAAAGGCGTGAACAAGTGATTCTGAAGGTAGTCTTCCGAAATGCCCTTTCCTGAGTCGGTGACGACGATCTCGACATGAGCGCCTTTTGCAGCGTTATCGCCCTTTACAGCGCTCTGTTGCACGCTGATGTTGACAAAGCCGCTGCTTGTGTATTTGAGCGAGTTGCCCAGCAGGTTCATGATGATGCGCCGTACCGCGCCGGGCTGTGTGTGGAAGGTCCACGAGACGGCCGGGCTGATGTCGAAATTGACCGACACGTCCCCGAGGACCAAGTGCACATCTCCATGCCTGCCGCCGCCCGAAGCCATGTCCTCCATCGCCTGCATGCTGTCCAGTCTCGCCATTGCGTTGGGTTCGATGTTATCAGCGGCGCGGCCGTTGACAAGTTGGGCGACGGACATGCGTTGGTAGCTGAAGCCGGCGCAGACGCTGTCGACAACCTCCTCGGCAAGCACGTCGATTTCCACATTGGAGGATATGCTCATCATGCCCGCCTCTATGGTTGCCTTCTCATCCCGACCTCTCAGACCACGATCGCCAACGCTGCTTCGCCGTCGTTTGGATTGGGAGCCAATGAAGTTATTGATCTTACTCCAGTCCAGGAGATGGTCGATCGTCTCCAGGAGGGTGCGGCCGCAATTTTCCACCGAAACCAACGTCTCGCCCTGGAAGGCATCGAGGGGTGTATCACGGAGCAGTTCCGTGCCGAGGATGATGCCGTGTAGCGGTGATCGGAGTTCGTGGGACAGGGAGCTTAATAGGTCCGTCTTTGCCTTGTCGACTAGTCTGGTGTTTATGCGATCAACCTCAGACATGACGACCGCGCCGAAAGCACGGAGGTAGCTGAGTTCGCCTTCGATAGTCAGGACGCGCGTCGCGGTCTTTGTGCAAGCGAACCCGCCCGCAAACCAGCGCTGCTTCTGTACGTCCCACAAGGGAACGACGGCTATGCTTCGAGCCCCTGAAAATATTGAAGTAAGCATGTTCCCTTCGTTCTTGCGTGAGAAAGGGTTGCGGCCCTTTCGACGGGATTTGTGGGTGCTCTCTCGTGCATGCGCGGACGACACCACAGCTTCGCTCAACTCTTGGACAGGGGTCGGCGTCGTCTTCGTATCGTCGCCTGAGAAGTCACTCGATTGAATGGAGCCGTTCTCGTCAAAGTTGAAGATCTTGCCTTCGGGGTATCGTCGCAGCAATTTGATGAGGAACCTTTCCGATATTGACGCGTGACTTTGGGACGGAAGCTTCCCGTCGATGCTCGAGGATGACGAGGTGGAAAAGCCGAGGACCCGACATTGCGTATCTTCCGGGCTAACATCACTGCTGGTAGCGCTTCGCGGACTGCCCTTTTCGTCGCTGGAAGAAGAGTTTGACTTGGTTGACCCCGAAGACCTGTGTCCGCTGGAAGAAGGAGCACCGGCGGCGGCCAGACCTCCAAAGGAACCTATGGTAGCATCCAAGAATAGCACGCTCTCGACTTCGATGGCTTCGCGGATCACGTTTGCTGCCTTTGAGAAGACGTGCTGAATCTGGACATGGTGAATATTCTCGCCGCTGGCCCCGGATGTTACAGTCTTCACTGATACCTCCGAAACCGACGGTGCGATTGTCTCTTTTGCGGTGGCTGGTTGTGATGGCGAAGATCGCTTCCTGGGTAGCGGCGAAACCTGCGGGCGCACTGGTGGTGAAGGAGCGTCGACCCCCGTGGCCTCCGCCTGCGCAAGCTCTTCCTCCTCTTTCTGTATCTGCTGTTGATTCTGGTTCAGACCACCCTCGAGAGACGGATTGTCCTGGAACGAATCTGCGTTGGGGTTCAGCCTCCAGCCGGACATGGTGGTCTTTCCCTCGACAAAGCTGCCCACGCCGCGAACCATTCTGTCGGAGCGACGATGGTTGTCCTTGTTGCTCTTGGTGTCCAGGTAGTCCATGGTAATTTGGGAGAGGTCCCGCAGAACGCGCACCGATACATCGTCAAGCGACGCGCGAGGCGTGTCCCCAAAGACGCAAAAGACGCCAATGTTGATGCCCCTATGCGTCCGAATAGGCACCCCGGCATAGAAACGATTCTGCGGCGCATGGCGGCAGAACGGCCTCTGAGCCGCTCTGGGATCCGCCGCCATGTCCGGAATCACCGTCACCGGCAACTCCCCTTCGTTTGGAACATCTTCTGCGACGGGCGACAGAGGGACGGCGAGGGCAATTTCGCATATGCCAGCAGATCGGGGAACGGCGGTGCCAGACAAGAAGAGTTGCTCCTCGTCAGACGCATCTACCTTGGCGTTTGGGGTCAGGGCCAGCGAGGGGGTCGCTTCGGCGACGATGTACTGATACTTGCTGTCGAACAGAGATATCAAGGCGCGGGTACCATTCAGACGCAAGACGCCAAGCTCGGCAAAGGCAGTCAGAGCTGCGTCGGGGGAGGATCGCAGCTCCGACGGTGGAATGATGTTGTTGACATCGTTGTGGACGGCCTGGGCGATAAGGGAGGGGTCGTATCTGTGAGGGCATTCAGCACTGTTGGGCGGCGAACCGGAGACCAGGCGCGCTTGCGCTGTGGAACAGAAAAGGACCACCCCCGCCCCCGTGCGGGAGGCGATATGGATGGCCACTGATACAGGATGGCGGCTCTCGTCGAACGTAATTACGAATGGAGAACAACTACTGACCTGAAAGTCTCCCTTTCGCGGCGGCTCTCAGAGACGTCACGAGCAGTGTAGAAGCTGGCCATGACGGGGAGAGTGTGTGAAGCTCCTCCACGCGCAGTGCACCAGCCTCAAGGAACGTGGTCGAGGAAAGCTGCGGCCAGTGTTGCTGTGCTGGGGAGATCTGGAATACCGGTCCAAGGGGGGGAATGACAAGAAGGGAGAGGCCCACCCGCCACAGCGATTGTGCGAAAGGGAACTGCAGAGGCACACGGCGTGCTCGCTTGGGGCGGACCCTACTCCGAATGCGCACCTGTTAACGGGACGTAGTCTAGTCCAGCCCAGCCAGGCCTAGACCGTTCGATGCTGCTTCACCTGCACGTTAGCCCCGTTGCTCCCAAGTAAGGCAAGGTAGTCAAGGCGGCGGGGTTGGGGGTAGTGGCTTGTACGACTGATAGGGGAGCAGACATGCAGAACAAGTAGAGTAGAAGCGAGCGCACATCGGTGGCGATGTTCAACGTGGAGCGGGAAATGGCGCGCAGCCGAGGTATTGAGGTATCTGTCGCCCAGTGTTCTTTTGGTATTCCACAAAGTCTAATGGGTCTGGGAGATGCATAGAGAGAGACACAGAGAGGAGTACTCATCGACATCCGGTCGTCTGATTCGATGATATGGCGACGATTCGCAGAGACGACAGGATGTCACGCAAATCGACGTGACGGGTGTGTCCAAGAGACGCATATCGAAAAGGGAGAAATCCGTTGCGTCCAAGGGATTTGCCGACTTTCGCATAGGTACATTGGCTGAACTTTGCTTATTCGGGAACCATGCAGCCAGCCCTGCCTTCGGGCCGTGTTAGGCCGTGTTAGGCCTGCCAGTCGTAGGTAGGTATTTGTCACAAACGTCTCCCAAACCGTCGGTCTTGGATATTGTCGCAATGTTGTACGTACTGCGCACTAAGGACAGGACTAAGCGCTCTGGCTGCGTTTGTCCGCCATTCAAGAGGCAGTGCATGTTGCTGATCATCTTATCCCATCGACTACTGCATGACGTTGGTATATCCTCGTGCGGAGAAGCAGCTAATCAGACGTTTCCAACCCCCTTTTTTTAACCTATTATATAAATTAATAACTAGTATAGCTAATTACTAGATATTTTATATATAGAAGTTATATTAATAATCTTTATTATTATATAGAGTAATATTATAGTTAAAGTAGCTTATCCTTAAATATTTACGCTATATATACTATATATAACTATTCCTAGATATTTAACCTAAAGTAATCCTCTTTTTTATTTATAATACTTAGCTATAAATAATATAAAGTAAATAAACCTTCTTACTACTTCTTAGATATTACTACTAAAGAGTTATCTAGTTATATCTATCTATAGCTTACTTTAAGTATACCCTCTATTAAGCTTCTATTAATAGTTTATACTTTTAAATTAGCTATATAGATAGTAATTTTTACTATTAGTACTAGCTTTCTATTTAGTACTACTTAAGGTCTCTCTATAGTTATAAAAAAAAGCTATTTATAATAATAACTTTAAAGAGGAAGTTCTAAATAAATACTTACTAACTGCTATATCTAATTAATTAATTATAATAATAATAAGATCTTATTTAATTATTTATATTAATACTATTTATTTTATAGTTATAATTATTAATAGCTTAAGAGATCTAGAGATTTTTTTAGATATTAGGCTTAAAAACCTCCTAAATAGCTTACTTTATAGTAGAATCTTATTATAACTGTAAATAAGGATAACAGCTGAACAACCTACTTAGGTATTAGGCGGCTATAACAGGACATTTATACTGCAAGACCACAGGAATAATAAGGACTTACTTAGAAATAGAAGAACTATAGTATAAGTCATATAATAATAAGATAAGAGATTAGATCTATATACTAAGAATATAGAAACTATTTTTAGTATATATAAGTTCTATATAATTAAGAAGTAAGCCTTATTAGAAATAAGAATAGTAACTAAATAAAAGATATTATTTAGACTTATATATAGTATAACTTAAGCCTAGTTTAAAGTTAGACTTTTATAGCTCTTTAGTAATTAACTTTATATTTATTCTTAGGATATTTTTAGTTTATTTTTACTATAAATACTTATTAAGTTTAAAACTAATTATTTTAGCTTCTAATTACTAATCTATAATATAGTTTATAACTTATAACTTAGATTTATAATATAATAATTAGTTTATTAGTATTAATCTCTAGCTTCTATTAATAAACCTTACTATTAAATAGCTAACTATAACATCTTAATTACTCCTATTTAATAAGTTAACTATTAATACTACTAATTAGTAATACTAGTATAATATCCTCTTATAACTCTACTAAATTACCTACCTCTAGATCCTCTAGTTCCTTATATTAATAGCTTTAAAACTTAGCCTAAAAACTTACTTATACTAAAAACTTTAATATATTAGACCTTTACTATAATTCTAATAGAAAAGGGTTCTTTACTAAGAAAAGATATAATAAGCTTAAGAAAATTATCTAAAGATAAGAAAATAAAACTAAAAGTATATAGGAGATTATTAATAAAAATTAATAAGTTATATAGAACTTTAATAAATAACTCTAGAATACTATAATAGCTTACTAAAAACTTAAAAAAGATATTAAGAGAGATATTAATTTTAAGAAAATCTAAGAACTTTAGAATAAACTTAATATTCTCTAAGCTACTGTTAATATTATAATAACTCCTACTAAAGAATACTAAAAACTTAAGCTTAGTACTCTAGTTACTTATAATAATACCTCTAGAACTCTTAAAGAATTCTTAATTTAAGTTAAGAACTACTAAAACTTTTACTATAAAGACTTTACTAATAAAACTAAAAAAGTAGTATATATAGCTATCTATCTCTAAAGAAAAGCTCTTAAGTAGTTTAAACTAATTTAAAAAGAGTATCTTAAGTATAAAACCCTTAATAAATATACTACTAAAACTTATAATATTTATACTAATTTCTAAGGATTTAAGAATATACTCTAGTCTCTTTTCTAGAACCCTAATAAGAAATAATAAGCTAAATATAACTTTATACAGCTTAAATAAACTAAATCTGCTAAGAATTATTCTACTAGTTTCTAATAACTTAGTATTTAACTTAATCTCACTAAAGAAACTAAGATCTTTATATTCTACTAAAGACTTAAAAATAAAATTAAAGATAAGATTATTAAGATTAATTAACTAGAAGACTTCTTCTAATATACTAAACTAGCTATTAAGATTAATAACTAACTCTTTAAATAATAAAAAGAATAAAGTAATAGATAATAAAACCTAAACTTAAGATATAAATACTAATAATAACTTTAGTATAAATTTAATAACTAATAAAATAATAATAAACCTTATAATAATAGGAATAACACCTAATAGAGCACTTCCTATAGATAATATAGTAGATCTATAAACCTCAGCATAGTTATTAAGAGTAATAATAAAAAACCTTAGAACTTTAAATGCTATAACTATAAAAAAATAAGATATATTACTAGAGATTATAAATAACCTAAGAAACTTAACTAGAAGCTAGTACCTAAGCAGACTAAATAAGCTAGTATAATAACTAAGATACCCTATATATTTCTATTATAAACTAAATGCTATAATAATAAGTGCCTTATATACCTTAGTAATAAAAAGATAATAAAATATTAGCTAACTAATAAAACCTTAGTAATAGCTTACTAAACTAATAACAAAATAATCTAGAAAACTACTAAACAACTTAATAAGATACTTTAAATATAATAATTAGAGCTTACTAACTTATTATTACTACTAACTACTAATATATAAAGATAAGTCTCTTATAACACCTTAAACTATTCTATAAGGGAATAAGAACTAAAAGCTAATAATAAATAGAGACTTATATACTTATAAAAAGCTGAAACTATATACTTAGTATAAATCTAATAAGAACCTTATAACCCTCTATAGTAAAGACAGCTTAATATTATAATATTATATATAGAATAATATAAGTATATATATATAGAAACCCTGCTAGAATTAAGCAAATTAACTAAGAACTTAAAGAATAGGTTAAAGAAGAATCTAATAAAGAATCTAAATACTAATATAACCCCTTAACTAAATAATAAATTCTCAATTTCACTAGTAACTAAACTTTCAGAAAAAGAGAAAGTTCACTTTATAACTTAAATAAACCTTATAACGTTACTTAATAATATACTTAGGTAGAAATCACCTATAAATTCACCCCCAGAATAGATAACACCAGCTCTAAAAAGGAATCTAATAATAAAAAAGAAACTTAATAACTTATTCAGTACTAAATAATTAATATAAACTATAATAACTAGTAATAATATTTCTATAAAACACCTATTAATATAAGAAACTAAAACTATACTCTAAAGCTCTATATAAAAGATCACCCTACACTTAAATATAACTATTATAATTACTAAAACCTCTTTTAACTATAATATTTCTTTAATAAATATAAAGAACATCTTAGAAATAAATATAAATACTAATTCTACCCTAGAAGATATAATAAAAACTTTATCTAAAATATTTACACCTAGACTACTATAGTTAGATAGACTATAACTATATTTAATAATAATTTAGTAACCTTTAGCTTAAGCCTACAGTTTCCTATAAAATACTAACATAATAACACTATATATTAAAATAAATATAAATATAATACTACTAAATCTACTACTAGAATAAAGCTTAAGCATAGAGAACCCTAAAGGATAAACCTAACATCCCCCACACTAAAATCAGAGAGAATAGCTTAACTAAAGCTTAATAAGAAGGAAAACAGATCACCTACCTTAGAAAACTAAAATAATTAAAAAAAACTAAACTTACCTACTAATAAAAGACTAAAACAGGTAGCAATAATAAGGTCTATCTATTTAGTATCCCTAAACTAGAAAACACACCTATAACTTATAGTAGCTATTAATAACACCATAACTATCACACTTATTAATAGCAAAGCTAAAATAAATTTTATATTACCCTAAGCAGTAAACTAACTATAACTACTATAGCAGAAAAAGAAACACATATACTAACTCAGCAATATAAAAGGAGAATAAGTCTAATATAAAAGAGGAACTATTAATAATAAGATTACACCTCTTAAGATAAATTACTTAGATTAAAATAAATAACTCTAATTTAATATTACTAAACTTAATATATATAATATTATATTAGAAATACTATAGCTTAAGAAGAATAACCTATAAATAAATTAGAGAATAAGCTAACTCTATTAGAATAATAATAATCTAACCCCTAAATAGCTCTACAGAGACTAGGCTTTAAATAGATCTACTTATTAAGAAGCAGTAAAATAATATATCTACTACCTCAAGGTAAAAGAAGCTATATTATAACCACTAAAGCAAGCAGATCTTAAATAAAAAGATAATCTCCTTCTATCTATCTTAGAAAAGTATAAAGTTTATAAAAAACTCTTTATAGCTAAACTAAAGACTAAACTGCCTAAATATATAAATTTTAACTATAAAATCCCTATTAAGGAGGGAAAAAAACCTAAGTTTAATAAGATCTATAGACTTAACCTAATAGAAATAGAAGCCCTTAATAAATACCTTAATAAAAACCTTAAAAAGAGCTATATTAGAGAATTAATATTACTAATAAGAAGCCTAATTCTATTTATACTTAAAAAAAAATAGAAAACTTTAACTTTATATTAACTACTAAATATTTAATAAAATAATAATTAAAAACTAATATCTACTACTACTAATTAACAAACTATAATAACTCCTCTATAGAGCTAACTACTTTATAGTATTAAACCTTAAGAGTATTTATAACCTTATCTAAATAAAGTAAAGAGAAAAATAAAAGACCACCTTCAGAATATATAGAGGATATTTTAAATACCTTATTATACCCTTCAGTCTTACTAACACTTTAGCTACCTTCTAAAATATAATTAGTTAAATTTTCTAAAAGTTTATAAATATTTTTATAGTTATCTACCTTAATAATATCTTTATCTTCTCACTAATAATAAAGCAGTATAAGGAATATATTTATCTTATATTATAAACACTCTAAAACGCTAAACTCCTAATAAAACTAGAGAAAAATACTTTCTACACATAAAAAGTAAAATACCTTAGATTTACTATCACCCCTAAATATATCAGCATATCAGAAAAAAAGGTCTAAGCTATTAAAGAATAGCTTATACTAATAAACCTCAAAAAAGTATAAAGCTTTTTTAGACTAGTTAACTTCTACTAAAAGTTTATTAAATATTATAATAAAATTAACATACCTCTTATAAACCTTAGCTATAAGAACTAACTATTTAAATAGAAAGAAAAATAAGAAACTACTTTTTAGATAATTAAAAACCATATTACTAATAAACTAGTCTTAATAATTCCTAACCTATTAGAACAGTTTAAAGTTAAAATAAATACCTCAGATTTCACTCTCAAAATATAACTATCTTAATAAGATTTAAAAAGATACCTACACCTTTACACCTTCTTCTTATATAAGCTTTATAAACTAAAACTTAACTATTAAATCTGTAATAAAGAACTTATAGTAATTATTAACGTTTTTAAAGAATAAAAACTAGAACTCTTAAGAACTATCTATAAAATACTTATATATACTAACTATAAGAACTTAGCATACTTCACTATATTAAAAGCGCTTAATAAATAATAAATCTAATAGTTAGAATTCCTATTAGAATTTAACTTTTAAATTATTTATTAAAAAGAATTAGAAAACAGCAGAGCAGATACTCTTAGCTAATAACTAGATTATAACACCCTAATACTAAAAGAAACCTAAATAATTCTTAAATAAAATAATAATAAAAACTTTATATTTATTATAAAACTTTTTATAATAGCTAAATAATTTATAGCTAGCTTAACTAGCAAATTAGATACTAAAGCAATTATAAAGTTTTATAGCTTACCAGTATATAGTTACTAAGGAATTATAAAAACCTAGAAATAACTATAATAATAATATAGAGAAAAAGTTATTAGAAAATATATTATAATAGTAATTAAGAATTATAAGGTTTATTTAAAAAGTAAACTAGCTTAATATTAACCTTATAGATTATTATAACCTTTACCTATATCCTAAATAGCTTAGCACTCTATATTACTTAACTTTATTATTAAACTACTAAAATCTTAAAAACCCCTTATAGAAGTCTATTTTAACAGTATTTTTATTATTATTAACAAACTTATAAAATATACCTATTTTATCCTATATAAGGAAGTAAGTAATACTAAAAAATTCACCTATATAATACTTAAGTATATTATTGCTAACTATAGCATACCTAAAGAAATTATATTAAACAGAAATAAAATCTTTATTTTTAAGTTTTAGAAATTACTTACTATATAACTTAGTATTAATTAGAAAATATCTACTATATTCTACCTATAGACTAACAGATAAACAGAACAAATTAACTAAATCTTTAAAACCTACCTCTATACCTATATTAACTATAACTAAAATAATTAGGTAATACTACTACTAATAGCTTAATTTACCTATAATAGTATAATAAGAGAAAGTACTAAAGAATCCCCCTTCTATCTTAACTATAAATTTAAACTAACTATATATAAAAAACCTTATACTAGCCTAGTAGTACTGAAAGCTATTACTACAGTTAGATAAATTAAGAATATCTAAAATAATATATATAAAAAACTTAAATTTATATAATAATAAATAGCACGCTTTAGTAATAAATAAAGGATTAAGGGACTAACTTTAAAAGAGAGAGATAACGCCTACCTTATATAGCAAAACATTAAAACAAAATAACTAAATAACAAATTAAACTTTAAGAAACTTAGACCTTTTAAAATCCTCTAAAAAGTCTTACTAATTAATTATAAACTTAACCTATTTAATATAATAAAATGTTTTCTAATATTTTATATCTCACTTCTTAAATTAGCACTCTAAAAATCACAGATAAATAACTTTATTATTATAGAAGATAATAAACTAAAATATAAAGTTAAATAGATTATTAACTACCTTAAAAAACCAGAAGGATATTAATACCTTATTAAGTAGAAAAAATATAAATATAAAAATAATATATAAAAACTAATAAAAAATATTATAAATTTATAAAATAAACTTATATAATACTAATAATAATAATAAAACTATAAAGCTATACCTATACTAATTATAAACTAAATACTAATAAATACTACTAAATACTAGTATATTAGATAACTATATAAATATATCAGACTATTAATAGAAGCAGATAAACTATAATAAAAGAAACTATTTATCTACCTAAGAATACTAAATAATAACTAAAAACCTCTAAAAGATACTAGCTGTAAATCCCCTAATAGAAAACTAAGATCTATAAACTCCTTACTAATACTAAAACTTACCTAATCTAAATTATTCTCTACTCTTTAAAATTAAAAATTACTAACTACACTACTTTTATAAATATCTAATATAAAAAGAATATTATCTTCTTCTAACTCCTATATCTTATAAGAAAATATCTCTATATAATATTCTTTTACCTTTTTTCAGATTACTTAAATCTATAATAAATAACTAGCTACTTCAGCTACTTCAACTTAAACTTATACTAACTTTTTATAAAGGTTTAGTAATATATCACTAGCTTATTTCTCTTTCTCTTTCTATTCTTAATACTAATTACTTAGCTTCTTTACTATAACTAATTAGTATATAAATAACTATCTAAAAACGCTAAGAAAATATATAACTTAATACTACTATAAAACTATTATAAGAATACTTTAGGTTTTTATAACCCTAATAAACTTTTATACCCTCCGCTATTTAGTATATATACTTCACGTAGAAATATTAAATATAAAGTATAATATTATTAGATCTAAAGTAATAAAAAATATCTTTATAAGCAGAATAAAATACTAACTTAGATTTTTTTAATTTTAATTTTTAAATATAACCTAATATAGTATTAATATTATAAGTAAATTAAGAAGTATAATTAATAAATCCCTAATTTAAGATTAATAACCTATTTATATTAGGTTTTAAGAATAAAACTTTTAGAGAAAAGACCTAATATTATAACTATAAATAAAGATAATAGCTGAATAACCCACTTAGGTATTAAGCAGCTATAATAGGATATTTATATTATAGAATTATAGAAATAACAGGGACTTACTTAGAAATAAAAGAACTATAATATAAATCATATAATAATAAGATAAGAGATTAGATTTATATACTAAGAATATAGAAGCTATCCTTAGTATATATAGGTTCTATATAATTAAAGAGTAAGCCTTATTAGGAATAAGAATAGTAACTAGATAAAGGATACTATCTAGACTTATATATAGTATAATCTAAGCTTAGCTTAGAGTTAAACTTCTATAGCTCTTTAGTAATTAACTTTATATTTATCCTTAGGATATTTTTAGCTTATCTTCACTATAAATACTTATTAAGTCTAAGACTGATCACTTTAGCCTCTAACTACTAATCTATAACACAGCTTACGACCTATAACCCAGACTCATAATATAATAATCAGTTTATTAGTATTAATCCCCAGCTTCTGTTAGCAGACCCTACTATTAGATAGCTGACCGTAACAAATCTCTAATAAGTTAGTACTATAGTTAAATAACTTTAAAGATCTCTTAGTAAACTATTATAAAGAATAAAATAAAGATATTATCTTTCTAAGTAAATTAGTTAATTTATAAAATAATATAATAAATAGATTAATATAAATATTAGTATATAAAGCTATTTATAGTAATATATTAGTTTATTAGCTATAGAGATTATATAGATTTAGCTTTATAAGATCTCTTAACCCTCTACCTCTTTCTTAATAATAAAGATCTTATTAATACTAATATCCCTCTAATAAGTACTTATAGCGTTAATATTCTAGCCTTAAAATACTTAGAAAAGCTATACTAAAGTAAAAAGATTATCTAAAAAGATATAGTAAATAGCTAATAAAAGAAAAGTAAGTAAAGATATTATAATATATTAGGTTAGTATTAATACTATATATTAAACTACTTTATCTCTTAGTATTAGCTAAACCTATAATATAAGTCTATAAAGCTTATTATTATATATATATTATAGCTACTAGAAGTAATAGCTTAATTAAGCTAAAACTTATATCTTAAAACTTTTTAAAATCAGCTTTATTAGGATTATTATTATTTCTAGAGACTAGTTTATAAATTAAACTATTACTTTATTAATAGTAAAATTAGAGCTAAATTAATAGAAAGTATTATTAACTTCTTATATATATATAAACTACTTATTAACTTACTAATAGATTTTTAATATTATATTCTACTAGTACTACTAAACTAGCTACTATTATACTAGAGGCTTAGTATTAGTAATCTTATTTATATTAAATATTTAGATCTAGTAGAGAAAAAAAAATAGTTCTAGGAGATAAATTAGATAAAAGAATAAATAGGATTTTCTTTTTTCTATTAAACTAATTAATACTACTCTATTATTAATTCTAAATATAATTCTATATAAATTAAAATACTTAAAAAGAAATAAAGCTTTATAGTAGAAGTTTCTTTTTATTTCTTATTTTAAGAGTATTTTTTAACTAATACTTAGCTTAGAAGCTAGGTTTTATTTATTTATTTTACTTACTAATTAATAAGCTTTTCTAGTATAAACTAAAAGAATAGATCTAATAGCTTAGCTAGTAGAGTAAAGATTTTAGTATTCTAGTATAAAGTATTAAATAGCTTAAACTAGCTTAAAATCTCTAGTTTAACTTCTAGAGGTTTATAAAACTATATAGTAGTATTATTATACTACTCTAATATATATTTAGCTATATAAGTAATAATAAAGTCTTTAGGTAGTAATATAAAGATATATAACTTTATAGAGTTAATAGAAGTATTAGAATTATTAGAATCTATTATAATATTAAATTTAATAATGGTTTTAGTAGCTGGAAGGTAGGGATAATTATACGTATATGTGATGTACTAGATGTAGTGAGGGGAAAAACTAGGCCCCTTTTATGGGTTGGATATACCGACGTCATGCAGTAGTCGATGGGATAAATCTATCGTATGCGACTTAAAGATATATCCATATCATTTGTCCATATTTAACAACTGTTGGAAATGTCATTTTGGATATATGACAGTGTAACGACGGCCGGGGCCTATGGGATTCTCAAAATCCCATTAGATCGAGCCCGAGAGTTTACTGAGGAGGCTGTGTGTGTGGTTCCTACAGCTGGGACTGTGGGGTTCACTGCTGAACATGCTTCTGGAGAAGCCGGGGATGGTCTTGGTCCAGGTTATCTGAGAGTTGAATTTCCTGGAGCACTTGCCCTAAGCTTCGTAACTAAGGGAGTTGACAGCTACGCTCGTGTCGCGACTGCCAGGCTCTCCGGACCGAAGAGTCCCTTTCAGGGGCAACACTATCGCACTAGAATCGCACATAGACATTGTCTAGTACGGATACAATTAAGCCAAAGTCAGCAACAAGCCTCTTCTGTGCCCACATGATTGTACTGGGTTGTCGCGGGAGAGGATGCCATTTGATTTGGCGGCGTTAGGTGTTCCACTCCCGTCGCTAGGGGCCGTCGCCCAAAGAGAGGCATAGCAGCGTAGGTGGTGATACCTGTTCGTCGACACAGAACGGCAGCCAAAAGTCGCCCAAGCATGCAGAAAATTCTGTAAAATGTGCCTCAACCCCGTACGAGACGCTGTGGCATGATGGGAAACTGTTCGGGTGGTCAGACAATGAAAGGCTGTTATCCGTTGGTCTGAGAACAGCAGCGTGGCAGGACGATGGGCATGGGGTCGCAGGCTCAGTTTCCCCTCCTCGAGTCCTACAGCATATTTCTTCCGCTAACCCAATCGCTCAAAGACTCCCACACCGCCATGCCGTCTTCCCAGGCCAGTTGGGTTTCGCCACAACAGCCGTGGGACTCAGCTGACGGACAGGAGAGCCTGCGAGTTGCGACATGCTGCGTGCCAAAGATGTGCAACTATGAGGGTCTTTTGGGAAGACGCCTAGGCTGGGCTGCTAAGAGAGGGGACGCTGACTAGGACTGAATCCTGCTTCTGGTTTTGGGTTTGGTTTGCCTGCCCCTTCTGCGAATTTGGATCCTCAACGAGATTTTCCGTTCTCTGAGCAATCCAGATCATGGTGACAAGCATTAAAGCACGAAATACAGATTGTCTCTGAAAAACAAGATCTGGCGAGCGAAAACGTCAGACGCAAATCATGTTTTTGACAGACCACATAGAGAGAGAAAGACGCGGCAAATCTCCACCACTGGGGTGTACCGTGTGGATGCCTGCCTGCAGATGGATGGTGAATTCATTTCGACGAATCTGGTGCTTTGCGGACTTTACTCCGCTAACACCCCCTCAAGCAAGCGTTCCCCCTTCGCGTCGGAAGACACTCGAAAGACCAGCTGGTGCTAGTAAATACCTGATTAAAACGGAGGAGACGAACCAACTTACATCATTGCGCCGGAGACGCCTGAGAAGCTCCGGTGTGCCCATCAATTGGTGCATGGCCAATCAGCAGCAGCTACCAGAGTCGGAACATGTGCCCGCCAATCACAGGCCACTCCGGGCGACGCCAATGACGTACGGGCTCCTCTCACGAAACGAGACGTGAATGGCCAGTTCACGTGTTGGGGAGGGGACCCTGGCCCCACTCCCGCCAAGCGGGCAAAGACCCCTGCCCCACCCTGCCCCACTCCCCGTTCCAATGTTGGGTACGGAGGAGCCTTTCAAAAGTTTTGACCAAGGCGCCAAGCACGCTACCTAGCAGAGGCAGGGGTGGCGGCAGGGGTAGCAGCAGGGGGCCCCTAAGAGCCATTTTAGCACCACATTAATAGCAAGGAAGATATAAATTTTAACCACGATATTTACTAATATTATAGCCCTCTTTATATTTATTACTACTTTCTAACTTAATAATCTCTTAAATATACTATAAGATCTTCTTAATTTAAGCCTAAAAACGTTCTAGTTTAAGGTCTTACTAATATACCTCCTAAGCCTATATAGCTTCAGTATAGCTTTTTAAAGCGTTTAGCTAGGTTATATATTACGTTATCCAAGGCTAGTAAAGCTTTATAAAGTTAAAGTTAGGAGAGTTACCTAGCTAGAGAAATCTCTTAATATTATTAACTCTAAAAGTCTCTTAATTAAATTAGTAGTTATAAAATAGTACTTTATCTTCTTATACTATAGTATCTTAGCTATAGTAGTAAGTGTTAACATATAACGTCTTATTATAATAATAATAATAATATAATAATATTCTACTTACTTAAATATTCTATATAAAATAAACAAATAGACTTTTATATATATAACCTTATATAAAAGTGTTTAGTTTATTATAAGCTATAACTTTATAAATACTTACGTAATCCTTAATATTATGTAATCCCGCTTATGTAATTAAGAGCTTTATAGCTTATATTTCAGGTTATCTTTCCCCTCCTTTTTTCCTACTTTAGGATATAACCTACTAACTATATTAACTAGAATTATTATAATATATACCTTCTCTATTAATTATCTATATAAATAAATGCTTATAAATACTTAAAATTATTATATTTTATTATAATATATCTCTATCTATAACCCTATACTATATAGGTATATATACTACGCCCCTAAATACTCTTATACTTATACTAATAGGTTATAAACTTAGTTTAGAGATAATTTTAGTTCCTTTTACTTCTTTACCTATACCTTTTCTCTCTCTTAAGCTTTATCTATATATAAAAACTATATATACTAAAAAATACTTCTTTAAACGATTTTCTATCTATACTACCTTTATAGAATTAGATATACTAACTAGACTAGTAGTTTAGTTCTATGAGATATACCTTCTTTAAATCTATATAATAAATTCTATATAAATCGACTATATCTCTATTAATCCTTCCCTAAGTAGATAGTCTCTTACTTCTACTTTATTTAACTTATATTCCTTAAATTATCTATTTAAACTATCCTCTAGTCTACTCCTAATCTAATTTAAACTTATATTTATAGCTTAATAGACTTCTTCTTAACTAATTTATTATATAGGATACTTATTTCTTTAGTTAGACTCTAGTCTAACTAAAGAAGATATTAATTAAAGAGAAGAAAAAAACTACTCTTTTTTAATAGTTAAACCCTAGACCTCTAAGTTTATAGCTATTATATAACGTTACTATATAAACTACTATACTATATATCTAATAGTTTCTTTAGTTATATAACCTTACTATTATTTAACCTTTATAAGGTTTATAACTATATACTATTTTCTATAAAGTAAAAATAGCTAACCTAAAGATTAATATACTTAAGCTTTTAAGCTTTGAGAATTGTAAAGTATAAGCTATATATATTAAAGCTTTTCTTATAAGTAAAGATATAACTATTAATTTAACTAAACCTAAATCTGAAAATAATATAGATAAAGGTAATAAAGCTTTAAGCTATATATAATTACTCTATAAAGATAGCTCTTTAAGAGTAATTAAAGATAATAAAAGTACTTTTAAAGCCTAGGATTACTTTAAAAAGCTATATAAACTTATAGGTTTTATAAATAAGTTTTTAACTTATAAAGAATTTTTTAATACTTCCTTAGATAACTTTAATTCTATGGAAGAATATATTAATAAAATTAAAGAATTAATAGATAATTTAGCTTATAACTAGCTAAGACTACCTAATTAAGTAGTTATAGCTTATATACTTAATAGTCTAAATAAGACTTATAAGTCTTTTATAACCTCTATAACTTAGTCTCTAAGAGCTAACCCTATTACTTATAACTTTAACTCTTTATACTCTAGTTTACTAGATAAATATAAGAGAAAAGAAAGTAAAGAAGTAGTTAATAATACTACTAAGGGTACTAAGTATAATAAAAGATAAAATAAAAACTAGGAAAATAATAAAAATAAAAATAAAAATAAAAATAAGGATACTAAAGTATCTAAAAAACCTTAGAAAAAATAGAAAGGTTTATATTATAAAAATTATAAAAAAACTAACTATTCTAAAGAAAATTGCGTTTTCTTATATCCTGAAAAAGTACTTAGTTAGTGGAAAAAACCTACTAATACTACTACTACTAAGGAAAAAGAAAAATAAGTAGTTAATATAACTACTACTAGTAATATTACCCCTTATATATCTTTGAATAATCCTAACTCTATAGAATTAATAGATTTATCTTCTAATAAAAAAGAAGAAGATATTATTTTTAAAAACGTAGGTTATACTACTACTCCTCCTTATATAAATAAAAATACTAATAATAATCCTTTTTTAGGTTATTTAATTAACTAATCTATTATTAAGGAATAAGGAAAAGTTAGGAGTTTTAATTAAATTAAAAAAACAGTTAATTTTTATATTAATATTACTATTACTATATATATAGTTAAAAACTACACTTTTTTAGTTAACTAAAAAATAATAAAAAAACCTATTAAATAGGGAGAAGCAAAAAGTCTTACTTCTATACTAAAAGGTGATTTAATTATATATCCTAATAATAATAAAATTATATTAAAAGATATTTATTATATACCTGAACTAGGTATTAATCTACTTAGCTAATCTAAGTTAGATTTATTAGGTATTACTTCTATTATATAGAAACAACCTATTTTATATAATATTAAGAAAGACTGTATTATTGCTATGGGGGTAAAACGAAATAATTTATATTTCTTCTAATTTCCTACTAATAATAACAATAACTATATATATAATACTATAACTAATAAAAATATAAATAATAATAATAATAATAATAATAATAGCTTCTAAGTATAGCACTAACGTTTTAGTTATATATATATTTAAAGTCTTTTAAAAATAAAAAATAATATTATTTCAGATATAAATATAAATAATAATAATATAAATAATAATAAATTACTACCTTATAAAGCCTGTTTTAAAAGCAAATTTATAACTAAAGTGAGTAAATTATAGGTTTATAATAAAAATCTAGATTATTTAGATTATATAGCTTTAGACTTATATAAGCCTATAACGCCTACCACTTATAATAAATATAATTTATTTATTATCTTTATAGATAAATATACCTAATTTGTTTAAGGAAAATTACTTAAAGATAAAACTAAAGAAACTATAAGTAATACTTTTCTTAAATTTTAAGTAGAAGTAAATAATAATAATAATAATAAAAGAATAAAAGAAATCTCTACTAATAGAGGTAAAGAATTTTCTAATAAATATATTAAGACTATATATCTTAATAGTAGGATTATCTATAATATAAGACCTCCTTATATATATAAACCTAACAGACTTATAGAGCGTACTATATATACTATAGTTAATAAAATAAGAATAATACTATATAACTTAGGTTTACTATACTACTTATAGGGTAAAGCCTTTTATACTACTCTTTATATACATAATAAAACTCTATATTCCTCTATTAATTATATAACGCTTTATAAATTAAAGAATAAAATAAAACCTAATATAAATAATATTAAAATATAGGGTAGCTTATACTACTATAAGAATAAAGATCCTAAAATTAAGAAATTAGATATAAAAGTATATTAAGGTTTTATAATTAATTATAGATCTAATAGGTATAAAATCTAGGATATATAACTAAAGAGAGCTTTATAATCTTATAACGTTAAAATCTTAGAGAATATCTTTATTTTTTATTATAAAGAGCTTCTTATAAGTATAAATACTCACTTTAAGGATATTAATAGTAGTACTATACCTAATAACGATAGATAGAGTACTACCTAATATAATCTATAAAGAGATATATCTAGTTAATCTATCTCTTATAGTAATAAAAATATTACTTTAAATAGTAATAATATTACTAAAAATTCTACTCTTAAGAATCTAAGTAATAAGACTAATATTAATATTAATAAAAATAATAATAATAATATTAATACTAATAATAATAATTATAGTACTATATCCTATAATAATAGTTATAGTACTAATACTAATATAAATATAATAAATAATAATAGTAAGAAAACTATTAGTATTAATAATAGAGAAATAAATACTAATAAATCTAAGTTTTTTATAGAAATCCCCTCTATAATAGATAAAGCTAAAAAAGACTACTAATAGGTTAATAATATAGTTAAAAATAATATTTTTAACAAAAGTGCACTATTATTTATTCTAGAAGACTGCTCTATCTTAAAGAATTATAAAATAAATAATAATAATATTATAACTAATAATAATAAAGCTTTATATATACTATTAGTTATTATATTAAATAAGCCCTCTAATATTAAGTAAGCTTTAAATTCTCCTTATAAAGATAATTAGATTCAGGCTATATAATTAGAGATAAGTTAAATAGAAGATATTAATACTTAGAAAATTATATAAATACTAAATAATATTTATCTATTAGGTAGTAAATAGGTATATACTATAAAATTAAAAGATAAAATAAATAATACTTATAAATATAAAGTAAGATAGGTAGCTTAAGGTTTTAATTAATATATTAGTATTAATTATTTAGAAACTTTTTCTATTACTTATAGACCTAAGAGTTATAGATTTATAGTAATTTTTACTATAAAAAAAAGCTAGATTTTACTCTAATATAATATAACTATAGCTTTTATTTATATAGATATAGATATAGATATTTATACTGCTATACCTGCTAGTTTTATGTATAATAAAACTACTAATAAATTAGAATTTAATTCTAATTATAATTATAAATTAAAAAATAATAAATATTATTATAAGCTTATTAAAGCTTTATATAGTTTAAAATAAAGTCCTAAACTATAATATAACTATTTAAAAGCAATATTATTAAAATTAGGATTTATTATTTCACCTTATAATAAAGCAGTATATATATTAAATAAAAATAACTATAAAGCTATAATATATTACTATATAGATGATATATTACTAATAGCTAATAATACTACTACTAGTAATTATATATATAATAATTTAAGGCGATATATTAAAATTTAACTATTAGGGGAGCCTAATATATTTTTAGGTTATAAGTTTAATATAAATAGGCAAAATAAGTCTATTTTTATATATTAAACGAAATATATAAATAAAATATTAAATAAATATAATAAAACTAATATAAACCTATTAATAACACCTATAAGAGATAATATAAAAATATATATAAATAAAAGTTATATAACTAAGGAAGAAATATTACAATTTTAATAGCAAATTAGAGCTTTGCTATATTTAGCTTTAAAAACTAGATTTAATATAGCTCTTACAGTTAATATTTTATCTAAATATACTATAAACCTATCTAAAGAGCATTTTTCTACTTTAGATTATCTATAGGGTTATTTAAATAAATATCCTAATAAAGGAATTTATTATAACTGCAATAATAATATAATTTGGGATTTAATAGGTTATTCAGACTCTAATTAGGCTAGAGACCTAGATAATAGGAAATCTATTTTAGCTTATATATTTTATTAAGGCTTATATAATATTATATTTTATAGCTCTATAAAACAAAAAACAGTAACTTTATCTACTTATAAAGCTGAATATATAGCTTTAACTAAATCTATTAAAGAAGCTATTTATCTATATAATACTTATAATTTTAATCTTAAAAATCTAGGATTTAAATTAATAAATAAACCAAAAATATTTATAGATAATATTATAGCTAAAAAACTAGTTAAAAATCCTGAATTTTATAAGAAATCTAAGTATATTGATATAAGATATTATTTTGCTAGAGACTCTTTAATAGATAAAAAGATAATGTTATTTCATATTAATACTAAATCTAATATTGCTGATATTTTAACTAAGCCTTTAAGCAAAGTTATATTTTTCGTATTATTAAGTATTATTTATAGTAATAATAATAAAGATAATAATAATAATAATAATAATAATAATAATAATAATAATAATAATAATAATAATAATAATAATAATAATAATAATAATAATAATAATAATAATAATAATAATAATAATAATAATAATAATAATAATAATAATAATAATAATAATAATAATAATAATAATAATAATAATAATAATAATAATAATAATAATAATAATAATAATAATAATAATAATAATAATAATAATAATAATAATAATAACAATAATATTATTACTGAAATAATATACTAGTTTTTCTCTTAATATTTTTACCTATAAGGTTATTTTATAAGAGTTTTTTAACTAGTTATAAATATATTATATAATATAGGAATACTTTTCTTATTTTTCCCACTGGGTTTTTAAGTTTTTATACCTATAACGTATATATATATTGAGTGAGTAAGCTATATACCCTTTAATTAACTATATATACCTTAAGGGGAGATATTAATATATAACGTCTTATTATAATAATAATAATAATATAATAATATTCTACTTACTTAAATATTCTATATAAAATAAACGAATAGACTTTTATATATATAACCTTATATAAAAGTGTTTAGTTTATTATAAGCTATAACTTTATAAATGCTTACGTAATCCTTAATATTATGTAATCCCGCTTATATAATTAAGAGCTTTATAGCTTATATTTCAGGTTATCTTTCCCCTCCTTTTTCCCTATTTTAGGATATAACCTACTAACTATATTAACTAGAATTATTACAATACATACCTTCTCTATTAATTATCTATATAAATAAATACCTATAAATGCTCAAAATTATCACATTTTATCATAACATATCTCTATCTATAACCCTATACTATATAGGCGTATATACTACGCCCCTGAATACTCTTATACCTGTGCTAACAGTAAGTATAAAGGAATAACTTAAGTAGTAGGATATACTTCTAGTATTAATACTAGTTAATCTTACTCTTTAACTTATATACTAGCTTACTATTCTTTTTATTCTATTACTAAGCTAAGTAAAGCCTAGGTTTATTATATAGCTCTAGATATATAAAAGAAGTAACTAACTCCTACTCAGTTTTTTTAATAAGCTCTAGCTTAGTATTTAGAGTAGTAACTTCCTTAGTAGCTAGTTTAAGGTTTTTTATTAACTTTAGTATCTAGTAGTAGTAAAAATCCCTCAAATTATAAAAAAAACACCTCTAAAATATAAACTTAAAATAGCTTTTCTACTACTTATAAATATAAAAGCAGATATAAGCTTTATTAGAATAATACTAAAAATAGTACCCTCCCTAATAGTAAAGTAGGATAATATTAATCTTATCTAACTAGATAACCTTCTTTTAGTTCTCTAAAATCTAGTCTTTATAGTAATAGTACTAAATAAACCTCTTAGCTTTTATTCTAGCTATTAAATTAAGCTTATAAATAAGCTTAGTTTTCTAATACCTAACTATCTAAAAAATCCTCTATATAATAATTACTAAAACCTTAATATCCTCTCTAGTTAGATTACTAGTAATATTAGTATAGTTTTTCTTATAATTATAGCAGTTTTAAAATACTTTTAAAGTAATAGCTTTAATAGTAACTATAGTTTATTTTTTAAGCTAACTAGAATAAGGTTTATTAATAATATAGTTAAGTAAAATAATAAGAACTTTATTATTTAGCTTAAAACCAGCTTCTAGTATATATATATAGATATAGTTAATTAACTAAACTAGTAAGCTAGTAATTTATAAGATCTCTTTAGTAGTCTTACTACTATAAGAGGATTATAGAGTAATAATAACTACCCTCTAAATAGAATCTAAATTAAGCAATATTATTAATATAAAAAAAAGAGGTTAAAAAAGTAGTAATATTAATAAAATGCGTTTTTATTAATATATCGAGAAGGTTTACTAGGGCCCTAGTAAGCCCCTCAAAAAAAGGAATATACTAGCAGCACTAGCCGTTTTAGGTATAGTAGGGGTGGTCGACAGCTAGCGCTAGGCGTGGCAGGGGCTGGGGGTGGCAGGGGCCTTGGTCAAAACTTTTGAAAGGCTCCTCCGTACCCTGCGCAAGTCCCTTCCCTTCCTCCTCATTTCTCCAGTCTGCTCATTTTCAACGTGTGAAAACAGCCAAATGGGTGTGAAATGGGTGCAATGCGCAATGAGACTGGCCCGCCTACCTAGAGCCAGCCAATCTGCTCTTTTCCTCTTGGTCTTGGGGTGGTTGTAATGCTGTGCCCCCTGCTCCCGTTGTCACTCCGTATCTGCTGTTGCCAATGTGTGTTTGCTTGCCTGCTTGCTTCCTTGTCTGTCTGTGTGTGTGGCGATTTACCTAAATAAAAGAAGACTCTGCCCGTGTGTGGTAAACCGGTTTTCCCATGCGTCTTCTCGATCTCGATTGCCCATCATACATCATCGAGGATCGATCGAAAAAAAAAACCAAACAACCGCACAGCACAATTCGCATCCCCACTTCCCATCAGACTTTCTCTGACATTTCGATCAAGGCTCCTTTGCCCATCTTTTGATGCATCCCATTCTCGAGATCGGCCTTTCTGACACCATCGACTTTCCCAAATCCCCATCCCCACAACAGCAGCAACCGCGTCAACCTCAACTGGCCTCCGGCCGCCCTCACCGGCGGACTGTTCGCCTGATGGCCTCCAGCCACTCCAGCCCCATTCGCCCTTCATCCCCGACTCATGAATCTTCGCCTCCGCGCAGACGCCGAAGATCCTCTCCCAAGGCGAAGCCCGTCGGGGCCCCCGGCGCTTCTGCCGGTGATCTTGCTCAGCACGACGACACTGCTGATGGCGAGAATGCCACTCAATCCCGATTGTCCTTGAGACGTTTGAAGCAGGGCGAAGGCCATCAGAGGGTATGTGTTTGTGCGCACCTTTGTCTGTTTTTTTGATTTTATTTTGCGGGTGTTTAAGCGCTGCTTGGCTGCCGTATTCCCCGTTTTAAGGTGTTGTACAGTTAGAATGGCACGCTGCCAAACAACAGGGTGTCGCACACTACTTACACCAAGTCAAAAAAACAGAGGGAAAAGCAACGATGAAGGGTGCACAAACCAATACTACTGCAGCAGTCAAGCTAACACAACATCAAACAACAGATTCGCCATGGAGCATCAGAACTGTTGCGTCTCTCAGAAAACTTCCCCGGCTACCACGGCCAATCTGGAGGGGGCGGCTTCCACTCCGCCCACGATCAAGCCCTCCCCAGCGACAGCGACCTACGCCAGATGGCACAGCTGTCCCACACCATCGCCAACGACATCTTCGACATCTTCGCCTTGAGAAACGAAGACATCAGCAGCCAGCACCGACGACAAGGCGGCGTCGGCGGCGGCGCAGACAGCCGACGGCATCACTATACAGAGAGCATCACGCCTGGACACGCGAGCGTGATGCGCAGCAAAGTAGGCGAGGCCGCCTCCGAGTTCTACTGCCACAAGTGCCACCGCGTCGATACCCCTCAGTGGCGGCTCGGCCCAGACGGACCCATGACATTGTGCAACGTGTGCGGGTTGATGTACGCCAAGAGGCAGCAGAACCTGGATGATTTGACCATGCCTGGTTCTTCCAGGATGAACAGGCACTTCCGGCAGGATGAATCGTCGTGAAAAGAGTTGTTGTGACCTGGGTTTTCTCGGCCGTAGTTTGTGTGTTTCTGCCACGGATGTCTGTCTTCGAGCGAACGCGCCTTTTCACGGGAGATGATCATTGTGTCTTTGACGCGGCGTGAGGAATTGTTTGGGGAGTCATGGGAGTAAGATTTCAAGGGATGGAGGCATCTTGAATATACCCGGCAAGACGCCCATATTTAGTTATTCGTTTTTATATCTCTACGTAATTCCAGCACGTATGATACCTCACATTGAGTTTGAAATTCCATCGTGATCGTGGACTGAGACTATGAATGGCAGCCTCGAAGCCGCTGCCCGACTTGTGCCCATGCCGAGACAAAGTTGATATTACCCAGAGAGGTGTTTGCACTTCAGGTGGCGGGACTTTGGCATCCTCCAGCATGAGTCCAAGCACCCGTTTCAAGCACTCTCTGTACACAGTCCACAGCCCATGCTCCCAACCAAACTTAGACAACAACATAGGAAAGTCTGGGACCCTGGGGCCGCCGGCTGGCTACGCGGCAGTCACTGTTGATTGGGTCGTCAAGGAGCAAAATTCCTCAGTACGGGAAACCACAGTCCTTTTCCGTTCAACGGCGTCAGACGCAAAGCTGTCAAGGGGGTGTGGCCCAAATAGCCTTCAGCCCTTCCTCGCGCACGTGGCTGGGGAGGAAGTGAGATGGGAAACCCTTTCCCCCAAAGCTCAGATGTTTCTCCAGCCTCAGCAAAGCAAACAGAGTTGTCGGATGCGCAGCGGGGGAAAACGTGCAACAATCTGCCACATTACTGTTCAGGAATCTGCGGTTGGCGCGGTGGCGAGAAAAGGGGTGTGTGTGTGCGTGTTGCGGCTTGCCGGCGGCGGGCTTGTGGCGCGGCAGACCACCGGTGGAACGAACCTCAACAGTAAATCATTCCCCTTCGGTACCACAGTATATAGAACGGTAGGGCAAAGATCATCGGCCATGTTCACGATCTCGGGTTGTTGTAGATAACCTTGATATCGTGATTGTTGTGCCATCGGGAGCACCAGAGAAAAAGTCTTCCATGAAGCGTGGGTGGAGTCCACTGTGTGAGCCCTTCGCAAAGACAGTTGATCTTCGCACGTCTGAGGGCCGCCGGGAAGAAGGTCTTGGGGATCCTTGATCATTGAGGCAGTAATAGAGGTCCATGGCTGCTGAGATTTACTATAGACTGATGCCTGACGCATCTAATCTGCGATCATCTTCTGTGGTGGAAGCATGAAGCCTCTGTTGTGTCCCCCCTCCCCCTTCCACGAGACCCAGCCCAGCAAACTCCGCAGTAGACAGACCTTATCCCTCCTCCTCACTGCCAGAATTCAATAACAGGGCCCAAATGCTACCGCCGCGCCCGAATCCGTCGCGTTGTTTGCACCCGATCCAACTTTCTCTGTTGGCCGCCCCCGAAGCTTCCGTCACGTGCGGCCCCTTGTCGTGACCACAAGTGGTAAGCGTTCCGGAGTGCAGATGACCCACAGCCGTCAACACCATACGATTCAGTTGCTTTCTCGCGAGAAGATGTTCCATCGGCTTCAAAATACCTTGTTGGACAAAGATGCTACGTCCATGATCCCTTTCTCGACCGGCTGAGAATTGGTCTAACTCCGGCTAAGTCCATCATCTCGCTCCACGGGACATCAAGAAAGACTCTGTTGGGCTGGTTCTTCAACAATGTCGACAACAATGGTACCGTTAAAAGGTAATCACGCGCCCAAAGAACTTTGCAAAGAGTTGTTCACAGCAACTTGACCTCTAACTACCTCGGACGCAATAGTCACAGCCAGAGAACTCCCTTCTCAACATAACACCGTTCCACAGCGATGACAACACCTCCAACCGACACCATGAAAGCCCTCGTCCTCTCGCCCTCCGAACGCTCCGTCTCGATCAAAGAAACACCAGTACCGTCCCCCGGGCCCCGAGAAATCCTCATCAAAATCTGCGCCGTCGCCCTGAACCACGTCGACGCGCTCTACGTCAACAACCCCATCGCTGCCCAAGACGACCGCATCATCGGTAGCGACTTCTCAGGACAGGTTGTACAAGTCGGCGAGGGCCTCGACGTGGTTGATGATGCGCGGACAAAGATTGGAGCCCGCGTAGCTGGGTTTGTCCAAGGAGGTGAGCTTTCGTAACCCCGTGGCGTTATGTACACTGTCCCAGTCCAAACCGCATCGTCTCCTTTCCTATCTACGAAGCACGCTGCAACTTTATCGCCCTTGGCCGTAGCAGCTCAAGACCTTGTACACCCCCCTCGCAATACTTCGCTCGCCCTCGTCGTCTTCTACATATAACCTGATGCGTGTCCTACAACAGCTAACAGCAGCAACAAACAGCCTGCTCCGTCAACCTCCGCCCGGGAGCCTTCGCAGAATACCTCGCCATCGAGTACGACCTAACATGGCACATCCCGACACCAATGTCCTTCGAAAGCGCGGCGACAATCAGCCTCTGCGGCCTGACGGCAGCCCAAGGCGTCTTCGCCCGCCTGCAACTCCCGTGCCCGTTCTCCAACACCAGAGGCTTCTCCGGCCTCGGCCTCGCTGACGACAGCCCCGTCAACGTCTTCATATACGGCGCGACCTCCTCCCTCGGCCTGTACGCCGCGCAACTCGTCCGCGCGTCCGAAAAGACCTCCGGTCGCAGGATACGGCTCATCGGCGCGGCCGGCGCGTCGAAGCACGCTATGCTGAAGCAGGGACCGTACGGCTACGACGTCCTGGTCGACTACCATGATGTCGACTGGGTTGAGCAAGTGCGTGGTGTGGCCCGCGGAGGTGTGCAATACGCCATTGACGCCATATCCAAAAGCCCGTCGGTTGAGCAGGTTGAACGAACGCTGGCGGAGGATGGCCGGTTCGCCGCATTTCGGAGCCCTGCCCTGGGCGGATTTGACATTTCCAAGATGAGGGTCAAGCCCTTGATCGGAGCTGTCTGGGAAGGGTTGGGGGTTGAAGTATTGTACCAAGGTAAGTTAATGTCGGGTTCTTTGGCTAACGATCGACGTGAGACATTGTCGCTAATTCTGGTTTTCTGATTCTAGGCGCTACTCTCCCCGCCAACCCCGAGGCGCGACGATTCACGGTCGAATTCTATAACTACATGGGCTCTGAAGCCTCTGCTGGGGTTGTCAGGGTGCAGCCGAACCCTGTGCGTCTGATGCCGGGTGATTTGGAGAGGATCGCCTCGGAGGGTTTTGCTCTGTTGACGGGTGCTGGGGGCGAACGGCCCGTTAGCGCCGAGAAAGTTGTGTATACCATCTGTTGAGGATCGCGTCCTTCAGATCGAATTAGCATGACTTCTCTCCTTGCAACGCATTGGGCAGCATTGCTGGGCTTGTTGAAGAATAGCGTCAGCAAGGAAGCTCAAGTGTACTAAGTCTACTTGGAGATGCAGGTGCCAAGGATTGGACGAGACCTTGTATCGCCATCTACCTACCTTAGGTAGATACACTAGCAACGCCTCCACTGGGCTTGCCTGCTCCAAGGACTTCGATGTTGATAGGTAAGGGAAGACAAAAGCTTCAGCACGGGCAATGGTAGTCGCCGTAGGCTCAAGCCCGTTTATTGCAACAGTCATGGGCCCAACCCATGGTCTACTTTCCCCGTTGAACATCAAGTTGCCCCAGTCGATAGATCTTACGCAACGTTCATCCGATTTTGCCTCAGGACTTCAGTGGTGATCGGACGCAAACCTGCAGCTTCTGATTGATTGACTTGACAGTTCCTTCAACATCATTTTGCTACATAGTATTACCAATGAAATGTGTCTGAAGCCTAGAATGGGTTGTTCACTGTAGGCATTAAAAGAAAATCTAACATAAGTAGATACCACTTGGCCTGAAGAGATCAACCACAATTGAACATTTACGTGACTTTCCTGCTACTAATCGTCAACAATGGTCGCCAACGAAATCTATTTAGGTTTTTAACGACACATCAAGCGGCTCCAGGACACAAGATGTTGAAATCCCGTTCCTCCACCAACATGCAGGTCATGAAAACGATGCTTTCCCATCTCAAACTCAGCGGTTGACACTGGATAGATAGTTGAAAAACAAAGATAGACAAAATCAGGGGCAGGTAATACGACAAATAACATCAAGTCTACGAAGCGAATGGCAACAGATCACCTTCCACGACCGCGGCTTTGAAAATTTCTTTCAAATCTACAATTGGTTTTGCAATACTCGTGTACTCGAGTACGATTCAACTGCCAAGATTTAGAACTAAATCTTGGCAGCCCATTCTCTATTACTATCAAAGCAATTATTAACAGTTTTCAGAGTGAGAGAGACGTTCTTGAGACAGGTCGGGTCATTCAGTTCAGACCCACCGAAGGTCTTAACTCTTACTTCTGTATTACTTGGGCAGAGCTGTATCGCGGGACTTGCGCCATTGAGCGAGGAAAGAATTTATGTCTGAGGTAATGCTTTGTTCTACTTTCCCGCGTTTGATTCGGATTAAGGAGCGGATGAAACTTATCGGACCAATCGTCTATCTTCCGTACAGTTCCAAGAGTGAAGGAAAAGAAAACCAATAGTCGCGATCTTGGATGTGCTTCTGGCTTCATCGCCGCCCTTCCTCTCGTGCTATCTTATCATCACTCTGCCCACGAACCGTCTTCAGATACTTGTTAAAAGCCGCCGAAGTCTTCATCACTTGATCCAAGTGCACCCATTCCAAGCGTTCTTTCCGGTGCTTGGCCAATTGTCTTGCCGTGAGTATGGCATTGCGGATTTGCCTACCGTTCATCTCCTCAGAGGCTAGCTGGTCCAAATGGTCTTCAAGCTCGGCGATGTTCGCATCCTCATCTGTAGACTTTTCAATCATGTCGAGAAAGTTCTGCCAGATGGCTTTACGTGACCTCTTGGAGAGATTGTCGTAGTGAATTGCTACCTGGATACGTGACTTGAAGGCTTCGTCGAAGTGGCCCACGCGATTTGAAGTGAGGATGAGGATACCCTCGTAGTATTCCAATATTCGTAGAAAAACTATGATCAAATGCTTAAGTACTAAGAAGGGAATCGATCGGTAATCCTAGTTTTGTACTTACCTGACACCAAGCTATTTCTTTGCAAGTCGGCAAATGTTCGTTCTTCTAAGAAAACATCGGCTTCGTCAAGAAGAAGAACTATGAAGTATTAGGGTTCTTTCGTCACTATTAGTGTCCTTGTGTTCATACCACAGTCCCAGAGCTTGCCAAGGTATAACACCGTCGCGAGATACTTCTCAACATCTTGAGCTTGAGTACCGATATCGCCACAGGTGACACGGTACAGAGGCTTCTTTGCAATTTCAGCGACACTGGGCGCGCTTCAGTAAAGCTCGGCTTTGTTGTCCAGAGAATATGTCTCACCTCTCGGCTGTCAAAGTTTTCCCTGTGCCTGGGCTTCCATGAAGAAGAACTATTAGGCCGTTGCCCTTCCCAGTTATGATATCATCCATTTTTTTCGTTGCCGTTTGGACGTCTACGAGAGCATATATCATCTCCTTTGTCTTTTGATCAAGAACGAGACGGTCGAATGCGTCCTCGTTCCATACGACCGGGTGAAATTTGTCCACATCTAGGTCCACTACGAGATCGTCAGCATTCAAATGAATCAAGACTTGGGGGCATTCTCTATATTGAGGTTCCACATACCCCATTTCTTCTCTTGGAGATTGAAACCGTACACTGTGGAGGGAAGAAGTAGGATTGTTTCCTGTGTGATCTCGTCTTCCCACTTGACCTTCAATGGCCGCGTGTGCTTCTTTGGCAATGTGATCCGAATCGGAATATCCGATTTCTTTGACGGGTGCATGAGCTGATGGGTAGCTAAATCTACCATGAATCTAGCTGCGCTCTGAGCTTGTTTAGCAAAATACTGCATTAAATCTTCTATTGAGATTAAGGGTGAACAGAAACTTACGTAGTAATGATCATGTCGATGATCCCAGCCAGTGTAGCATGTATAGTGTTGCCCCTTCATTCCCCAAAACGATTGGCCCCTTCGAGTTAACCTTTCAAGATCTTCCTTTCTTCCAAACCTGACAGGATGAACATCGAGATTCGATATGATGACCTCTTCATTGCCAACAGGACTCATAGTCGTGCTCCAATTCTTCTGTTTCAAGTCGACTTCAGCATAGACATAGGACCATCCTGTGAAGAATACGTATTCCTTCTCGATCTGAGGAGCATCATCCAATGCATAGACATTCAAGTCGTCGGAGGGTTTGAAAATGACCAAATGATTTGGTTGGAAAAGCTTCTGCAGGTGACGGGCGTTTACAACTCCCCGATCAAACATACTGACTGCTTCTTCATACTCATCTTTGTAATTGTCATTCAAAAACCCTAACAACGGCGTCAAAACCGATCCGTATGCATCGTCATCAGCAAGTTCGACCAGCTTCTCCCAGTGATGAAATAGAAATGGATAAGGAGCGTCCATGCCTATCTCATCTTCGACGATATGGTGACTGCTCTCAAGGGTGTACTGAGCGACTTGTTCAAGTGCTTTCTGGAGTAGTGGTGATAGAATTGCCAATCGTTCAGATCTCTGTGATGGTCTTTTTGTTGTGTCTTGTTGCCGATGAGACATTTCGTTACCCTGTTCCCTAGCGCACACATGTTCTTTGATGATGATGAAACATAACTCTCGATGTTTGGACAGATAGGACTCCAAGTTTTCTATCTTCTTCTTGGCTTCGATCCTCGTCGATAGGGATGATGCGGACTTCCTGATGGCTACTGGCTCGTCTTCGAAGAGGGATCTGTTATGATTGTGGCCTGTATTGGTACAATAAATTCTGTGAATAGTTTGAAAACATGGGGCGGCGGGCATGATTGGGACGTTGTCTTCGTCAGAATCACTCCCCGTGAGACTGCTTTCGGAGTCAGCGTCTTTGTACTTGACTTCAGCTTCCAACATCTGTATTGTGTCGAGAAGATAGGATATGAAGTTCGAAACGTCTTTAGACTGATCCAGGACATCAAGATTGAGGTGTTGCTCTGCAAGAGTACTTAGCGATTCTGCAAGAGAATCTACTTCGAGTGGTGCCCGGTGATTGACGTCTGAGCAACTCCCTGCATCATCCCCGTCTCCTAAAACATCGCTGACAGCATCTCCAGCAAGTGGAAGTGAATTCTCTGTGCTAGAATTTCGAATGGTGCCCTGACTTCCCTGCAACTTTGTTCGCCATTTGGAGCTTCTTGATGATTTCACAGTTGAGTAGGTGCCGCGTGGCCTGCTCTTGCCGTAAGGCGACCCGATCCAACCTGGTGGCTTGCGTGAGTTTGGAAACCTTGGTACTACTGGGGGTGGCGGTGGAGGTGGAGGACCCGAAGGCATTCCCCCACGCCGGGAAAATCCCGGAGGAAGTGCCTGGGGTCTTGGAGGAACCCTAGGTGTAGGCCGACGAGGTGCGACTGGCGGCCCAGGTCTCCTTGGCACCAATCCCGGGGGTGCTGCGCCTGGCCCAGAAGGAATCCCTTGAGGCGGTCTGGGCGGGCTTATGGAGGAATTCAATGGAATTAGGTCTTGTCTTTGGGGTTCCGACTGATTGAGCTGTTGCGAATTGTTCAATCGCAGAGCTTCTTGCTTCGTTAGCAGGGAGACAATAACAACTTCCACAGATTGTTCATCATCAGGCTTACTCGAAGAATCATATTTGGAACTCAGACTTGAAAGTAAGCCTTCTTGCTCATTCGTTATGTTGACGTCGCGCGAAATGGTCTCGTTCATGAAGAGTTTGCTGCTGCTTTCTCCTTCCGAGGCCACGTAGTCGATGTCTGAGTCGGAGCTCGTAAGCTCCTCAGGATATCGTGTACTCATGCTGAAAATCGTTGATCATGTCGTGCCCCAAACGTTCCGGGCAGCCGACATCGACTGAGACACACCTTTTGAGAATAGGCCGAAGCTCGTCTTGTCCGCGTGTGCGGGGCTTTCTTCTTTGTAGAGGAGTTAAATAGAAGACAACGAAAGGGTATCGGGCGTAAAACGATAGCTTTAGGTCACAGACCTTGATCCTCAGATTAGGCAGACAGACCAAACCCCGCAAGACAGCTTGCTCATGCTGACATGATGGACACAGATGTCTGGGTCACGCAAATCGCTATCAGTCGATCTTATGCACGTGACAGATACATGAGGCCACTTGCATGTTAACTTGTGAATGATTGGGCGGAGGGCTTCCACGTCACATTTGACATGGCTTGGCACAGCAAGGCTCGCATTTAATGTTTCTTATGGTGCCCAGTTGTTTTTGCATCCTGCGCCCCGTTTCCTGACATGTCTAGACTGCGATTCGCACCCATTCCGTTCGTGAAAGATATTTCTCTACCTGCCCCAATTCAGATGTTTTGATATTTACTGGGGCCTCTTAGGCCATACTGGATCTAAATTTCGCCGTAATTTGTCGGTGCTTTCCTCGGTCTGCCGCCCGAAACCTGGGTTGTTTCATCATCATCTCCACACGCCGTCCTCTATCAGTGTATATGTAGTTCTCGCTGAAAACCTCCTCAGCGTCCAGCTTCGTGAACGAGTTGAATCTCCACGAAGCAACTACAACCTTGAGACCCCCGGTTACCTTTCGTGACACTATACCCATCATCTCCTCAATAAATTCATCCGTACCGAAGGACTGATCCTCCGACTCTTCATGTTCCGATGCCATCTCAATGAGGCTGATATCAACCACAACAAATAAGCGCGAAGAGCTTACAACACATCGATCAAAGATATTAAACCACTGTTTGATCGTCGTAACACTGTTGAAATGATGGGCTGTGAGGGGGTTAATCCCGTCAACCACAAGGTCTGGGTTGACTGTCAATATTTGGGATATGAGCGATTTGAGCACTCCAGACATCGACACTGGCGCTGTTCCCTCACTGGAATCAAATATGGATGATGGAAGAGCCCATATGACTGGGTAGTCGTGATCAGTGACGATATCGATAAAGTCTGTGGCAAAATCTAGCGCACTCGTAGAGACACCTCTGCCCTGTGCAAGTAACAAAGAGGAACTCGAGTCGGAGACCCAGAGCTTGAGCTTGGATAGCTCCGGTAAAGGCAACTGGGCGAAGGACTTTTGCCTGCGACGGTTTCGCATAGAACGACACCAGTCCAGGCTATCCGCCGCTACTGGGGTCTCCGCAATTAAAACAGCCGACCTTATGGCGTCTATTTGCGTGTTTTGAAACATTCTTTTGTGCTGCGTTTGAAAGGATAGGAGTGATTGACTTTGCACTAGGCTAGAATTAGCAGTTGTCGAAGCCTAACGTCCATTTATCAATTCTGTAGCAACTCACAAGCCACCATTTCAGTCAGTTGTACCACTGACTGGCTGAGCCCATTGATCTTAACATGGAGGTCTCTGATCTCGGCTTTAGAAAGCGCACTAGCAAGCTCGTCTACACGTATTGACCTCTCCCTAATTTCTTCGATGATCGGTTTGAAGGTCAAGCTGAAGGGTTTAACAATGGAAGCGATAGAATGCGATAACTTTCCCTTCTTGTAGAACCTGATAGCCATGATTGAAAACTCTAGTATTTTTGCATAGAGCTGGGCCACTGTCTCCTGCATTCGAGGCGTAGAATAGAGTAGCGAGTGGAGCTCGGTTCGGGGCAGCACATCTGCGATTCGAGAAACGGCTTTTGAAACTTCTACAAGCAGCTCCTCGTAGTTGAGAACCGCCTCAGTAAGTCAGCTAGATGCCGGTAGAGGTAGCAAGACCAGGGCCACTCACAATAAATAGAAACTTAAAGGCACCCCATGCCAGAGACACGTATTCGGGATGATGTTGCGAGAACGTGTCGAACACCGCTGCCACACGATGAGCTTGGTTCCCGGAAACACGACATTAAGTAGCGATGGCCTACCTCCATAGTACATTACTCGAGACGAGCATTTTGCCAGCCAGTCTCGAACCTTAGAACCCTTCGCTTTCTTTTGGTACTCTTCCAAAGCTTTGTCAAGAGCCAACCTGACATCTTGAATTGAGTTGTGTTCTCCTAGCCGTATTAGTTGACGCTCGGCTGCTGTGAGCTCCTTGCGTAGAATTTCGACCGCTCTATCGTACGCGTCCTTCGCTGGATCGAATGACCTGGAATCAAGATTACTAGTCTTTGGGAGGCATGTATGCACGGTTGAGGGGCACGAACGGCTGTTGGACACTGTTGATATACCAGTGAGAGTAGGGGTTGTTGTTCCCACCCCATGTCAGAGCCGTAGATGGATTAGAAGAATGGTTGGGACCTAAGAAAGGCACGACCGTAGTGTCTCCTGAGCCACTGAGAAAATGCGCTCGCGGATCCAGAAGTAGGGTGTGGTCGGCTGGTTCAGATGTACCCATATGCTGGTACTGATTCATTGTTCGCTAGGTATCTAGGCTTGAAGGACATCGACGAAGGCCGAGCTCCAAATGACGGTGCCATTTGCAAAATTCGAGAACTCGCGATGCAGCCTGATCCGGCACCCCGCCCGGCAAACGGTCGCCTCTACAGCTGCATCTCCGGTCAGACGTTAACCCGACCTGCATGAAGATCACTTGGGAGTCCGGTTCCGCCTATTAGATTGGCACGATTGGTTTGGCGTGCATGTCTGACAGCATTGCTATGGGTGCACCTTACTGGCTCTCCGTCTTGTGTCACATTTTGAGAGTCCTGTTGCATTTCTCAAAGAGATTTCCTATCGAAAAACTGTATATTTTATCAATATTTGAATCTTGTTGTTGCTTTGTATTCACCCGTACTTTGGTCTGTTCAAAGCAATAGGTAGGCATTATCCTTATGATGATTACAATCGCACCCGTCGTCCCCTCAACGCCGATACCCGCCCTGATAACAAAATTCTTCTCAAAATCACCCAACTGACCGGCTACCGACTTATGTGTTGCTGTTCCTACTCTTCATTACTCTCTACGATTTTTCGTTTTTCTGTTTAAACTGCTCTTTGTTCAAACTTTCTAAACACCACGATTGTTTCTAGCTTGTATACACTTGAACGGAAAAAGCCACCAAGGGTGCTCTGTGAAAAGTGTCCACAAACCACAGGCTATAATAATTGAAGTTACAAGCAGAGCAAACATTATTTGGCCGTTTGTAAAACTTATAACAAGCCGAGAAATCCCGTTTGATGAACAGCGGTCGCCCAGCCGTAAGCAAGACACCCCCCGACATCTCGTCTATCCAAGCAAGCCACCCAGTTTCACAACCGCTGTTGGGTGCTGACAATTTTGAAGCGCCACCCGGCTTAGGGCGGTAGACTGATTGGGCTACAAAAAAAAAAAAAAAAAAGTCGTGTCCTGGCCACCGTCCAATCTCCATCGGCTTTGGTTGAAGACGAGTTCCCGGGCTGTTTCTGCTTCATGGCAACTCTTCTGTTCTTATCACCATCTGGAGTATTGTTACAATGTGCTTCAAGCACTTATTCCGCCCTGGCTACTAAGTTCACGTGTCTCGCGTCTCATCTTTTCTCTACTAATTTTCAGGTCATGCGCATCGGGTGGTGTGTCATTACTTACAACAACCGCCATCCCCTAAATGAGTGCAATCACATCCATCAGTGCCTCAATAGTGAAATCCGGTCTCAGCTCCTCACAATCGACTCGCTCACCATACCCATACCGCGCCCAGCACGCCTTCGCACCGATATTACGAGCAAACTGGATATCAGCAACCGTATCCCCTACCACAAGCACCTCAGACGCATCCACCACCTCCTCAACCAACCCAGCCCCGCGCATCTTCGGCACCAGCACGTCCGTAAAACTCCCCACGTCAGGCTTCCTCGTCGCGCCAGGCGTCTTATCACCCACAATCACGTCCTCGCGCACATACTCAGCAAGGCCATTAGTCCTTAGCGCCGCATGGACAGCCTGCACGCCCTTGTTGCTGATGATCGCGACGGGGATCTTACGCTGTCGCAGGTGCGCCAAGACCTGGTCCGCGCCGGGGAAGGCCCGGATGAGCGATTGGCTGTGTTCCAGGGCGTACAGCCGGCGGTACTCGGCGATCCAGCGGTCTTGGTCGAGGGCGGCGGGTGAGGGATGCAGCGCGCGGAACGTGTCTGCGAGGCCGGCGCCGGTGGAGATCAGTATGTGCACATCGGCGGGGGCAGGCGGCGGGGTGGATGGGAGTAAGGAGGCGAAGGTGAGCTTGATTGTTTCCTCGATGGAGGCGTGCGTGTCGAAGAGCGTGCCGTCGAAATCGAATATTACGAGGCTGGTGGTCATGGTGGTGGGTGGTGGGTGGTGGGAGGTGATGATTTGGTTGAAGTTCTGGAAACCATTGAGATTTTGGCCACGGTTACACGAGAGAGGCACGTCTGTCTCCACTGCTTACGCCACCCGCAACCCCAACGCCCAAAGTCAATACTGCTGCAGATTAGCCACAATGGTAGCGACGAATCCTTATAATAAAGACATCATGAGGACCTTTGTCAAGCATCTGGGAGAAAGTAATTATGATGGGTCAAATACTCCGCTCCGCTGTACACGTACCTTCTCTGAGGTGTGCTTGTCGAATTACCTCCGTCCTGTACAGAGAGAGAGCGGGACAACCTCCGTATTCAACAAACCAACGTAGGAGCTATCAAACTTGAGCCAAACAGCCTCGAGCATGGACAGGATCCAGCCAAGTGGACCGCAGCTTCCAGAGGATGTTCCCCCCGGCTCGTTATCATTGGCTCGCTCGCATTCGAGTCGTGTAGTCCGAGCACACGGCCAGCCGCATTACTTGAATCTTTCCTCAAGGGACGTGGGAAATTATCGTAATTGAAACAACTTTCGGTGGGATTCAACTTGGAGGTATTGGGACCACGCGCCGTGATGTTTGGGAGTCGTCGAAGCACGGAGGAAAACACAGGGCCACTCCGAGACGCACGGGGCAGAACCCACGCCGGCCCGGACCCGACTCCCGACCCACAATGTGAAAGGCCCGGAAAGAAGAAAGAAGTGCCCAGCTCCGGGCTGGCTCAGATCCAATTCTCGGAACCTACCTGGTATCATGCCGCCAAAAAACCCTCCCTCTACCAAAGTCCCTGAACCTACCGCAAGGCAGGCCAGGCACCCACACTGGTGCATTCCACAAACAGCCACAACTCAAACGGCTCTCTCACGAAAACACCATCCCCAATCAAGCACTTCTTAATGAGACAAACCCAATTGGCCAGGTCCCCTTTCTGTAGGATTGTGGGCCCGAAAGCCCTCCAAGCAGAGATACCGCGCTATGCTTGACCCCTTTGACATTTTGGGACAAGGGGCAGACGGCGCGTAAGTCTAAACCCAAGCCAAAAATTCCAGCCGTCAAAAAAGAAGTATTCGGCGCTAAATTCTGACGTACGACGCCCGCAGATATGGGTTTAATTTTCTTTTTTGGATGAGACATCCGAGTCTCTGGGCGGGAAGACTGAAGAGGGGGGGGGGGGGGGGGGGGGGGGGGGATCTGCTGTTCGTCTGGTATGTCATGCAGCCGTCCGCAAACCCCCTTCTTCTATGAGATAGCATTCACAATCTTGGGTTTCCCAAGAGGTTCAGTCATCCCATCTCTGAAATTCGTCCCATTTCACGAACGTATACGAGTCGAACACACCGAGTCGAACACACCGAGACGGGTTTGAAAATGGCCAGCGCAGCCCCCGCCGCGATTGGAGAGCTTGCGGGGAACGGGACGGCCAAGGCGGGCAGCTTCCTCGCTTTCCTCGCGGAGGACGTGAAGAGATCGCCGGTGCTGTACTCGACGTTCGCCGCGATCCTGGCGCTTCTAGTGCTGGTGAACAGGTTGTCGTCGCCTGCGGTGGAGGAACGGGAGCCGCCGCTGATGAAGCCCACGATCCCCGTGATTGGGCACTTGATTGGGATGGTTAAGCACGAGAGTCATTATTTCAAGTTTCTCGAGTAAGTTTCTATGGCGAACGGGGGGTGCGCTGGACGCGGTTGAGAAACCTGGAGCTGATGCTGTGTGTGTGATGTAGACCTAAGGGCTTCCGGATCGCGACGCTGCCTATCCTGGGCGGAAAGGTGTACGGCGTGTGGTGTCCTATGCTGGGGCAGGCTGTGCATCGCAACAAGGACCTTTCATTCGAGCCGTTTGCTCTTGAGTTTGCGCAGCGGGAGCTGGGGTTTGATAACAATACTCTCAAGATTTTGCGGGATTCAACGCTGATGCCTGAGTTCTTTGACGGGATCCACGCGGGGATGACGCCGACGAACGTGCGACGCATGAATGCGAATGCGTTGAGATACGTGGCCAAGGTGCTGGAAGAGATTCCGGCTGGAAAGACGTTTGAGACAACCAACTTTTTCTTGTGGGTAAGGAATTTGATGACGCTGGCGACGGCCGAGGCGCTGTATGGGCCAGCCAACCTGCTCGCGAAGGATGCTAGTTTGATGGAAGAGGTTTGGTACGTTCGCCTGCAGACGTGTCTCACTTGTCTCAACTGACAGCGCGTAGGGCTTTTGATGCCGGCTTGGGCCTGCTCATGCTGGGCGTCTTCCCATCCATCATTGCGAAGAGATGTTACCAGGCCCGCGCCAAACTCCAGGCGGTGCTGGGCGATTACTACGGAGCTAGAGAGGACGACCATGAGGAAGCGGCGCAAATCGTGAAGAACCGAGCAAATGTTCTGCGAAAACACGGCATCCCGGATAGGGAAGTCGGCACGTTCGAAATTGCTCTCCTCCACGTGGGCACGTCCAACACGATCCCGACTCTGTTTTGGTTTGTTGCTCATGTCTTCACCAACGCCGAGCTGGTAGCCAAGCTCCGAACAGAAGTGGCAGCGATTGCCACGCACGGATCCAACGGCGAGGTGACTATCGATATCGGTGCGATTGATGAAAAGTGCCCGTTGCTTGTGAGCTGCTACCGCGAGTCCATCCGGTTGTCGAACAAGGGCATGGGGCATCGTCGTGTCATGAAGGACACAACCATCTCCGACGGCAGGGGTAACACGTACCTCTTGAAGGAAGGCTGCAACATTCAGCTGTCCCACGAGGTCTCGCATAGCCTGGAGAGGGTCTGGGGAACAGACTACGACAAATTCGTAGCGGACAGGTTCGTAGAGAAGAAGGCTGCGGAGGGAGACATGATGATGGAGAAGGTCAAGAAGGCTGCGTTCATCCCCTTTGGTGGTGGGAGGCACCTGTGCCCCGGACGCAACTTTGCGTTCGCCGAAAACCTTGGGTTCGTGGCTTCGTTGGTGTTGGGCTTCGACGTGATGACGCTGGACGAGAACAAGAAGGCGACGACTGTGGCCCCGAAGATGGACCGTTGTCCGATGACGGCTGCGGCAGCCCGGCCGATTAACAACGGCGAGGGTTTCGGTGCCCGTGTCGCAAGACGGGAAGGGTGGGAGAGTGTCAAATGGCAATACACCAGCTGAGTGGTGCCGGGTCCTAGGTTGACGAGCCGTAGAAATCATTTTGCCAGTTGATTCTGATCTCCTCGGAGATGAGCTCCTCTTGGCACCCAAGCATGATGATGCAGCTGTACGACTGACGTTGGTGATTATGACAGGCGGCTCTCAATGGCTCCAGTCGTAGAGGGGCTAGTCGCGTGTCGCAGGCCTCTGATCGGCGCTCGTTGACGTCCGAAATTCGGAATGTGGCAGAGCGACCGACATGGCGACGTGTTGCTGCAGCTGGGGTCTGACGGAGATTGGGCGGTGGTGAGCGATGATGCTGAAAGTGCCGGGAATCAAGCTTGAAGCCCACAGAACGAGACTGGGGTGGAGCTGTCAAGGCCAAGACCAAGACGTGGGACCTGCAGCTGCATCGAGCTCATCGGAGCTGGATGCTGGAGCTGGAGCTCCTCTGGGATGGCTCAGCCACAGCCACACGTGACAGCCACCGACATTGACGTCATGGCGGCGTCGTGCAGCAGCAAGCAATGAAAGCTGGAAGCAGGAGCGATGGGAGACTTGTTTCGCGCTTGGGTTGCTGCTGCTGCATTTCTTGTCCTCCTCTTGGAAACGAAAATGTCACTGTGATTAAATAGACAAAAACTCAAAAAAAACGAACACTTCAGCCCTCCCAACCCACCATTCCAGACCAACACACATCGAAATGAGCTACGCGTTCCGTCGCGTATGCCTTCAATTGCCTGCGAGCATCGGTACCAAGCATGGCTCGCTGTGTCAAGCTTTACGCCCAGCCGGAGTCGGCATCGGCAGAAGCGTCCCAGCTTTCGGACGCGCGGCCAGTCACTCTGCAAACCGCCGGGATGAGGTCGAGAATGCCAAGGCCAAGAAAACCAACAGGGAGGACATGCACAAGGAGGAGCAGAAGGAGAAGGACGAACGCGCCGAGCTGTTTGCCCTGAGGAAGCAGGAGGAGAGGCCATGGCACCGTGCTGGCAACGAGATCGAGCAGCGGGAGTCGTCCAAAGATCCGACAAACGGCGATAAGACCCGCGGTACGCCCTGACTCCCCAACCCAAGTGAATCGCTTGGACTCTGCTGTGCCTTGCATGCTGACTCTGCTTTAGGACGCCTGCTCACAACCCCCACCCGTTTATTGAAGCTCATCCTGCCGCTTCCATTTTATGCCGAGCAAAAGAGGATCACACAAGCCCCCAGGAAGGATGGCGCGAAAGATGAAGAACAGGAGGAGATTGCTCCCCTTGCACTCCTCGTCCACCCTCAGCAGCCATTGTCCTACCTCGAGAGGCTGCTCCAGGCCGAGATCCCACCAATTGACGACGGGCGTCGGGAGCGAATTCCCAGGATATACTTCCGAGCCGAGGCAGACCACAAGGGAAATGACCAGCACAAGGCTGCGACGAAGAAGCAAGAAGGCAACGTTGCCTCGTACTCCGGGCTAGGACGTGAGGGCCCGAAGAAGAAGCAGGATGATACCAACTGGGTTCGTTGGAGCAGCAGCACCGAGGTTGGAGACTTTATTCGAGACGCTGCGCGCGGACGGGAGTTCTCCATTGGAATCGAGGGCTACGACCAGGAGCTTCGCGTGGCGGTGCCCAGCTTCAACGACCGAACATACTACATGCGAATTCGCTTGCGCAAGTTGTCGCACAAGGTCGAGCATTTCGCGAAGCTGAAGCAAGAGTGCGACACCCTCGCCCACCGGGGCGCCCATCGCATTGCCCAAGGCGGATTCGGAGTGCTGCTAGGCTGGTGGGGAGTGGTCTACTATGTGACCTTCCATACCGACTTTGGCTGGGATCTGGTCGAACCGGTGACGTATCTAGTGGGCTTGACCACCATCATGGGGGGTTACCTCTGGTTTCTGTACATCAGCCGAGAGCTCAGCTACAAGGCGGCGCTCAACGTGACGGTGTCGAAACGCCAGCAGGCGCTCTACCAGGCGCGCGGGTTCGACCCGCAGACATGGGAGCAGCTCGTGCACGAGGCCAACTCGCTGCGACGCGAGATCAAGATGGTGGCGACCGAGTACGACGTTGACTGGGACGAGACGAAGGACCTCGGCGGCGAGGAGGTGCAAGAGGTGCTCGACAAGGAGCGCAAGGACCGGCGGCGGAAGAACGACGAGGACGACATGGAGGAAGACGAGGACGATCGTGCACGTGAGCGCAAAGACCAGAAGAAGCAAGACAAGGAATCGACAGAGGGAGACGACAGCAAGAAGGCGTCGTAGAGCCTTTGCCTCTTTCCAGTGCGATACCCCTACACAGTGTATATGTTATTTCCCGTTGCATCTTGAGCATGATAGACAGCGATAGTAATAAGCGTCCGATTGTTCCATCACGAGGGTTGCGGGATGGTTGCGTGTTTGGTGTACTGAGGAGGTATGGTGGTGAGTGCTGAAAGTCAGGCTGAGAAGGATGAGGTGCTGAATTGAAATTTCAGCTCCCCGGGGCCCCCAATGCAACCAACCTCTTCACTTGGTATCCCCGTCACCTTGGCAAACAGCCCACTTCCTGCGGTGTGTGCCGGTGAAGACGGGACGGGACGGCTTCACCGAGCTGTGCTGGCATCAGCCTGCACAGCATTCAGCAGGCTGCACACCCAAGGCGCTAACACGTGCGCGCGCTGCAAGAAAGTTCAGGCCTGTACCATGCCCTTATCGGTTGGTGGCACCCCGCCGCGGCCGCCAGCGGGAGAGCTTCACCCCACATGATTGACGCATCATCATGCCACCACCCAACCAACAGGCCCCTGTTTGTCAGAATCTCCCTACCCTCGATATGCGACGGCGATGAATGGCCATCTCCGACCGAAGGAGGGGTTCTAGAAGGCCTCCCCGGATCTGACGATAGCCGCATGTGCCTGGGGACATCTCACGACGTCTGTTGTTCGCGTTGTCGCGTCTGGAAGTACTTATTGTCGCTAAAGGAGCTGCTCTTGTCAACCCCGCCATCTCCCTTCTCGGCAGTGTCTCTCCTCTCCCAGCGTTTCTCCCTTTGCTCCGAGCACATTGACAATTCCCGACGACGGCATCTTGGAGACGGCGGCATCGAGAAATACCTCAGCGTGCACCTCCCTCTCGCTCGTGCCACCACACCGACTCACCGCACCCACGACGACCTGACCCCTCCTTGGCCCCTCTCCCGCCCTCCACCAGCTTCCCAAGGCGACTGCCCTAAGGGTCGTAGCTCCGCTCCACCGCCCAGAGCACGCCAGCACGCCAGCCCACCACCACCATGCCTCCTCAAATCATCCACCTGCCCGACGGCCAAAAGTTCACAGTCACTCCCGTCTTCGCCGGCCTCTTCTTCAAGTCCCACGACCTCAACACCCACAACAACCCTTTCCCCATCGGCTGGACCATCGTCCTAAACACCGAGGACAACGACCCCGAGCCCTTCGGAGATGCCGCCCTCAATGGCGACCAGAGCGACGATGAGCCCGCCCGCGTTGCCCGCCGGCACATCCACAGCTTCAAGCAGCCGACGCTGCAGAACGACAACCTCTTCATCTCGTCCATCTCCCAGCCCTCGAGCACCGAGTTCAAGCCCGCCGCGAGCCCCACCCGCCAGATTGCCATGATGCTTTGGGTGACCCTGTACTGGTACTTCCACCAGCCCCGACCCTCTCCCTACCTCGTCACCGAGGCCTCGCGGCTCACCCCAGAGGCAGCCCGGCCCAAGGGGGAGTGGCGCATCAACATCAAGCGTGACGGCGTCTTGCGCGGGAGGAACCTGATACCCAAGTTGGAACGCATGGGCTTGATCGCCTCGCTGGACTCAGCCGTCGGGACGAGGTTGGAGGACAACGGGGAGGAGTGGTCGCAGATGTTTGTCTCGCGAAAGATGTTCTGGCAGATACCCGGTCGCTTGTTCCTGTTCACGCTGCAGAAGACGGGGGGTGGAGGGCCCTCAGACTCGCCGACAGGCAGCAGACCGACATCGCCTGTCCGCGCCGACTCGACACATTCCCGCCACCACACGCCCATCCACACTCCGCACCAGTCGACCGGCAGCCGCTTCGACGTCGACCTCCCCGGGGGACCGCCGCCCATGTCTGCGGTCATTACGCCCAGCTTCCCCATCGGCCCGTTCTACTCGAGCTCGCACCTGCCGACCTACTACCCCCCAGCGCCACTAATGTATACAGTCACGGACGGCGTGCGGCATCCCATCCGCCCGAAGCCAGGCCGCATGGGCGAAGTGTTCTACTCCCGCTACATCCCGAGCGCCGGCCAGTACCTATCCTTCCGCGTCGCCTCCCTCGCCCCGAACGCCGTGCCCTACCTCGGACCAGTGGGCCCAAAGCCGGCGGAGAACCTGCATCTGATGAGCCTTTCCGATACAGCGCTCCTTCAAAAGTGGCTCGCGAACCCACGAGTGCAAGAGTTCTGGGGCGACTACACGCCAAACTTCCTCGAAAACGCCCTCAGCTCGAAGCACTCGTTCCCCGTCATTGGCATGTGGGACGGCATCCCGTTTGGCTACTTTGAGATATACTGGGTCAAGGAGGATATCCTGGGCCAGAAGCTGGGCAACGATGCCGACAACTGGGACCGCGGCATCCACCTCTTCATCGGCGAGGAGTGGGCCCGCGGCCGGGTGCCGGCGTGGCTGTCCAGCTTGGTTCACTGGTGTCTCACGGACGACTACCGTACGATGAATGTTTGCTTGGAGCCGCGGATAGATAACACAAGGTGAGACGCACCTTTGGTGCTGGATGCGTGGCGTTGATGCTAACGGACAACAGGTTTCTCCAACTACTCCAGAGTGCGGGCTTTGCCAAGGAGCGCGAAATTGCCTTCCCCCACAAGCAGTCGTACTTTATGCGGATGAACAGAGACGCATGGGACGGACCGGCGTTGTGATGTTTTCGTTACGGTGCTATTGATATTCAACAAAAGGTGGTAGCTATATGACATTTTGCAGCGGCAGTTGGTTTGCGACATGAGATACAGCGAGCGTAGAGATGTTTATTTACCTTCATATATACATTCGCCGGACACGAAATACCTGGTTCCCCAAAAATCAGCTACCTTGAAAAGTGCTTGTCGTGATCCCCATGCGCTTTCACCCGTGGCATCGCAATTATCAAATGCGATGCTATCGCAAAACCGACTCGGGACGAGCTTCGACGATCAACGGCCATTAGCCACGACGTCACGGTGCAGTCACACCCGCTGGGTCGCGTGGGCCTGACAGGGACTCCCAGCGCAAAAGGGTGGGGCCAGTGACAATTCACCCAGCTAGGGGGGTCCCCCAGCCTGCCGAAACGGCAACCTCCGACCGCTGACTGGGCCCTTCGCTGAGACACAGCCGTTATCTTGTGACCGACAGCCGCACCGCCCAAACTCTCCAAGCTCGCGATAAGACTTCCACCACCCCAACAGCAAGAAACTCCCGAACAACACCCTCTCAATGACCTCGCCGCGCCAGACATGACAGGCCGCTCTCCCTCGTCCTCCGGCTTCCTCCCCATGCCCGGCTCGCCGTCCTCGTCGTGGGCGCTCTACCGCGCCCGCCTGTCCGCCATGTTCCGCCACGCCGACACGCAGGTCGTCGTGGCCTTTTGGCTCCTCGGTGCGTTCGCCTCGCCCTTGCATTCGTCACCTCTTCCCTCCCGCGCTCATGCTAACGTCACGGGAAACAAAACAGGCCTGATCAACAACGTCCTCTACGTAATCATCCTCTCCGCCGCGCAGGACCTCGTCGGCTCCGCCGTGCCCAAGGGCGTTGTCCTCCTCGCCGACGTGCTCCCCTCCTTCTTCACGAAACTCGTCGCGCCCTACTTCATCCACCGCGTCCCCTACGCCGCGCGCGTGTGCGTCCTCATCGCCCTCTCCGTCAGCGGCATGCTCCTCGTCGCGCTCACCCCGCCCGAGAAGTCCGTCGCCGTGAAGATGGTCGGCGTCGGCATCGCCAGCCTCTCCTCCGGCGGCGGCGAGCTTAGCTTCTTGGGGCTGACGCACTACTACGGCCCCATGAGCCTCGCGGGCTGGGGGAGCGGGACCGGTGCCGCGGGGTTGGTTGGCGCGGGGCTGTATGTTGCGCTCACGGACTGGTGGGGCTTTTCCGTCAGGAATAGTTTGCTCTTCTCGGCCAGCCTGCCGTCTGTGATGTTTGTGAGCTTCTTTCTGGTGCTGCCCAAGGGCCCGTTGAGGGCGGGGAGGAAGGAGGAGGAGGAGTACACCGCCGTACCGGAGGCGGATGACCTCGAGGAGGAGGACGTGGAGGAGATGCCGCGGGATGCGGCGTCGTCGGCGCTGCTGGCGCCCGGGCCGGGGGTGACGAGCACGGCGTACTCGGCCAACAAGCACCATGACGCGACGACGCATTCCTTCGACGCGAACCTGGCGAGGGCCAAGAGGCTGTTCTTCCCGTACATGCTGCCGCTGCTGCTGGTCTACGTCGCCGAGTACACGATCAACCAGGGCGTGGCCCCGACGCTGCTATTCCCGCTGGAGTCGTCGCCTTTCAAGGAGTTCCGCGAGTTCTACCCGATGTATGGGTTTCTGTACCAGCTGGGCGTCTTCATCTCGCGCTCCTCGACGCCGTTCTTTCGGATCCACCGACTGTACCTGCCCTCGTTCCTGCAGGTGGGCAATCTGGGGTTGTTGACGGCGCAGGCCATGTTTGACTTTCTGCCTGGGGTGTGGGTTGTGTTTATCATTGTGTTCTGGGAGGGTTTGCTGGGCGGCGCGGTGTATGTGAATACGTTTGCGGAGATTATGGAGAAGGTGCCGGCGGAGGACCGCGAGTTTAGCCTGGCGGCGACGAGTGTGAGTGATAGCGGGGGCATCTGCATTGCTGGGTTCTTGGGGATTTTGATGGAGGTGAGGTTGTGTGAGTGGCAGGTTAGTAGGGGGCGGGATTGGTGTCGGAAGATTAAGGTGGGTTAGAGATGTGAGCTAGTCCATGGTCACTATTATTAAATGTTTAGATATTCCTCGTGTTTGGGTGGAGTGAAGCTATGTGTGCATTGATGGATGGGGTCCAGACTGAGTGAGGTGTCCTATTTCCTCGAGAATTCTCTAGGGCGGCCTATGCGAGCGAATGTCCACCGTCTTCTAGGTGTTGGTCACGACAGTGGTATTGGTTTGAGACCGCCTGTGTTTCTGTGTCTACATAAATACAGTTCGGGTGTACTTGATTACATCCTTGTCGGCAAAATGCCCAGGCTCATTTCGTTCATGGCATTGTGAGTCGTGGTGGTGGTGGTGGTGGTGGTCCAAGAGGAATAGACGGGTGACTCGAAGTGGTGCGCGAATCGGGGCTTGGGAGACTTTGTTCTTGGTCTTGAGATGCAACCAGATCAAACAATCTGGTACGATGTGACGAGATGTGCAACAATGAGATGGTCCAGGCGGAAAGATTGACGAGACTCAGCGGAGCATCGGACGACGTGTGTGTTTGTGTCTGGCGGCAAGTGAACCAAGAAATCGGGCATTTCATTACCGGCGGCTGTGCGAAGTAGGCGGCCCAGTCACAGCAACATGTTGCTGCTGCGTGTGGTGAGGTGTGTCGCGCATGAATGTCTCAATGGACCCCCACGGCTCATTCATCGCAGTGCCACGGGGGGGTTAGGTTGCAAGCCAAGGGGGCCAAGGCAAGGGCGCTCCCGAGAGGTTACTAGGTAATCGAAATGAGGCTGTTCCGACGTCAGAATGTGCCCGTGTTTTGCCTCTGGCCTGCGCTTTTTCCTCGCTGGCGCCCGTTGTTCCCGGCGGTGCACCGCAGTAGTTTTAGGGGCCCGCTTTTAATCGTTTCTGGCCTGATGGGGAAACAGCTCACTGACATGCCATCGATGGGCCGCTCCTGTCCCCTATTCGTTTGGCTTCATATCAGTCAATGGGTGCTTTGTTTTTCCTTGGAAACGAGAAGTTGCGGTTTTCGTCCAATCATGGCCAGATTTTCAGGGAGGCACCCAGGAACTCAGTCAAAGATGGGCTCAAGATCGAGCCAGGCATTGACCGCTTGGCGACTTGTGTCATGCTCTTAGGGGACGGGACGGTTTAGTGAGGTGTTAGCAGCCAGTCAACGGCGAGAAATGGCAGGAGAAGGCGGCAAGGAACCGGACCCGAGAAATTTTCATTGCCTCATTTTTTGATGGTTTTTTTCTTGGTACTATCAAATAGGAGTCATGCAATACCTCAAGTAGCCTTAGGATAGTCTTATTTTTTAACCCATTGATAAAAACCATCAAAAGGGTCCCGTTCCGGTTCATCTTCGCCCAGACTCGTCCTTGCTTCTGTCGTTTTTTTCCTCAGATTGTGCAGATTCTGAGACCATCAAGACTAAGACTGTCTGCCTGCCGCCGCCGCCACTGTTTACTCTCTCCCATATTAAACGTCTTCGGACCGTTTTTTCTAGAATCGCCTTACACGCGCAGCGAAACGTCCCAGCTGCAACGCAAACCGTTACCGCCAAGCCGACTTACGTTCTAGACTTCGCAGCCGCATCAGACGGAAAGAGCAACCCGAGAGCAACAACAGCGGTATCAGACGTGGACCCGACCTACGACCCTGGACTGAATCTGCTGCACCCTCCCGCCCCTGCCCAAAATCCAGTCCACCTCGCCCTGGAAGACGCTCCCTTCACCGCAGCCAACCAGTCCGAACCCGACCGGACGACCGAGCACGACTTCCTCCCATCGCGATAAGAGGCGACCCGTTCGGATTTGATACTTTGAACCGTCCCTTCCCTCTTTTCTCTTATTAGAGACTCGACTTCCATCCGGCAAAACCTTCTCGCAACTTTTTTCATCTTCTTTTTTTTTTCACCTTTGTTAGTCACTTCGATCGGGATTGTTCCTTCCTGATGAGACTACAAGAGTCGACATACGACCACAACCCGCGCTTACACCATAAATCTCACCAACACGCCACTTTCACACCACGCCCATCACCACCTTCAAGATGCCACTCTCAACAACAGCCGCGATTGCCCCATCACAGCTCGACCCTGAAGCAATGAATCTGGCGAGCATCGATCTCAGTTGCCCCTTCACCCGCTCCTTCCACAGATTCAACAATCTGCCGCCGGAAATCCGCCTTCGCATCTGGCGCCTGGCGGTGCCTCGGCCTGCCGCGATCGAACGCGCCATGAACTACGGTCTCATGGAGTACACTCTCCGCCGCCACGCGCCGGTACCCGCGGTTTTGCAAGTCTGCAGGGAATCTCGCGCGGAGCTGCTCTATGAGAGGGAGCACCGCCGG